>CM062204.1:18450000-19065000 GCA_031216445.1 Lateolabrax maculatus
TAGACAGCACAACTATTTATGTGTTAATTTTAACATTGTAAACTGCCATAAAGTTGTGAGGAGGGACAGTGAGCCCCGTCACAGTGGAGAGCAGACACAATGCTCTACCAAAGTCATACAGTCCTCCATCAGCACCCAGCAGCTGGAAGGACAGGGAACCTTGGCCTGCAGTTACAATAACAACGAGGGAAGCCTGAGTGGGTGGTTCACGAATACTCCTAACCTCAGCCACAAACGCTCTAGGGCCCGGCGCCAGCATGGCTAAAAATCATCAACAGTACTATTGTTTTATTCACTGACTGTAAAACAGAAACATTACAAAACAATCAGCTCTGTGGGTTATTTGCATTTAATACATCAAAAGCATTCCTACCTGTCCATAGATTTTACCCGCCATCTCTTTTCCTGCCTGGAGCGTCTGGAAATTGGTATTCCAGATGCAGAGAAAGTCTGAAAAGAGCCATTCAAGAACCACACACACTCTTACATCAGATACTGGAGTCACACAGCAAGTCATCATTCTAATGCATTTACTCTGAAAACAAGTCCCACATGTCAAAATGTATTATTATTTCTAGCAAAGCCAAAAACTTTTTAGTAAAGACTGCCCAAGCACAGTTGTGTTGTTTGTGCATTAATTTATTTAATGTGTGCAAAATGCTAATAAAACATTTTTTTCTAAACAGGCTAATGAAGACAGACAGCTAAAACAATTTCTGTCACTCTGACACACTCAATTTTCATACATAAAACTTTAAAAAGCCTTTTAAAACTTAAAAGCCTTTTAATGGAGTGAAAACCAGCGACACGCTCAGGCAAATTACATCTGAAAACTTCAAGCAGATATGTCTGAGTAGAGCACTTGTGTTCTTTATTTTGGGGAACGTAGTCAAACTGCATTTACCTTTACCAGCTCCAGCAGAGGGGTGTGGAACCCCCACAACAGCTACATGGTCTTCATCCAGGACCAGGGCTGATGCTGCCTCCAGCAGGCCCTCACCGACAGGAAGACCCAGCAGCAGGCTACGGGGCAGCGGAAGAGCCTGGGCCCCTTCGTCAGTCCCAAGGCCCCGCACAGAGACTACACTCTGGTACACACGACCGTTAGGGTCTGGATGGCAGTAAAATGATGAGGCACAAAAGGTAAAAAGGATTATTGAGGTCAGACATTAGAGGGAACCAATAAGAGATATCTTACACATAACATCCCGTGTTTGTGCAACATGTTGTATAACTTAAAATTAACCTCAACCTGCTTTTCATACCAAGTGCAGAGTGCATCATGTAATCAAGAGAGATTATACCCTGCTGAAATTAATTGATCAGCGCTGGCTGCACATCTAAGAGGACACTGAGGGACATGGCTTGGGGCTCTTGTTCAAGGTAACAAGCTTTCATTTTTCTGGGTTGTTTATCTTAAACAATTAAACCCCTAAAAAAAATAAATCAATCACGAGGTTCCCTACTCAGTTCAGCAGTATTTCAGAGAGAAAGTGGTTAGATAGGTTAACACATTAAATACTAAATGTCTTAATTAATACTATAAAACTGTATATATTACTTCTTGAATCACATGGGTGTTTGTGTGTACATTACACAGACTATAACCACAACTCATCACTCCTGTTTTCAGTTTTTTCAAACACTGCACTAGTGTCCATTAGCAGGCTTTCATTACTACAAACCTCCTACATAGAATGTAATCAAGCTGCTGCTATTGACTAGCATTATCAGCAATTAAATTTTCTATTTTTATTAAAGATTCATGCCACCCACTGTGTTGAGCCCCTTCACATTTCCAGCTAGCCTCTGCTGTCAAGCATCGACACTAAAAATACTTCCTCAGGAAATTCCGGCTTACACAGATAAAGCAGGCGGATGTGTTTATCCCTGTAGGAGGCAGAGAAGCTGAGCGGGGAAAGACCAGGCTCCTCTCTCTCCAGCCGGTACCTCTGTAGGGTGTTGGGATTCAGTCTGTGTAGGTAGAGGAAATTGTCTCCTTTCTGTGGAAAGACACGGGCAGTCATTCAAGGCAAACAGACCTTTAGAAATACCAATAACAATGAGTTGATTCACATGTCCATGCAGTAAATGAGGGCAGCTAAAATTGGTTATTGGTAAACTTGGCATAGAATGCAGTTCATTCACACGAGTGTGCCAACAAATTAATCATCTTAGTATTGTGATACAGGTGCAATGAATATCTAAAATTGAATTGTCAGCTTTTGACACAATTCAATTTTAGGTATTCATTGCAAAAAATGTATCAAAATTGACAGTTACCTGTTCAGTTGTGAAGATGACAAACTGCTGTGACTCTGCCACTATGTTGGTGCTCCATCTAAAGACAAAACATAAAAAGAAAGAACAGCACAGTACGGTTATGCATTCAGGTTATTTCAATATTTGAAATGTCATGCTAAAATGTAACCTCTCTTGGGGCAAACTCTAAGCCTTGTCCTCAATCCGGATTATAACACAAAATATCGAATGGGGCACAGTGATACTGACCTAATGGCCTCCTCTGGAGCCAGGACTTCCTCTATGGGCTGCTGAGGAGCAGAAAGAAGAGAGTCCAGGAGTCTCACAGCTCCTCTTTGGAACAAGACCACAGGCTCCCCTCCAGGTACACAGTGGACCCTCCAGACATCTGACGACACCTGGAGAGAATACATACAACATTTTACATTGGTTACTCTGCATAGTGTGGAGAATCCTCAGATTAAGGGACTTTCTGTAGGAAATAAGTACTGTAGTTTGTGTGTGTGTGATCCATTACAATGCTGGACAACTTAATTGGTAAAGGTGGATGTGTCCTAAATATAGAGATCACAGCCATCAAATAAAAATGAGGACGAAGAAGTGAAGAAGTAAAAATTTAAAAAGTAAAAAAGAAAAAATCCCAATGTGGCCTTTTGGAGATCTTGTTGTAAAATGAAGATTATTCTTACCCTATTGATTGGAACAGAAATAAAAACAGAAATAAAACTTGCAGGTGACCACAAGTCACTTCATTAAATATCTTTTAAATGGACTGGCAGCAGAATACAAATAGCATTTTAAATTATCACAGACAATAAGTAACATATTAAAGATTTCAGCAGTGAAAGGGGAGAAGTAATTTCTCTGTAGTTTCAGAAACATAGATTAGGATACAGAGTGCTTCAGGGTCTCACCCCCCTTTAGGACAACAGGTATAACACTTTGCCTTTAGACGTGATCCGACTACACATCGTACAAACTAGTTCAAGCATTCCCTGATTTTAACAGAACAGAGATGAATAGCCACGTTCACACTTACAGTTGCTTTGAAGGCCTTATCTAAGAGTATGTCTTCTTCCTTCCAAATTCGGATCACCTTAAAAACAAAACACAAGCAGACATTATTTTGTGACAGTGTCAGGCAGGCATTTCTGAAAGGTCATAAACAGAGAAATCTGGCGACTCAATTCATTTCAAAGTAAATAATAGATGGGTTTATTTGTCAAAACTTGACTGAAAGTGGGCGAAAATGAACCAATCTGACAGCGGGTCAGTGGCTTCTCCGTACGGACGGTGCTGCAACCAAAGCGAGCACCAAAATCCTTCTCATGAAGACGCATCTCCAGCTTGCCACAAGAGGAATGACTGAGCATCTACCTACCTTGCTGTCTGTGACCGCCACATACTCGCAGGTCTGCGAGTTGTAGACCGCTGAGCAGGTCAGAGCCTGTCCTTGTTTCACCGTCCAGCTGCTCAGGGGCTTCTGGTCTGAAACCTGCCAGAGCCACACACACACACACACACACACACACACACAAACAAAGAAGAGAGGAGGACCAGTTAATAAGAAGAAGGCGCAACCAGTCACAACACAACACGTTTCCCTTCACCTTCACTGTCTGTAACCCTCCACCATGATGGAGGGAAGACCGAGACACAAGCGAGCGAGACTCTGATGAGTCGATATTCACTGAGGAGACGCTGCTTGGTGAATGACTCAGCTTTACGTGGAGCCTTGTAATAGACGCAGCTGAATTCAGCGAATTCACAACCATCACTAGTTATCCAGACGTGTGTGTGTGTGAGTGTGAGTGTGTGTGTGTGTGTTAGTCCTGTGGTGGATATAGCGACCGTTAGCCAACACATGTGTCTCTGTTGCCGTGGAGTGACACATGTGTGTTTACTCCGACCCCCCCCCCCCCCCCCCCCGATAAGTAAGCGACTATCACAGCTCGCCGAGGTGTCCTCCTCGTCCTGTCCCGTCGCCGTCGCTAGGACCGGCCGAGGGGATGCCAGCACGAGCCCCACGGGTCGCGCGTGTCAGCTGGCGCGGGGTCAGCACGCGTCTCCTCCGCAACAGCCGCGTAACGTTACCTTGAACAGCGTGACCGACCTGGCCGAGTCGGTGACGACGACGTGGTCGCTGTCCCGCTCCGCCTCGACCTCCTGAACGCCCGAGGTCGACGGGTTTTGGGCCGGGACGAGTCCGCACAACGTGTATCCCTCGTACAGCGCGGCCATGCTGGACGAGAAGAACGTGGATCTCGTGGGGAGATCTCGCGAGAACGGGGCGGATGTTTTTGTGAGCGGTCCGCCGGAACCACGAGACGGCTCCCTGCTGCAGCCACGGGGGGCGCCGAGGGTGTTAAAACCACCTCATACCACGCTTATTTTAAACAACCACATGCTGTCTCTGCGTAATCTGAATCTCCATTGAAGGTATACGATGTTTACATTAAGTTAAATGTTCAAATACAAAAACGCCGTGTTATTTTTCAAGAAAATGAAAATTGACTTTGCTGCTTCAGACATATCAGGTGTCTTTGGAAACTTTGGAAACGCCAAAAATGTCAGCAAGAAACAGGTAATACAAAATCAAACCCAAATAAAATACTGTTGAATATTGAATGGTTCTGAAATGTACTCATCTACCTATTTATCTATCCATACATCTCTCTGTCAGTCCGTACATCTGTCTATCTCATCTTTGTCACTATCAGCTGTGATTTTTCACACTTCAGTATTTTGATTGTGTAAAAAACTCCTGGAACATCACAGCAGCAAGATTAATTACTTGATAAACCCTCATGTCTAGGACTGAAATACTAACAAAGCTTTTGCACCATCACAATATAACATACAAATGTAGTCCATGAGCTACATATAAATGTTTGTCTCTAGAATAGTCTGCATTCTTTAAACTGTATCTAGTCAATAAGGTGACACACCTCCACCATAGACAATCCGACTCAGACCAACATTGTCATCCCTGGTTGCTGAGTTTAATTCATTACCTTTCAAAATCACAGACATTGGAATATTTCTTTTTCATAAATGAGAAAAAAAAAGTATTTTGGGCAGGTTTCAGTCTTACTTTGTAGTGCACTCATGAAGATATTTGGTCCACTTCACTTTTGACTGGGAAAAAATTATATTTTCAAGACAAACGTTTTTTATTTAAGTCCTCTTCTGTGTGCAACAGCACCTCATTACTTTGACCCTGGACATTTCTGCTTGTGAATACAATTACATCACATTCACTGGAGTCCTCAACTGCCCATCATATGTTGTATTGGACTTTTTTAATGTTTTACAAAGTTGACTTCCCTACGTGAATGATCAACAGAAAATGAAGATGCAGAATAACACACACTTTCTTAATCAGGAGTGAGTCAGATAAAATTTAAGATTTGTTGAAATGTTTAATTTTTGAGAGTTGTATTACATACAACCGAAAGACAGCTTGAATGAGAACATATTGTGCTCTGATGTTAGAGAGCAGAACACACCAACAACTATTCTGTATTGCAGTAGTTTAATAATCATCAGACAAGAGATCGGCTGCTGTTTCAGCACTGTGCGATTTCAGATGGAAGTGAACTTGAGAAAAGGTCATAATCAATTCTGCTGGGCTCTAGAAAAGACACACAGACACATAAAGCAGATTACAATGTGTACACTTATAGAAGTATAGATTCTTTACAATCAAAGTGTTTTTCACAGGGAAAAACACTGAAATCTGAAGTTCATCGAGAAAAAAAAAGCTCCACTCTCTTTTATAATCTAAGAAACAGATTTAGAGAATGTTGCCCTGTTGGTCATCTTGAGAAAACAGACACCAAAAGCATCAATTTGTCCAGCTGTGGTTTGCTGTTTTTTTGCAGGGTTGAGTGATAATAGGTCAAGAAACAACCAAACACAGCTGAGAACCACTCAAAAACCCTTTCATTTCCTGAAAGTTAATGAGGGCAAATCATTTTGAACCCAGAGGACAATAATTTGGCAATGAAACAGTTGGATCATAGCCTATACTGGACCAGCAGTTCTGATAATTGTAGTGGACATATTTTTTGTTATATAGAGTTTAAAACATGGGCCTTTTTAAATTCATTCGAAAAGAGCAGTTAAAAGCTTCAAAGTAACTTAAACAGCTGACACTGCAAAGTTGGCCCTGCCGATGTCTCAGTCTGTGAGGAGTGATATAAAAGTGACAAATATACAAAATAAATAAAGTAGAATAAAACAAAACCTATCCAGTGTTCTGACTATTGGGAGGCTTTTTATGATTTATTGTGCTTTTTCACGAAACCTTCCTTACCTTCAAAACATTCTGGGATTTTGAGTTTTCCATTGATACACTGGGTTGACACTGCATAACCACACTTCCTGTCGTTGTCCATGCAGTAGACTGAGACAATTTCTTTGTGTAAGATTCTGTTTGGGCGTAGGTCCTTGATCCAGACTTTTTGTCCTTTGTATAATATCCTTCCTTTATTAATGCCAACACTGCAAGGAGCTGTAAGTCACAAGAAGAAAAAAACATTATACTGGAAATATACTGTTTCCAATAGCTGCATTATATTCACCTATCAAAATGATCTTGTCATTTAAGTAGTAATGTTGTTCCCAGTTCAGATAATTTAGGGGAATTTAGGTCTGTTATTAGACATATGCAGAGGCCTTCAAATTACTATGTTAACATTGAAAAGCATTTCCTATTGTATTTACACTACTGTAATAGTCAACACAGGCAAAAAATGAGTCATGGGATTGAAATAAAACTGGGAATAAAATAAATGGAATTGGGTTGGGACAGGATTAGCGCCAACAAAATTCTGGCACAGAATGGGAACAGAAATACATAAATCCAAACTGGGAATCTTTCCCTCACCTAAGAAATGCAGCTATCACCAAAATGTATGACGCAAAATGACTGTAATATTGGTTCTAGCCCTACCCTTGCAGGATGGCTTTTCAGACCAACTCCCATCCTGCTGACAAACAATCTGGAGGCTTCCTTCAAGTACATAGTCTCCATTGCAGCCATATTTGATCGTTTCCATGTAGTCATATTCCCTTGGGTCGCTGCTTGACATGTAGCCTCTGTCAATGTTCTCCGGTGGAGGGCAGGTCACCACTGTACGGGGAACAGTTTAATCCAATAATTAGAGAGACTCTGATGTGTATTGGAAAGTTTGTCCTGAGGATGGTGAAGGCCACGAGTGGACCTTGTGGTGAGATTGTTTTCTCATCTGCTGATACTAAGCTCAAGAACGAACTTTGAACCTCTTAAATGTGACAGCATTATAATGTTTTATCACTAGAATGCTAACATGTCTTTTTGGCTTGCTTTTTACTTGTTAAAACCTTGAAGTAATGGTTGTGATCAGTCAATACCTCTTGCAATGCCACAATAACTACTCTTGGTATTATTACAGCAGCTCCTGCTTTTCTAGCCCTCATACCTCGACATTCAGGTGTCTTGGTCCAGTGGCCACTGGCAGTGCACTCTGCTCTTGCATCGCCAATTAGTACATATGGAGGCAGGCACCGGTATGTCCCTGTGACGCCGTAATCAGTGGTGTTCCCTCTGATGCTTTTGTCATAAATTATCATCCCAAACTGTGGGATCGGAGCAAGACCACAGAGCAAAGCTACGAGAGAAGAGACAGAATATTTATCTGTATTGGCATATAATGCATGCTTGTACTGTATTGTGCAGATGTATAATGAGGGAAATTCAGTGACAGTGTGGTCCATTTGTATCTTCTTTCATGCCTGTGTTCTAAGACCACATAAAACGTTGTATGAGAGCAACTCCACTGTATCTTTTATGCTTTCTTTTTTATTTCCCTGGTCTGGTGGAAGGATGTAATGGATTACATACGCTTGCACTCTGGTGCTGGTGTGCTCCATGTTCCATTGGCAAGACACACAGCAGTGCTGGCTCCAATCAAGAAATACCTGTGCAGACCAGCCGTATCATTCAGTCAGTTCATGCTTGGATTGCAAATAAATAGACAAAACACATGATAAATAAAATACAAAAAAATCATCAAAATGCTTTTACTACCATAGACAAAGAGCTTTATGCCCTGTTGATTTGTAATGGACTTCACTAATGATGATGATTATGTTTTAGTTTTCAGAACTTTGAAATGTGCTAATTTTTCAGGTTTATTTTCACACTTCACTCACAGGATGATGTTATGATGCCTACAAGTTACTAAGCATGCTTTACTGCTATATTGTAATATTACTATTAGCCTTTGAATTTGCATTTTCAAAAATACCACCAGTGTAATAGAGTAAATGACATGTCGCACACTGAAATTCAACAAGACTCCTTGCTTTACCCTTCATTACAAGTATAGTTGATCACACTCTGGTACACAGTATCCTCATAGTACACTTCTCCATCAGACATTGACTCAGGATAGGGACACCGTTTTGCTGTAGGAGAGAATACAGTACAGAGAACACATTTAAATTGAAGGTTTTGCTATTGTTATTTTTTATGAATACTGCAAATATAGAATCACATGTTTGCTGTCCCTGCTGTAGTTGCTGCTGTACAACCTCAATGTAGGGGAGTTGGTTTTTTAGTTGTGCAGACATCTACAGCTAACATGTTCTTTCTTATATATTTTGCACACAAATTCTCACAAGAATAATGGAGACCCACGTATGCAGATTAATCTGGTTTTTGTCCATTCTCCACTGGCAGTGCAAACAATCTTCCGAGGGCCTGACACAGGGGTGTATCCCTGTTTACAGGACAGCGCCAATGCCACACCGGGGTTAAAGTACCTCTGGAGCCCATCCACATCAATGTTGTCAGCCAGCTGAGGCCTAAAACACACTACAGGGACAAATGGATTTAATGATAGTTGTGTAAAGACCCCAAAAATATTCTGCTAGATTCAAATTCTTCAGCCACATAAGACACATACATTATAACATGAAAAAGTAATGAATATCTGGTTTTCACCATAGAAATTATGCATTCACTCCCATCTTAAATGCCATGCAGTATCATGTGCTGACCCTGGTATAGAGAACTTGTGTGGTGTGTGTGTACGTGTCCTTGTACAACTGTCTGTGAGAACCGATTTGAGTTTTAGACCATGGGAGTGAGGACACTTTGGCCAGTCCTCAAAACTTCGAGGGCTGTTTGAGGGTTAAGACTTTAGGTTAAGACTTAAGGTTAATTAAGTTTATGTTAAGGTCAGGGTGAGGGTTGGGGTCAGGCATTTAGTTTTGATGGTTAAGGTTAGGGTAAGGGGCTAGGGAATGAGTTATGTCAATGAATGTCCTCACAAGAATAGAAGTACAAGCGTGTGTGTGTTTAGTAAAAGAATATTTTCAATGCAGATCCTTTAGAGCAATATTTACTGGAAGCTGATTGTAATTCTCTTCAGAGGAATATTTGGTCCACTTTTCCTGAAACAATATAAATTCTATTGCACATTATCGTCAACCCTTTAAACAGTATGACTGACAGCATTGGCAACATTTAACAAGGAATCAATAACTTGAATTAAAGTAAAAGATTAAAATCTAAACCTATTTTAGATAGGTCAAAAAAACATTTTTTCTTCTTTGCTGGAAGAACATATTGAAACTGCCTTGTATCCAAGTACTTAATAATTCATACTTAAACAAATGCCTTTAGAATCTGTGTAACTGCAACATATAGAGACTGCCTGATGCTAAAACCATAACAGCAAAGAAATAAATGGGTAGACATGCAGTTCAAGCCATATCATTTCAACTAAAAGCTAGTAATAATAGCAAATACCAGTGTCTTGTCCAGAGGTCAGGGTGGTAAAAAGTACAAATGGACATAGCAGAAACCAAGTCAGCATGTGTTCCATCCTTTGTAGAAATGTACAGACGTTCCTCGGTTCTCTCCTGTGGTCTCTGGTACAAATACTGAATCTCTGTCCGTTCTTTCACTGCTGTTTGTGTTTCTCTAAAAGTAAACAGATAGGAGCCGCATGAAGTAACTGCTTCCTGTCAATCGTTGTTTTGTTTTTTGGGGGGTTTTTTTGCTTGCGATTTGCAATAGCAGATTGTGATCCTTGTGACATTTTACTGGAAATTATACCAGCAGCGGACTTTCTCTTGTTGCTGCAATATAATAAAACTTTTTCTTTTTTTTTTACATCCCATTTGGCCCCAATTTGCTCTCACTTAAACAACTTTGAAGAGTTTAGCATAATGAGAAAGAAGTGCATCAAAAGAAAATAATATATACAGAGGTGAAGACCATCAAGTGGCAATCTCAGTACAAATGGAGAGATGCCAAAGAGTTATTACACCAAATATTGGAGTAGAAAAACATTTTATTACTATGTACTTTACCTATTCCTGTTACACTTTCCACAAGTCCTGTGGAGTTTTTCCAGTCATTTTCAACATGAGTAGCACTAAAGTGACGTGAACTGAGATCTACAAAGGCAAAAAATCTTGTGCCATTGTCTTGAGGGCATTTCACCTCTCATCATTTCATCAGTTATACTGGCTGATAGGGAGTCCCAGCACCTCGGTGGGTTGTTCACACCATATCACATCAGAGTGGTTAAGGTCACTTGGAAGTTATGAGGGAGCTGAGATTTACGATTAATTCACACCCAAATAATGTGTGACTTGGTATGTAATCTCCTGGGAAAGGATGTCAGATCAATTTGGACACACATAGTTCAGATTTTTCAGATTCAGTATTTATTGTCACTTGGTATGGATATGTATGTACAGTATGTATGTATCTGCAGATTGGAAACTACACATCTTCTTCAGGTCATTTATTCTCTCAGGTACTACACCATCATTTTAAATCCTTAATGAAATCATATTTTCCTTATTTTATTACTGCTATTACTTTATTATTAGTTGAAAATGAAAAGATGAAGGTAACCAATAACAAAAGTGGCCTCTGTCTTGTAGCATATTGTCATGGATTCATTAATCTTGGTCCAATCATTCATATCCTGTCAGTGGACATGGTGTTTCACGTCATTCTGTACAAAGTTATGCAGGTCTTGCAGGGCTTGTGGGGCTGGCAGGAGGTGAAGCAGCGCACATTGCGATTTCTGATGGAAGGGTTTTGGGCTTGAGGGTGTACTCCACCCTTCCTGGTTCTAAAAGCAAGAAAAAGAAAGGTAGACATATTACTGTAATCATAAAATGCAGGGCTGCATGGCAACATCACATGCTTTTCCAAAGACATCTGTTATCCATCTGACCAATTTCTTACATAATGTTTTTTAGGGAGGGGGGGAACTGAATTTCCACTAGTGAAAGCATGCTGCTGGCTAATGTTTGCGCTTATCCAAACTTTTACTTAGCCACCACAGTATAAACAGTATATAGACTGTACCTTTCCCTGCCTATTAGAAAAACATAAACGTATAATGTTATTGATGTGTAATTCAAATTTTTTCCTAGCAGTAGCAGCAAATTTATGTACAGGTTTGGCATCTGTACAAGTGTTTATGGTGTCCAAGTTTAAAACAGATCTTATCTGTTGAAAGAATTATTTTCATCTGTCTCACCCTCAAAGCACTCTGGGATGGGGAGCGTTCCATCGTTACAGGTGCTGGCCACAGGGTAGCCACACCTCTCTGTTTTGTTCAGACAATAGAAGGCAACGTGTTCTCCATGGAGGACTCTGTTGGGTTTCAGGTCTGCAATCCAGAGCTTCTTGGCATTGTAGAAGATACGACCTCTTTTGATGCCAACTTTGCAGGGAGCTGGATGGAAAAACAGAGCAGCTGAAGAATGTTTTCACCAGACATTGCAAATCCACTCAGTGGACTGTAACATTTGTATTAGGTTGAAACTAACTTGAATCACCACTCCCAAGTTTGCATGAAAGCAGTGCCTGATGTTGAGAAGAGTTTATTGTTTCTCTATACTAACTCTACAACTTCTCCCAGCTTGTAATGCAAAGAAACAATCTGTATAATTCATAATAACTAATAATATCATTTATAATACCTGATTTTCACATGACTCACCCCTGCAAACTGGTTTAGAAGACCAGTTTCCTGTGTTTTGGCACTGTATCTCAGCCTCACCATCCAAAATATAGTTCTCATTGCAGGCGTACTTAACCTTCTCCTTGTAGCCATGTTGTCTTTTCACGGCAAAGGTGATGAAGCCATTTGGTATGCCTGTTGGGATGGAGCAGCTCACCTCTGGGATGATCAAAAACAAGTCAAAAATGTGAGGAGGTATTATTAAGCAGTTACAACTGCAACAGGATCTCTAAGAAATAAAATATAGAAAGCATTTTAAAAATGCTGGTAGACGGGCATCATAATGATGTTTGATTTGCCCCATAACTATTCACAAAGGCGAGAAATGGATAAAAAGGGAAGTGAGGGTTAAAGAATATGGAGAAAACTGATATCATCAGCATACCTTGGCACACCGGTGGCTCAGTTGCGCTTCCATCAGCCATGCAGGATCCCCTTTCATAACTTGGTGCTTTAGGCGGGTTACACTCATATGTCCACCCTTGCCCATACATGATGGTGGTTCCAGTAACTGGCCTATCATGGACAATTCTTCCATCTCTAGGTGGCTTGGGCAGCAGACAATTCACAGCTGTAAGAAGAAAAACAATCACACTAGAGATATACTGACATCAACCCTGAAGCCTTTCTTGCCTGTGAGCTTCAAGAATGCTAAATCCACATTAAGCTGATGTCAAAATGTTATTTATACAGCATTTAGGCAACAAAGGAGCTAATTTAACCATGATTTAATATACTCTATTTTCAGCATATTGATAAAAGTGTACAACACAAATTGTCTTGTCAAAATGTTACCTTTAAAAACACAAATTAAACAAATGCAAGTGCATTGATAAACAAATAGAAGACCAGCTCCCTAATTATATCAAAAGTGTTTGAGCTGCAGAGTCCATTCGTTACCATTTACATATATTTTCCTCCAGTACCTTTGCAAAGAGGTGGTGGATTGCTCCAGGTACCATTGTGTAAACACCTGCTCTCATTGGCGCCTTGCATGACATACCTGACGAACAAAAGTTCACATTTATCTGACATGTATTACTGTAAAAACACACTTTGTACTGATCTGTTTGGAACTATAAAGTGACTTTTACCACAATTCAATCTTACCCATCATCACATGTGTAGTTAAGAACACTCTTGAATGGAGCTTCTGTTCTCCCCTTTGCTAATGGCTGAAGAAGTCTAGGGATTGGGCACATCTTAGCTATAGAAGACAAGGGTCCATGGGAGACATTATGTGGTTTTAAAAAAACAACAACTTAAGAACTAGAGCTATTGGTGTTGCGCTTCTGCGTCACTCTCAGCAAGAGGACAAAAAAAATAGTATTGTTAAAATGAGTAAAAGTCCAACACCCCAGTAAACTCACGAGAGCATGCCAGGTCTGACTGTGTCCACTCTCCTGTGGGGGTGCAGGTCATCCTACGAGGGGTCGCTGTTGAAGGCAAGTAGCCCTGTTCACATGTGAGGGTCACCTCTTCGCCAACCTCATACACACGCTTTAGGGTCAAGTCGTCAATCCCGTCAGTGATTGGAGGTCGACCACATACTAGTTAAAGAACAGAAATATAATTTTGACAAATATATACAGGATTCACAGAAATAATGTTCACATTTGGCAGGCACATTTTAAATTGCATTAATAACTGTAATTTATTTTACATTTACGTTTACAGCAGCCTACACACCATTCTATATTGTTTAGATTAGACTGTCGTGAAAGATGTGCACACTTTACTTTTAATGCAACACCATCAATCATGTGCAAAAGGTGCATAAATGGCACAAAAAATGCAAATAGATTAAGGACAGTGGTTGACAGCAAGTCGAACAAGAATACTTGCAGCACATGACTAAACACAACGAATTCATTCCATGCTCAAATACAAATAAGCAGAAATTATCCAGCTCCAGTTTACCTTTTTTGGATGTTACAGTTGTGTATAAAGCTAGTTGGCTAAGGACCAACAAGGCCAAAATTGGAGCCATCTTCTTGGAAGTGAAGTCTCCTCAGTGTCCCCTGCATCTGGGGGGGGACTGGGCCAACATAAGGGCTGATGGGTAAACAGGCCCCTGATAACCTGAACCAATCAGATGCCAGTGTAAGCTCCTATTGATTGAGCACAAAGGTCTTAACTCGTGCATATTTACCAAGAATTGACTGATAACCTGGATTTGGTAAAAGAGCCAGCAGCAGACATGAAGTCATAAATAACAAAAAGGAGAGACACTACAAAGACACACAGGCACAGACAGACTTTTGATGAGCAGCAACCACGTATTGGCCTTTTTCGTAATGCTCAATGGCTGCTTGCTCAGCAGAAAATTAACCTTTTTTTTTTTTTATTTTTTTTTTATTTTACTTTATTAATCACGCAAGTGAAATTATTTCTCCGCATTTAACCCATCCAGTGGCACCTGTATGAACACACACATGCACATGCACATGCACAGGGTCACACAAAGAGACAGGTGCCATATTCACACTGGAGCGGTGGGCAGCAGTTCACAGTGCCCGGGGAGCAGTTGGGGGTGCGGTGCCTTGCTCAAGGGCACCTCACCTACCTGCCACCCCACCAGCTGTCAGTCCACCAATCTTGGGGAGGAAGGGCGGGGATCGGGCCTCCAACCTTGGGTTATTGGACGACCCTGCTCTACCACTGAGCCACGGCCACCCCCGACCCTGACAGCAATAATGCTGGTATGCTGCATGTGCTCTAGTTTGGGTTCACGAAAAGTTGCTTTTTGGTTAGGTTACAAAATCTAGGAGGTACAAGTCAAATCGTGAACAGTAGGTGGAAATTGAGTTTATTGCTAAAAAAATAGAGACTCAGTGACCTGCAGAACCATAATCACTGAAGTTATGCAATACCTAACTAGGTCAAATGATTTGCTGATTACAAGTAATACCGTGTGTCCTTAATGGGTGGATCAACAAGGCAGATAGGCCACAGTATTTGTATGAAATATACTTCATAACACTGTCAGCTAAAAGCCCCCTTTTTCTCTTACTATTTTACTTTCTCTTAAGTGATGGATGTTTTAAATGGGCTTGAGCCAAACATCATGTGATTTCAGGGAAAAGTAGGTCTGGTTTATCTAACCCGATTTAATTTGCAAATATTTGTCTTTCACATAGGAGGGATTGAAATGGTTAAGCTGCCCTGCTGGTCAGTGAACCTCAGGGAATTAGTCAATTTCGAAAAAGTTTCAGAGATAGCAAGCAAGTCAAATGAGTAACTATGAGAAAAAACTTTTCAAATGGGATGAAATTGAATCCAGTGCAAGTGCATATTCATAACTACAGCAAAAGATCTTTAAGAACAATTTTAAAAACACAATTAAGCACATTACACAGACATTACACAGACTGTGGGCGTAAATGGGAAATAATACTACATTATTGATCTACTAGGAAATGAATCTGCCTGTGTTTAATAAATTAGGGTTTTGAAAGATTGATACACAGCAGTGCCAGTGGATATATACATATACAGTGTTTACAATGCACATTCTGGACTCCAGGCCTGATGAGGGGTCAGATGTGGTTAGTGGCATAACCAAAAGGCTCAGGTGTCACCGTTTCTTGAACAGTGAAACATCCCACATTTCTCTCCATGAAGCACACGTTAATTATGAAGACAGTTGCCCTCTACAGTCGCGCTACATATTCACCTGGGCTCATTTTTCCGAGCGCGAAACACAGAAGCCCAAACAGAGTCAAACGGCGCATTAATGGACCTGCACGCCTGAGCACGCATGCAGGCAACAGACAATGTCTACGGAGCAGCCAAAAGTGTGTAACGCGCCATTATTCCACGAGATGACGCCCAAATCCCAAATTCCTGCAGCGGGACCCCCCCTCACACACACACACACACACACACACACACACACACACACACACACACACACACAGACACACACACACACAGCGGGTCCTGTTGCGTGACATCAGCCGGAGTGAAGGGAGGGAGCGGAGCAGCGTCAAGCTCCACAAACACACACCAACCACCGGCAGGAAGTTTGTTTTAGGAATAAAATGAGAGCAAAAGAGCCTGTTGGACAATCGTGCCACAGCTATGAGGGATTAAAGGACCATTTAGAAAGAAAAGTGCCATGTGCTCTCTGGCGTTTCCGTTGACTATCATTGTTCCGCAGGCCTGAGGAACTACATGCTGTATGTCAGAGGCTAATTTGGGCCTTATTGACTGATCTGACGTTCACTACAGGCCTCAGCAGAAGTATTGCAACAATTCAGAGATTCTTGTTTGTGACCTGAAGGTTGTCAGTTCAAACCCTCCAAGGAGCTGAAAACCTGGATATAATCTGCAATGCTTTAACATTAACAGTCGAGCACTGAATATGCAGAAAGGTTTCATGGGTTTCTTTTTGATGGTTGAAAAAGGTTGGTGGGCGTCGCTTTCATGTATTGTTTGACAAGCAGGGCACCATGAATCCCTTTGTGACCGTGAGGGTGCTCAGATACAGGGCTACACTGAGGACACCGAGGGCTGTTTTTAATGTATTTTTAAATTATAACCAAGTTACACACTCAGTTGCCAGTTTATTAGGCACGCCCGGATAAAACTAATTCAGTCCAGCAGCCGTGCAATAATTGTGGTGCTTGAAACTGTTTTAGAGAGATGTTGTATCAACTGTACGGTCATTTTAGAGGCTGCATTTTGTGGTGCCGTTGAATTGTATTGGGCTGTGTAGGCCTAATGAGTTGCTCACTTTTAAAGCAAACTTGACCAAACTACCCTTTTATCCACAAAAGCTCCATGTGCATGCTGCAAAGTTGCCGGTGTAGACAAATTCATACATAAAGAGCCTGTGCGTGTTACTGAGGGTCGACAGGGCCCCGTAAGAGAGACGTTTTTGTTCATCCAACCTGTGTACCAGATCCAGTTCAGTAGCTGAAACAATCGAGTAATTCTGCACGCTTTAAAAAAATGTATAGATATTCACTATAGTTTAATATTTTCCACTAGGGTAGGGATTGCCACTCATGGCCTCAGCTGGCTCCCAAAATCTGAGTTACTTTCATGCATATAAACTTATGTTGACTTGACTTATGGGACAGCAAGCGTTCTTCAACAAGGTACTGTGCTGATAGCAGGCAGGAATATGGGAAATTATGTAGCAGGGTTGTTTGAAGAAAACTAAATAACAGCCTCTTCCACAACTGACTTTAACCGAAAACAAAACAAAAAAAAAAAAAAAAAAGAGAGAAGACTTTTATTGTGAAGGCGGGGACCGGATGCGCCCGTTTCCGCCGCGGCCAGCTTGCAGCGTGCGGCGCTGTCAGCGGAGCAGCCACCCAGCCAGTCAGACAGACAGTCAGTCAGACAGCCAGTCAGTCAGTCAGTCAGCCAGTCAGCGGCACCGACAGCCAGGGGAGAGCCCTCAGTCAGCAGGTACAGCGCCTCGGGTGAAGACCTGCCGCTCCGCGCTCCGCCCGCCGGCCGCACACCGCGCGCACGGACCGACCAACTCTCCGCCACAGCGAGACTCAGCCGAAGCTCTGATTTGATTTTTTTTCTTCTTCAAAAGACAGAGAGAGAGAGAGACACAGAGAGAGAAAGACAGAGAGACAGAGAGAGAGAGAGGGGGACAGACATGGCTGATGTGAGCTCCAACGACTCGTCCACCGCGGACGTCGCCAACAGGTTCGCCCGCAAAGGCGCCCTGAGGCAGAAGAACGTGTACGAGGTGAAGAACCACAAGTTCATAGCGCGCTTCTTCAGGCAGCCGACTTTCTGCAGCCACTGCACCGACTTCATCTGGTAAGCCCTCCCTCCTCCTCCTCCTCCTCCTCCTCCTCCTCCGCCGCCCTGGCTGCTGCCTGTTGCGCGCCGGAGAACTTCAGTAACTCCGCGCGATGATGTAACGCAACTTTCCCCCTTTTTCCTCGGTCCTGCAGTGTGTGCGCCTTCTTCCTGGTCCAGCGACCGGGCATGGCGGCAGGACTCTGCCTGGTAGAAAATTCACTCCCGGTAGGGGGGGGGAGAACCCAGTCCGTCGAGGCTTCCCCCCCGAGCGGTCCCACATGGGAGGAGTTATGCTGTTGTTTGTTATTAGTGAAGCGTCTGGAATAATAATAATAATAATAAGACTGTTTTGGTTGGAGAGTGGGCGAAACTTTCTGTCCGTGTTTGTGTGATTTTAGACATGCACACAAACAGTGAAATTTTTCATGTGGTGCCCCCCCCACCCCCCAGAGAATCCCAGGACCCCTGTTAGAGAACAACATCAGTGGTGCATGAAAGACAAATGAACAGATTTCTACAAGAGAGGCACTGTGTCGTCCACCACTGGCAACTAAATGACACCTGTTGCTGGTGTTAGTGAAGTCCACTTTTTTCCCACTTTTAACGCTTTGCTGCTGTGCCCTCACTGAGACTGAAAACTGGTTGAAGTATTTGGACGAGTAACAGGCGCCCATCTGCCTGCCGGACAACGACTCAAGTATTCACTGCGAAAAGACACTCTCGCATAGCTGCACGCCGGCTAGACTTGTAGGGGGAATTTATGCAGTTTACGGGCACTGTGAGCACATATGGAAAAGCACTTCAGCAACACAACAGGGGAATAGTTGGACCCATGCACATGGTATTCAGTTGAAACACACTTGGAGTGGGCAGGGACTTACAGAGGTGCACAGTGTTTCCTTTATGATGCATTTTTTTCCGTCAGTGGCGCACAGGGAGTCAGTATATTTGGAAAGTATGATAAAACACCCTTTTCTGAGCTATTCAGCTCTCAGGTCTCCATCCACCCGCCATTGTCCTTTCTTCCCCTGCTCCCCAGTCTGTAGCGTAATGATCGGAGGTATTTCAAGGTTCAAAGGTCATCGATTACTGTTAACAGCTCAGTAATATCTCAACCGTGAGAGGCGCAAACTTGCAGACAGCTTGGTAGAGTTGCACCCAGGTTTACAGTCCTCTGCTGTTGCAGGTGGGAGTGTGATCGCAGGCCCTTTATAGCCAGTGACATATAACCTTGACAGTTTTACAGCACGCGACCTGTGCCCTACCAAACAACCCTCTGTCCTCAGCAAAGCACGAGCTCAACATGCTCAACAACAGTCAACAACCTGTGGCTGTGCTCTATGGATCACACAGGTTTTGATATCTAATCAGTTTGGGATTGTCATTAGGTTGTATTTGTTCCAGTATTTATCTCACAGATTTAGTTTCAGTTTCAGTTGTTGATTTGAAAACAAATAATATTTTTTGTCAATCTTTTGCTTTACTTTAACTTTACAAGTGTCAGTTTGAAAAGAATATTGTTTTCTGTCCTTACAGTGTGATTAAAATCAAATCAATCATATGACAGCAGTAGAACATACACTATGGTTAAAAGTATGTGGACACCGAAACATTAAACCCATATGTGCTTCTTGAACACCTCATTCCAAAACCATGGCTGTTAAATTACACTCTCACTCCCCTGGAAAGGCTTCCTATAAGATTTAGGAACCTGGCTGCAGCCACAAGAACATTATAGTGAGCTTGACCCTGATGTTGGGCCATAAAGCCTGGCTTACAGTCTGAGTTTCAATTAATCCCAAAAGGTTTTGGACAGGATTGAGCTCATGGCTTTGTGCAGGCCAGTCAAGTTCCTTTGCTCCAAACTCAGAAAAGTATCTCTTTATGGACCTAATTTCTTTCACATGGGCATTGTAGTCATTGTGAAACAAACAAAAAAAGGCCTTCCTTAAACTGTTGCCACAAAGTTGGAAGCACACTGTCATCTAAAATATCATTGTATGCTGTAGCATTAACATTTCCCGTAATTTGAACTAAGGGGCGTTCCCCAAATCATGATAGTCCACATACTTTTGGTCATAAAGTGCAGTTGAGAGTCTACTGTGTTTTTAAATATTTATTTTATTGCTTTGGTTCCAGCTAAATGCTAAAAAGTGAAGTCTCTGCAACACTCTTTTTCAATAGATTTCAACATTATGTAATACCCTGTCCCGGGTATGAATGCATGTATGTATGAATTAATGGATTTACTTGTTTATGTATGTGAGGAGTAAAGAGAGAGTAAACACCTATTTAATTCAGCCTTCTTTCTTTTCACAGGGGATTTGGAAAACAAGGATTCCAGTGCCAAGGTAAAACTCATTCAGATTAATATGAAACCAGTGTGTGTGTGTGTGTGTGTGTGTGTGTGTGTGTGTGTGTGTGTGAGAGAGAGACATGTGTTTGACATGTTTGATGGCCTGTGTGAGTAATATGTCTGTGAGAGTGTCCCTCATCATTTCTACTAACTGCTGTCTTAGAATCACAGATACATATCAAGGTTAACATGACAAATCTATGAACAAACTGTCCTCCCCAGTCCTTTGGGCATATCTATCATACTTGATGTGCCTGAATGTTCATAACCTTCCTTTTTATGCACCAACAATATTTCCATGCTGCTCATGATTTGTTTGCTATTTTGCAAGCTTGGCATTATTTGTTTAACCACAGTAAGGGTAGTGTTGTTGTGGTCATAATGTGTGGCCTGAAGGAAATAAGCCTAGAATAACGTTGTTTTTCATTATTTTACAGCATAGCGAGTGTTTGACAGCATAGGACTAGAGGGGGGTTTTGTTTCCGTGGTCTAATTTTATGAGTTAATGCTTTTGATATCCATGACACAACAAGTAGTTCTTTTGAGCTTGTTGTACTGTATGGTGCTGAATTCGATTTAAAATGTTGATTATGCGAGTGATAATTTTAATGATATTTAATATGGTATTTAACTGCTTACTATCAGTTAAGTGGTTCCTAATAAGTGAAGCTTTTGCTTAGAAAAAACTGCTGGTAGAGAACATTTTGGCAAAAAGAAGTTTTGTGTTAACTGTGTAAGCTGTAGACAAAAGAGTTAAGGTAAGAAGATAAGACTAGTTTTGAGAAAAGGCGTGGCAGAAAGTAAAAAGAGAAAGTGAAATGGAGGAGAATAGAGAGTAACAGAGAAGAGGTACAAAACACACAAATATGAACAGATCCAGTTGCCCACATGAGCTTTCAAATCACCAACATCACTGAAGGTGGGTTTCCTATCAACCTGCCATTTTGAGCTTCAGCATGCATCAACTCTCAGAATTCCTCATCTAATGTGGAAACTTTCGGGCTTGCCAAAGTCTGACTGTGACGGTGAGTGCCCAGGTAACAGTGCAGATGTTTCATATAAACTTTCATGTTGTTTCGGTGAAACAACATGGTTTATTATTGTTGCTGTCACTGAAATCTGTGTCATTTTCAGTTTAACTTTTTCCGAAAAGAGCATTCAAGTGACACAGTGAATACACAATGATAAAATATATGAGAACGTATGTGACACATTGTTTAAAACTGCATCGCAGGCTTTGCTAGTTAGGTGCAAAGTCTCTTTACATTGTGGACACTGAATTAAAATCGCTGCTCCCACATATCTTAAGTGTAATTTCTGGTGCAATTTTTCTGAAAGTTGTAGTCGTATTAGTTATTATCAGATGGTGCATATAGTTTACGTCATCTAAGGCAAATGTGTCAAATACTTCGTTACAGTAAAAGTAAAAACTACATCCTGTGAATGAAGTGATTGGAAAAGCTCTCAAAGGATTTCTTCTTACTGAGTTGGTCAGTAGAACAGAAGGAATTCTCTCTCTGTCGGAGACTCAAAGATAAACACTTGGCCATGCAAGGCGTTTGATCTCGCTGATTCAGGAGCTATTCCCTTGAGAGTGTCAGAGAGAGTGAGACGTACAGCGGTCTTTACTGAATCATTACTCATCATACAAATACATCTAGATGGTTTATAGAGTCTTGTGTGTCTGTAAGGACCTGTGTCTGGGAAGTGTTCACATATAGGAACATGCATATCCATCTTTTCCCAGTGGGCGTGAATGCCAACAACCCAGCACCCACTCTTCTATGTGATCTTGTCTCACATACCTGAGACGCAGTCGTCTCTCAGGCTTCTAGTATTTGCTCCTACTTGGGTGAAACCAGCCTCTGTAATGAGTCAGAACCAAGGTGTCGGAGTGTTGACAGCCTAACGTGTTTTTGCATAACCTGACATTATCGCCAGCGTGTCCGCCAACCCCCTCCTCTGCTTTCACAGCAAGTCGTCATTGTCATCGTGCCTCATTGTTACCGTCACAGCTTTTGATACAGGAGATGATGAATTGAATGATTAGAAGGACGTCAGAGACAGCGGGCGGCGCTCTGGAGATCGTTCTCCTGCGTCATACACTGAAAACATTCACACTGCAGAGGATTGACTGCACCTGCAAAATCTGACCATCATAAATCCATGCCTGGATCTTTTAAATAAATAATGCGTGCCTTATCAAGATGATGGTGATTGGTTATACTGCAGCTATTCAAAGAGAAAGGTCTCCACTTTATAATATCTGTTTAGCCATCAATTATTAAACTTAATCTCCTTTAAAATGAGGGTCAAGTCCTCCAGCAGAGACAGCGACCCTCACAGCCATTACTTGAAAATGACAGTTAAGTGATAAACTGGAGAGTGGCATTTCTGTAACAAGAGTGACATTTAATTTCCAGCCCTTCAAATGTTACTTTTCTAAGAATAGGGTGAGCTGTACATTATTACATCACGTGTAGTTTATACTGTTGTGAGCTTGAAATTGAAATGGTTTAATCAGGCTTTTCTGAAGCAAAATTGTGTGTCATATATGCAAACTTTTTTATGCTTGTGTGGTTATTTTTCAGAACATTTTGGGATTTGATATATAAAAACATGCAAAGTATATAATAGTTTTACATGCTGGAATGTCAGATTTTGAATTGTCATCGATGATAACTCTTTTAATAATTGAGTTTTGGACAAAACAAGCAATTTGACGTCAACTTGGAAAATTGTGATTGGCAGTTTTTCTGACATTTTATAGAAGAGTAATCAATTAATCCAGAAAGTAATTGACAGTAAAATCGTGAGTTGCACTCCTGCTAATGGTACTGTATGTTAGAGCATAAGATGTAGGTATAATGCTATACAGTATTGTATGATGTCAGAATCAGAATCGGGTTTATTGCCATGTAGGTTTTCACAAACAAGGAGTTTTGCAGTACATTAAAAACGTACAAAAACGTACAAAAACTTGCATGAAGAACACTCTCAGCATGACCTCTTGCAATGCAATGTAAGAGCAAAGTTAATGTTGAGAATGGTTAATGTTGTGGAAACAAACAAGCAGTAACCACCTTTTTCTAGATGGTATCTGCATTGTGAACGAGCTGTGTGTCGTCACTTGGATAGTTTTCCTGTGGAGTCTTGTTTCAAGGCTTTGGCCTGCTGCCGTTGTGCTGCAGTGTATCTCAAATGACCATTTAGTCAACAGTGTAATACAGCGAGGCAATTTGTACCCATGTCTCTCAGAAGATTGACCATTTAGATCACAATGTGGACTGAGGTTAGGGTTTCTCTTTTGGTTTTCATCTCTTGAAGTTCGGATTTATCAAGGGTGTTTTGGGGTCAAGTGGCTTTTTCAAAGGCACCAGTGACTGAATTTCTCGCAAGTCCAGGATTTCCGCCGCAAACTGACTTTTCTAACAGGATGTAGGCCTAGATGGTATCATGAGGCCATTGTGCCTCAGCCAATGTAAACTGAAACAGGAAATCGTTAGTATAAAGTGTGTACAGTCCCGCAGTATTGATCCTATTCAGATTTTATTAATTTTTAGTCCATCTAACTCAGCTTATCACTCACTCATGTCTCTTTTGACAGATATGAGCAGTAAATCTTTACTTAGACACCAAAACCTTACAAATTGATTTTTTCAGGCTTCTTTAAAAAAAAACAATTCAAAATAATCCAATATACTGCTTTGTATCAACTTTAATTTGAAAGTGTCTGAGGTACATGTCCAGTGCCGTTAACATAGTGACAGTAGAAGTCTCAGTTTCTGCTCCATAAACTGCTCGTAACACACATCCTTTCTGGAGTGTCGGTGCAGTCGATGGATTTGTGCTGGCTTAATGGTTTGTTGAGGAAGACCTCTGAGTTCCACTGTGGATTGGACAGCAATAGACCACTGAATCTCACCCGAGGCTTTCCAGTGTTCACTGATGCACGTGAGGAGAAGCTAATGAGTTTTACTGTTGCCTCCCAAGAGAGAAGGCTACTTTATCTCCAGCCATACAAGTGAGGGCATGCACAGATCAAGGGTGATGAATATTTGATCCCTGTTTGACACTGCATTTTGACCTATTTTTATTCATGATTGTGCTTCTGTAATGAGAATCGAAAAATAACAACAAACCTGCTACGGAAAAAAAAACATACTATAATTTGAACCTTATGGCATTATGGTTCTGTAACCCCTCATACATAAACCAACCCTGCCTTTTTGATCCTTTGATGGTTAGTGGTCTTGTTTGATGTGTTAAACCAAACTTTGACAATGTCAGACAAATAATAATGACTGCAAATGTTTTCATCTGCCAAATCCCCTCAATGCACAGTGCCTTTGTTTACCTTGTGCCGTTCAGTGTTTAAACAGTACAGAATATCCTTGTGCACATCCGCCACAGTGCCATCCCAATAACGCTTCTGTTGACAGTCCACGGAAAGGTAAACTCTGATATGTCTATGGTCCCCATTTAAGCTGGCTGGCACACATGTTCTATTATTATTATTACTCATTATTGTTTTAACTTTCCATTTACAACCTAGCAGGTCAAACAGCATATGTTTCTCAGCTGAAGTTTTTTTGTGTCTCATTTGAGTGCTACATCCTGAAGTTGCATGAGAAGCAGGACAAGGCAGATTGTGTACACATAAATTATTAATACTGATTATAATATATATTACAGCTCACTACCCATTGGCCCAGACTCATTATGTATTGCACAGTTCAGAATGTTAGCCAAAAAAAGACTGAAAAAGCAGCCAGCATCTAACGGCGCCACAGCTCCATTTCTGTTGTGTGGCAGATTTATGCGTCATACATTACACACATTGGGACAGTGATACATTGGTTAATGCTTTCATTTCTCCGGGGGGTTACAAGACATATAATAAATTCCTATCTTTTCATGATAGATATGAGAGTTTATTACAGTTTCAACCTCAGGTGGCCTGAGATAAACCACGATGATGTGTGGCTCAGCAAGTATTGCTTTTAATGTCATTTTACCGGGAAATAGCATATCTCTGTAGTGTTGTGCTTTCATTAGACAGCAAATATATTATATTACTGGTACACAAAGTTATATAAATATGTGGAGATTTAGTCAAGAGTAGTGTCCCATCAAATGGAGCGCAATTACATTCATTTAGTGGTGTAATAGCAGTGAAGGGTTTAAAACCCTCAGTGATGAAACTTTGAAGTACTAATCCAGCAGGCATGTTGTCCTTTCAGATTCTGGGCATGCTAAAAATGCATTTGGATGTCAAAATTAGTAGGTTCCACAGATTTTTTCAGCAGTTTTCTTTTTGTTTATTTAAGTGATGCAAACTTCAAACGAAAAAGGGCAGAGGCTGGGCAACGTTTTACATTTCTGTCACAATTTCAGGCATAAAAGCCTTTAACATAATTTTCATTCCATCCTTTGGCCCATCAAGATGTGATTCTGAGAAGAAACGCTTTGTGACAGGGACATGAAAGCCTTGTTGACTGTGATCCTGGGATTCTCAGGCTCACTCAGGGCTGTGAAACCACCGACCACCCCGCTGCATCTGTTGCTTTATGTCTGATACCTTAGTGGCTGAGCCTTTGTTTGTGCCTTCCTCTCTGTTCTTTTTTTCCTCTGTTGTAAAGCGGCGGTGTACTTAGAACAAAGAAACAGATTAATTGCTAACAGCTTTGATGCCATGAGCTGAATTTTGTTCGTGCAGCAAGTATACTGCCAGCTCTCTCTCTCTTCTCATTCCATCTCTGTCATTTTACTCACTTGCTTGTTTCTCTGTCTGTCATTTCTTGGGCTCACAGCCAGAAGACTGGCCTCTACAGTGCCCTCTGCCCTGGGTGGCTGCCTATGGGGTTGCTCCTATATGGCCACTTTTCTTTCTCTCTTTCCACAGACACAGTCTCACATATCCAGTCCCCTCATGTAGTGCTTGTAAAACAGAGGACATTAGCAGGCAGTTATTTGGTTTGTGCTGGGTTTTTTTCCCTCATGTAGTTGACACTGCATGGCCATGCTCTTCACACATCAAGATACAAGATTTAGAGACATTTTGAATGGAGCGGCGCAGAGAAGAGGCATCCTAGCATGTGTGCGCAAGTGTGTGTGTGTTTATGAGATAGAAAGGAAGGGAGCGGGGTTCAACATGGACTATATTTAGAGTTGCTCCTCGGTCCCCTGAAGAGACACACTGCTATGCATAGAGTTGGTTTTGTTTATAGGATGCCACTTGCTCTGTCTTCAGATGGACACTTTGTGATTACATAAGGGCTATGTCTGTGGACACACATGTTAGTCAAGTTCTGAAGATTTTAGTAAGTTAGTGATTGCCTAGGGATATATATATGGTCAAGCTTTTTTTTTAAAAAAAAAAAAAAATTCCATCAGCTTCTTTGTTTTCTCAAACTAATCAATATACCATCATAACAAATGCTGCACCAGCAAATCCCCAGTAGTAAAACCTCTTAGTACTAAAGTTTCCCCAGCTGTAAACGGGTCACTGCCATGGATTAACGTTCACCATAGAAGGTAGTTAAAACAGCTCCTAGCCATTACTTTTTATTACTTTCAGTTCACACAACTGTCTTGAACATGAGCAGCAGGCAGCAGCATTAACTCATAACTAATAAGTAAAACTAAGATAGTCTAAAGGGAAGTGCGCTATACCTAAGTGAGCTGGGAAAAAAAACAATAAACACAAGATAAAAGAGTTTTTAGTGATAGTCAGTGAAATAGCTCAGCATTGAAAAGATAAAAATGGGTGGCAAATTAAAAACCAGCATAAGGTGTCTTATATGTTTTTTTACTAAGATGTTAGACCACTTCAGGCCTCCATAACAGGTTCTATGTACCTCGAGTCTACAAGTCTGTGGTGCCCTGTCGGTGGGGTGCAACTATAACATTAAGTATTGTCTAAAGCCAAACAAACACGTCCAACTTGTGTAAAAAAGATCTTCGGCGGATTGGAGACAGCCGTCTTGGTTATTTACAAAGATGCCTCAATGGCGCTCCTCTCTCTCATCATATGAAATACGCCTCATACTAGATAAACGGTTGTGATTGGCTCGGTCAGATACCAGTACCGAGGAAATCAGATTGTAGGGGAGAGGGGCCAGACGTATCTGCCAGAGCAAATAAAACATAAGCTCACAGGTTCGTCTGGTTCCCAGGCTACATTTGAACCATTTTAATGTTAGCCATAACCTTCATATTTTTTTAAAGTTGAAATTAAATACATTTCTTCAATTTGTGTGCCTTTTCTGGTCATAGAAAAGATATAGTTCTGCTGTTTACTTTACAGAAAAATTACTGAGGTGATTATATTCTGTCATCCAAAACAAAAACTAGAGACAATTTCCGTTTTTTTGTTTACTCTCCCTGCACTACTTGGATGATTGTGTTGTAATAGTATGGTGGGAATGCTGGGTGCTGTAAATTGGCAGTGCTACTGGTTTTAATACTTTCACTTGGCATAAGTCTGTACCAATGTGTTATGTGTTTTGATTTGCAGAAGTGTGTATTGTTTCAGTGTAGATAAAACTGATGTAAGGCATGCTATGCAAAAGTTATTGACAGTTGTCATGACCAATGCTTTGAAACAGACATACTTATTTCCTACTTGGGCATGTTTTGATAAAATTAAAATTTGTTTTTCAAATAAAGTAGAAAATAAATAAATAAATAAAATGTACATAAATATCACTCCTGACACAAAGTATGTCTTTAAGCCACGTCTGAATAAAGCCTTAATGGTCACGTTGGAAAGTGAATAGGAGGGGCTGGCCAGCAACACGGTTCTGACCAGAAACTGCATTGCAAAGTAAACTGTACAGCCGGTTTGGATTGCCCTGAAAGCCTCTTCACTCTTCTCAACAATCAATTCAGACCATCTGCATTAAGATTAGACTAATCCATCATGGCGGTCTGAATTATTTATCATCTGAGTTCCCACCATGCATTTGGGGGAAACGCTGTGTTGTGTTCAAAATGTCCCTCATAGCTCTAATGTGTTTGGCACTGTATAAGGTAGTGTTTGCAGAGACAAAAAGCTGCTTTTTGTCATATTTGTCAGCCTAGAGGGAATGTGAGGGAATATGTAAACCCCAGTGCTTACAGAATGAGCCATCATAAATATTGCTTTTAAATTTATGTGACTGAGCACTGATGTTCTGTCAAATATGTCAATATTTTAAATGGTATTGTGTTGATTGCTGCTCCCTTGCTGCAGTTCTTCTCTCTGTTGTTCTGAGTCTGTATTAGATTACCTTCTGGGCTCCCATGGAGACCTGGACAACACGGTGATGCAAATCTGCTTGTCTCTTGGCACAGGACGTCTCCTGCACGGAGGGAAATACATGCTCTGACACCTGCATGTCAAGAGATAATAGAGCCCTGTTCAGTTCCTGATTGCATGCTGTCATGATGTAGCCCAAATCTGGTTCACAGTTTGATAAGGGGATTTGAGTGCAGGAAGGGGACTGACTGAGCAGTCCCAGGTGGGATGACGTCTATGTTCCTGCTGTCATGCTGATGTCACATGCAGTTTAAATGGTCAGATTTATCTGTCCCTCTGTCAGTTGAAAGACATAGCTACAGCAAAGCCTCACAGGGCTTTGTACTGCTGTCAAACAACTTTGAAGTACTGCATTTGACTTAAGCTTAGCCCTCTTCACGTGTGACCAAAATTTTATGTTTTGCATTGTTTGGTAAAGAAGGGAGAGAATTTGTAAAGCCCTGACTTAATGTGATTGTGCACACTTGTCTATATGAATATGAAGTTTAATGGCAACTATTGCAATTTTGACCTTTTTTATTGTTAGCAAAAAACATTAATGAAATAGATCCTTAAAAAATAAGACTGGCTTTTTTGAATGGTAGGCTGTGCAATTCTGAGTGAGAAGATTAATATTTTTATTGCATATTAGAGACAGCTTGTCTCCATGTGTCCAACCTTTGCCACATTAAATCTTAACATTAAATGAAAATTCAGGGATAGGTGTGCTAAAATCGGCATGTCAGTAATATTGTGGATTTCACACTTTTTAAATCTGGGAAAACTTAAACCCAAGTGACTCAAACCCACCTAGAGATGACACAAACATCTGTTTTGTGTTTTATTGACATGCTGGTGGAGTATCATTTATTAGCCTCTGTTGCATGAGTGTGACATTTTATGTAAACCAGAATGCAACAGCAATAGGTTGCTATTCTAAAAACTGCCATTCTGGCTTCTGCCTTTTCTTACTACAGCATCAACATTACCAGAGCATTTATTTGAAGTAATGAATGTGTGACTGTAAAGAATAGTGCTGTAATGGTACACAAAAATCACTTTTAGGTAGATACCTTGGTTTTTAAATCACAGTTTAGTACATTTTTGGTACAGCGTGGAAAAAAGATTTTTTTTTATATTAGGTCTGTGCAACAGTCCCAGCCTGTACTGAGATTCATTTTATTTTCATGTTTCTTTTAGAAAAAATTACTTGTCTCCGTGTTGTTTGCAGAAAGGGAAAATCTGCTGTCAATATAAATGTAAAGCTGGGTCTGCACTCCACTCTGTTTTTTACCATATACCAGTTATGTTCACATTCAGGTGATGCCGTCTAAAAAGAGTGAGCAATTTCGATGTACTGCCAGGAACGTACAACCCAATTGCTGTTGAACAATGCAGGCATATAGCTTTTGTACGATCCACTGGTCTTTGTCCATCGTCATTGTAGTGAACCGAAAAAATGTAATTTCCCAGGAGACTTTAATGATAAATCTTCAAGCTCTGGTTTATCTGTGTTAGCCATAAGTAGTAAAAATCAGTCCTTAGCTGTGCCTTCCCTTGCCTGGCCGTACAACCAGAAGCCAAAAATATTTTATTCATGAGTGTGTGTTATTGTGAGTGCATGTGTTAAAGTATGTGGAAGAAATAAGTATGGACAGTGTATCCATGTAGAGTCAGGTGGAAGAGAACGTCCTGCCAGCAGCTCCGTGTCGTGGTGTTTGCTCTGCATTTGCTCGGGGAGCTTGAGCTGTTGCAGGAGGAAGCGTTTGGCAGCTTGGTCATAATGGACTGAGGTTGAGAGCGTGCAGATACAGCATGGGGAGCCAAAGTCTCAGAGTCTCAGCTCATAGTGATTCCCTCTTTTGGCTTGTCAAGAATGGTTATAGTGGATATTTATTGTGGCTTGAATCACAATGCTTGAATACATATTTGTCAGGACCGGCGTATTTATCATGGGAAATTATTTCCCTCCAGCATAGTAATATCTTTGGTTATAGACTACCATAAAACAGTAAGATGTGTTTGTTCCAGGACTAATACAGAATTGGCTTATTTCTTGAGTCACTATTTTGCAACAGTGTTTAGGAATCATACATGAGGAATCCATCGTAGAAAAGGCTGATATACTATTTCCGCATGACAGCCGCCTTTGTACCGTATAACATAATGCAACACAGCAACAAACCATCTGCATTTCCAGTAAGATGTGTGACAAAAGTCATTCTTGCTGCTATTGTTATCACCACTTACTGTATGTTGCTGCCTTCACTTACGGATGCAATATATTTGTCAAGTTGTTTGGGTGTTGTTGAAAGGCATTCAGACAAATTATAGGAACATACCTGAATTTGAAGGAGTCGAGGCATGTTTAGGGCAAATGGAAACAACAGAATGGTAACTCATGTCAGCACACTAACCCTGCTGATACACAGTGTCCTTTCACAATGCACAAATTTGTGGTAGTTAGGTTAGTTTGACCTATTAAAATGATCTCGTAATGTAGCAGTCATAATGGTTTTTAAAATCACCCATTTAGATGATTAAAGCCACGTCCGTGGTTTCAATGCTAAATCTACTTTCAGATGGCTGATGATAATGTTTTAAGGGGCAGAATGGTATCATAGGTGCTTAGTGGGAGCTTAATGGTGGCTTTTACTTGAATGAAACACTCATTCAGACCTTTTTTTGTGAATGGAACCACCTGTTGTTCTTCTAGGAAGTGTGCCCGCTTACTGGGATTAACTTTTTGGCTGGATGTGAGCAGCAGGGAACAATCCTTCCCTTCACTTCTGAATCGATGCTGTAACATCGACAAGTCACAAATCCCACATCTGTCTGCTGGCAAAGTAGGTCTCTGGGCTTGCTGAAGTGTCCCTAAGCTGGATTGTCTGTTTTGCCATTTAACACAGACCTCATTTTGGCTTCTGCAATTAAATAAAATCCCTCAGTTTTAGCATGCTGCTGTATATCGATGGCTGGTGACCTTCAGAGATTCCCGGGGGTCAGCACTCTCAGGACTTACTTATCATTGTTAGTTTTCCATATCATTGTGGATCTGTAGCTGTAAGTTGGATTGAATTTACCTTTAGTAAATAGCATTTATATCATAAGCTTTAAAAATGCAGGTTTGACCTAAAGACATGAAGAAAATTGAAGCAGGGAATACCCTCTTTCTTCTCTTCTGACAATATGAACCAGCATTGTGATAGGGAGTGGGGGTTTAAACCAAATGGATTCATATAGTTATGGCTGATCAAAACTAATTACACAAACAACAATTTCCTGTGTGGGGTGAATTGCTTGTATATGAACCAGCTGGCTTACATATCTAAAGGGTGAATGTGTACAACCTCCCATATATTTCCTCTTAATATTGGTAAATAAGTAAAGCAAAATTGGACTCTCTGTGCCTTTCATCTTTTCCCTCCTGCCTGTCTTGTCTTTGAAATTTGATCATTGCAGCTGCAGAGGCTTGGACTTATAATGGATTTTTCACTCTCAGCACAGTTTGGAAACCTGTTGAAATGTTTCGGTTCTCCACTCTTACCTTTCTGTGTTATAGTTGCTTTATCGAGCTGGTGAAAGAACCAGTGTAATCTGGTGTCTCAAAAGCTGTTTGCAATAATAAGTTAGTGCAATAGATTGGGAAGAAGCATATTAAATCAATTAGTTACCCAAACAGATTTAAAAACACATATTCTTTGTCACATCCGGGGGAATTTGTGAATGAGATGAAAAGGGAGATAGATGTTCTAACTGTTGACCCAAGTATCTTCCCCTGTACATCAGTAATTTCTCTTGATTAAACTAGGCTACAGGCTTTAATGTTTTCCTCCTGTAGATTTACCACCACCCCCTGGTACATTATACCAAAAGTGGCGGATCACTGCCATCAGTTCCACTGACAGAGTACTGAATAATCCTGATGAAGATACATTTCATTGGTCTTTATCATTGGGCTATATCGTCTCTATCATCACCAATAGTTATAGCCGCATATGAGTTGCTAAGCCAAATGTGCAATATGTGCCATTCTGCTGTATTAGTTTGCTCCAGTTTACGCAAACAAATGCAGGGATGTACAAAGACTTACTGACACACATAAAGTCATGTACACACGCACACACACAGACATAGATTTTAAAAGTGTCATTTAGGCATTAGGTATGTCAACATCTGCTCCCTGAAAGTGGTTTGCGGTGGGTGTCAACTTAATCCATACACAGGGCATATGGCCTGGTTTGTTTTTGTTGTTGTATTTCATCACTTTTTTTATGGTTTTTACTTAATTTCTCGTCAATCACATATTACATGTTTTCAATTTTTTTCTTTCTTTTTCTTGTTAATTGTACCCAAGTGAATCCAAAACTTGTCAAACAGTCTTTTGTATGTAGGAACCAATATTATAGGATTTAATAAATGGATACAATAAAACTCTGGGTTCATTGCTACATGGTGACTGCCCGGTGTTATACTGACGGGTGTCTCTATCATTTTGTCCACCACATTTATACCACAAACATCCTACAGTTGAATCAACATCTCTCTAAAATATTTTCAACAAGGACTGAACATTATGACCTTCCTAAGGTAGAACTTATCCCAGGGCTGTTGTATTAGAAAGCATTAGTTTTAGCTAGGTGCACCTGATAAACTGGCAACTGAGTGTACTTTTCCCTCATGCCTTGTAATGGAAGCATTAGTTCATCATAATCAGGGGGAAATAATAAGGAGGATCATGCTCATCGCGTCACACTCATGCCTTGAATACAGCGGAATGGAATCCTGAGTGAAAACAGCAGTAAGTGCCCAGTGAGCTTCACTTAGGCTGTAGTTTCATCAGGAAGTTCAGCAGACCTTCCAATCTGGACTTAAATTACTTTTTATACACTCATAGTTTCACGTTCAGCCCAATAATATTGCATTTGAGCCACACGGTGACAGACAGACATCCAACTAAATCTGTAGTCTTTGCTCAGAAAGTAAATGTTTGAGAAAGGATCTGTTTCTCCCTTTGTGTTTCTCTTTCTCTTTCTTTTGCCTCCTCCCTACAGTTTGTATTGCACACTAAAGTTGACGTGGTTTGACGGCAAACATGAGAGAAGTGCTCAGGCTGACACCTTGTAGCTCCAGAGTAAACCAGACCAAAGTGACCATTTATACTGGATTTTATAATGTCGAATCACAGGGTGGACACAGAATTCATGAAAGAATACATGAGTGTGAGTCAGCTGACAGTTGGTATTAAATTGTAGATTTATTGGATAAAAAAAAAAAATCTGTAACACCTCTGTACTAGTAAAACAGCTGCTGTTAGTGTTACTTCAGTCATGTTTTGTATTGCTGATGCAGACCAGGTACCATTACCTCATTGTAGTACTTCAGCTCTAAGGACAGTGAGCTTCTGGATGGTGAGGATGGGAACTCTGTTTTTTCTTTCAGCTAATGACTGTTAAGCCTTTTATTTACAACTGGTAGACTTTGCCTGTCTGTATGTTTATCTCTCTGCCATTCTGTTTATACTGATCATGCCTATAGCTTTGTGACTCAGAGGTAACATAAGCAGGAAGATCATAACAAGGATCCCGCTAATGCTTCCGGCTGAATGAACAATTGAATTTCTCTGGCTCTTAACCATGGTCATTATGGTTGATATGTCCTTACAGACACTTTGTGATGTTGTAACAGTGAACACTTTCTCCATCTAAGTCTTTGTAATGAATGTGTAAGTAAAGTGTCTCCTGATGCCTTACTTTTATTTAATTACATCAAAACATTTTGAAAACAAAACAATTCCCCAGTGTAAAACAAAAGCCAAAAAGCAACAGATTTGTGCTTTCATTTAATTTTGGACCCATCTGAGACAACACCTAGCAAAATATGATAGGCTAGACATTACCCCTAAATGCTTCATAACAGGGAAATACAAAATACAACAATAGAAAGCTCTGGGCAGTGTTAAGTCAATTATTCCAACTGACAATGACATACAATAATAAGACCATATTTTACAAAAGTTATAATTATAATACTCATTACAGTGGTTCTTCTTTTTAACATTAAAGCATTATTTTGCAAAATATCTTGATATATGATATGGCTGCACAATAATGCCACATACAAGTAGGCTTTTATAGAAGCAGTTCGTCAGGTATATTGAGTTGCTGATGGATGTGCATCGTATAATCTAGAAACTATGGTGTCCAAATAAGCTTTTTAAAATGGAAGCAAATGCTGCTTTTTTTGAACGTGTGCTTATTTAACATTAAGTGGAACGTTAAGCAGCTGTATTCATTCTGTCTTCATTATATCTCAATAGCTTCTGTACAGTCTCCATGTCTTTAAAGGAAGACATAAAATGTGTCATCTTTCCATTTACACATACAATCAGATGAATACAACATGGACAAGGACAGGTTATGTGCAGTCAACCAGATACACAAGCTTTTAAGAAATTCTCCCACACACCAGTGATAAAATTAAATTTTGTTTTGTCCGATTCTTCGACCCATTTTAAATACCCGTTGTGTCCCTGGCAACTGCAACTCAATTCTGCTTTCCCTTCCCCTTGCTTGTAACTTTGAGCTCCCCTTTGTGTCTCTGCCTGCGGTGACGTTTATTATTTCTGAAAGAATTTGTGTTATAAGGCCACAGCAGAAATTTAGGTGGAAATTTCAATTTTCACATCAACTTCCCTTTAATTGTATTGATTGTGTTGTATAGAAAGGAATGTTCTTTGATGCTATCAACCATAACAAAAGTCAGTAGCATTCAGAAATGGAGGAATGCACTGTGTCAACTCTGACTGACTGGAATGTACCGTTTCGAGACTATTACTGAGGAAATAATGCACATTGGTAAAAATCCTGCTTTTCTAAGAGACATGAATTCAACTTAGTAAAAGGTGTACCTTCCAGAGGTGCACGCCACTTTGGGTACGGATCAGAATGCTTTTAAAACTGAGAGGGTTTGGTTAATCCATGGGGAGGTGCAGCACCGAACATTACCAAGGATTACAGAGGGATATTACTGTCTGAATGCATTAGAGGTGTATTAGATAGCTCCATGATGGAGCACAGACTAATGCACCAGGCTCTGAATTACAGCGTAATCTGCATTTAATTGCCCTGAGTTTTGTTGTGATAATGGCATTATCTAATGGAAGAGCTCTAGAAGGATTTTTACAAACAACAAAAGGCAAGGGAAATGGAACGGGCAGAGTCGCAGTTAAAGATGTGGGAGTCTCACTTTAGGATGATTACACAGGTTGGTGAACTGGTGAGATATTTGTTTGACCCTAGTTACACAAAGATCCCTTTTATTCCAACTTAGTTGTTTTCAACAGTGAAAATGTAAAGAATGTAAAAAGAGGATTTTTGGATTTAATTCAATTAAATTGCATTGTACAGTGTAGAAATGAAACACTTCAGTCAAATGACACACACCCAACTAATAAAATTAAAAGTAAAACCATGGGTCATGTTAAATTACATTAAGTACTCGCAGGTTGTACATTGTGATAACTCTCTCATTAAAAACAGATCTTTTGTGGTACTTCCTGTCTACTTTTCAGATCTAAGGGCTCATTGTTTTTGAGGATGCATTAAATCTTTTGGACATGATCCCAGATCTTCACACACAATTGCAAATGAATGCAACTACTAATGCACGTACAGACACACACACACACACACACACACACACACACACACACACACACGTACATGTATCCCTGTCTTCGGAAAGAGCTGTTGCTCCGGTATCGGGGTTAAATACAAAATATTGATTTGTTCAGTCCCTCCTTTGGTTGCCAGTCAACACATGGTCTCTTTATTTCCCTTGTGTTCACCATTGTCTGTATGAACCATTTTGTCGTCAATATCTGGACGAAGTGTAACACCTTGTACCCACTGTCTCCTATTTGATATACAGTAATATACTTCGTCTCTTGTCAGAACGAAGCAACAAAATATTAATTTTCAGTTCTTTTAACATATAATTTGTCAAAGCGTCTGCTAAGCCCTAACAATCTGGTGGCTCTAGTACACAAATCTGGTTGATCTGTTACTAGGGGAGTCATGATTTTGAATTGATCTAAATTAGCTTACAGAAATTCTACAGCGCAGGTTTCACCCGGAAAGTTTTGTCAGTTTGCCAGTTGTTGTCCGTCAGATCAGCTGTAGCATGCTACTCGGTTTAGCCTGGTCTCCCGGTTAGTTACAGCGTAAATAGGCCGCGTTTAGTGTCACACTGAACGCAGACATTGTCAGGCTGAAGTCGGGTATGTGTGTGGAAACACTTCAAATTAGTCGTTAACGACGGCAGCACCCGAAGGTGTTGATGAGCAGAACATTGGCGGTCTGCCACAGTGTGCCTTCATGGTCAGTCCGCTGTGCTGCCTGTAACCAAGCTGCAGCTCAGTTATTATCAACAGAGGATGCTTTTGTTATTACATTTTAAGTAAATTATTTAAAATGGACCAAATGGGCTTAGTGTGGTAGATTCAAAAAAGTATGGCGGTTATATCGTGCTTGAAATAACAATTTGAAAATGTAAATGACAGTTGTAAGGGCACAAATCCAATTATGTGTTCTTTCTGAATCAATTATAAATGAAAAATCGAATTGAATTGTGACCTTAAAATCAAATTCAAATTGAATCGTGGATTTGGAGAATAGTGACACCCCTATTTGTTGCAAAGTCAACCTCTCTGTGTGAGGACATGAATATATGTGATTTTGCAGACGTGGCATTTGCCCAGTACAATGTGGAATGTGTTGTTAACTTACCCAAGATGGAAAATACCAGGCTAGATGGCACAGGCTGAAATAGAGAAACCAGATCGTTACCTGAAGCGATGACATTGATCCGTTTTGTCGATTTATCCAGTGAAAGATCAAAGCATGTGTTGTTGGCAGCATTGATGATCTGTCAATATGGTTCAAGATTTTAATTGGAAGGAACAGCTTGTGATAATTAAACTGGAGTTTGAGATACGCAGGCCACCACAGACAGTGAGTGTTATTGAAGGCAGAATACTGAATTCCTGGTGAACCTTATAGCTCGCAGTCTTACAGCTTGCTACCAAGAAACCCTGTTAAATCAACACATATCCTCAAATCAGACTCTGAATATTTTTTAAAGAGTCCACTATAATGAATATTCAGTCTGTTCAGATTTCTGTCTGAATATACAATTTTAGCCTTCCTCTGGGAATATCATTGGGAGGTTGCAAGTCTTCGTGCACATGATTAAAGTCACTCTGGTAAAAGTGGTAAAGTACAGGTCCGCCTAATCTTTCATTCAAGATCCTGAGCAACATTCAGTGTTATGGATTTGACCAAATCTTGGTGTCAATACTCGCCATCCTCGATTGGATTGGTCACACTGGCATAGTAAGTCAGGTGAAATGCCGTCTCTGGAGAATAAAGCTGTTAGTCTCAGTCTGTCTGTGGAAGATTGGTTCAGTACTTCACTCTGGGAAGGCAGTTCCAACAGTCTTTACATTAATGACTGATTTTTTTAGTTAATTTATTTTCAGTGTTAGATAAGAAAGTGACACACCTTTTGAACAGTATAGAAAGATAGTGATAGAGTTAATCATTAACAAGCAAATTAATGATCTGTACATTTATGACCTAAATCATGAAACTTTGTTTCCAGGGATTTCTCTCCATTTCTATCCAACCACCCATAAATCAATTAAAATGAAACAACACATGAGGATGTGACACTCCTTGCACTTCTTCACAGTTATCAGTTGCCTGTTAAGACATCATAAACAGAGAAGTTCAATATAAATTGTGTTCCCTTTTACTGTGTATTAATAGTTAATCCTGCAACACTCTGTAGAAAAGCATTTAACAATCCTTTCCAAAAAATTTCCCTTTGTTCCACTAATAGATCATCTAAATGCCTAGTTAATCCTCTCACAGATTGCAAAGTGCTTCATAATCCATTTGCACAAAGACAAGACGGGATTTAAGTGACTTTAAGCTGATGTAATATTGTAAACATAAAAAAAAAAAAAACAATGCTTTTTCTCAACTGAAGTGTGCTGTGTGTTTCGGGAAAAACTGACCTGGTTGTTAAAACATTATCAACATGCAGCTCATCTCTAATGCTACTCTGGCTTCAGTGAAAGCAGAGAAAAGTTTCAGAGATAAATGGGGAAAATAATCATGTTCTCTCCATGTTCTTTCCTGATGGGTTCAACAAGTCCAACAAATGTAACTTAAAACCTCTCTTGTTTTTTATGTATTCATTACAATATCTGGAATTTTATGAAAGCACAGTGACTCAGGTAGTTAAAATACAAAACTTTGTTACGTGACTGGCTAAGAGGACAGTGGGCTGTCAGCTGCCATCCATTAAAGACTTACAGGACGTCAGGAGAGTAGAAAAAAAGTTGCTGATGATGATGGCTGTTGAACCTGTGCAAAGCAAAGGGGGTGGACATCAGACCTCAGTGTAGGAAAAGAGAAGTAGTCTGAATACTGAGGTCTACGACGTCTATGTCTACAATGGCCTGATGGCTAATGCTGAACCTGCATACCCAAAGAATCAACTTACACCTCATAATGTCCGTCTCTCACTGCTGTAGCAACCACTATTGCAGAAGTTTCTTTGAAACAGCAATCACCTTCCCCATAGCACCCTCTGAATACAAGAATTTATCTGTGGAAAGGAAAGACTGCTGATGCTGAAGCCATCTGTTTTTGCTCGGACAACCTTATTAAACAAAAAGTCTAGACTTATACTATTATTATACAGCAGCTGTTATTTGCTTATGTGTGATATCATCGGCAGGTCCTGACAAATAGCCTAAATCTGGAACTGAAATTTGGAAAGAAAGTGTTAGAGTTACAAGACTGTGTGATTGCTTGTCGTCATGTGTTTTACTCTCCATTGTTATGCTGACAACTTGGTGTGAACATGTTTGTGTTGGCAGGGCAGGCATCTGGGGCCTTTAATGCACATCTACATTCTTTGTAGTTTATAAGCCTGCCGCCCTGAAGTGATTATTCAGCGATGAAAGTTTACCTGAATGGTTCTTTATTTAGTTCAGTTTTTCATAAAGTTCTGTTCTGTTCTTGTTCTTTATCTCCTTTCCTGTATTGTAAAACTGCTTTGAAATATCAATTATTAACAACACTTTTGATGTAAAAGTATTAAACATTGTGCCCTTATGGCATCAAAATAAAACATGAATTGAAAAGAATAAGTCAAAAACATGAGTTTTCTGAAATGATTATGTGTAGCGCCAAATAAAATATTTATCTCGGCAGTGATTCCACCACATCACTTTTACTGTTTTTTTAGGTCACTTTTGGTGTTAATGGGTCTCCGTTTCATATCAGGTATCCACTGGACGACCCTGAATCACGGAGCATTTGTTTGTGTTTATGGGTTCACTGAAAAGCAAATAGACTCCTAAAGCGAGATGGGAGCACTTGCTGTTGTCCACACTGTGAGTCAGCATTTGATAGTTGGCCTTTAGGAATGAGTCATAGTGGATATACTGTGCGAGGGGGAAAAAGGTGTTAGAGCTGTTTATTCAGCCATGAGAGGTGTCCTGTCGTAACAATGGTTAGAGTACATCTGAAGTGTGTTTGTGTTCATGTACGTGTGTGTATGTTCCTGGGTTCCTGCACAAAGTGGACAACCGAGTGTGTCTTTTAGCTTAAACTAACAGTTTCTCGTCGTCTCTGTTGTTTGCTGTCTGTATGACTGTATAATCCCTGTGTTTAATCCCCTCTATTGAGGATTAAAGATGATGGAGTTCCTTGTTGTGACCCAAACAAAGGTCTTGTTGGAGAGGAAGGATATGTCAGGAGGACACATCTGGAGGTGGGTAGGGCACCAGGCACCGACATAATTGTTGCACAGTGTTAATATTTTCACCTGAAATGTTCCATTAATGCTTTACTGTAACTCTCCATGGTGGAATCTTGTCTTCTCTTACTTTCTCTTACTTTCATTGTGTTTGTGTTTTTCTTCGCTGACAGTCCATTGTGTGTCCCAATTTTTATTGTGTCACTGTCATCAGCACGCTAGCCAGTTGGCACACGCTCCAAGTATTGTTCTGCTAGTTAAACACGTATGTCTTACCAACACTACATCACACATACACACATTTCTTGGTGTAAATATTTTTTACAGTTTTTCAGTTGGCTCGTCTATCCACCACTTTGGTCCAAACTGTAATATCTTGACCGTCAGATGTAATTCACAGACAATGAATCCTACTGACCTTGGTGATCCTTTTGGGTGAAATAATCCAACAAAAAGCTATTGGATGGATTGCCATTATATTTGGTTGTACAGACCAGAACGAAAGAATTGCTGTCCAATTGAAACTTGATACCCATTGAGATAATGTTCTTGTATTATCCACACCTTAAAATCTCTGTGGGTAAGGAGGAATGCCTCTCTAAATATACAAGAGGGTTGGAATTTTGGATCAGCATCTTTTCAAGCCAACTAAAACAACCCAAGTTGTATTCCTTGAAAATCATCAACACTTCTTTTTCCTTCAGCACTCGATGCTACTGCTGTCAGGCGGAAACAGCACCAGTCAAATTACATCTTTAAGCTTTCCTGCTCTAATTTTGACCTGAGGTTTGGGTTCATGGAAACTTCTAAACTATTCCAAAGATCAGCGGAGTGTAATGATCTGGAAATGTTACAAACTGTCATAAAAGGTTTTGCAAGTAGACCTCTCTTTATTTAGATTTTATGATTTTATTGCTCACCACTGTTCGGTTTTGTTCATGCACCAGTTATCAGTCACGTAATAAGCCATGACTTTCTTTTTATATGGCTTCCTCATTCACTTTGTTTTTTACACCTACCCTCTGCTGCTTTTTTGGCACACATGGTTCAGAACCGTGTCCTAATAATAACCCTCATCATTTTATTTTCTGGGGCTATTGGTCTGTGAAAAATCTGAGCCCACGGCTTGTTCCCCTGTCTCTAACACACTCATCTTTAAGGCAATCAGACGTTGCGTGAGGTTTTCATCCCCTGATGATCTCCTAATGAGAGGAAAGAATTTAAAAGTAAAAGCTAAAATATAGAAGAGGAGGAAAAAGAAGAAAAACTGAATCGAAACTGCTGCTGCATCCCATGGTTAGGGAGCCCGTAACGCCTATTGGTTTCTTTACTGGCCTCTCTGATCTTTTTAGTTTCGTTTATCTAGCTTTCAAATTATTTGTATCACAGTTAAGCCAGGTTAAGCCTGGTCGGTTTGATCAGTCCAAGGTGTCAAGGTAAGGCTGTGCCTTAGCACTGCCATGGATGATGAACACATGTGACTTGCATGTAATCGCTGTTTCACTGTAGATCATTTAACACAGGGAAACGACTGTGCCGGCAGAAATTGCGTGAAAAATTGAGAGAAAACTAGACCTACTGCGAAAGTCGAGGCAGCCAAAATTGAATCAGCTCTCCCCCCTTGTAGTGTCCACACCATACTGTATATGATCTCACCTGACGCTCTCTAAGCAAATCAAGTGCATTTCCCAGTCATTATAAAAATGAGCACACATTGGCTCGTTATCTTTGTTTCCTTAGTTTTTCTTTCTCCTTCTCCTAACCTCCGTCCCTTCCATTCCACTGTGGGACTTTTCACTCTTCTGATGTATCTTTTTATTTGAGCCACAAACTTTGTTTGAGGTGTTGCAAGCTTAACTATTGTCAAAGGTTTGGCCTCTTAACCACAGCTAAGCTTGTAGTTTTTACTGAAATAGATCTAATTCACAGCCATGTCTTCATATTGTTGATAAAGCTTCTCATTTATGTAGTGACATTACTTTGGGGCTAGGGGAAATACTGTTGGTTAGCAACATCAACTCTGCAACAGGAAGCAATCGGATAAACAGGAAATGTCTGAAATTTGAGAAACATTGACATTAACAGTATCCCTGACATAAGATGGAGGCTAAAAATCATTTCATATGTTTACAACAGTAGTGCACCAACGTGCTGCAGCAAATCTTAATGACACTGATGTGTCATAATAGAGTAGAGCTTGAGTTAAGAAGAACTGGACTTGCAAGTTGATTGTTATCTTTAACCAGTGTTAATGTTGTGTCAAGTCAGTGTTGCATGCTTTCACTGGACCCGGAAAGACCTGGGGCGTGTTCATGTGTTATGTTAATAGGTGGAACGATGACAGGAAGAGTGACATGTCAGAAATATGGCTGCTGGCTTGAGGGGTTGAAACATCCAAGCATTGTGACTGTAGCTTTTGTGACTGTAAGGTTTAACAATTGAAGCTAAAAAAATGCATGATGAGCGTCAGCAGAAATAATCCTATCAGAGGTGCCAATTGCTTTAAGATAAAGAGGCTGTGAGGGGCAGAATCTGCTGAAAGTGTTGACCTATTATCCTGATCATTCTGGCCAACTATTTCTTTCACTTTTCCTGTATACAAACAAGTGCTCACACTCGAAGGAGGGGTGAAAAGGCAAAAATGTTTGCCTTCAGGCAAATAATACAAACTGGTTTATTTCAAGCATGCCCCGACCTCAGGCTATCCTAGACTCTGACCAAAAATTTGTAATATTAGTTGTGCTTCTTCTGTTTTTATTTTAAATCCATACTTGTGTAATAATACTAAAAATTCAAATAGATGAATAACGAAAGCAATTAATAACTAAAGGAAGGAAGGAAGGACTCTTGCCAGCAGCCAGAAGACTTAGTCACACAGGTTACTTGATAAGACTTTCTTGACGTAGCAGCAGCATGCCAACATCTCTGAGACTGTTAAAAACAGTGATAACAATCCAGAAGATAAAGAATTTGATGTTAGTTTGGGGGCAAATATACAAAAAACTAAAACAAAACCAGTGAAAATGCAAACTCTTCACAACACACACTACTGAATCTTCGACCGCTCCAGTGCCCCCCTCAGTGTGTAATCTATCTGGGGTTTAAAATAAATCTGCTTATTATGAACACTCTCCACCCTCAAACTCATTACATAGCACAGCTTTCATAGAGCATACTAGTCAAACATTTCCTCTGCTGCTGAGTGAATGCTTGTGTCAGCATCTTGAGCTGCAGCACTAATTTGAGTCGAGCTCAGGCATTTGCAGACAAACAGCATTTTCCGTCAGAGATAGATAAAACCTGAATGGATTTAGAGAAATGTGCAATTGATTTCAGGTTCAGCAAAGAATGAAGAAGATTAGGCTTAGTTGATGGAATTTAGTTTGAGGGTAGGAAATCAAAAACAACACTTCACGGACAAGTTTAACTACATGTGTGGGTATAAAATGCTAGTTCAGGCGTTTTTGTGTCATTCCTCATGTGTGCTGAAACTCTCTAAGGCCATAAATGTTCACCACTCACTCCCAATACTTCTTCCCTCCCTCTTCTCTTCCTAACCATCCATTTCCTCGCAAGCACTCTGTCAGCTTCACTTAGCTGCCCTGTCAGCGAATACTCTTTATGTAAACATGAACCACACACACACTTCATCTCTGCTACTCCTTCTCCTAATGATTTCTGACGTCACAGTCACAAACCGATAGCCCGCTTCTCTCTCTTTTTCCACCTGCTTGTGCACACAATCTCACACATACATCGACAGGCACTGTGGGGCTTTGCCCTGTATTCTGCTGCTGCTTCTATTCCTGCAGCTTAACAGGGTGATTTAACCTTTTTCTGCCTCAACGGACACAGTTGACTGGCACATAATACAGAAAGGAGCAGTAAAGCGGGAGCAGAATAAGGCAATTGCATTGTCCTGCCAGAGCGTTGGCCTCTCCCCAGGCGTCTTGGCCCAAGAAAATACCTGCTGCATTGTGAAGTTTTTATGGCGCCCTTCCCTTCGGAAATGAACTTTGCTTAGGGAGGTGGTGGGGTAATAACGATGTTCAGTCTGTGTGTATTTGTGTGTGTGTATCTAGGTGGGGGCAGGAAAAGGTCAATGTGGTGACAGATCAGGTCTGTTCCATGAAGTACTTCCTTATTGCATTGTGAAGAGGGGAAAGAAACATCTAAGAAAATAATATAAATAGTTCATACAGATTAATAACATTTTTACACTAAGAAAATTTTCGAAGCATTTCTAGTGCTGAATCATCCAAACTGAAAGTTATTGTTACTGTATTTTTAATGTCTCCCCCCGGATCTCCACATCAATGAACATGCCGGGTGGACGTTTGCACTCTGGGCCATTCACATGGGCCAGTTCGAGGTCCAACAAAGAGAAATATTTTGAGCAGGAGTTGAGGAACCAGGAAAAGAGAAAAACACCTGACAGAGAGGAGAAAAAGGGAGAAGTGGATATATGCCTTTGCCAGATGACCTGATTTCTGCGGCAAGGCGAGGTGACAGCCAGCATGAGGTCATCTGTCACTTTCTCAGAGTACTAATTTTAGAATTATCACCCTCGTCTTTCTCCTTCTCTTCCCCCACTTCCCCCTGCCGTCGCACCACTTAGCACCAGCCGCCGCATGCTTCCCTTTGTGTCAGCCGTGACTTGCTGGTGGTTACAAGGGTGACAAGTTCAACAGCACTGACTGTGTGTGTGTGTGTGTGTGGGTCTGTGTGTGAGACGGCAAGAGAAAGACAATGTGATTGTGCTTGGATAGGGTGTGCATTGGACCTGAACTCATAACTGGCAAAGTGGCCATTGTTGCTAAGACCGTTTACATGCTTCACAGCTCACGTCATCGTTTTATAAGAAAAACATATTGTAGTTAGCCTGGGAACCTGACAAATCTGCGAGCTCATGTTAATTTGCTCTGGCTGATACGTCTGGCCCCTCTCCCATTCAAATTGATTTCCCTGCCGTTTTATCGGGCTAACCGATCACAAACGTTTATCTAGTATTAGGCAGGTTTAATACGATAACTGACAGAGACGAGTACCGTTCAGGTATCTTTGTAAATATCCAAGATAGCGCTGCCGTGTTCCCCAGCCGGCTACAGCTGCAGTATTGAACGGACTGGACGGTAAAATTTCTCTAAAAGAAGAACAAACAACTGCACTTAAACTTTATGTCCATAAGAAATATGTGTTTGCCGAACTTCTGACAGGACATACCGTCCAACAGGACGGTGTTACGTTGTTCTGATTGCTCCGCTCGTCGATTAACGCCTCTTGGAAATCAAAAATGAACTGAGAGGTTCCAGACTAATACGCATTTGCGAATTAGTCTGGCGACGCCAGGCTATATTGTAGAGTCCTGGTGCCACAGACATGAATCAGCGTGAACCAGCTCACGAGCCGTGTGCTGCTCAATCACTTCACAGGCTTTGTGAATGACTTCTGCTAACGTGGTGTGTGTATGTGTGTCTGTGAAAAATGAGTGTGTATGAATGTGTCTGTGAAGCTTTGTGTGAGTGTGTTCTGCTGATAGTGAATGAATGATTTGTTTCTTAGATAAACTCCATTGACTCCCTTTGATGTTGTGTTTTTCATGTGCTAACAGAACGTGGATTGCCTTCAGCAAAAATCTTCTTCTTCTCAAATGTAAAGTTATACTGCTTTCTCTGTTATCATTGAAAATTGAATATACCTTTGGATTCTGAATGGCTGCCTGGACAAAACGAGGAACTTGATGAGCGTTTTCCACAGTTTTTTTTTAAAGTTTAGTGATTAAATGATTCATTGATTAATTGAAACAATAAATAATAGATTTATTGATAATGAAAATTATCTTTTTCCTGCAGAGGCCCATTGTTATTCTGGACATGCCGTCAACTTCTGGTGGCTCGGTAGATTGGTTGGTCGATATGCTCTTGTGCGACCAAATTCTCATTTTTAAAGGAGCTACATTACTCTTAGACAGAGGGGGGTCTGATCTCAGCTTACAGCAGGAAGAGTAGAGGAGAAATGGCAGAGCGTACAGGTCCTGGTGGAACACGCCTGTCACCACCCTCTTTCCCCAGCGACAAATCGATTGGTTGAAGAGTAGGTAGAATTTCAGTCGACCAAGATTTTTTTTGATTGACTATAGCCCTAATCGAAACTCTTGTTTACAGTAGTGGTTTGTCGACCTTTTACACATATTTCATTAGAGTCTATAATATTTTATTTCTACAAAATTAATTTCTGTCTCTGAGCCCTTCCTTTGACTTGTCACTCATTCCACTTCTGCTGCATCTGAAATTTCAAATTCATTGTGTCTGATGAGGGAGACATTTCATGTTAATGTCATCTTATTTGTGTATGGCCCAAAGCAAAACGCGACCATCAATTGTGTTGCACATCACTGACTTACCAGCTGGATATCACACTACTGAATCAAGTGATTGATCTGCCTTTAATGCCACCCTCGTATCCAGGCTCTCTGGCATTTGGCAGTTGGCTGTTACAAAGATTAACTAGAACATGTCCTTTTCCTGAGTTGTAATCAGTCACTGCTTCCTTTACACAAATTTTCTTCTTCCTGCTCTCCCATTATTGGTTGTTATTTTTTGCAACAGGAAGTTATAGGCGATATGGTCGGCCGTAACCGTGTGTTTCAGCGGCTTCTGTTAACGTCCAAACAAGCTGACACAGAGGGAAGACACTTGTGCACACAAGATGCGCACACACACGTGCACACATACACACACACACACACACACACCCCCACAGGGTTCAAATTGCCCCGCTCATCCATCATCTGCTCTGAACTGACATGTCTCAAATATGTCCGTGTTGGCAGACCTTAGTGCAATCTGTTGGGTACTAAAAGTTTCTAAGGCAACAGTTTTTTTGCTTCCCATCTGCCCTCGTCTGCTTCCTTTCAGATCCAGTGATCTACATAGAAATGGATTTAAAATCCAGTCAGATAGATGTATTATTAAAGCGAGTAGTACTGTATCTGGTGATATTCTCTTATACGATTGTGTTCCGGTGTGGAAAAGCAATAAGTTGCATGAGCCATTCAAGGACTAGTTCAGTGTCAACAGCAAACACTAGCTTATGGCTGTTTGCACTCGAGGCACCACAGTCATGTGAGCTTGTTATTTGCATCGGTAGACCTGCTTTCCTTATTCCACCTTTTGTTTGCAACATTGACAAAGGATGTGGTTGATTTCAGCAGTGCACTGTGAGGAAGCCTCTTCATAGCAGCGCTCCCTCTGCCTCTGTGGGCTAATGTAATTTCTCAAAACCACAGAGTAACTGTTACAGCTCTTGCTGCTTTGGCATTTGTTGCATGCTGGTGTGACTGTGAAGTATGGAGCCCTCGCAATAGTTGTCGTTGAGTGCTGGTGTTCACAAGTTGTGTCGAGATGCTGGAGATAAACCTGCTGTCAGATCGGGAGAAGAGAGGTGGAGGCCGTGAAAACAAGAAGGAGAGAAAAAGAAATAAATTCTCGTAAGAAAAGGAAACAAGAAATAAAGAAATAAGAAAGAGAGAGGCTCAGTTATGTAAGTGGCAATAATGCTGTAGTGATACCTTGGAGCATTTCCAGCTACTTTGTGTACACCTCCCCAAACATTCACACACACCCACCCACACAGACCTACTCAGTGGAAGGCTGTGAGGAGTAATGTCCTGTCTGACTGCAGGCAGTAAGAACCACAATAAGCAGTTTCTCTGGCCAGCTGACCGCAGCTGAGGGAGCTGAAGGAACAGAGGAAGTACTGTCTGAATGAGCGGACCATAAGCACTAACAGGCTTCTGTAATTAAGCTGTGATGGCGTGTTTTAAATTTCTCTTCACTATCTCTGCATCGCCTCTTTTTTCTAAGATCTTTCATTTCATTACCCAATTTAACCACAGGGGACATAAAAGTTTAATCTTTTTTTCTCATTATTCATGTCTAGCTATTATTTTCTCGTATGCCACAGTTTTTCTTGTTTCCACTGTAATATGTTCAACTTAATGTGCTGTCTCTTCTTTTTTACCCCTTGGCTCTCTCTCCTCCCATATACTCCATGATGTTTTCCTTTTGTCCCAGCCAACCTTTTCTTTTGGAGATTAAGAATTTGTGCTGACCCTTTTCAGTTTTTCTTACTTAACTTGCATTTATGCTGCCTTTTATTATCTGCTCACCTTGTTTATTCCAGGTCACCAGGCCAGGGGTCCATCTATCTGCTTCTTTAATCTTTCCGACATTTCTTAATCTCTTTTTCTATCCTCATATGTGCCGCTTAAAGTAGCTCATAGTAAACACAGAGGAATGTTCTTATATGACGCTTTGTCAGTTTGGCCGAACTCAACATAACCCACTCTGTGTTTGTCTGCTCATTGAAGTGCAAACTTAAATGACTCAGTTGACTTACAATCCAGGAAGTTTCTTTTTTAGTGTCAGAGTCTGTTGACATTTCTCTGTCTTTATGACCTTCAAGCCTGAAATGAGAATGTACATTTTAAGATCATATCACATTACTGACATTTACACTGTGGATGGCTGGTAAGATTTTGCACATTGTAGTTCATTTCTTTTTACCGAGAGCTTATACTGTGATTTTATACGATACACTAAAAGGATGTAGCATCTCACCTGCAGTAGTAGTGAAGAAAAAATGCTGTGGTATTGTGGTATGTGATTATATTTTTGTTAGAGCTCCTCACACTGGCCACAACGTGACAAGGGGGTAATATTTTATTTCTTTTAGCCCAGGTGTATACACAATGCACAAAAGTATCTATGTACAAGTTAGTACACACAAAAAAGGGTATACCTTAAGAATACATTATGACTCCATACATGCTTTACACTATGCAGGTCATACTATATGAAAATGAAGTTCCTCCACTGTTATTTTCTATAATTCCTTTTAACACTTAAAAAACTAACAAGATATATAGTGGTAATAAGTGAGATTTAAAGGTGCTGGTAAGTGGATTTTGTTGTTTCCAGTCTTTATGCTAAGCTAAGCTAACTGGTTGCTGGCTGTAGGTTTTTTTTTTCCTTTTCTGTCTTTAGCCGTGTTATTTTCAGGACACTAAGGTTTTAGAAACTACAAAATACAGTACACAAGGCAGGCACCATGAAAGCATTTATAAATCTGACAAAAAAACGTCTAATTTAGTGCTTAGTTTTTAGTCTACATGCAGTTTTAGACATTTGGCATCAAGTCTCAAATTGAGACAAGTATCTTTAACACATTTTTTAAGGTGAAGCTCATTTAACAGACCTTGCCTCTGGTCTGCTAGATTAAGCTGATTTAGCATCTTATCTATACATCCTGCCTTTGATATTGCGTGACTGTTAATCACAAGGTGTCAAGTACTGTTGGAAAATGTGAGTTAAGTAACATGTTTATTTTAATGAGTTTGTTTAATCAGGCAGCAAGCTGTCACATAAAGTGCCAGCTTTTGGTGCCTTCAGGGCACACCCTGTGAGAGAAAGACACACACATTCACACATGCAGACACACACTCTCACGCTGTGTACATTTGTGTTCTGCTACCCGAGTGTGATGAATGCTTGAATGACACCTGAATGATGTATCCTGTTATTTCAGTTTAAAGGTGTACAGTAGGCCACTGCCGCTTTGAACAAACTATCCCCATTATATCCACATGATAAATAAATGTCTCTGCTATATGTTGTTTTGCATTTTGTTTTCTCTTTGAACCTGATGAAGTGCAGTTCTTATCTCCTCTTCACAATAATTTCACCATTCAATGATGACACACAAACATATGATGAACACGGCCAATGGCATGCAAACTGAAAGTTGTGTGACAAAGTGACATCCTACATATGGAACTATGCACTGTTTCGGTCATTCATTAAGCCTAAAAATCTGCAGTGTAGTAAAATTAGTCAGCGTAAGCGAACGGGATATACTGTTAAGACTTTGTCGCACTAACTCAGAAAAAACAGAGATTTCTGTTACTCTTGAATTACAGTTGAATTATCGTGTGAAGATATTATTGGTGAGAATGAAGCTGAAAATTGTAGCAGTCATTATTTCACATTCTTTGCCTGGGAGAATATGTTGTGGATTCATTTATAATAAAATTAATCCATTCCTCATTTTGTGAGGGGTCCTCTTTGACCTGACATGGACTGGATCCTCAGCCAACTTATTTGCCACTTTTTTAAAGTAACCCCCAAAGCTTTTACTCGTTTAACTGTGCAGCTGTAGCTTAAAGCCCATCTACTGCAGTGTTTACACACTGTTTGATAAAGGTTGTGACATAATTCAGGCTGTCTGCTACCACACCCAGTAATCTCCTATGATTATTTATAGCCTCTGCAATGCTAGACCCCCTGGGAGGATGGAGAGGTTTAAACCATTGTGTGACAGTGTGTGCGTGCTTTCTTTGTAAAGGGGTGTAAAGTGTGTGCACGTGTATGCAGTTCATTGGTCCAGACTGCTGTATAGAGCAGTTAAATGTTGGTCTGTGCTGTTGTCTGGTTCACCGTTCTCATGGGTGGGATTGCCTCGACTCTCAGGGTAGTGGGGGTTACTAACTGGCTCTATAAACTCTAACTGGCTGCATACAGGCAGAAACAAAGAGCCACACCCCTCTACACTTGTGAGGAATCCCCATACACAGTGCACTCTGGAGAAAAACATAGTGGAGAAAGACAGTTATATGTGTTGAGAAAACCTCTATTGCAGCAGGGTCAATGGAGTGAGTCAACGAGATGAAGAATAGAAATATCGCTGTAATATCACAGATTCACATGAGGAGTTTTCACCATGTAATAAAGCTCCTTTTTTTTTATCTACTTTCTATTTTAAACAGTGGTGCTGTTAAAATTACCATCATTATGTCCAAACCCATAGGCTATGCTTTCACGCCTGTGAGTTATTATGCATTCTAGCCTGAGCTGAGGGAAATTAAGCATTTGCAGGCATTCTGGGGGCGTTATAAGTAATGAAATCCCAGAATACTGCCAATGAAAAAATTATTTTTCTCCGAAATGGTGTCAGTGTTTTCTATTTATTAGCCTGTTCTGTCGTCGAGTATAATTTATATCCTGGAGCAATACCAGGAACTGCAGGGACATTATCAGCGATCGATGTATTCGGCTCCATCTGGAGCTATAACTCAGCTGGAAAAGATCTACTATGTGCGATGCACCGACAATGCTGCCTGTGAAGATAGAGAGAAGTTGCAAGGGCAGACACTTCAGTGCTCACTCCTAACTTCACATCTTAGAGTTCCCCTGTGTTACTCAAGTTTGTGCCATTAAATCAATAGTGGGGTTAGTTTCCATTAGGATGCAGCAACATGCAATGAGTGATGTACGCTTATTTTTCAGAGGCACACCGTCCATCATTCAGGTACGTTAAAATCAAGAGTCGCTGCAGTTATACCACGCATGAAATTCAGAGGCCCAGCCACAGTAAGGGGACTTCTTTGCTCCTACTGCAGTTCTTAACAGTCTTACTGTGCTCTGCTCACTAAGGTAACTCTTTTTATACTCTAGTTGTAGCAGTTGAATGTGAAATATTTTCTTGTAATCTTATTTTCCTAAATTAATCCCTATCACACTAAACACTCCTCTTCCTGACACACAAGCATATGCTGTATTCTAACTATTCTTGTAGACACATACTCACATCCCTATACCTCTAATCTTGCATTCCTATCTACTGGTGAGACCTCTGGTGTGATGTGAACTGTTCCATTTGTATTTTCAGAGCAGAGAAAGCTTGTAGCTCTGAAGCTACCATTGCATTTTATTTTTGTGAATCCATTAAATTTGGCTCTGCTGCACAATAGATCAATTAGCACATCCAGCATTTCTTGTGTTGCTGTTGGAGAAGAGCGGTCCCCCTAATTTGAAACTATTCCTGTCAAATGTAATTAGGGAGCTGTGAGAATTGATGAGGTGCTTTTAGACTGTCTGCCCCTGAGTTAATTTTGTCTGACCTCACAATTGCAGGTTGTAAGTTAAATTTCAGCTTCAATATACTGTCTAGAAGATGAAGTGTTCGTAAGTCTTTTGTGCTCTTGAGATCAGTGTTTTGTTGTCTTTTGCAAATCCACAAAACTGCAGAAAGCATCAAATTCATTTCTCAGTCTGTCTTTCTGTCTACACCCTCCTCATCTCACTTTCATATTTCTCTCTCTACTTCGTCCTCCCCCGTATTAAATGTTGTCACTTGTCCAAAAGTAGGCTTGTGTCTGCCTGTTCTGACAGCACTATAGCCTTGAACCCTTAATAACTTGGTGATATTTGAAAACTGGCTGCCACTGAAACTGTTCCTACGCTGTAATTGCACAAATCACACACAATCTGACTAATTAGATCGGCAGATGAATGAGAATGCCCTAGCTGACGTCCTGTTTCTTGTATCTCTCCCACCCCAACACTTTATCAATAATAACTCAATGCCAAAATTGAACATGGTACCTCAGAGGAGTGTGATTCTAAATTAAAACAGACTGCTAATAACAAATAAGAAAGCACAAGAAAAGCCTATTCCAGCATTATTACCCTGCACTCAAATACGTAGACTCTCCTAGGATTTTGTGGAATCATCAGAAAGACCATACTAATGAACATAATACACATAACACAATAAAATTGATCACAGTCAATATCCCCTGAAAATGATCCACGTCAAAATCGAACACCATTAAAAATCGTCTCCTTGACCTAAACTACAGCAGTTAAAATGTTAGCTGCAGGGTGCTTTTTCACTTGTCAATGTGGTATTGATGTCTTGGTTTTGGCCTTTATGGTAAAATCCCTGAATGGTTTAGAAAATGAATTTTATACTGCCTTTCAGCGTAACCTTCACACTGTCTTGCTCTGCCACAGATGTGTCCTCTTGATGCAGCGATGTCCCTCTGTGTCACTGTGTTAAGGTGTCACCCATTATGGAAGGTTTTAAATGTCAGTGCACAGCAGTGAATTATTGAAGGGGATAAAAATGTATCCCTTTACCATCCAGACAAGGGAAATGTTAACATCTGTCAATGGATGGCTAAAATAAAAATACATTGACACACTGTCTTCACATATGTTATGTGTTGCTGGGAGGGGTGTTTTTGTTCCTAGAAAATGTCAAGTTCACTCTAGTAGGATTTGACAGAAGCTTCTTCCAGGACCTGCATTTGAAAGCCAGTCAACCATGTATGTGCAAAGCAAATGCTTATGGAAATGTTGAGCTCTCTCTAACATCATGTAGTGTTGTGCACAGTACAGTACACAAATTCATTTCCAAAGATTCTTGAAATAGTGAAATAGTGTTGGTTGGATTTTGGACTGTTTCTCAGTTGTGAGCATTTGCTGATGAAGATGCTTTATGTCTTGATACCTTGAAGGGCTTATAACAAAAATATCACTTGATTGGCACATTCCTCCCTTTTTTTTTATTGCCCTGAAATGGTTTATTAAAGTCAGGTGAAGTTGAATGACTTAAGTTGTATTTATTTGGTTCACTCACATTGATAGAGCAAGATTCAGTCACAAAATCCTACAACATACAAGTCATTTGTGTTGTAAACTGAACACATTTGTGGTAAGTAAATTACACATAACTGTATGATTTAGGATTAATGAAGACAGTTTGGTGAGATTTGCTTTATAAGCATGCAGTATTAATCAATTATCTAGTCCTTTTCCCATTTATTCAACCCAGTTGTGTGGGACTGTTTGACGTGACTAAATTGTAACGCTTAATTTCTTAGTTTGTTGATTTTAGTAAATTTAATGTTTGAAATTGAGTAAGTTGTAAGCAAAGATTCATATCTTGTACAACTTTCAGCTCACATGAGCGTTGTTGACAATACGCCAGCTCGTCCTCATTTTCCTAGTGTAAACAGAATTCTTCGTTACACAAATGCAGATTGAAACAACATCACAAATGGAGAGGACTGTGCCATTTATATTATGCATGCTGAAGTCTACAGGCTTTCATTTCAGCCAGATACTAGTGGTTAAATCGTTACAGTTAGCTTTTGCTTTTCTAAAATTATTCCTGATAAAATCTATATAATGAAGATGGTCTGAACAAATGATAAGGCTGCTAAGTTAATGCTCAACTACCTGTGCTTTTTACCCTCTTAAAGCTCTATTTTTCTCCAAAAACTACTGTAGAAAAAGCTTTAGGTCTATAAAAACTTTTTTTTTTTAACTGAAAATGGTGATATCAGTTCTTGCCTCCCTGGGGTTTGTTTTTTCCTTGCCCTGTAGAGTGTTTGCTGGCTGTGCTTTGGATTAGCACTGCAATCCCATTAAGACTCTACCCTATCAGTTACTCAGCCTGGGTAAGCTTACTTGCAAGTTTGCTGATTATAGACTACAGTAAGTAAGTACTTAATAGTACTCTGTCAGCAAATATTCTTTGACTTAGTCATTGAAGACCAATTCAAATGCAACTAACTACTGAATGTTGGTGCAGTAAAGTAACAGTTTATGGCACAATCATTTATGCAAAACATTTTACACCTATCTGTATATGTTTCTTTGTTATTTTATTGTAGGTACAAATGCTTGTTTTTGAATCTAGGGTGCAGAGTTTGTACAGAGTTGACTTAGTCTGTGTTAAATCATAGCTTCCAGAAGACAGAAAACTTAAACATCTATGGTAAAACTTACTAGGACTGAATGATATGGTCAAAATGCTAGCATGTATAATGTATTTGCAAATTACTATGAGCTTTAAAAAAAAACAGAATAATGGTTCTAAATGTGTAATGTGGTCTGTCTCCTTAATAAGATTCATAGCTGCCAACACCAGGAACAGCATGGGCTTTGTGATGGGACTTTTTTGTCAAACGTTATATCTGCAGTGTCTGACTGCATTTGTGAGACGGGCCTTTGCCAGTTGTGTTAGCTGCAGTTAGTGTGCAGGATATTGCAGCATTACATCATCCACATCTCACAATGGGTGGCAGTCAAGAATGAGTTGTGCAGAAAACTCTTTCTCTTAGACAAGCACCAAGATCTCCTCTCAGAGATCAATAGTGTCATTTTGTTTGAAATGTTTACCAATATCCTCAGTCTGTCCAAATATGAAATTATCAATAACTTTGGAGAAAACCAAAAGATCTGTATACTCTGCAAATGTAAGAGCCTGTGTGTATACTGTAGAAAAGCTGTCCAAATAAAAGCCAGCTGTGTCTGACCTCGTGATAGCCTAGAGCATGAAACAGGAAGCTGGGCCCAGCCGCCTGAGCCTGCTGGGAGGAGGGATATAAGGTTGGTATGAGATCCTCCTCTGGAAAAACACTGCAGCCGCTTGTGTTTAGAAAGACATTCTTTCATCTGCCACTGGCCTTTAGTTAGGAGGAGAAATATCAGTCATATGAACTTTTTCAACACACTGGAAGGGGACGCGGAAGGGGACTGTGTCATGCGCTTCTCACTTTGGTGAAAATAAGTTTGAAAGTGAAGGATTTTCTTCTCCACGCTGGCAATGACTGGATCGTCTTGTTGCCTAAACAGTCATAAAGGCTTAGTGTGTGTTCATGTGTAAACTGTAACTGTGTGAGGTCATTGCTAAGAGGCCCATATCATCATGGTTCATGTGGTACAGTATAGTGCTCAGGATCAAGACAAAGTCACCCTCTTGTACAGTGAGTTAAGAGTTCAGCAGTTACCATATCCTGAATGAATGAAGGAAGAAAGGTCAGGAGTTATTACCTGGATCCATTAAGTACTTCATTTCTAAAGATCAAATGTGTGGCTATAATGTTTATAGTTGTTGTTTGTTTGTTTTGCCATGAAAGGACACAGTGGAAAAATAAAGGTAAAATTTGTAGACTAACATAATATATGAATTGGTCGTAAGTGACAAACTGCTGCACCTACAGTTTCACCGTATACTTTGTCAATCACATGGAAGAGGTGCTGGTTGTGTGGATTACTTGGTGCAGTATGATATTGCAAATGCATGATATTACAAAGTATGATATTCTTTGTGCTTCCCATATACAGTTTATACGGGCAACCAATTCAATTGTATTGCTACTTTTGTCTTAATGTCTTTCTATACTTTCATATAGAAAGATAGCTCTGTCATGACATACAATGCTGTCTTTAGACCAGGAAGATGAATGCACAACACTGCCAGGTAGCTCTCAAGAGACTATCTTGCTCTCTGGCTCCACTATATTTGTGATCCAAACCACTCCTAATCAAGCAGCTGGTCAGTACCATCTCCCTTCAACATAAAGGTGCAGATACAAACTGGAACACAAAGATACTAACTTTAGGACTGATTGGCAAATACACAAATACACGACTTTGTTCCAGCAAGTAAAAATACTAGTTTTATGCTCAAATTTCTTCAGGGCTTACTAATTGGACACTTCTGCTGGCAAAGCTGCCCTGCTTCACTGTTGTCTCTCTTTGTCCAGGCCAGGCAGGCTAATCTCCTATCTCCTGACAGGGGAGGTGTAGTGACCGCTTGAGAATGCCATGCTGTTATGTAACCATCCCTGAAATGTTGGATATGCTGGAGCTTTCCACCTGCACGACCATTCTTCCCAGAAGAACACCCCGATCTCAACTGGGAAACACTAAGGACATTTCGAAACAAGATTTTGTTCTTTGCTCACAAGTTATTTTATTTTGTCAAAGAGTGTTGCTTTTTTGGTCTCTGTGAATTATTAATTAATATCATTGGTGTTCCAGCCAACATTTCAGTCTTTTTTGGAGACCAGGACGGTTTTGAATCTATTCTATTTTTGCTCCGCATGGCTGAGTTGTAGCATGACACAGTATCCTCAGGGATGTTCACTGTACACAATGTCCATAGCCACAGAAGCTGAAGTGGTTGAGGAGACCCTGTGTGAGAGCTGGCACAAAGCCAAGTCAGGGTAATCCACTGATGTGCTTGACTGGCAGTGTTGAGGCACTGAATAAGAGAACAGCCTCGTCCGTCCACAGTCTTCCACACAGGCGAACTAGAAATTTGTCTCACGGCTCACAGAGCTGTCCTCATGGGAGAACAAATGTTCACACCCAGTGGGCTTGTGTCCTTTTCAAGTGCTGTCTTCAACCTGTTCACACTACAGAACAGATATCTGCTGAGTACTAAGCCGGAGTTTCCCCCTTTGTTCCCCTACTGCCCTGCTGGTTTGGATGGTCTGTCCCTACCTGATCTGCTCATCCTGCCTGATCGGTACTGCACACATGCAACACTCAACAGAGATGAGAGGAAAGCGAGATGGCTCTCTCTTTAGCTACTTCCGTCATCAGCTCCTGAAAAATGATGTGTTAAATTCAGACTTTTATTGATTAAGCCTTTACATTTGACATTGACAGAGCACAATAACAGTAATACTGAACATTAATACTAGGTTAAGATTAAGATTAATTATATACAGTATATATACATGACATATTTTGTCATATATCAGATTTATGTATGGGATTGTCCCTCATGGAGAAATAATGCTTATAGATGGAAGTACCTAACAAGGGAGCCACCTGGCTTCCTTCTCATCTCTGCTGAATGTTGCACATGCGCAGTACAGATGGGGCAGGATGTACGGATCGGGTAGCGACATGGTCCACAATAATCTTGTTTAAAATCTACTTTGATTTATGCATGTTAAATGGAAATGTATGCATTGTTTTACTTAACTTACTTGGTGAGGAAAATAATCCATTTGTCCATTGTAGTATTAATGGTGGATACCATCAGTCTCACAGTCTCGCGTGTAGTAGGTGAGTTAAGTATTTAAAGTAACTGCTTATCCTCGTATCCATCAACGGTCAGACTTGTTTCACCTGTCTTTCTCTGTGTTTAGATGTCAATTTAACACTTGACCAAGCATCACGCATAAAAGCTAGAACTGAAGAAAGATCAGTGATGGTAGTTCACCTGGACCAGTGAATAGGGTTGTCTTGAGGACACAGGAGGTATTTGCATTTAATGCCAGAGAAGAAGAGCTATAGAGGCTGCAAGCCTGAACTTTCATGTTATTCCTCCTGTAAGATGTTCCTGTGGGTGTGCATCCCTAACTTTAGCCATAGTTAACTTCAACATTTAATTGTGTCTTATAAGGAAATGAAAATTGCAAATAGATTTCTGTGTACTTAATACACTTGCAAGTTTTGTTTATTTGCACACTGGTTGTTATACTTTCGATGTCCGTGAAAATCTTCATTATCTGTTGATGTCATATGTCATATAGATGTCATATATTTTAAATCCTGAAGAATCCCGGCTCTTAAAAACAAGTCTGCCATGTTTGAAAAGGCCTTTTTTACCATTCAAATGGAGTCAGTTAAGGCATTCAGGGCCGCCTAGCAGATATCAGCAGCATCTTGAGGAGAATCCTAAGTATGTTTTTCACTCAGACTCACACACACACACACACACAAACACAAACACACACGCACGCGCGCACACACGAGTCGCAAGCCATTCAGTGTGCAAAACCACTTTCATCAGAAAAATGTACATCCCACTGCATTCAAACCATTTGTGCTTGGTAAGAATCACTTCAATCAACAATTTGGCTAATGAATAAAAGACCTACCCAGTAGTGGCCTGCCACAATTGGATTCCTTTTATCTTAACATTGGGCAATTTCCTAAATGATCATTGACCGCATTAATGATCAATAATCAACTGATCATTCAGAACATGTAAAATACAAACTGCTAGTTTTCCCTAAATGAAAGCTGTGTTTAAACTATTGACATGGGTTATTTCTGCATCACAATCACATTCAATTTAATAGTTCTGTCACTCTGCTACCTACAGGCTATATTGGAAGACATGCAACATGTAAAAACAGAATATTTTTTTAATCAATCCTTATAACAACAAAAAGGGCTATGGCCTACAAATACTGATTATCCAGTTAATAAATAGAGTGGACTGCTACGATCTACTGATAACAGACTCAAATCTTATTGAACAGTCTGGACACTGTATCCATATCACTTTTTCAACCGCTAATATTATTATATTATATACTATATTGGAATTGCTGAACACTGAAAACATCAATACAAATTGAAATGATGTCCTGGGGACAAATATTGCACAAATAGTGTTGCACCAGCTTTGGTCATGGCAGTTAATACATTCTTCATTGATCAAATTATTATCAGACTAATCATTAACATCCCTAGTGTTTTCCAGCTGAAATCTCCTATCATTTTGCTTCACTGATTTTCTTTATTCAGTACTGTCATAAATGATTAATGGCATGCTCACAAATGCTAGCTGTTGACCTTTTTTAGGACGTAATCTTACCACCATTATTTCCATAGCCTTTGCCATTTTAGGCCACAGTTTGAAGGGAGAATAAGGTGATTAATGTGCACCGAGCCCCATTCACCTCTGAGCAGCTCCATACACCTGCTGTACCTCTGGCTACCTGCCATATGGCTGATTCCAATTGTTATATCTAAAAGGGTTCCCCTCGAGTGCCCATTGTGTAATTTGTGCAGGAAGCAATCCACATCCTTCTATCACATGCCGTGCCTCTTGACCACTCTCCCCCACAAGTGGCCATTATGGGTGCAGTGTGCACAAGACTCCCTCTCACTATCTGCCAATTACCAGCGAAGAAAACGCCTATGCATTTTCTTTATAGGCATCACTTATATAATCAGCAATCCGTGTTTCTTGAACTGAGCATTTATTAAGCTTTTTAAATCTCCATAGTCTTCGCTACACTCAGGAGGTTTTGATAACAGATAGAATCTAACTGCCATTATGAATACAAAAAACTGACCAGCATAATTTCTCTCTAACGGCAGCAGGAGTGGATCAGGGTTCAAAGTCTTATCACACAATGGGTCGATGGACAGTGGAGACACTATTTAGGACCTCAAGAACTTTGTGCAAGGATTTAAATACAAGCTTGATTTTAATTGGATCTTCATAAGTTTATAAATGCTCAAAAAAAGCCTAGGGAATTAATGTATGGGGAGGAAGTCAGTCATGTAAACAAGCAGTACTGTTGTAGTCAGATCTCAGTCTTTATGACAACTTGGATACAGCAGTGCATGCACAGAAAAATTACTCGTTGAAAACTTCCCACATGCTCTTTAACTCTGCTCATGGTTTTATCCTGCAAGCCGTCTCAGTGCTCTAAGATAGATATGCAGTGTTTTTACAGATAAGGTTAAAAAAGTAAATTCAAGTCAAGTTCATTTTATTTGTATTGCGCCAAATCATAACAAAAGTTATCTCAAGACACCTTTCACATGGAGTAGGTCTAGACCATACTCTTTAAAATATTATTTACAGAGACCCAACAGTTCCCACCATGAGCAAGCACTTGGCGACAGTGGCGAGGAAAAACTATGGTAGAAACCTCGAGCAGAACCGGGCTCTGGGTGGCCATCTGCCTGGACCAAGTTGGGTTGAAAGGGGAGGAGAGAAGGGGAGAGGGGAGACAGAGCAGGAGGAGAGACAACATAACAATCAGACTAATAATAATAACTAATAAATGAGTGTGGAGCAGGAACATGGGGGCAAGAGACAGCCTGCTGAAAAAAAGGGACCCTATTTGCTATTGTGTCTGCAGCAAATATATTCAACTCTGTGCCAGAATTCTCAATTAAATTTATGATGGGAATAAAAAGCTTTTAGGGGCAAAGAATATCAGTAATAGTATCCAAAGACCAAAGCCGAACCTGAATGACTCTGAGTTGGGCTGTTTGAGCTTTACATCAAACTGAGCTCAGTTTCATTGCACAGTGATTGCTGAATGCAGCTTAAGCCCCATTCACTGAACAGCTGGAAGCAGGTATCAACCAGAATATGATTGGACATTCATACTCGGTCAATTCTCCCAGGGCATTGCAAAACATGCCCATAAGACTGAATTACTTGTTAAGATGGAGTCTTTGAATAACATTTCTGCCAAATATGGTGAATGTTTCTATGACTTCAGTATCTACTATTTGTAATAAGGCAGATGAAAGAAAGATCACATCATTAGTGCGCAGATAAGGCTAATTGTAAACCATCTGAATTATGACTTGTGTTAATAAACACAGGGTCATTACTCGATTAAATAGACTGATTCTGTGTATATTTTCTTGTGTGTCTGTTAGTCAGTGTGAGTGCTGCTGCTTTGGGCTTTTTTTTTTGGCTTCAAGTTCATGTTCAGAAATTATAATGTTTTCTGTTGCTATTAAAGGTTTGAGTACTATAGTGATTGTGTACTACTATAGTGATCAGTTAGAGACTTGAGAAACTGTGTTTTTCAGTCAGTCACTTGAGAAACAGTCTTTAATCTTTGTGTTAACATTTTCAGTTATATATAAGTAATACTTTACATAATTTATACAGTCAAAAAATACTGATTACTGCAGTTAGCTGTTGTTAACTGGCCTGCAATAAGTTACTGCATCAAACTCAATTTTCAATAAAATTTCACAATACTAACATGCTAGAGTGACAGCCGTGAGTTATAACAATAGCCCCGTCCGTAGTTAACGTTCATTACGATAATGTCTGGTGTTTTCTTACAATGTCAGCGTTGGGGAGAGGAGCCGGCACATCATTGTATACGATATATGTCTCTGCTGTCCCGTGGACTCGTCCTCCAGCAGCAGTCAGGCAGTTCACATTCATGTGTTTTCGGGGAGTGGCTTTGGAGGGAGGCCTGAGGGGATGGGTGGGTTTTTTTTTCTCAGTTGGATCCTTTCAAAATCTAGCTTCTCCTGCTGGTTTCTACAGTTACCCACCCCAGCTTTAAATGCCCAAGATTTCAATTCTTGCTGTAAGATAGGTTTCTTAATTTCTTCCTATAACCCCTTTATGGCTTGTTTCCTAGGAAACTACCCTTGCTTTGTCCCAGTATGCCCCTGCCTCTCTTAACATTTACTACTTCATTGCACTTAAAGTGCAATGCAAAAGCATTGTGGCGGACTGTTATGCTCTGTCCCTACCTGTAACTGTTGGCTTAATTAATAGCAAACAATCTCGTCTCGTCTCTTCTCGTCCCATCTCTCCTCTCCCCTCCTCTCTTCTTCTCTCATCTTCTCTTACTCTTTGTACAGTATGTGCAGGTGTGTGCCTGTTGGTACTGTATACTGTATATGGGTGATATACTTATTCAAGTTGTTGATGAATTCAGGAGCTGGATCCTTCAGAGGACATGGCCCATGAGTGTTGGTCATTCAGAAGACTCGAAGGCCAGGCTGAACCTTCACCTTATCTATAAAAGCCGTCTATTCTCACAGAAAACAGAACTAATAGCGCTTTAGGGCAGGCCCTGTCAACTTTCAAAGTTTATGACGGAGACTTTGACCTTAAACAGCCGAGTGTAAAGTGTAAATATCACTGGGAAACTTGGGCAGGTTCCATGATACTCATGTTTACAGTACAAGTTGTGGTGTTTAACTTCAACACATGATGCATGACTGGCAAACAGTGTACCAGGCATAATGGCAAATATGTCCACATAACATTCATTTCCCACTAATTCCTTGTGACTTATTACATCTGCAGCCTGTTAACAAGAACAAACAGGGAGTTTATGGCTGATTCCTATGATTTACACCCTGCTGTGGCTCTTTTTTCATCCCTCCAGTTAATGTAAGAAATTGCCAGTGATAAATATCCACCTGAATGCAAATACTTCGAGTCATGTGATGTCTCCTGACACTACAAGTTTTCTTATTGTCTCATTTAGCAATTGACCGGTACGCAATGGATTGAAGGATAATGCAGGCTGTCAAGGGTTTGCAGTTTACCAGTGGTGTCCTCCAAATTTAGGTACTATAGGCTGCATTTCTTGGCCACATTTCAAGGAGCCATTGAGAAAGGAATGGGACTTTGGGCAGTTAGGACGTATTGTGTCTGAAAAGCCCCTGAACTGGATTCTCCCTACCTGTTCCTGGAGATGCCTGGGGTTCTTTAAAGTAGTTGATGAACAAGGTTTCTTGTAGCTTTTTGCTGCTGTGTGTTACAGTTTGTCTCCCAACAGAGTTTTCAATCATACTTGGGTCAGTGTCAAAGTATTTACAGTATTATAATCTGATGTGTAAGTTGCTACTGTACAACCAGTCTGTATCTAATTACAAATCATGTTGAGAGGCCACCATGATATTCAGACCTCAAAACATGTTTTCCTCTTTGTATCTAATTAGACAGATAGAGTTAGTCTTCACTTCACACGGTCCATAGCAAGGTCTTTGGTTTGAGTAACCAAGACACTGTTGCTACATTTTGCAGTGCGTGTGATTTCTTTAAAGTGGCCCTGAAAGTGTTTAGAAATGTTTGGTAGTATATCTAAATGAATAAAGCAGAGGATTTCAAGTAAAAAATGTTTAATAATGACTCTGTTTTACTCCAGCTATGGCTGCACTGTTTCCACTTCCTGAGTATTCAGAATTAAAGATAAAATTTTTTGGTTTTAATACCAAAACCAACATTTTGTCAGACAAGCTTGCTTTATCAGGCAAGATGGTGTAGGTATCAAATGATAGGGCATGGAATCTGCCTGTCAGACCTTTATTTTGATTTAATTGCTTGAAGTAACTTTTGTCATTACAGAGTTTTAGAGAAAACCAAGTCTCTCTACTAAATGCACCTATTTGCATGACAATGAAAACTTAATATGGCCTCTTGAAGTACAAGGTTTATTGATTTATAAAGTAATCACTGTTATTCCGTATTAAATGGATGCCATTAAAGAGACTTGGAGAGGGAATTTAATCAATGTCCACAATAGCTGCCACTTGTCCATAGTAGCCCTTTTTACTTAAAAGGCAGACACGTCTAAGCAGGAACTAATGAAAAAGCACAGTAACGTTGCTATTCATTTTTCATTTTCTGCCATAGTGTTACTTCAGATGATGAATGACCATCATGACCCCTCACAGTGATGCACAATGTTGTCAGCTTTAATATCCAGACCTTTAAGTTATGATGTTAGTGAATGCAGTCAACATGGAGAAAAGCTGCATGGATGGTTTTGATGGGGAGGCACTGTTGTTGACCTGTAACATAACTTTATCATCATCTCTGCAAATGCTGCTGAGTCTTCTAGCATGGCTAAAAACTGATAATTATCTTGTCATATAATCATTAGGAGGGATGTTAAAGTGGTTTTAGACTTCTCATAGTTGCATAAAAATATTCTGTATAGTGGCACATTTTGAAAATCTCTTAGTTGTCAGTAATGTTTTTTTGCCTGCATTTATAGACACTCATGTAATCCTAGAGTTTTCCTTTGTCACACCTATCATTGGAAGTGATGACATGATTTTGGCTGTGCCTCATTTGCAAAAATAAAAATATGCTGGCAGAAACACTGAAAAGATAGGAGTTGAAGTCAGTTTGGATTAACCCTTGTGTAAACCTGTATTCAGTAGTAATTTTCCTAATATTTAAATAGATGGCTTGACAAACCAGTGGCCCTGGTTGTAGGGCTGGGCAATAAAATGGTCTTGACAATTTTCACGATAAAGTCCATGATCACCATAATCCATCACAATAAAACATCACAATAGAACATCTCTGTGTTGAATCATTACCAAAATCACTTGAAAAGTAATGCTAAATGCTGATTATTTTGGGTTTCCAGTTCCCATTTGTTTTTGACTCACTACTGCCACCTGAAGTAAAGAGGAAAAATATAATTCTACCTGGTATTTATTCTTTTTTTTCTTTAAAGAAGTACTGCAGACTTAAACATGTTTTTTGAGCTGTAACCTGAATTATATGACTGTACTGTGATGAAACACATCAAGGCTGGCGTTAATTTTTCACCAAATATATAAAAAATGGCATCTTATGGGCTTTAAATGGCTCAACACGCCATCTACTGTTTTAAATCAGCTCTGGACCTCGCAGGCCGATGCTGAGATAGAGTCCACCTGTTGGGACCTCTCTTTGTCAAGCTTATATTTAAAAAATGTTAACGCCCTCTTATGGGCGGAAACTTAGGGCCGATGAACAGTAACGTTAACAGCGATAAACAGCATGGCCTTTTTTTTATTTTATTATATGCACAAATAAATAAATCTAAAATCTAGAGGGAGGGCGCTAGCAGAATTTGAGGATGTAGTTACACTTTAATCAGTGCTTAGTATACTACCTGTAAAATGTTTGAGAGAAGTTTGACACAAGGCATTTGATGGGATGGAAATCACAGCAGTTGTTCACATATTTATTATTTATTTTATTTATTCAATGTTATATATAATTGCATATTATCAACCCCTAATTAACCATCTGGTTTCTTTAGGGTTCTGTCCTATGGAAAATATTCTTAACACTTTAAATTGAGCATCATTATTATTATTGAATATGTATCGTGATATTTATCTATATATTTTCATTTTAGTAAAAATAAAATGATCATATTCATATCGTCCACCTCTACTCGTATCTACTTTACTCCTTTATTATGCCCATGTAAACACTATCACTTCCTTAATGTTTTAAGCTAGATCTTTACATTATTGAGACTTACCCCTCACTAAATCCTGCAGTTTGCAATGTAATGTGGGTTTTGGACAGACAACTGGAGTGCTGCTCTAAAATGACAAGATTGGCATATGTGTATCAACCAGTGATTAAAAACCATGAAACCATTTCCATATATCGTTTTTGTCCTGTTCAGATCTAAATTGTTCTTGTTTAACGATTGCTTCTCATTCTCCCTTTCATGGCCACAGAGTTATTGTTTGGTGACAGCGGTAAAACTGTTCCAGGCATTCAAGTGGAGAAAAGAACCACAGGGAATAATGAAAGCTTCCCAGGCTTTTATCGAGGATACCAGTGTCTGCAGGGCCTCTTTATAGTTAAATCTGAAAGGTTTCTTCACTACAGTTCCTTGTTTTAGGGAAGTACCTTGGAAATAAATCACATCTACATATCTAAGAACTGTTTAATTAAATCATCCCCTCTTTCTCATTTCCTGCCTATATTAAAAAAACAAAACCAAAAAAAAAAGGTCAGGAAATTGCTCCTATGAACTTGGGACCTGGAAGAAATTTGGAAGAAATTGGGCGTAGGCGTGGGTCTGAGTTACATTATCTTTTGTGAAGAAAAGTGATTTTGCTGTCTGTTGTGCCGGAAGGCAAGTATTGATTTGAAAACCCTCATTACACTTTCACGTACTCTATAATTAATGCCATCCAGATAATAAGGAAATTATTAAGAGGCAGACAAATATCTCCATTTACCCTAACAAACCTGATGGAAACACTGCAACTTAGCTGCTTTCCTGTCTCAAAAGTGACTAAACTATTGACAGAACACATCACGTCCCCAAAATCTAATTTCTTGCACAATTCAAGAAAATGTGTCAGCAGACACACATGGTATATGACTCTGTGAGCCTTAATTGCTTAATATTAAATTGTCAGTCCCCAAGTCCCTTTTTTAATCTAATAACTCTTAATAACAACAGATTTTAATTGAAACTGACCACCCTATCCCTAATGTCTTCAGTTTGCCTCATTTTTATGCTTTACAAGCATTGGAGCTCAGTAGCTTTTAATGATTTGCTAAGATAAATGTGCTTGATTAATAGACTAATCAACAGTCATTACTGTTGAAATATAGAGTAATCTCTGACAGTAATGCAATTACTTTGAAGCTAGCTTAATGCCTTTGCCTTCTAATAGAGATGTTCCACCAAGATGGCGTCACAGGTGATCTATGTGTTGCCCCAGAACAAAACCATTGGGACAACCGATCGCAGGCAGCTGAGCGCTAATGAGAACGGCAGAAGGCAACGAGTTTCGACCTCCTTCATCTTTAGCCTCTACTGACCTCCATCTCACCATGTCTGTCCACCTCTGTAGCTCACAATTATACCTTCCCTGTTTCTCGTCTCTCTTTGTCTCTCACGTACTCTTAACCAGCAAGGTCAATTTCATAAATCTCTGGAGGAAAATACTTTTTTAATTGCATCTATGTTACAGGAAATAGTAGTGCTAGCCAGAACACAGTGATTTAGGTCTTTGGATTGACCAATCGAACTTTAGCAGCAGGTCCGGTTAAAGAGGCATGTGACGTCCCTCTCACTGTCTTGGAGGCTGTGCTGCCCCATCTCAGTGGGTGATTGGTTGATAGTGCAGGGGCATCAGCTGATTAAGATTGTGTGGGCTCTTGGGCTTTATAAGATGGCATGTGCTTCCTGCTGCCTCTCACTTCGTACAGCTGACATCCGCCCAGCGTCACCTTCCTTTGCTTTTGCACTTTCAAAACTTCCTCAGCACATGTCACACATCCATGCATGGCTTGCATTGCTGATATAGCTGATTTCCACACCTTGTTGGTAATTTGTGTAAACTTTAGTTTTAATAGATTACACTTCTTTTAAGTATAATCTCTGTGTGTACTCTTCTTACATCCTTAAGCCAGTTTGTGGCAGGCAGGAATGGGAGAAACAAAATAGAAAAAGCCCATCAAACACCCCTGGAGTGCCAAAATAGAGCATAGACTTAAGTTCACTGCAGACCATAATCAGACATGGCTATCTGCTGGATCTGTGCAGCACATATGTTTTGTCGTTTCTCTGCAGTCAAGTCAAATCCGAGCACAAAACAACTGCTGAGACAGCCTTGAGAAATGCACTGCTGTAAAAGAAGAACTGGTAGTTTCAGTGAGAATTGATTGCTGCTGATGAGCATTGACGGCTAAATGGAGAAGGAAACTAGTACCTCCTGCAGAAACTACAAAGGCAAAAGCAGTGCTGGCTGTAACACCTTGTGTAACCACGTAAGCCTTTGGTCTTCAGAGCTGGTAATGGGCAGGGATTACGAGGGGGACAACTCCTGTTTTCCCCTTCCTGGGAAAAACAGGAGCTGTCCCCCTCAATATATCATCATAAAACAAATATATCATTTTAAATAATGTAATAATATGCTTTGAAAACCTTGTGCTAATTGTAGATTCAAAACAGCACAAAACATGTTTTTACTAATATATTATCATGATATGAAGTATCCACCCTTGAAGCTGGTCTAGGTGTGAATCTGGCCTACTCACACTACTATCAGCTATTTACTGTAGGATGAATTATGGAGGTCGTAAATCAGTGAGATGTATGATCCGTCTGGTTTGTGGGGGTTTGTGTGTTGTGAGTTATGGGTCATGGTTTCATGCTGGATATTGACTGCACTGGCCGATAGCTCCTAGTAGGCACGAGGGGGTTGTAGGGGTTGAGTTGTGGTTGTGTGATATCTGTGTGTGGGGGTTGCATTGATTTGCCATCAATACCATGTGAAGAGCAACATGTTGGTAAACCTAACTCTTTCTTTATTGTTCAGTTCTGTGTAAGTATAGATTAGAAATTATCATGTCGTCTGAATTTCTTGCCTGAAAACCGGATCTAGTCAAAACCACGGCATATGTTTATGTTTCTTTTTCTTTCAAAAGACTGATATTAGCACAATAGGCAGAGAAGAGCGCTGCAGTTACTGAGTTCCCTGTGAAATCTGGGCTGGGAAAGTGGATTATCTCACAACAATAACAGCTACTACATTATGATGTATTTCACTCCAACTTGAGCTTCTGCGTGAATATTTACAACTGTAGCTGTGGCGTTGGATATAATGAGTATTCATGCTCAAATGAAAAACATGTCTGTAGATAATTTGCAAGAGCTTGGGTGGTCCTGCCAAGTTTTTATAAAGCATGAGTTGTTTTTGCATAGTTTGAACCTGATGACCAATGACACATTATGTCATATAATAGACAGTAAAATATGCATAAACCTTGAGCCATATGCTGACATGTAAAAAGATTGAGTATGTGTGGTCCAGACTCTGCAGTGATAATACGCATATTGAGAAGACAGAAATTATTCCCTTTGTGAGTAATGACTTATACAATAATGTGTCACATAAACCTGATTTATGAGTCACATTTCAGAAGAATCTAATACAGTTTTAAATGCAAAATAAGTTCTTCACAAGTTTTACATGTGTGCTATGCTAATTGTGTGTTACAATAATAAATAGCTGTCTTTATTCATGATTTTATGATATGAGTTTGTGTTTGCATGTCTAAAACGTAATTGAGGACATAAATATATAAATGGGTATTTCACTGGTATCAGTACAAAATGCAGGAATGAAGCAGTTGTGGTCCGATGATAACGATGAAAAACTAACAATCTCAGATGGTGTTGCTTTCAGTGACATTCATTGGTCATGGTTGCTATGCCTTTATGTGACACTTGTTAGTCAATGTCAATTTGTAGGGGTTCATGTGATTTGGGGGATTTTCTGAAGTCTTCTTTCTGAAGTCTGGGTTTCTGTGCGAGGCTTTTTTCCTGTCTTTTCAGACACGGTTGCTATCACAGCAAGTGAGAGGGATGCAGTGGAAATACGAGGGGTGATTTGTGGGTAGATGCATGTCCAAGTGTAAGAGAGACAGACACTCCACATTACTTTGCTCTACTGCTGTAACAGTAGTGAAACCGTTAAAATGAGATTCAAGCAAGGTCTCTGAAAATGCATCACATCACTGATGCAACACAAACCACTAATGGAGTCTACTCAGGGTTACTCAGTGCTAAGTGAAGACTATTGAAAACCCCCAATTCAGATGCTTTCATCTCATGCCGCAAGTGTCGGCCTCGAAAACGTTAAGGTAAGTGAGAAAGGGAGGGGCGCTCTTGTCCATCAAAAAGAAAGACGGGCAGAAATAACACTTAGCTAGACACATATATGATGGACAGGTGATGTGGACATGCAAAGTCTGAACAGTGAGAATATACAGAGTTTTTGTTATTTATACCAGCCAGCTCACACAATTAGCCGCCCCTCACCCTGTCTCGTCTTGGTGTCAGACGTCTTTTGAGAGCCAGTAACAGGCGCCTTCCTCCACTTTGAGTCGGCTGCTTACTCGGCTGCAGACTACAGTGCACTCAGTGACCTGGCACTTAGACCATGAGGATGACACCGCATGTAGGCCTGGAGGTGTTCTATGCAGATACGTGTTCAGCAATTGTGTCAGTATTTGTCGATGTGTTTTCTCTGCATTTGCATGTGCTTCATGTGCATGCTGAAGTGTGTCTGTATGTGTGTGGGGTGTCTGCTGTAGCTCCTGTCATGTCAGTGAGGAGGTGGCTCTGTACTGTGCAATAAGAGCAGTTAGCCTGCAGGCAGTACTGGCCATCTGGACACATAAGGAGCCTAGCCCAGACATCAGTCGTTTTTTCCATCCCTCTCAGTGTTATCAGATCTCTGTGTCTTTCTGCTGTCTTCCCTCATATCAGTCAACAATAATACACTATATTTTAACCATCTCACTTTTTCTCTCGTTTTTGTGGTCTATCTTCCTCCATCTGCCGGTATATTTCTTTCTCTCTGAATCATTCTCGGAATCTATCACTATTAACACTCTTCTCTCTTGTCTTTTTCCCCCTTGCAGTTTGCTGTTTTGTGGTCCACAAGAGGTGCCATGAACTTGTCACGTTCTGCTGCCCAGGGGCTGATAAGGGACCCGACACAGACGTAAGTAATCAAAGCCCAGCTGTTGCCTCTCATGTGTTTGTCAGTGAAAGGTGGTGCCTTTCCTGTCATTGTACTGAAGAACATGCACAGTGTTAGTATACATTCGTATCAACCGGGCCTGCCTCTTTTCTGAACACACTTTTTCTGTAGGACAGCTGTAGAGCTGCCATGTATTCTTTTTGTATTTTGAACCACTGTAGCAGAGGGGGTAGAGGAAAACTGAAACTTGTCACTGAAACTGACAAGCACCACTTTCCAATCTCACAGAGCTGCAAAGTGCATATTACCTCAGTTTCATGTGTAGATGGTTGAAATGATAAAATCAGCCCTCTTTATTATGATGTTGACGACACGCTAAATATTCAACAGCAAATTGACTCACATAGAAAAAGAAAAATATAGTTTACATTGATGATACAAGCTTAGCATCTTTGTTTCAATAGATGTCAAGAGAAGAGCTCTAATCTCTTACTTTGGTAGTATCTATTTTAAAGAAGGCCATTCAAATGTTAAATTCAGTCTACTCATGATTAAATCACAGCAGCAGCAGGTGGCTAATTCAATTCATTTAATGTTAATGTGCCAGTCGAGTGACTGGGCACCACCTTCATGAGAAGTGATTTAAATATTCCACTTCCACACTGCTTCCAACCCCTTAAGAAGAACTACATTTTAGATTATTCTCTCCCTGTAGTAATAGAATCAAAGCCAACATTTTTTCCTCCCAACTAAACATGTTAAAAAACAGTTTGTGACTTCATAACATACTGACTTTAGCCTCTATCCTCAGGAAGGTTATGGAGTTCACAGGGTAACTCTTAATAATAATTCAAATTCATCCAGCAGGACTGAGTTCATACAAAAGCCGATTGGCAGATTACTTTGCCATAAGCAATGACCTGCTGTGGCTCAGAGACAGATGGGAAATGTAGGAGTGGTGGCCAAAACCAACACACATACATCTGTCATAGCCAGACCAAGAGATAGACACAGTACAGTCTGAATTAATGATAACACTAAAAAGAAAGACTCCTGTTTTAACAGTAGCCCACACCTACTGAGCACACTGTGGAAAATGTTTTAATTAGTGTAGACTCTCCATATTATTTAATGAATTGACATTTGTCAGTGGAACAGTTCACACAGTTCATACACTATTTTGTACATTACTTTTCTGCTGGGTAATTTAATCAGCATGTTGAAGTAAAAAAAGGGGCCTTTAGCAATAATGTAGTTTTCTTTTACAAACCTTAAACGTATCAAAAAGGATTTCTTCCATTTGAGATGCTTGATAAATATCAGCTCGTATGACACGTTCAGTGAGGTCTCCCATTCGCCTCTTTATCGACTGCTAGTACCATGTAATCATGTGCCATCAGCCACTGCTTACCTGCTTGCTAAGTGTGAAACCCCATTTACATGCCTGCCTGCCTGCCGGGCGTGCAGAGCTTCTCAGCGTTACAGCAGCGCAGCCTGGCCTCTGTAACTGGAGATATGTCAGTGTGTCATTCAAGATCATCAACCCAGACTCTTTAAATAGAGCACGCTACGGATCACACGGAAGCCGTTACAGCAGAAAATAGTCTGAGCTGGGGGATTCTTGATTTGAGCAGGCACTGAGGTTCAGACTAGTGAAGGAACATCAGATTCACTGTTACCAGGACAGTTGACTTTTAATGACCTTTGACATTTGTGTGTTGCAGTTTCCCAATTTTGTATTGCACAGAAGGCATGAGTACATCTTTGTTAATTAATCTACTAGAAGCTCCTCATTCATTCCTGTTTAATACATGATAAATATTTCTTATTTAACTCTGCAACGTTCTATTTTTTCCAATTTTATTATTTTATATTATTTTCTTTGTCAGTTTTGTATCAAACAGCCAAATATCTGTTTCCAATCATCAGATTCTTTTACTTTAATGCCATTTGTTAGTGCCACGCTTAGATGTAAGGATAATGTGTTAGATATACATGTGTTATACTTATCTAATACACTTAACAGTGCCTCACTGAAGAGAAACAAATGCTTAAAAATCCAAAACTAGAGCAGACTTCAGTTAGTGTACCAGAGTGTTAAACTGTTCTCAGCCTTTTGTCCATGCAGGCACTCTGTATGGTTTTTATCACTTTATAACTCTACAATTCATGTAACCACATGACCACCATGAACCAAATCTCTGTCTTTTAAAAATTGTATCTTTCGCCATATCTAAATATTTGATGCTCCTTTTTAATATACATTTCTGTGCACTTAGCAGTACTGTTGCCAGGGGCAACCACACATCTTACATGGCTTGCTGCCTCCCGGGTGTGCAATCCAGGAAGGCAATAACTCCCATGGCCAACAAATATCCTGAAGATCTGCAGTATCTAGGCTACCTGCATTTTATGACTCACGTCTGTGTTTTATAACTCCCCTACTGGAAGAAACATATCCACCAAATCTTTTAAATAAAAGCTCGTCATGAGCGGCTAGCCTTGGTTTGATGGGACAAGCTTAGCATGAATACATTCTTCCTCACAGCAACAGCCTCAGGGTGTTATTTCAAGGGCAGGGTAGGCTGCAGATATGCACATGCTCACACGTGAGAATTGCTCTGTACAGCCGGTCTAGTAGTTTGCCAAAGAACATGTTCAGTATTGCAGTTTGAGATTCAGTTTGAAGGTGCCATCTTTGAGGAGAGAACCAATGCTTGATCAATCTCCCAGTTTTACAGCGATTGGAGCGGATGTCTGTCTTGTCACAGGGTTGTTGCTCAAACCACTAGTTGATGGTTTCTCATTAAAAATTTTACATTATTGTTGAAATTGTCAATGTATGCATAACTATGTTAATACAACTAGTTATCTGCTGTGTCTTTTGATTCATAAGGAGTATGTGAATGCCATGTCAAATTTCTTTTGGTAGTCGGCTGTTTGCCTCCAGGCACCATAAAGCTGTATTGACACAGGCAAACTGAATGACACAGTGTAGTGGAGTATAACATTTAATTGCAGAAAATGCTTGAATAATTTGTAGTAATTGGTAATAGTATCACTTGTAAGCACATCACATGTCTCATTAAAGCAGTTAATTTAACAAAATGTTTTCATTTGACTGCAGAGTGTAACGTTACCAGCAGGTTGGATAAGTTCAGTACTTTACAGGACAAGTCATCAATAATGCAGAAGCTTCCCGTTTCACTACAGGGGCTCAGTAGATGAAACTGAGAGGTTTTGTGTGCTCTCATTTGTGTGGGTGTGTGGCTGCTGCATCATTGATGTCCACTTAACCAGTGCAGCACATATGACCCGGGGCGATTTGCAAGTCTTTTTGCACTGATTTTCCCTCTGCTTACGCACACACACACACACACACACACACACACACGCACACACACACACACACACACACACACTCACAAACGTATATTCAGACAATCACCCCTAACCCCTTGGGGCTATTCAGTGCACAGATAGCTGTGCCAGAGTAACAGAGTTAGGCAGTAGCACAGTGCCCTTTCTGTCTCCTCTGCTTGAAACAGACAGAACCGACCTGAGGGTGACATGACAGCCTGGCAGAACTCAAACAGATACCCAGAAAATACTGCAGTGCCATTTTGAATGGTGATATACTGCAGGTAAGAATGTTCCTCCCAATATCGACCAATAAAATGATATCAAAAACACATCCTCTAAATCACTTAGTTAAAGGGAAGCAGTCATAAGGTGTAAGCAGGCCTTTAGTTAATCTGCAAGAAATCTAATTTGTAATATTAATGAGTAATGCCATAGGCAGGAGTGATCTAATATTTAAAAGGGCATATCACATGGGAGGAGATGGTTTTGGCAGACTCCAGCAGGTCTGGGAAAAATAGGTGTTCTGGGGACAAGGCTTGGGACACACACTGTGTCATTACAAGGACTCTGGGAATTGGAAACAAGATTAAACTGGCGTGGATCTAAATGACATAATTTGTGCCACTGGCATCTTGGGTTGTCACAGGCAATGGAGCCTTTTATCTGTATTTTTAGTCCATTTCCTTCTAGCGAGGGTGTTGGCCATCTCTTTTAAACAGGCCTGTTCTGGCCCAGGGGTTGTCTATAAACACCTTGTCATGGTGTTCACTATTTTACCATTCAGCCAGCCACAGGTGCAAGTGAATCAAAGGCTGATCCACTTTTTCTGGTGCCAGAGTTCCTAGGAAGAGGATTCTGCTAACATTAGCTAGTGTGAATCACCACATTACTCTATTTTTGTTGTCAGTGGCAACTATAATTAAAGTTAAGTTAAAGCGGACATTGGCAAGCTGTTCCAATCAGTTGTAATTAACTATAGTATTACCAATAATTTGTTGCTGTTTGAAGAAACATTTAGACTTCTAAAAAAAAAGCTTTTTAGACCTTTTCTGTTCTTTCTCACATTTTCTGAAAATATGTCGTTCTGGTGCTTGACCCCTAAAACGATGCAGATGGGTAAAACTTTTTTCTTAGAAAAATTCTGTACTCATTTTTCAAAATATATGAATGAAGATAATTTATTGTTATTGTTATTTTTAGATCACAGAGATTCACCCAAATATTTTGTCTATTGATTGTCTACCCCTCGTACAGACTATCAGTATTCAATTCCTGCTTGTCTGAATGTAAATCTTACTGCCTATGCCTGTGTGATGTAATGGTCCTTGTGTCAGTGCCTTCATAGGTCAACCTCCTCTTTTAGCGTCTGCTAAAAGCATGTGCCGAATCCCCGAACATGCTTTTAGCACACGCCCCTACGCAAGCCTAGGCACAGACACCTCTTCCAAGGAAACATGGTCACAAAGAAACTTGATGCTGCATATTTGTGCTTAGTGCACTGATTTTATTTTGGTGTGTGAATGCTGACACGTCCTGCGGAGCCCTGTCAGCGTACACTGTTTTAACAAAATAAGATCACTGTAGACTCAAACATGCCTGCAAAAACACAAGACATGGACATAAAATCACATTGTGAGAAGTGCCTGATAAATAGGATTATCTCTATGGCTGGTGGCTAGAGCTGCAGCCTGCAGAACCGGCACGAGAGGAGACACATAACAGCTACTCATGTCCTTCTACAGGGATTAAAAGTATGTACTCTACTCATATAGTGTGTCTAATGAAGTTTGGCCTCTTTCACCAAGCTGTATCCATTGTCGTAGATGAGCCGTCCCGTGTATGATTCTCTGCTCACAGTGTGTAAAGCTTGCCATCTGATATCTGCATTAACACCAGTTGGTCAGAGGTGTACGAGAAATCAAGAAGGAAGTTGGAAATCTTTGAAGTAAAAAAATGTGAGCCATTACTGTCATGCCAATCTACGATGGACTGGAGACTAAACAAGAGGGGGGGGGGGTGTTTAGGAGTTTAGGGTTTAGAGAAGAAGTGGGAGGAGACGGAAATGGAAAAGAGATATAATTTCCAGATAATAGAGCAGTTAGGATGATATGAGGCACTGCATAAATGTCAAGTCTTGTACATGATTTGATCTTAAGGCCTGTTTGCTGTAATGCACTGCTGCACTGTCCGCTGTTCCTCCTGATGATTACTGCAGATGCACTGAAACTACATCTGTTGGATGCTGATTTTGTTTTGGCTCTGCTTTTATTAACAAAAACTGCTTTAGTCTGTGGTCAGTGTTTTTAGCCAAATAGACACATTGTGTCTACAACAATATGGAGATCACTAATTTATGAGAAATCATCCTCCTTGAACTGTCCTTTTCTCCTGGTGGTGTTGGTAATACATTTTAGTGAAGTTGCTGGTACATTTCCTCAATTCCAAATGCTCAAAATGTCGAGCATTCGTCATAGTTTATGCCTTTCAGTAGATTTGATCTGAATCTGATAGGACAGGGTCTCATAAACGTTCTCATCTTAGACCCTGAAGGAAGGAAGTCTCCTGGGGGAAAACAAGCTAATATAAACAAATGTGTGGGGGTACAGAGGCATTCTCAAACTTCTCCCTACTGTATACCCCCATTTGATGGGTTAGGGTTAGGGTTAGATCATGCAAGCTGCAATATGGATTGCTTTTTAAACTTGAAGCTTGTGAAGATGAGAATAGATGTTGTTTTGAGTTCCCATGCTCTGTGAAGGCAAACATAAGAACATTATTCATCTGTCTTGGAAGTGTTTATAGAGTCGAATATGGATCCTAACAGGTCTCTTGAACTGTCTCTCGCTAGATATTTATGCACCACAGACACTGCGTGAAGACAGTGTAAAAGTTGGGTTATTACTCTTTTGACAGAGCATGACACTATACTGCTTGTCTTCACCCTAAAACCCCTTGCCTTTTATTTCAAACAAAAAGAGCAGTAACTTTACACACAAGTCTGGGCAGAACACGTGGGAATAGATGTTAAAGCCATTTCTGGTTGGAATTATTATAGAGCATATTGAATGTGTGGCTGTGTTTGTGTGTTGCTGAAAAATAGTCTTTGTTCAGAAGCTTCCATAGATACCGGAAGAAAAAAAATAACAGATCGCTTTCCAATTATGTTACCTGCACAACAGTGCTTTACTCTTCGTTTGGTTGGATATGGGCCAGAAAATAAAATGTCTGCACAGTACATCTTTATGTGATTATGAGGCCATGACTACTAAGGCACAATTCATGTCAACAGCTTAATTCAGTTTGGTTCAGTTAATGAGAGTTACCTTCAAATACTGTGATTTGTATGATAGAAGTCACATTATCATTAGCATTGTCTGGGCAAGCCTCATCAAGCCTTCTTGATTCTCATCAGTGCATACAGTACATTTCTTGGAGGTTACTCAGCAGTATGTGGGGAGCTTCACCACTGCACTGTTCAACAGAAGGACCATTGTTCAAACACATCAGGGTCAATAATTAGTTCATTGTGGGAATAACAGCACAGTCCAAACCAAATACTCACAACCATGTTTCTTTCATACATACCTTGTGCAATAGTTGATAACCCTTCTTCGAGCAGGTTATGGATTTCCATTTTAGTCGATTCTCTTTAGACCAAAACTGGAGTTTTTGTCACTTCTTATTCTTTGCACATTTTGACTTATAAACAATGTGAAATGAATTGGTACACTCTATATGTTGCAGATTTAAGTTACAAGAAAAGCCTTTTAAGAAAATAAGAGAAAATGTTTTGTCACTTTTCATCAAAATATATCATTGTTTCCAGTGATTATCTGTGTTGACTTATAGTTGATGGAGAGTCCCCTGGGCTGCCTGCTGATGGTATTTATACACTCTGGGATCCTACTGAACACGAAGAGATCTTGATTTTCTCTTGCTAATGATCTGTGACGTGCCTGTCTAAAAAGTGGTTTGATGCAGAAGGGTGCATGCTCTCAAGTGTGTGTGTTTTGTGTGTGTGTGTGTGTGTGTGTGTGTGTGTGTGTGTTGGCAGTGTTGGAGGATAGAAGATGGGTTGGTGCACTGGGAGCTGCTGAATGGTTAAACGTTTACCATTTGAGAAGTATTAAATTGGTGTTGTTGCAGCGTAAGCCTCCATGAGCTCAACTAGATTTTAGTGAGAAATTCTCCTGTGTTATCATCTGGTCGACCTTTTAGACACTGACGCAGCTCTTGAAAAACCATTTGAAAGACTGGTGCTTGAAGGTGAACGCAGACTCAGTTTCCTGCACACCACACCTACACTGTTTCACACATACATGCACATAAACACACAAAAACGAACAGTACTGACAAGTCAAAACAAGTCTTGAATGTGAACGCACACACAAAAACAAAGTTTTTGTCCAGCCTGGATATATATACCTAACAGTAGAGGAATGGACTTTTAGAAAGGTGAACATTGGTTGAAGAAAGCAAACCTTCGTCTGGATGCTTTGGCTTTGACTGTCGACTAGCTTAAAGGAAGCCTAAGGTGATCAAAGAGATAATGTCTGATCCTACGTATTTTTCATAACATTCAGCTAAAAATATTAAAAACAAAGCTGTCTCAACATAACAACTTTTTGAAATAACTGACTTGTAGCTATAAACCTAACTGTCAGTGGCAGGGCCATATCAGTGTGTTTTTGGTCCATATTTGTTACAGACAATGTGTGTGGCAAGGGTAGCACTGTGGTGTATGTACTGTACACAAATGAATAGTGTTAATATCTGAAGATCTGAATGACTGAAAATGTGTTTATACTTTCGTTATACTTTTTTTTATACCTTTGGACTGGGTGAAGCTATTGTGGATGGATTGTGTGAAGTTATCATCATATGGGTCTGTGTCTGAGGGCATTTTTGACCCCTCGAAATCAAAGGAAATCTTTGTCAAGCTGCCATTTCCCACTGACATTCAGGAGAGATCAGCCAAAGAAGAGCTAGTAGTACAGTTTTTAAGTTGCAGCTTGCACCTCAGTGAATTTGTTTCAAGTTGAGTATGAGTTTGAATACTGCACATTGGGAAATTCCGAGGACACTGAATTAGAACTGAGACTGATACTTATTATACAACCAATTTGAAGAACGTTTTCATTGAAGTTATTATTATTGTTGCTGTGTAATGCTACCTGTAATGTACAAGTGAAAGCCACAACTTTACAGCCACTGGGGCTTTGTCTTACTGTAAGTCAAGAAATCACTAACCTGTCTTAAGTACTCTAGGCAGGTTGAAAGAAATTAGACATGACATACAACTAATGCACAACACACCATCAAGAAATGTCCACGTCACAGATTAAAAACTGTCCCAGTCCCTCCGAACTTTGTTAACAGCAAGTATATTTGTAGCGAGGCTTGCTCCAACTGTGCAACCCACACCAGTGACTAGCGCATGGGAGAGTTGGAACTGCTCTTGACCACGAATCAAGTCGGTGTCACAGTTCCGGCAGGATGGGAGTTTGTCCTCACTAGTGTCTGCCAGCACACAAAACCTATCCATTTCCGCGACTCTCTGATATCAGTATTGAGTCTTGAAGCATCCAGTAGTTTTGTATGTTTTAGCCTATTAATTGTGTTTACATTTTCTTTACCTCCATTTCCAAAAGCACTCCATGTGGTTTCATGCTTGTTTTAAGATCCTGTCAAACAGGCAGCTGTGCTGTAACTGTCCTGCATGTTAGTTCACACCAAAACACTTGAAATAAAAGCTAGAAGGGGGTCTGAAGTCTGAACTTGAACTTGCCTGTAACAGTGAGGCCTGAAGCTGAACCAGCAGTAGCTGTGAAGATCAGGACCAGAAATAGAAAGATACCAGTTACAGATACGTCAGCCTGCCTCTCTCCTTCTCCTTCTGTATCTCAAGAGATTTAGACAGAGTTCTCTGTACTTGTGTTTGTAGGTAATAAAGATTCAGTGTACCTGCATTGCAACAGGCAAGGATAAAAAAGAAAGACTATTTACTGAGCACTTTCCAAGCAAACAACAGTTGACTAAAAACTGGAAATTGATCATCTTGGCTGTTCACTTAAGCTGAAGCTGGATAGTTGCTGGCATTGATATTGAGCCAGTTTTGTACTGAAAATGTTTGAAGTAATTCAGTCTCTTACTTTAGTATAAACCAGTGAGGAAAGGTAAATTATCAACCAAACATTGATCTCATGTCACCGCGATGTTTGCTTGATCCAACTGATTACTGTAAAAACTTGTTATATTACAACAAAATGTACCAAATCAAGTCTAATATTATCCAGTAAGGATTCAGGCCTTGCCTCTATTGATTTCTTTTTGACCGGAAAAAATTGAGGGAATACTGACTTACTAATTGACCAACATCATTATGTTAATTGCAGATTACTAATTTACTTTATTATAAGTGCTTCATGCCATCTATTTACATCTTTAGCGCTGTTGCTGACACAGTAAGTATTTTTTTAAACAAACCTCAGTCAGACCTGAGCCTGATTTCTGATTAATTTCTGAGTACTAGTATGTTTGCTGAATTCCTGGGCTTCCTGATCTTTTGTAGTGCTAAAGAACAAGGCTAAAGAAGCCAAAGTATCATTTCCTCCAGTCTATAATTAAATCCCCAAACGCACAAATACACACACACAGCTGTAGACACTAAATTGATTGCACGGATAAAAGCTAACTTTTATTGAGTTTCTGCAATCCAAACCAAAGAGTAAAGACCACAGAAAGCAGATGTTAAACAACCCTGCCCCTGTCAGCTGGCTCATTACAGTGAAAAAAGACTTTGCCAAGACTTTGGCTATTAAGTAACTTTTTGAAACACATCTTGTGAAGTCCTTTTAATTATTAAGCACCTGACAGATGGCCTGTGTCTGATAAGCCAATTTATTCTGGCTTTCGACGTTTGCAACATGACCAAATGAACCAGTAGGTCTGCTTTTTTCTGTTTTAACCCTCGTTTTTTTTCTCCCTGTTACCATGCTGGAGAAAAGGTTGGCATACAGGGTAGTAAACAGTGCAGCCATCTTCCAGACGTTGTGACAGCTGTGACAGACCCCCTTTCCTCTCCTGACCTTGTGGATGTCACTCACAGCGTGTGTGCGTGGCTATGCGAATGAACCGGTATCTGCAAATGAACACATTTCTGCCGCATCCGTGTGTGTGGGTCCTGTATTAACTAGGAGCTCAGTTTTCTCCAGCTGTGAAAAGGCAAGCAGGAGAGTTTGTTCAAAGGGCTCTAAGGTCGCAGAGCTGTAAACTGAGTTCAGTATGTGTTTATCTCAAAACGGTCCATTTTATATAAACCATGCCAATGCGACAGCAACAATACTGCATGTTTTTCTGAATTGTGTTTAGTGAGAGGCTTTGGTCATTATTAAGCTTCTTCGCCTCTTGTGTGAACAGCATTCACTGCAACAACTGTCACGTTGCCAGCATTATGGATTTTGAACACAAAATGTCAAAAAGTTAGAAACCGTAATGGCACGTTATATAGTTAAAACACAAAATTCCTATGGTTTAGGCTGAAAGCCTTTATTGAAGGGACACAATGTAAATGTTGCTAGCATTGGTATGCAAATTTGGGGTCTCAACTTGACTCAAGTCCGACTGGAGTGAATGTTTTTTTTGTAAATTTTTCATTAGACAAATTACTAAACTGATTTAGGGTTCAGTTACTTCAAATGTGACTTGACAGTAACTTGAACATTGAGATTAATTAATGTCAAATGAATCTAATGGAAGTTTAAAACAGATACTAGATTTTGATTCTTTCAAAAGATTCTTTCAGATATCAAATTTGTACTTAAGTGTTATTTGTGCTGACTTTTCTATATTTATACTTGGGAATTGACTGTAATGGCATTGATCCTCTAGGTCCTCCCGTGACCAAACAAATGGTTTAGAAAATGGTTTGAATCGATTATTCCAGAGACGTGAAACTGTGACTGATTTTGTAAAGCAAAATATACACTGCACTCAGTGAACTCACGGATAGGCAGCATTAGTAGAAATTGACTAGACGTAGACCCAGCATAGACCCCTGAGGTAAACCCCGTGGGATGTCTTTATTTTTGGTTGATTTGTCACTACAACTCACAGAGAGGATGCTTGTCATATGACCAGAGAACTTCACACATCCAAAAAACTTCAAGAGGTGTTGAGTCAAAAACTTAAATCAAAGGCAGAAACCAATAGAAAACCTGCACGATGGGTTAATAGGTCCCCAAAATATAATTCCACAGCACTTTTTGCCAGGCTTTTGTCAGGCATACGTTGAATGTTTAATAAACAAGCTTGTGAACCAGTGAAAAGTTGCGCATCTGACTCAATTATTGTTGTCAAGTTTGTCCATGAAAATGAACCAGAGCACCCAAGGCAGTACTACCGTATTACTAGAACAGCATTGTGATAGATGGCATTCATTTATACAAAGTCAGTCCAAAAGGCATCTTGGACCTTGGAGGTTACAATGTGAGCTATTATCTCTGTCTCTGCTGGCAGACAGATGTGTTAACAGATACCACACGGCAAGGAAAACCCCCTGTGAGCTGTGGTGGCAACCTGCCCTCCCTCTCAGCACTCCACAGCTTAGTGAAAGGCCAAGAGGAATCAGGGTGGTGATATATACGCTAAAAATAGTAACCTTGCCTAGCCTAATGCCTCATCTCTGGATAAATGACAGCTCCATTTTGTTCACTTCAAAGACTATCCTCACCCTAGTAACCTCAGCTTTTACCCCTAAAGCTGTAGGCCAAGACAAGGATATTCACCAGAAATTAGGCAGCAGCAAATTGTGTGTTTATTCCTCTGTCTGTGTGTTTTGGGGAATAAAATGATGGCTAGCCGCTGTTGATCGAGTCATTCCAGCTCTGTGTTACACACCAGAAAGGTTTAAAGATTTTGATTAACATGCCTGTGTGTGTCCATCCATGAGTGACTGTGATGTGTGAGTGGCACAGTTTCTCTAATACAGCAGGGTTTAATGGGAGGAGGGAAAGGTGATTAATATAATGTAAAATATAATCGAAAGTTAAAGGGCTGCAATGCTATGACAGAATTAGGTGTTACAGTGACACAGACTGCCTTTCTTGGTTCAACACATTGTCAGTGTGCCATTAGTACCGTGTGAAGGCGCTTCAATAGTGACTGTTTGAAAATGATTAACAGTAGCTTTGAATAGCAGGGAAATGTTTAACACAGGTAGAGGGGGAAGTTTTTTTCATGTCAAAATGTTTGACTAGACATGATCAGCATATGTTTAATTGTAGACTAAATTAAACAAAAAACGTACACTAATTGCAATTGTTCTTATAAAATCACTCAAAAATGAGAGTAATCAGTGCCTTAAACATTTCTTGTTCTTCTGGTTGTCAGCATACAGTGATAGTCTTTATCAAAAAGTTAGATTATGCTGTTATAGTTTCACCTATTACTTAGATGTGCTCAGTGCAAACTGACACTTGAAGTTACAGCTATTGATTCAGGAAATTGTCAAACAGGCACACATACAGCACTCATCAAACATTTCCTCATGTGCCTCTCCAAATTTGCTTGCATGTGTATTCAATTTGCTTGCACAGATTAACCACAAGAGAGGGTGACTCAAAAATTGGTCCTGGAAGGATCCTTCTACCACTTTAATTTCAAATGTCACTTCCGGTGAGGGATGATGAGTAAAAGAAAGATGAGAGTATTAGGTGAAGGAGTGAATTCAAGCATTCAGAAGGGAATTTAGTGGTGGTCAATTCTCACCTGAGGCTGGATATTAAGGGAACTGTCGATCTTCATTCATGACTGTGACAACCTTTTTTTTAGTCGTGAAGGGAACAGATGGGTCAAAGAGACAAGTGAATGAAGGATATGACAAAGATGAAGTCACAATCAGTGTGTCCCATTTCTCTCTCTCTCTCTCTCTCTCTCTCTCTCTCTCTCGCTTTCTGGCTGTAAATGTCACACCAGGTGGATCTCTTTAGACTCTGCGGGAGACAGGTGAACTGTATTAGCTACCCAGTCTCTTTGATGATTACTACACTTGGTCATTCCATATTCTGCCATGCAAAAAAATCAAAAAATAGAACCATCTGTGTTTTTTTGATTATGAATAGCTGCTATTTCACTGCCTGAAGCTGATTTTAAGGGAATTGCAATTTGTTAACCGTTCAGAGTACACTGCAGTCTTTGTCTTGTCAGTTCACAAGTGAAGTGAGAATAGGATCAGTTCTAAGACTGGGAAGCAGTCACAGTCTTTCACTCAGTCTGCATGCACTTAAGTAACTGTTACAGTCAGCTTTGTGCGATAACATGATTTCTTAAACATCATGTATAAGAGAGACCCAGTTTCCGAAATCTGGATAGGGGATTAGAGAAACCTGACTTCCCAAGCTAGATTTCTCCTGCCTGGAGAAATATGTTTTTTATGCCATGTAAATGCATAACGGTGTTTCTAATTGGCTTTTCAAATGTATAACACACAAGAACATGACAAAAACTTCGACAGGATTGAAAGGAAAGATCATTACACAGAGCATTGCATCCTCATATTCATAATAATTGTGACTTGAGCTGAAACTAACACCAGGTTGGCCATTTGTAGAATCCAAACATGTATGGAAGAAAGCAGCTTATTGTATCACTACTACAGTTAAAATAAGTAACAAATGCTTCCAAAATATGGTCAGGGAGAGGGAAGAAGATTGATTACTGACCTGCTGCATGTATATACAGTTGTACAGTAACCTGGTTTTTACAGTGCAGATACATTTGTTGTTGCTTTTGTTTGTCCTGCTGTGCAACCTAGCACCAAACAAGCCTATATATACAATTTTGGTGCCACTTAAGAGTACCTGCAGCCACGATACACAGTGTGCCCTGCCCTGTCTGGAGTTTCACTTTGTTACACAACATTTCTATTTATTATTAGCATGGCCTTGATATTTACTCTGCATTCTGAGATTAGATAGAGTTCTAGTTTGGGATATTGTAATTGTATGATAGGTGGTGGGAGGGATCAAAATGAGGGACCTGTATTTTATCTTCCATGGCTCCATGTTCATAGCCTCAATTGCTCTGATCAGGGGGTTAATTCAGAGAAGAGCACATGTCTTCCTCTGTGTCTGCACCTCCAAAACATCCTCTGTCTGGAAACCACAATGTACCACACATCGAGAGATATGCCGGATATGTAACATGGAACACACACGGGTTGACAAAACATTTCGAATATTTTAACATATTCAATCATTTTGTGGAAGTTTGCAGAATGTTTCAAGTCAGTTACCAGAATGCAGTATGCAAATTCAGAAATTTTCATTTTGTGTGCACGTTTGATGTTCTTCTGTCCTAAATGTGTTATACACCAGTGTGTAGTTGCTTCACAGCCCATATGGTATTGGCATTTCCCGCCAATTATACCTGTTAACTATGTTAACTCAGTTACACTGTACTAATGAATGTGCTGTTTGCATGCACATGGTAACTGTTGTTATAGGAATCACTCCAAAATATCAGAATTCATGTATTTGTGTAGTACAAGTAGTAACTGCTTTAATATTCATTGTAATGAGAAACTGCACTTTCATTTTGTTCTTGTTATCTGTTTTAGCACTGTCCAGTCTGCTGCTCTAATTGCATATATTTCACACGCATGAATGCATAATACAAACATCCTCCAAATTTAGACTACAGGTGTCTTTTCATGTTGACACAGGCTGACAAGACCAGATGCAAGATGCACAGTGCATTAACTTTGTCTGGCTTACAGGACCTTTTTTTTTCTTAAGTGAAATTGGGTTAAATGTAGCTGCAACACCAAGCCATCTGTTCAATACTACAGTGATATTTTAGCCCTGATTATTCTTAGTAATTTTTTGCTTTTATTGAAATAAAGTATTAATATACAATGTCCCCGGGGGCTTTGAAACCAAGGATGCTGCTGTTGTGTTGCATGTTAATAAATGTCAGTACTTCGGTACACAAGGTCACATTGTGTTATAATGTTTACTTTGTTCAAACAATAAGGATGCAGTTGCAAAATTAAATCTATTTTTTTGTCAAGTTGTGAAGTTGACAGTGAAAGTGACAGTTTTTGTGTCAGTGTTTAAAATGCAATCCTGTTGAGTTATTATTTGCTTTCTATGATGGACTCACTGGTAAGTCATACAGTCACCATACAGCCTTGTCCAACAGATTGTAATAGTAATAGTATTAGTAAACAAGGTGAAATGCTTATTATTTATGTCATTGTGACTTAAACAGCATGTATGCAGGATGGAGGGTGACCCTTGTCTTAAACATCATTCCCCCCCCCCCCCTTCTGCTGGGAAGCCCCTGCTCTGCTTCACCCTGCCAAGCTGTTCATTAGCAGGGCTGGTTGGCGTCCTGTTTGCTAATTAAACTGTATTGGAGAGTCTGGCTAATTAGCCAGCATCACTGTGCTGACCCCCCTGTGCTTCTGTTTCCATCACTATCTCCTGGTTGCCTCCAGTCTTTTGATCAGCCTTCTGCCCTGTGGCAAACTGTGACAGGTTTTGATCTGTGGCTTCACATGCAAATCTGCCTGGGATTACTGCAGGGCACATGCTAAAATAAATTTAGGGGATTAGTTAAAGGAAAATTTACTCTGAGGCTTTTGAAACTGCACTGGATAAGCTATGTTTACGTGGCTGTCTTTGTTAGGAAGCAAAGTGATGGAGGAATCTGTTCTGCAGGAGATTAATTTTCTCCTCCAGGGAATTTCGCCGCGCTTCTCCTCCCACAGTTTTGAGAGCACATACGCAAAAAATACATCAAATGTGCGGCCCGATCTCGAATCTATGGCTATGACTTTTATAAGAATTCGACCAAACAGTGTTCACGTAAATCGCAATAGAACGGACATTTTCTGTCCATTCGGAATGAATGGAGGAGTGCTTTTGAAGAAGGCTCAAATCCACTCCACTTTGAGTGAACACCATATCGCCATACTTTGCTGTAGAAGAATGATTCAACATTTGATTAATCTTTAGGTGTCGGACTATATCCAAACTCCGCCATTTTATGATAGGAAGTACGCTTTTCACACTGTCCCTGCTTTTGTTTTATGTGTCTTTTGAGACTCTTCCAGATTTTTACCATTGGTGTGTATTGCATTTAGTTAGAGTGGAGTCACATGACCTAGAGTGGAGAGCTGCAGCAAACTCTTCTTAAAATTTTAATTATTAAAAATTAAATGAATTAAATAAAATAAAATTTAAATTAATTAAAAAGTCTCTTACTCCTACACTTTTAACTCTACAGACATAATTTCACCATCAAAACGTAGGAAATCTAATTAAATATATTTGTTCATTACTGTGTAAGCGTGTGTAAGGGGTGCAGCTACAGAGATGATAGGAGCTTTTAAACAGCGACAGCTCCTACATCTGAAACGCTATATGAACACATATCAGTCCTCAGTGAAGGCTCGTGCCACTTGAAGTGGAACAAGGGTTTCAGTAGAACTTGTAGTTTTTGCTCTGGAAGACTATTTAAAAGGATGAGTGCCACAAATGCGGTCATCTGTACCGCTTATTATGGTGTTTTTGGCCCAAATTGGCCTGCTTTGTTTTTTTTTTTCAACTGTTCATGAAGCAAACATGAAACATGAATTATCACCAGGTGGTGTGTGACATCGATTGACCGACTTAATTCCTTCTCATAATTACAAGCTCCACACTCGTTTTTTGAACTTACTGCACGTAGAGCTCGGTTATCTGAAATGATACGGGTTCAGTGAGCGTCCTCGCCCCGCCTTTTCTAGTTGATCATTGTTATCATCACTGTTTAATAAAAATAGGGGTGACTGTTAACTCATCTATCAAAGGGTTGCAGGTTTATTCTGTTTTCAAACCCATGCTAATTAGAAAAAAAAATCCCTTCTAGTTTTTCTTTTTTTTAACTTCAGAAAGAGTTTATTCCAAATAGCTTAGTGAGAATATCTTTTATTCTGTAATCATGTCTCTGTGTTCTTCTGGGAACCTCAATCCAGGTGTCACCATCCTTTTTTGTGACAACTGGATACCCTGCATACTGGTGCACTCATGCCAGCACATACAGTACACCAGACACAAGAAAACACAAAATATTGATAGTTTATATACTGTATAGATAAAGAAAGTTAATGTCTGTGCATGTAACATCTGGGCCATCCTATTGGTTCTCATATTACCAGTAACCAAAGGGCAACATCCTTGCATTAACCAGAAAACATGTGTTTTGTCATTTTTGGCCTTCTTGGGTTGAGCCCAAGGCGTTCGTCATTGCTTTTGGCATAACCCTCTGCTTCCCCTGCTGTTCTGGTAGGGCAGCGCCATTAAGACCCAATTAGCCTGTAATAGGGGATAGGGGCCACAGGAGTAAACCCTTCGGTCCCACAGCTTGCAAAAAGGATGTTAATGGACAACCAGGGTGCTCAGTGATGTGAAGTTGGATACACTCATTTACCGGTTTCATTTTCTGCACATTACAGCTTGCCGTAATGAATATTTAAATGGCACCTTGCAAATCAGTCAGAGCAGACAGTTTACACCTGCCAGGCTGGATGTTTACATTAATTCATTTTGAGTGGTTAGTATAGAATTAAAACAGTCTCATTAGTATTCACAAACAAATGTCAAGTTACATAACTATTAAAACACTATGCACAAATAAATGCAGAGTTATTTTTATCTGCACAAATCCACGTAAAGCCCACAGCTCTACATCCAAGGGTGTGTGGACACTGAAGGAAAGCCGAAAGAGTGCCCTCGTCCTTGGGCTGGGCACAGACCTCAACACCCTCCCTCTGGTTCTCTTTGCTTGGTTAGCTGGGGTCAGTGTGGCTTGCTGGTGGCTGCATATGGGTTGTGGGATAGAGCCAGGTGGCTGAGAGTCAAACCAGGGCCCGCAGAGCATGCTGGAGGCTCCACATCTAGGGGATATATAAACATATACAAAGTGACTTACTTTCTCAACAAAGATTAATAATTATATGTAAAGTTAAGCATTTTCATTTTATTAGATGTAGATTCTCTTTCTATACACGCAAGACCCTGAGCAGATCTGGCAGGCTGAACACACCTGGTACCTACACCGCCTTTTTACTTCAAGCAGGCAACCAGTGACGGCGCTTGGTTTGGTCTTCTTCTGCTGTTTAGTTTAACAGCGGTTGGTATCCACACTCGGTGCGGTACAACAGTCTCAAAAGGATCCACATTAATAAGTTGAGTTTCACAAATATATTTCCATTTAAAAATGCTAAGTTGACGTACAAAATGATGATACACGATTGGTAAATTAGAGGCACAGTTACAGATTTACAGATACAAATCACTCTGCATTTATTTGTGCATTGTGGTTTAAGAGTTACATAAGTGTAACGGGTGTGTGAGGACCCAATTGCAGTAACCCCGAAAACCACAGGATCGTTGTAGGAGACAGAAAGCAGACTTGTTACCAGGAGAATGACGGGCAGGTTAGTCAGGGGCAGGCAGGGTCGGCAACGGGAGATCAGTCCAAAGTGAAGTGCTGGAGAGTCTTGCATACAGGCGAAGAACAATCTGGCAAAGAGTCTGTGAACCAGAGGGATTTAAATACAGGCTTGAGTGCACAGGTGAACAGAGTTGGCTGATGAGGTGGGAGTGGCCGGCAGGGAGAGAAGAGCAGAGGGGAGGAGAGTGGAAAATTACTGGCAGAGCAGCAGAGGAATGGATGTGACAGAACCCCCCCCTCAAGGGACGGCTCCTGACGTCCCAGAAATACCAAACTGAGTTGGGTGGGCGGAGGGGGTCTGGGGGAGGGCTAACAGTCCTCAGAGAGTTGCATGTCCTCCTCCTCAGCTGGGTGGGTGGCGGGGGTTTGGAGGAGGGACCCAGTCCTATCCAACACCGGCTCTTCTTTATCGGAAATGTTGTGCACGGGTGAAGTAGCGAGTCCCTGACAAGCGTTTCCGGGAGGCGGCATGGTCATGGAAGGTTGATCGGGATGTTGTTGGTGGAAATCAGCAATAAGCTGGGGGTCGAGGATATGACGAGCAGGAACCCAGGACCTCTCTTCTGGACCATAACCCTCCCAGTCGACCAAATATTGGAGACCACGACCCCGACGACGAGAGCGCAGCAGGCGCCGAACAGAGTAGGCAGGGCCTCCCTCAATGAGCTGGGGAGGTGGAGGAGGTGGAGCTGCAGGCACAAGGGGACTCTCCTTGACTGGCTTTACTCTGGACACATGGAATGTAGGATGGATTCGCATCGATTGTGGGAGTGTCAGCCTTACTGCCCTAGGATTGATGATCTTCTGGATGGCAAATGGACCGATGAATCTAGGAGCCAATTTCTTGGACTCCACCCTGAGTGGAATGTCCCGAGTGGAAAGCCACACCATTTGACCCACTTGGTAGGCAGGAGCCTGGGTGCGCCGTCGATTAGCTGCGACCGAGTAACGATCTGTAGAGCGGAGGAGGGAGGCCCGTGCTTGGATCCAGGTGCGGCGACAACGGCGGATGAAGGCTTGTACTGAAGGACAGGAAGCCTCTTTCTCTAGTGCAGGAAAAAGAGGAGGCTGGAACCCATAGGTGCACTGGAATGGGGACAGACCTGTGGCAGAGCTTGTCAGGGTGTTGTGAGCATATTCTACCCACAGGAGTTGCTTGGCCCAGGACATGGGATTTTGTGAAACCATACAGCGGAGGGCTGTCTCCATCTCCTGATTCATGCGCTCGGTCTGACCATTAGACTGGGGATGAAACCCGGAGGACAGGCTGACGGTGGCCCCAAGCAGAGCACAGAATTCCTTCCAAAAAACTGAAGTGAACTGAGGACCCCGATCAGACACCACGTCTACAGGGAGGCCATGGAGCCGGAAAACATGGAGCAAGACCAGTTGAGCTGTCTCTTTGGCTGAAGGAAGCTTGGGTAAGGGCACAAAATGAGCCAGCTTACTAAATCGGTCCACCACAGTCAGGATGACCGTATTACCCTCGGAAGGAGGAAGGCCAGTAACAAAGTCTAGAGCAATGTGAGACCAAGGGCGATGAGGAACAGGGAGGGGCTGCAGGAAACCAGCAGGAGCCAGGCGAGATGACTTGTGTTGATTGCAGACCGGACAGGCATTGACAAACCCTCGGATGTCCTCGTCAAGAGTGGCCCACCAAAAACGTCGCTGAACCACGTCCTTGGTTCTCTGGATTCCCGGATGACAGGAAAGCTTGGAGGAATGAGCCCACTGGAGGACGTCGGACCGCAGAGCCGGGGGAACAAACAGGCGATCACGGGGAACGTTGCTGGGACCGGGCTGATCCTCCATAGCAGACCTCACTCTCTCCTCAATCTCCCAGGTGAGGGTAGCGACCATGCAAGGGACAGAAAGGATGGGAACGTGCCCTGGGATAGCATCCTCCTTCTCCTGGAACTGGCGAGACAAGGCGTCAGGTTTAATGTTGCGAGATCCTGGTCTATAGGAGAGGGAGAAGTTGAAGCGGGTGAAAAAGAGCGACCACCTGGCTTGCCGGGAGTTGAGTCTCTTGGCTGTGCGCACATACTCCAGATTCCTGTGGTCAGTCCATACCAAGAAAGGAACCTTGGTGCCCTCCAGCCAGTGACGCCACTCCTCCAGGGCCAACTTGACAGCGAGTAACTCTCGATTTCCAATGTCATAGTTTTGTTCAGCAGCTGAGAGTCGACGTGAGAAGAAGGCACAGGGGTGAAGCTTATTATCAGAGGTCAAGCGTTGGGACAAGACAGCCCCTACCCCGATGTCCGATGCATCCACCTCAACGATAAACTGCTGGTCAGGGTCAGGTACCTGGAGGATGGGAGCTGATGTGAACCGTGCCTTAAGGGTCCGGAAGGCTTCATCAGCAGCTGTGGTCCACCTGAAGAGCACCTTGGAGGATGTGAGACTGGTAAGAGGGGCTGCAATGGAGCTGTAGTTGCGGATGAAGCGACGATAAAAGTTGGCGAAGCCCAGAAACCTCTGTAGCTGCTTGCGGGTGTTGGGGATGGGCCAGGATAAGACTGCTGAAACCTTAGCTGGATCCATCTGGATACTGTCCTGCGCCAGGACGTACCCCAGGAAAGAGACCGAGGAGGCATGGAACTCGCACTTCTCAGCCTTGACGAAGAGAGAGTTCTCCAGAAGTCGCTGCAGGACGGACTGCACATGGTGAACATGTTCCTCATGGGACTTGGAGAAGATAAGGATATCATCCAGGTAGACAAACACATAGCGGTTTAGCATGTCTCTGAGCACGTCATTCACCAAGGCCTGAAACACTGCCGGAGCATTGGTGAGCCCAAAGGGCATGACAAGGTATTCATAATGTCCTGTGGGGGTGTTAAAGGCAGTCTTCCACTCATCCCCCTCTCGAATCCGCACCAGGTGATAGGCGTTGCGAAGGTCGAGCTTGGTGTAGATGGTGGCCCCCTGAAGAAGTTCGAAGGCGGAAGAGATAAGAGGAAGGGGGTAGCGGTTCTTGATCGTGATATCATTTAAACCCCGGTAGTCAATACACGGTCTCAGAGTCTTGTCCTTCTTGGCAACGAAGAAGAACCCCGCCCCTGCAGGAGATGAAGAGGGGCGGATGATGCCAGCAGCCAATGAGTCATTGATGTAGGCCTCCATGGCCTCCCTCTCAGGAGCAGACAAGGAGTACAGCCGGCCCTTGGGAGGAGACGTGCCGGGTTGCAGGTCGATGGCACAGTCATAGGGACGGTGAGGGGGCAGGGAAGTGGCCTTGGTCTTGCTGAACACCTCCTTGAAGTCATGGTAGTCGAACGGAACCCCTCCCAGATCCGGTATGATGCCAGCCGAAGGCAAACGCCGTGGTGAGATGGCTTGCTTCAGACAGATCTGGTGGCACGATGAGCTCCACCCCAGGATGACTCCCGCTGCCCAATCTATGTGAGGATTATGGCGACGAAGCCAGGGAAAGCCCAGGATGAGTGGGATGCGTGGTGACTGCAGGATGTGAAACTGGATGGTTTCATGGTGATTCCCGGACAATAGGACCTGGACAGGGGTGGTCTGATGGGTCACTTTCCCTAGAAGATGACCGTCAAGGGCACTGGCAGAAACAGGACTAGACAACCGGACACGTCCTATCCCCAATTGATGCGCAAGTTCTTCATCCATGATGTTGGCATCTGCCCCAGAGTCAATAAAAATGGCAAGGGTGTGAGAGTCTCCGGGCAGAAGGAGCTTGGCTTGGAACAGGGGTCGTTGACCCTGGGAGGTAAGAGTAGAAGAGTGGCTCACCAGTAACTCCCCACCTACTGGTGAGCCCTGTCTTTTAACGGGCACCGGAAGACAAAATGGCCGGCCTGGCCACAATAAAGACAAAGGTTGGCTTGGCGGCGCCTCTCACGTTCCTCTGGGGAGAGTCTGGTGCGCCCAAGTTGCATGGGCTCTGGCCCTCCTTGCTGAGGGCCAGTTGCAGCGGTGCAGCTGGTGGTTGCGGAGGTCCCCTGTGGTCGGACTGGTTGCTGAGGTCTTGATGTCTGTCGTCTCTCTCGTCTCCGGGCCTGGATGCGTAGATCTATCCTCGTAGCCAGCTCTATTAATCCATCAAGTGAGGAAGGAATTTCGTGTGAAACCAAATCATCTTTGATGTAATCCGCAAGCCCGTGCAGGAAAGCGTCACGGAGGGCTGCAGCGTTCCAGTCACTCTGGCGAGCCAGAACACGGAAATCGATAGAATAATCCACCACCGTCTGGTTGCCCTGGCGCATGTTCATGAGTCCTCGGGCGGCGTCAGTCCCAGAACCCCCCATGCCAAACACTTTCCGGAGCTCCTCAGCAAATGACTGGAAGGAACCGCAGGCAGGAGTGTGTTTGTCCCACTCAGCAGTTCCCCAAAGGCGAGCTCTCCCTGTCAGATGGTTAATGGCAAAGGCCACCTTGGCTTCTTCTGAGGAAAACGTGTGGGGTCGCAGGGCAAACAAAATAGAACAGTTTGTCAGGAAAGGATTACAGCTCTCAGGGTCCCCAGCGTAGCGTTCTGGGGTTCCTACCTGGACATCGTGGACAGGATCTGGGATAGAGATGGCTGCAGCCTGAGGTGGCTGAACTGGAGGAGGTCCTGGAGTCATAGCCTGGGTTATCACAGCTGTTAGCTGTTGAACTTGTGTGGTTAGCACAGATAGCGCCTGTTCGTGGGTTGCTGCTGACTGTCTGGCTTCAGTGGCAGCAGAAGTTATTTGAGCCTCATGCCGCTGGAGGACGGCCTCAATCCTCTCGAAGCGGTCTTGTGGTGAGCTGGGGTGTGCTGAGTCCATAACTGGCCAGATTGTACTGTAACGGGTGTGTGAGGACCCAATTGCAGTAACCCCGAAAACCACAGGATCGTTGTAGGAGACAGAAAGCAGACTTGTTACCAGGAGAATGACGGGCAGGTTAGTCAGGGGCAGGCAGGGTCGGCAACGGGAGATCAGTCCAAAGTGAAGTGCTGGAGAGTCTTGCATACAGGCGAAGAACAATCTGGCAAAGAGTCTGTGAACCAGAGGGATTTAAATACAGGCTTGAGTGCACAGGTGAACAGAGTTGGCTGATGAGGTGGGAGTGGCCGGCAGGGAGAGAAGAGCAGAGGGGAGGAGAGTGGAAAATTACTGGCAGAGCAGCAGAGGAATGGATGTGACACATAAGTAAATATTGATTTGTGAATACTAACAAGACTATTTTAAACCATCAGAGCATCAGAAATGATTCAGTTACAAGTATGAAATACTGTGATGACTTGTGTTGTTAGTTTTTTACATTTTATAGTATTAATCCACTAATTAAAAAAAATCCATATATCAATCAGTAATAAAAATGATTGTAGACACAGCACAAACAGGAACCCAGCACAAGACATCCATACTCTCACTCTCATGGACATACGGTCATTTATCCAATTTAGGAGGTCTGTAGTGGTGGTTGACCATTTCTTAGATTGCGGCAGGCACACGTGTCAAGCATCTCTCAAGGGTCAAGGAACTGGATTTGAACTGATTCACCGCCCTCACCTTGGTTGGCCTGTTATTATTCTGTCTTTATGCTCAGTATTTTCCATTATCTGGGAACATCTAAGCCATGTTTCAACCATCAAAAGCTGATGTGACAGTTGATAGAAATACATGATCCATCTGCAGCTGAATGCAGCTCTAGTTGCCATCACTCATTCATGCAGTAGATGGAGGGAACAAAGGGGGGGGAGGGGGGTGGAGTTGGGTGCAAGAGGATAATCCTTCAGGATCAGCTGTGTGTGGGTGGACATGAGTAAGTGCAGCTGGCACAGCCGCTTTCTCTCTCTCTCTCATTCTATCTCTCTACTGTCTGTCTACCTCTCTCTTTTTCTTGTCTGTCCTTAACTAACACTGACTGCTGTAGTCGTTGCAGCTAATTGGACAATATTCACTGTATGTGATTGTGTAATTTGCCCTATCCCCCCTTGAAAATGATCATTTGACAAAATGGCAAAGTTTAAATATTTTGGCCATTGTAGCTGCCACTTTTAACAGAATACAAGTTTAAGTTTAAATTTAATCTGCACAGAGGTTCCAAACCTGCTACAGGCAGGGACATTTTTCAGACTTGCTGTCAAAGCTAGATCCTGCATGTTTTGTTTTACACCCCAATTAAATGAATTCAAGTCTGTTATGATACTTTATATCTGATTGTTTTGGCTATGGATCATTTTGCTGCAGACTGCCTGAGCTGTGAGGTGTTACTTATGCATCTTGTATACACTGTCATATATGATGTAGGAGTTTAAAGTCACTCAAGATGATTGACATCTTAGAAAAGAGGACCATCAGCCTCAAACTGCTAATGTCAGAAGACTTTGGTTTGGCAGTCAGAGATATGCGGAACAACTTGCTGTGAGATTCTTAGGCATCATAGCACGGACATTTTAAGTGCTTATTAATGTTCAGTATTTTTCGAAGCGCCGTCCTGTTGGACGGTACATCCTGGCAGGAGTACGGCAAACATATATTTGTTATCAACATAGAGTTTAAGTTCAGTTGTTTGTTCTTCTTTTAGAGAAAATGTACCGTCCAGTCTGTTTAATACTGTTGCCGTAGCCGGCCGTTGAACGCTCCGTATTGGCACCCGCCGTCTCGGATATTTACAAATATGTTTCAACGACACACCTCTCTGTCAGTCATTGTATTAAACCCGCCTCATACTAGATAAACGCTTGTGATTGGTTTGCCCAACACAACGACGCTTCCAGTACCGAGGAAATCAGTTTGAATGGGAGAGGGGCCAGACGTATCTGCTAAAGCAAATAAAACATGAGCTCGCAGATTCCTCTGGTTCCCAGGCTATGTTTTTGCTGTTCTTTAGCACTAAATTACCATATTCTATACTGAAGGTTCTGGTTGTTGTTGATGAATTGTGATGATTCAGTGATTACTTCATCGTTGCTGAGATTTTCTGCATTTCAAAAAGTCACCTCCTGTTTACAGTTTTTGATACAGGCCACTGCAAGCTGTGTCTAAGATGATGTTTCAATTCCTTGCTGTTCAGTAGAAACAAAAAGCCCTGTCCCTTTAACATTTGACTTTTATGTAAATCAGAATGTAATAAAGGGTATTCAAATTAAGTATGTAAATATATTTATGGCAGCTAATCACAACAGCTATTTGTTTCAGATCAGGACTTATCACGTACATGGATGGCTGAAAGACAGACAAAGGAAGCATTTCTCTTTTTCCCCGTTTCCCGTGTTTTTCCTGAGGTTGTAAAGCCTCTACAGACTGAAATGGCAGATTGCAAGCAAGATCTTAGGAGCCTGAAAGAGTCTCTGTAGCATTAGTTCAGAGACCAGTGTCAAACTGACTGAAACAGCAGCATTGATTACTGTCAGATCTTGCTGACATTTAAGACATAAGCTATTGCTCCCTTAACTGAGTATGTCTTTCTTTCTTTTCATTCATATCTCATTTGACACTTTAATTCTCAATATACAGAAAAAAATAGTAGAGATATTCTTAGCACTGCTGTGTTTTCCCCAATCAAAATATGTCTCTCTTTTTACTGGGCTCTCCTGTTTCCCAAAAATCCAATTACAGGTGTCCTTTCAAATGGATGCAGTGAAAAAAATCCTGGCTAGCTCAGAAAATGTACACAATGTAAATCCACTTAAATAGATTCCGACTCTGAATGAGATTTACAGTACAGCACAATATGAGAATAAGCAGGAAAGCACTTTGAAGGGGCGTTTGGATAAGTGGCAGTCCTCCAGATTTCACTCCAGCAGAGAGTGCTTCATAAGCCGCAGGTTGAGTGCACTGTTACGGCCACAACAAAAGAAATATTTGGCTCAACCTTGTGACGAGCAACATATACAGAAGACGTATACATACATATACAAACCTGAATATTATTTAAAAAGCAAAATTATTTTTAGTTACAAAAACATTACCATAAGTTAACCAAAACTATTGGAGTCTGGCATGATCTGTACATCTGGAATAGGAAGATAGGCAAAGTCTGGGCCAACCACACAGTGGGTTGTCGGACCCAAAGCCCCCCCACCCGTCCCAAACTACCAAAACAGCGTATAAAACTAACTAGGAAACAGAGCTGCGAAAATTGGCCTAAGAGACCTCCATCCTCAAAAGGAATAAACACAAAATAAAGAACAAAAGACGCAAAGCCACTCAACAGAAAGCTGCTTCGTCTGGGACAGAGAGGACTCTTCTCCAGCTGCCCTTAAATAAGGGGCAGGACCACCCACTAATCACCCGCTCAGGAGCACCTGAGAGCACGTAACATGCACAAAGTGAAATAATGAATGCATGCATGTGGGACAGGGAGGCCTACACTGTAAATTGTAAGTGCTACAGTAGCATTCTAATTGACCTGTACAACACCACTTACCATCAAGTGGTACCCAAATATTTTAACAGTAACATTTGCCATATCAGTTACAATATGCATCATGCTTTGTGTTTGCATTGGCTTATTCACTATTTATTTAAAATTACTGCTCAGTGTACAAAATAATATAACAAGGTGGTTACTGGTTCTGCTTGTTCAACAGATCACATAAAAACTTTAGGCTTTACTTAACACCCACAGATATTTACTTAAGGTAGAGTTTGCACCCAGGGCCATTTGTTCAGTTTGATATAATTTTTAATAGAATTGTAAATGTTTCACAGAGACATATTTCCAGGTGAGATAGATGCAGCTCATGAATGTTACTTTACTGAATTAAATGCTCTGCTGAAATGCTGATCAAGAGAACTGCTGAAGTTTTAAGTGCCACAAAGTATTATCTTCACTTAAAGTCATACTATTGGTTCTGCACAATCCACTGAAAATGCCTTAACATTTGCCTTAACATTAGTTCATAGGGGTTAATTTATCTCTACCACTAAGGCACCTCCTGTCAGCTGAGTTAAATACTTGCTCCATCTCTACCTGTTTTCAGTGTATATGAATATTGCTCTTTAAGATAAATATTCCCATATTTGAATATCCAAATTATCCACATTAATAATGGCTACTGGCCCAGTGAGTGGTGATGAGCACCTGATAAAGACATATTGGTGCTGCATTTACTTGAAAAGGGGATAGAGGAAGCTGCCCATGCAAATACTAGGCCTGTATTTAGGAATGACATATGCAAACAAAGCACAATAGATGGGTTGTTTTATTAGTGTTATCTTACAGTACCAGTCTTACAAGTCCATTCCACATAACAGTGTCAGTATACTGTGTTCAGTATTTTACCAAGTTGCAGTTGTATTAATTTTGATAATGTTGTGTTAAGAACATATACTGTATAGATAAGGCATATCTATACATATGTGGTGATGGATAATAATCTGACATTTACGCGCATTCAGAATCAGAATCGGGTTTAATGCCATGTAGGTTTTCACACACAAGGAATTTGCTGTGGTGTATTGGTGCGTAGCAATAAAACTTAGAGGATTAAGAAAGTAGAAGTAGAATACAAGTTGTACAAAAGTCAACATAAACATAAATATAAAATATTAAATAGGAATAAAATATTTACGATACAGAATATGAAAAAATATTATTAAATACATGCAATATATATACTTTTAAGAAGAAATGAAAAAAATGTGTAGGAATGTGCAAAATATTGTCCAGGGAATGTGCAACGGTTAAGAGTATGATTTGTAGAGTATGATTTGTAGAGATATGTTCACAGATGGTTGTTAATTGCATCATGAATACTCCATTTCCTTTTTTTTGACATCATAGATTGAATTTATGATGAAAGATGTATTGTCATGTCTGTCATTCTAAACCCTTTACTTGTTTTTTCATTCCACATAGTTAAGAGATAATGCATTTATGTAGCTTGGCTGATATTTTGATCCTGGTGTGAATCTGCTGTGTGAGTAACTCTTTTGAACATGCACAGTTGTGCAAGAAGAGGTTCCAGCCTGTTTTACATCCTGTAAAATGCTCACTGAGCACCATTAAATCAGAATTAACACTCTGGAGGGATGAGTGATAAAATATCAGCCATCCTCATCAAAAACCAGTCTCATATTTTAGCATTACAGGTGATTCATAATAGACAACTCATTCCCCAGTCTGCTAGAAGACTGCCCATAACATCCATGCTGTAGAATGTTTACCTGTTTGTGACATTACAACATACTTACTTGTTTGGAGTTTGGCTGTCCTAATGGCTTTCTATGTGTTTTTTGTCTATGGTGTATGGGCTTTAAAGCCTTCTCCAATTATTTCCCTTACACCCAAAATTACTGAAAGTCAAAAACATCAAGCAGAATTCCTTGATCCTAAATATTCAGAGGTATACTTTAAAACACAAGGTTCCCTAGTTTGACACTAGTAAAATAGCACAGTTGACAGTCTGTTGACAGACAGATGCTTGACAGTTCATACATATGACGTTCATGAATACACTGACAGCGTTCAATCTGATTAATGCATTACAGTACCACCTACCACATACGACTGGCAAATTAATTTATTTTCTTGGTAGTTGGACATCCACTTGATAAGACACACAAAACAAAAATGCTGGCAAAAAAAATCTCAATACATGAACATGCAAACTGTTTTTGATAACGTGAGAACAAACCCATAAACTCACAGTTGGTAAGAAGGTATTTTGTTGTAAAATATGTTTAATAAAAAAAGAAGTTGGAGTACCTGACTTTGTCCTGCGTGTACTGTAGGAAAATACTCGTACAAAGCAGAAACCAACAAGAAGTTTATTTTTACATTCAGCCTCTAGCAACCAACAGCTTCTGTACTAAGCAGTCTTACACACACTTATGTGCAGTGTTAAACTCTGCATCAATCCTAATTTCTTTTCACACAATGACTAATATGATATTATTGCAGAGAGCCTGGAGCAATGAACTGCGATAATAGGAAGCCAATGATGGATGGAAAGCTCTCTTGGTTTTGATGACTATTTACACATACGTACACAAACGATTTACTGAATGGCCAAAAGGACAGCAATACATCAGACAAGCGTCTTTATTGTTTGTACAATGCACACATTCCCATATATGGCAGTTTATGACACAAAAACCAAGAACCAGTGTATTTTTTTAGTTCATGTGGTAATAACTTTTTTTTATTGTGTGTTATAGTCTTTGTTTTACCCTTTATCGGGGTAGGTATTCAAGTGTGCAATAATAATAATTCTTAGACGTATTGTTTGCGTTAACAATCAATCATGTAATTGCAATAGTAAACTGAAATGTATTTCTTGCTTTGGTGTTCTTGAATTTAATGGTAAGCCCGATAAGCACAAATAACTAAATTCTCTTTCACTGAAAGAAAGATTGAAAGACAACCCAAAAACAATAGGTTAATAAAAGGCTGTCAGATTGATTGGCTACAACTTCAAGTTGTATAAGAAAAGAAAATAAGTGATGATTGCAGTGAGGTTGCAATCAGCAATGATTGTCTCCTGAGTGACCACCATTTTCATGACACACAATGGTGTAGTATGCTGTGGGTTGAGTTTAACCTTCATCTTTCCCTCAATAACGTGTAAGTGTCAGGGGATAAAGGAGGCAGCCATGTGTGACAGAGGTAACTTTGTCAATGTAGTTTTTTTTAAATTATGCCTTTATGTTGTATTTTAACCCTTAAATTTTTTTTAAAGGACAAAATTATTTCATTTCCAACCTATACAGAACATTGTATGTTCAGGGGTGTACCCAATTCAATCAGATTTCTTTCTTGCATTTAAACTGCCATTTCATTCAGTTAGATGATATTTTTTTGTTTTTCCAAAGTATAATGCAAAAAATAACGAAGATAACTCAGTAAACAAAAACACATACACAAGCAGTTGCTCAAAAAATTATATTTTCATGTCTGTCTGTATTTTGTTAACAACTCATTAAGCCTTTCTGAATTCAAACAGTCAAAACCCTTTTTTTAAAACCATATTTCCAAGTGGGTTTATTGGTGGGCCACAAAAAATATACAGTGTTGAGAAACACCTAAAGGCGATTTTAATAATTTAAACTGGCATTGCAGTTCCAACTTTGAATCAATACAATGTTATGAATCAGTGTTTCTTCTCTCCTAGTGTCCAGTGTGTAAGTAAATCTTGAACTAAACATTCTTAAAGCTATAACTAATTGAAAATTGGTATTAAGTTTGCCTTGTAAGTCCTGCCATTATTTTCAGGCTTTTTTATGGCTCTTTTTCTCTTTTGATTCCTCCAGGATCCCAGAACAAAGCACAAGTTTAAGATCCACACCTATGGGAGCCCCACCTTCTGTGACCACTGTGGCTCCCTGCTGTATGGCCTCATCCACCAGGGCATGAAATGCGACTGTGAGTTTATTTTTTTTTGCAACTTCTCACTCAGAAGTTAAGAGATTTAAAAAATGAACATTTTATTATATAACATTATTCAAAAAAAAAATAAAATTCAAAATTGAAATGTTGCTCACGTTTGCTTTAAACTGCTGGAATATGCCTAAAAGTTATGTCTGTACAGTAATATTTTACAATGAGTCTACGCTTCATGAGTAGTATACGTAGCAGTTTAGTTTATAATGTAAATTCTCCATATCAAGTGGTGTTAAAGGAGGAAAATTGATCCTGAACTGTTCTGCTATAAAGGTCAATGAAGCTTAAGTATGGCATGCACAGGAAAATAATGGTTTGCTATAAGTGGTTTTACACACATTATGTTCTGTTTTAGAACCACTTTATCAACTTCAGTCTTCTGAAAAAAAGCCTATTGTTCCTCTTAACTTAATATCACAGGCCTACTGTACGCATTTCTCCACCTCGTTGACTTTCACTCATTAAAATCACACATCGTCTATTTTCAGTCTACAGCAATGTTCCGTGCTCCCTTAATAGGCCTGCTATCAAAGCTTCTACAGAGTCTTTATTAATATCCCTCCCTCACTCTTCTTCTCTTTAATCTTGTGTGAGTGGATTCATCTGAATGCCTTAATGAGCTTCTAAATACATTATACTCCACCTGCTATAGACCACCAGTTATGCCTAATGATTGCTCCAGGGTGTACATAAATAGAGATATGAAGCGGCAAATTATTTTGGCAGATCAGTTGCACCTCTAATCACACCACACTAAGATTTCACTGGAGTATTTTTAAGCACTGGTGAGCCACAGGACAGTTACAGTGAGGCCCAAAAAATTGTTCATATATTCTCTTAGAGAATATGCAGCATAGCAATTTTTTATTATTTCAACCTACTGACCTGTCGGCATGATGATGTAACCATCGATAACTGTTCCCAATCCATGATAGGGTAGTTCAGCTTGCTGGCACAAACGCCATGTATGCATGACATCACATGGCTGAATCTGGGTCATAACCTTGTTATCTCCTCTTTCACACAGCTTTCAGAAAAAACAATCCTTTAATATTGTGCCAAACATGTAGGATACGTGGAATGAAATTGAAATGTGTCCTCATATAGGTAAAGTAAATCTAGCAGCTTACTGTATTCGAACATGAAGCCAGGCTGCACACATTGCTTTTATAATGTGGTGTTTTATTGAACACAGATGTTTTATTAACATCATGAATCATTATAATAACTAAAGATCATTGCTTTTTTAATTGAAATAATATGTTAAAAGTACTAATGCCTGAAAACGTAATGCAATCAACAAATAAATCAATTACAATCGTTTATCAAGAAACAGCATCAGTATTTCAGTCAATTCTAAGAAAGCCCTGAGCCATTCAGTTTGGTTTGCATTGGATCAAATGCCTACAGCTCATCTTTGTCTGTATAAAGCCGTCTTGCCTGATTTCTTTTATCTCCTCTCTCTGTCCCTCCAGCCTGCGATATGAATGTCCATAAGCAGTGTGTCATGAACGTGCCCAGCCTGTGTGGAACCGATCACACCGAAAGGAGGGGACGTGTTTACCTCAAGTGTGAGGTCACTGGGGATAAGCTGCAGGTCACAGGTATGCCACATAATCGCTCCTCTTTTTTTGGCTAAAATATACAAAGTGTGATCTACCCAAACTGGCTGACGCGTGTTTATGTCAGATGCTTTCGGAAGACTCGTGTTTGTATGTATTTGTGTGTCACCGCAGGTAGGTTGTGCTGAGGGTGTGGGTGGTAGCAGACGCTGTTGTTCTGTTTCGTTTGTGAACCTGGATCAATTTCAACACTTTGCCCTTTTCTTTCGATAAACCCTGACCGTCTAATTTCCCACAGACATTCACACGCTGTCCATGCTGCCATTACCCTGAATCAAGCTCTGCCTTAACTCTGCCTGCTTGTGATGCAGTTAATCCAACTGCTTACTGCATGACTGGCCTTGTATCCATCAGCTATCAGTATGGTGCAAAGACTATTCCCTTTTGGTTTACAGATCGATACAGCCTCTCCTGCTAAACATTCTCCTGTAAGAAACAATTCACAGTTACGACACACTTGGAAGGCAGTCCCAATCCAAATACGTAGTCCTGCAGAGGTGTGTGGTCAGAGGCGTGGGCCTCTTCTTGTTACTCCTTTTAAACAGTCACGACTTGCTCTGTGTTGCCTGAAATTTCTGATGTAACTGAATTGTCTCTGCAAAGCGAATCGAATTCTTGATATATTAATTTATGTCTCATCAGAATCACACAAAGACAGGATCTGAGCACTTTGCTTGTGAGCAAGGTCATGGCTTTACAATCATCTGTCATACTGGCATTCATTAGAAGGCTATTCTGCACGATCATATCTCTGGCTCCTCCGGCCATTTTAATTACTGATGCCTCCAATTTCAAAGAAACACCTGGTCTGTGCCTACGGATATAATGAGATACTATTATTAGCATTTCTTAATGTAATGTAATGAATGGTGATGTCCAGAAACTTTTCACATCCTTTAGGAATCTTCTTGCAGCCATTTGTTAATACTGTCTGAACAACCAAAAAAGCATAACGAAAGCCACAAGGTTTTTGGCACAATAGGATACCCATGAAATTAATTTTATTGCTATCTGCTCCTCCCAATTTTCATGAAGCAGTTCTTATTTATTTATTTGTTTTCAATGCTTATTTATCAGTTGCATGCTTTTGGCATTTTCCAAATTCACACAATGCACACAAGGTGTAAGTTTAAGTATTTTAGTTTAGAAATCACAAATTATTTGATGATTCATAACTGTTGACTTTGCAGCCAGTGTTGAATAATCCTCTCTGAGCAAATAATGGCTGACCAGCTGCTGTGGATTAATCTGAGATAATTTCATGCATAATCTGTCAAATGTATCTATTGTGACGTTCCTGGCTAAAAGCAGCACAAAATTGAACAGTGTCTGTTTGATGCTGCTGTGAGTGCAGATTTGTCTTTTTTGAATATACAGCAAGGTGTTCCAAGTCTGTGGATGCTGAATCACTGGACGCAGTTCTGATTTCAATAGCTTACACTGTAATGAAGCAATAATAATGCACTAATGTAACTGTATGGATTGCAAAATAAACAGTTTAAACAGCTGTACTACCACTAATGAGTCTTAGGTCTTCATATAAAAAGACTTGAAAATAGTGGAATATGCACGCTACACGTTGGCCAAATTATCTGTATCGTTTTGTCGCATGAGTTTATTAGGGAAACAGTGCAGTACAACAGTGTGTTTTTTTATTGGAGCCCATTTTGCTTTGTATTTCGAGGCATGCTGTAAAACCCCCAGCTGTAATAGTAGTGCATTAGCACGTCTGCTGGAACAATAGTGACAGCAAAGAGCTGACAGCAGGCGCACATAATCATTCAATTAACTGGCTAACGGGGGTCAGTGCATCATACAACCCTGGCACTGAACTTAACCGACTTGTTCACTTATCAAATTATCACTAGAAGGAAGAGGGCAGGGAAGTGGCGCACCACCTACCCGCATGCCTAACACAACACAAACGTTAGATAACATTTATCTGAGTAATAAACATAATGACTTTTGCACTCTTGTCACATTAGTTTCACTTCTGTAGTCATCACATCTGAGCAATAAAGTTTGCTCGCTGTACTTGCGATTAGTATTTTTGCACACAGTTGAGCTGATTCTGATGTTACATTCGATCTTATCACACTTAGCCTCAACAAAAAAAAGAAAATGCAAAAAGTAAACTCAAATGGAAGAGATAAACACTTATGGGTACATAAAGCACAGATTATGATTTGTGATGACTAATATCATGCATGATCTTCCCAAATGTCTGGCTCTGTATCACACAAACACACTCATGTGAACTAGTTTAATTTTCCAGAGAATGTGTTTCTTTAAGTTGCTGTCAATACTGTACATCCCATCTAGGTCTTAAAATAATTTACAAAATATGTAGCTTATGGCCATGTGGTTAAATAACTAAAAAGTGACAACATTTTAAACACAGTTCAAAAAATGTTTAGTTTGTCAAATAATGCACAAATATTTATTTGGGGAGCTGAGACCTTGCATTTCATTTCCCCTTCTCCATCTGGTGTTACATCTTACTGTAATATGCATTTGTCTCTTACAGGCCAGTCATCTGTTTGAACGTGTGTCCTATTTGTGCAGTTAATGCAGTGTATAGTGTTAATAAACTGTATTGTCCTTGTGACTAAGAAGCTGGGGCTGCAGGAGTATTTTTTAGCATTTGGAGGCAGTGGAATGTTCACAGTTATGTAATTGATTTTGAATTAAAAAGAACTGAATTTCAAGGTGAAATCTAAGTGGGACAAAAGCATACTGTAGGGTATAACAAAACTCTTGAATGACTAGGTTTATGCTAGGTTTATGCTGAAGGCTGCAAAATAGACTTGTGTCAAAAGCAAAGGATTTTTCTGCTTCTTCCTCCATCACCTTTTTAACATTCAGTCTCAAGTACGTTTAATATACTTCTGGATAAGCTGGCTATATTAACACTGACCCTATGTCAACCCCTATATATCTTCTTTAAAATCATTGCAATCAAATATAACTTTTGTTTTTTTGCTGAGCCGTGCATTGCCACAGACGGCTGTTAACTCATGATATTGAAGTGTATGTATAGTATGTGTGAGAATATATTCATATTTCACACTTGTTGGTGCATAAGTACATATGAATGTGTATGGGAAGCCACAATTTTCACCCGCAATTTTGGTTTTAATGAAAACCTGCAGACACTTGGTCCTCTGTGGGACATACTGTAGTAGCCATTTCCTGATGTTGACCAAACATGCATAATATCATTTGCATGTTATCTCTTGCGTGTGTGTGTATGTAGGAGTGTGTATACAACTGCTTTACCATCTCGCAGCCCACTTAGGCCAGATTGCATAATAGATTACATTAGGTGATGTAGATGCCTCCCAGACAGCCTGCCAAACAGAGTTGTATTACACTATGAGGAGTTTAACAGAGAGGAGGTGCAGTGGATGGCTGGGTTAAAGAGACTTTACATAATTTTGTAAAGTGTGATCCCTATTAGGATGTGTCTCTACTGACTCTGTATTTGTGCATGCATCTAGTCTACAAATGGTGTGCAGACACTGAGGCTAAGGTAGCTGGTGTTGGTGACTAAACACCTGAAAATTGTAGGCTGGCTGCTATAAACTATGCTATGTATACATGTGTTGAATAAAGAGGAAACTTAAGTGTATTGAGACATAGTGTAATAAGTAATTTAACTAATTACGTCTGCCATTTGAAAATTAGTAAGTAATGTATTTATTTTTTCAGTATGAAACAAGTAATCTGTAATTTGCATCTTTCATGTAACTTGCCCAATACTGTTTATGAGACTTGAAACACATGTGAAGCTGTTCCCACAAATCCATAGTTTCCACCCCTCTGTGCCAGAAATTGAAAAGGTTTATTAAAGCCGTCTGAGTCAACTGAAAAACCTATGCTTGAATTACACCAAAGCTGTTTTATTTGGCTTCTAGTGGGGATTTTTTTTTTCTGTTCCCCTATTCAAATGAAGTAGCTGTATGTCCGGAACAAAAACTGTAATATGGTGCCTTGTACTCGAGAGGGTAAGCTTGGTTGAGTGATAGCAAAATGATCAGTGCAAGAATTCCCCAATCGACCCACAGTGCATAGACATTCAACTTTGAGTGACTCTTTGGGATTTACCAATGGCCAGAGCCAAAATGTTCAACAGGAAGTGACATGGCTGCCAGGGGAAGCATCTGTCCTTTAAACCCATACATGGACCCACATGTGAACTCCAACCAGACCAATAGAGAAAAACAAACGGCAATGACACTTAGATGGCAAAATGAAATACTAAGTCACTCTGAAACACAATAGATATTTGTGCAGTTTCCAGAGTTGTGAGTGTGTGTTTTTGTCAGTTAGGGTGAAATGGATATGGAAGGGGGAGATGCCAAAGGAGACAAAACAAGTTCTGTTTCTAGCCCACTATCCTCCTCTCATTCCTGCTAACACACAGCTCCTCTCTGTCCATTGGTGCTGTGGAAGCCACCCTCCTGTTTGTTTCAGAGACTCTATTGTTCATTGACTGGGTGCAGATATCCAGAGTAAACTTGGGAGAGGCGATTTCTGTCATTTCTGTCCATATTCTTTTATTTATATTCATCCTAATCACTGTATGTGAGTGTGTGTGCAGGCATGTGCGCGCACCCTTGCTGCCTGCAGGTCCTTGGGGATTGTGTGAGGGACAGTGGTAATAATTACATTTCCTTTTTATTCCCTCGTTGACTCACCCAGTTCTGCACTAAAGCCTCATTTAGCAAGCACTCTGTGCCCCGTGTCACTTCCCGCCTCTCTTTTTTAATCTCTGCTTTAACCTTTTCATTAGACTTTTCTTCTTGCCTCAATGTCCAAATGTGGTTTCTGCTATTTGTTACACTAATGCTGCTGTAGGAGTCAATGTGTTTTATATGTAGGTGCAGTGTAGGTGTGTGTAGGTCAGATTGGTGCTCAGAGTTGATATAGATGTGGGTGGATCAGGGGAGCTAGATTTTACTTTTTGAACCTTCTGGAGGTGTAGCAGCCCTTTACAGTAAAAGACAAAAATCCACTCTAAACGCTGTTAACACCTTCTGGCCGATGCAGCCAGCAACAATCTACCTTGCATTTATATGGACTGGTTTTACTGCCGCTTTTGATGTATTATTATTTGTACTGTAGATTACTGGCCAAATGTGGGAAGTGAAACATTAGAAAGAGATATTAACAGTGCTGCTACATTGGATGTGAAATATTATATTTATGTGTCTACAGACACACAGGGAGAAAGCGAGGATACCAGAATGCACTGTGACCACACAAATCTTCATGATCTGGTCATAAGATGCATGCAAAATGTATCTTCAATGGTACATGGCATCCTTCTTTATGCACTTTTATATTTACGTCTGCAGAAAAATCATTTTGCTATCTGGTTTGTTAAACAGCATTCTGGGAAATGAGTCTGAACTGAAAAGACCAATTCCACAATACTTTGTAACACAGGTGTTAGAAGTCCTACGTATAATATTCTGTGCAGCAACACTGCACTTGCATGTTTCTCCCTACCTTCAACCCTTTTTCCTGTTTTCACTCCTCTCTCTCTTGCATCTCCCTGTATCACCTCGGTTTTATTCTTTTTAAGGCTATTTTAGGTGCTCACTGTAGGCAGAAATAGTGTTTTAACTCTTACATGTACAGTAAATATCTGAAATACAATAAAAGAGCAGTCTAGTACAAAATACCATATGGAATTAAAGGTAAAATTGCATTAATTATCAAGTCAGACAGAGAGGGGAAGGGAGTCAGTGTATTTGTGTGGATGTTTATGTGTATAATAGTTTTTAATCATATTCATATTCATGCAGTTGTATAAGCTTGAGTCTGCAGAACCCCAAGGTCACCCTTGTTCAGTTTTCCCTCCATATTTAGTAAACTTTTTTATCAAAATATTGGCTTTTTTGCAGTCGCATTTTCCACTCCTCTCCCCCTCTTTCTTGTTTAATGTGTGCAGCACATTCTCCCTCCTACCCCTTTTTTCCATTGAGCTAACCATGTTGATCAGAATCACAAAATTAGTGAAATGTCAAAGTTTGCCCACTTTATTTATTTTTGTAATTTAATATTTCCAGATTCTTGATCAACGCACTGCTTGCAGATCTGCACAATTTGTCCCCTCTCTATCACTTTCATGTTACCAGTGATTTCCTCATTCGGTCAGCCAGTCATTCAAACAAAATGATATCCTGCCATTTACTTGATGGAAGGCGGAATTTGTGTTGGATCGAGGTTCAGTTTGGGGTTTGGATGCAGCCTGAGGGTAGCCAATTGATGATCACTGCCCAGTGATCTGAATGCTGCTTCCACTCTGCAGCCCTTTCTTACAGTAATTTCCATTTCTTTGTAGTTTCTGAGTCATCATGCAGGAATATTCTTGCCAAACGAAAATTTACTTAACATCCTGCTATTACATTTCCCTATGAATCAGAGTTAAGATGGAGCAGCTGACAGCACTAGTTTTGGTACCAGTGCCAGCACTTTTCCACTGCAGGGAGTTGCCATTTGGACTGCAGTGTCTCCTGTCTCATAGTCCTGTAGAGAGCTCCTTGGCTATTTAACTCTGTGCTTGTAATGAAGATATAATCCATCAGAAGAGTAATGTAATTATGATAAATATATTGCAATTTTAAAAAATCTGTAATATTTGATATACACCCCATTACAGTTAACATTACAGGTTATTTTCAGTCATTATGCTTTTAATTTTAAGGAATTGAACCAATTTTGCTGAGCACATACAAACAACTGTGTCAAGGTACGCTGGTCACTGCACTTACTTTATGATGGTGTAATATTACATTGTAAAGCAAACAGTAATTTTTTTTTCAGAGCAGTGTTTAAGAAGTGGGCCTTCAGCAAAGTGTTATGCTTAGAGGGTGGAGAGAAAATCTGGTGGTTAAAGTGTGTTTGCAGAGGGAGGTGAAGAACAAACATGGCTGGCCTAATTTTTGAGGTAGGGTCAACTGGTGTCAGCTTTCTGTGTTTGTGTGTATGTTTTCACCACACATGTAAACTCTTGAAAGAATATAGGAAATAGTGAAATTTAGTGGCCTGCTTGTTGTTTTACTGTGCACCCTCAGAAACAAGATTTTAAAAAAAGGAAGTAAAAAAAAATGAAAATTGATCCCTCAAAGATCAGACTGGCTTGGATTGTACACACAAACATGCACATTTTTCAGAAAACGCCTGGGCCACGTAAATATCACCACTTTCTGGCAGTAAAATCTAAAAAAAAAAAGCTGTGTGATTCAAACCATCTTTTTTAGTTTGTCTCCATCATATTAAGACTCACACATACAGACTCTCTTTCTTTGTGGAGCTCATTGAACAGCTGAACTTTGTGTCTGTGTGATTTCTGCCAGACTCTCAGAAGTCGTGTCATTGGTATTCCCAGTCTGTCGTCACTGCCCTGCCTTGGATCCCCCTTCTCAGCATGCTGCACAGTGTCTTCACACCATCTTAACATGTGCCTCTGCCTTTCATGGCTTCACGTGTTTCCGTGGTGCTTGGCATTTCTTTCTTCTTTGTTTTTTTTCTTTCACTTTTCCTCCTGTTTCATTTTGCAAAACAGAAATTGATAGAAGTACATCCATAATGTCTGCTGACCTTTTTAACTGAAAAATACAAAACCAATTCATTTTCTCGAGGATGATTTTCTGCAAGACAACAAGAGAGACCCAGACTTACGTTTTAGCCCACCTATGTTGTTTGTGACAGTGAAACACTTGTATGACCAGGGAAATTAACAATGAAACAGTCCAGATATGAGCAACATTTAGAGAGAGAGAGAGAGAGATGCAGAAGCTTTCATCTTACATGTACACTGTTTGTTTTCTCAATAATAGTAGTAAAACTTCACTAGGAGCAGATTGAGTGAAATCATATGTGCTGATTAGCCGTCACAAGTTCAGAAAGCTCAGTAGAGCCTGGCTGTATCTGAAATTTGATAATACAAAGCTGATAAGTCATAAAATAACATATGCAGTGTTTGGTTGGTGTTCAGCTTGGCTCAGATTTTCTACAGTCTCAGTAGGCCAGCAGATGTTATTTTTCCATGGTATTGGTTCGACAAGTTGTTGTTTTTTAGTAGAAACTGCAACATGTTTGAGTTGTACTGTTGTTTGAATGCAGGCCAAGATAGTTGTGAAGACTTGTATCCAAGCAACTATGTTACAGCCCCTACACACACCCCTGCTTCCTTTGTCCTAGTGTTTGTGTGTGTTTGGCCATTTGCATATGCTTGTTCCTAAACTCACTTGCAAACAGATAAATGGAATCATTATGCCCTTTACACTTTAGGACACACACTAACTGATGTATAGTACATGTTTAGGTTTTTCATTTAACAAAGATAATTTGAGCTTTAACCAAGATTTGTGAACACCACAGATAACTAGGACTGTGAGCACGTGTCTCTGTGGTACAGCTGGAACGAGTTAGGACCACACACACATCTTGTTTGGTTTATGCTGTACTGCTATATGGAAGGTAAAAGCTATATGCCAGCCAAAGCTCAATTACACAGTCTGGAGTGCCCCCTACTGGTCATGACGGGAAACTCAGTTTGCATAAACCCCAATAGATATTTGTCTAATTTTGTTTATATGCACATTCTGCAACCATCCTTTCAGAACTTTTTTTGTTATTTATCCCAGAAATGCGTAAGTATAATAATAAATAAATAATAAAGTTCATACTGTACAGTTGCCATATTTTGTATTGTTTGGCATATTTTTATCTTGTTACTGGAGATAAAATCATTACACAAGAGTCCACTCCTTTTGGACAGGTTGATTAACTAAGATAATGATTATTTATTACTCAGATACATCAAGATTGATCACTGATTACGTTCCACAGTCACATACACAAGCACAAGCCACTGTACAATGTCCCTTTGCAGGGCTGTTAAGGCCTGTTTTATAAATGTCAGTTGACTGCTGAGACTTTGCATACATACGGCCAGGTGAAATATTCAAAACGTGACCTTTACAATACAAGAGTTAAAAGCTGAAGAAAGAGCATTTGGTACAGAAGCTGAAAGTTCATCATTTCACAAACAGTACATGCTACATGGAACTTCACTCAAATATAACCTATATACAACAAACTCTGTGTAGCTTGTATATATGGATTAATATCACCCAGGTTGAACACTGTCAGGGTAAAATTCAGCAAGCCACTGAACTGCAGTTGTAGATTATTACAAGCCATCTGAAGGCAGGAAGGTGACGTTAATATTGAATGAGTATTCATGAATTCACCATGTAGATGTCCACTACCATTTTCTTTTGTTCTTGCATCCCTATTGAGAGTTGATGCTAAAAATAATTCCTCTGATATAGAACCTAGTACGAGAGCAGCCAGCTGTTTTTTTTGGGAATACAGCACATATCAACATTTATCCCACGGTTCTTACTTTTACTGCCACTGCTCCAGCGAATGTACGGACTATTAGGGACCATTTGCTATTCCATCAAGAAGATAAAACAGACTAAATGGAAAAATCTTTAATGAGCTCACATATTAAATTCATTTCTATTCCATTTTACCCAAATAGTTGAAATGGAAAGAGATGGGAGTAAAGGAGAGGCAGCAAGGTTCTGAACATCTAAGAAATCAGCAAAAAAAAACAAAAAAAAAACAGTCCATCTGTGTTTCCTTTCCCTGCAGTAGATATCCATTTTAGAATGCACTGAAGTGCAAATACAGTATACAGTTAGCTCTTCTTCTTGGTGCTTGGCTTTAGACATTTCTATTGGATTTTTGAGAAAGCAGAGGGTTGCCAACTCTGGATGGCTCAATACCATCCCACACCTCAAGTTGCTTCTGTAAGCTGCTGTCCATCTCTTGTCTTCTTTTCCTTTCTCTCAGTGTTTGTGTGTGTGTGTGTGCACTCTGCAGCAGCTCACTCCATCACTCATCAAACTTCACACCTCGCATAACAGCACTCAACACCCCAATCCTCCATCACAGGTGCTGAGAATAAAAGCAAACAATGGGAAGGTATTCACTATTGGCATATCAAATACCCATTTGATTCTATTGGTGCAGCCACATACAGAATATAAAGAAGCCTCATTATAGTGGAAGGTTTTACAGATGGCTCAAATAATAAAATAGCATCCTAATATAAAGTATGGTTAGTGTGAGCACTTGTCTTGCCCTGTACTGTGTAGCGTTTGTGGCATCTTATTAAAAAACAGAATCATACTTTACATTGTTGGTGCTTTTCTGTGTAAATTCCAGGAGCGTCTCAATGTTGTTTCTAAATAAAAATCTTCGTCAGACGATAGCCGGTGGTTCCGAGATTGGCATCTTTGCTACTCAGGCTGCCATTGTAGTGTGACTGACAGGGCCGCATGGAGAGATTTCTGGGATCTCTGGGGGCCGAGATTTAGCCAAGCAAGGCAGACATTCAGCCTGTCCCTGAGGTGATGCGTGTGTAGATAAACACAATATGTGCGTGTAACTGTGTGTAAGTCTGATTGTGGGCAGGGATGTGTTTATATGTGTTTATATTTGTGTGTGTGTGTGTGTGTGTGTGTGTGTGTGTGCGCGCCGTGCTGTTGCTCAGGTCTGGCAGTGCTCCAATGCTCAGGGCTAATGGAGTGCTAATGTCCCTAGTGTGTCCTTGTTTACTGAACAGCTAAATACAGGAGGATAAGAGGAGAGCCTTCACCTACTCAAGCATGACACAGCCTGCAATTCTGAATCACTATTCTCACAACACTTCCTGCATTTGCTACCCATATGGCTCGGCGCCATAAACAACCCTCATATGCTGTGACTGGCCGTTTGATCTTGAACACCTGCAATTTAATCTATTGATGTTCACTTGTTGCTTAAAAGAAAGCATCTGTTATGTCTGACCATTGTAGAAACCACACAGAATATTCATTTATATTTAATAAATCCATCATGGTAGCTAGCACCTCAGTATTTTTTTGTTTTTCTTTGTTCTTGAGGTGTGCTGAATATGGAATGAGCAAGTGCCATCGTGGTTCACTTCATGAAGGGAGACTCTGTGGTGCAAATTAAAACATTGCTTTTACTCTTATTATTAATAATAATAATTTCTAATTTTTCCTATTCTTTATCTCCATTTCAGTGGGTGAAGGAAAAAACCTGATCCCCATGGACCCCAATGGCCTGTCTGATCCGTATGTCAAGCTCAAGCTCACACCAGACCCCAAGAATGAGACCAAGCAGAAGACCAAAACCATCCGCTGCAACCTCAACCCCAAATGGAACGAGACCTTTAGTTTGTGAGTGAATTACCTGTTCTCACCTCTGTCCCTCCACAGGCTACACTTTAATATATTTTACAATGTGACATAACGATGATTGTGAATGTGATGTCAGCAGTAAAAAACTACTGTATCAGCTTTGTATATGATAGTGCTTCTGTACAACTTGTTACTACTATTACTATTACTATTGGATACAGAAATTTACAAGACAAAAATAAATTACCTTACGTTACATTGTACAAACAACTTTTAAAATACAAAATACTCTTTACCAAGTGCATTAATTTATCCTTACCCATCAGTGGGCTGATGGACTGGTTTGCACCTTGCTGTGTCCGTTCTCAAGTTTGAAACTACTAGTGCTACCACCAGAGTTGCTTTTTTATTTTTATTTTTCATAAATTAATGAAAATAAATTAAGTGTTTTTAAGTGATTACATATAATGCAAGCACTACAATAACTAGTACTGTCACTGCTATTACAACTGCTATTACTACTATGACTACTGCTGCTACTACTACTAAGATTAGTGCTATAACTATTACTACAGCCTATAACATGTAACAATAAAGTGCAGCGTTTTACAAACATATGAAATATTTGATGTTAAATGTGTATCATCTCTGTGTTGTGTAGCATGCTGAAGCCTTCGGATAAGGACCGCAGGCTGTCAGTGGAGGTGTGGGACTGGGACCGGACCACTAGGAATGACTTCATGGGGGCCCTTTCCTTCGGCGTATCAGAGCTCATAAAAGCTCCAGCATGTGGCTGGTAACACTCACTTCCATGTTGTTATTGACCCTCATGTATTGTTTGAAATCACACAGTGTGGTATTAACTAGGTTGAAGTTTCCAGTTCAAAGCCCAGCAGCTATGAAAAATACTTTTGTTCATCCTGAACAAAAAAATTCAATTACTGCTATGAAATATGTTATTGAACACTTTTTCCATAAATAGTTAATAATAACAGTTTATTTTATTCCACAAAGCAGTTTAGTTTCACCTTCACTGGAACTTAATTTAAAGTATTATTATATTATTCATTATAGTTTTTCATTATCGCAATGTTTCTGTCAGGTAATTCACATTTATTTTCAGTGCACCTCAGCCAACTAAAACTGATGGTTTATTGAAAGATATAACAAAAACATAATATAATACTCTATAATGTAGGTGGTACTGCCTGTATAAGCAAGAATAGCCATATTTGTCTGACATTGTAATAGGACATGCTTCAAGAAACAGCATTAAAAACATGACCGTTGTGTTTGTGTTTTTTTTAAGTTGGTAGCAAATTATCTGATCTCATTTGATCTGATCTCATGTGATCTTTTGTCCATCCTCATTCTCCCTGTCTTTTTTTCTCCATCTTCCCTCTCTTCTTGTCTTTCTCTCTTTCAGGTACAAGTTATTGTGCCAGGAGGAGGGGGAGTTCTACAATGTTCCCATCTCAGAGGAGGATGATGGGAATGAGGAACTCAGGCAGAAATTTGAGGTGAGGAATGTACTGAAATAATTACCAGTGTCATCTGTTTCTCTGTTTGTCTGTCTTACTTGAATTATTGACTAAATGTTTTGTCTACAGTGTGTACAACACTGAAGCATATAAATAATATGACGATGTGTCTACAGTTTCTTGGTTCTTTCTTATAGCTTTATGTAAATCTATGTCAAATATATGGCGATCTTTGAGCCATTGTTGTTGATAATGTGTTTATTCTGTATTTGACACATCCCTGTTTAGCTGTGTGACTAAAGCCACCTATGATGGCCTTTTTCCTAAGTCACTCTAACCTTGTTAACCTCATTTGAACAAATCCATTAAACATCTTTCCTTAATTCACTACAAATGGGTAAGTATGAGTGTGTACATGTGTGGTACAACCTAAGCTCAAAATCATGCATAATTGAATGACATGAATGCATGCATGAATTTGGAAATGATATCCAATGGTCACATGGTCTCCTTTGCTACAGCTGTTAAATTAAAAGCGACAGTGTGACAGCTGCAGCTTTCAAGGACCTCCTCAGCTCGCGGTCTCTTTTCACTTCAACAGTGAACGTGTGTGTTGTGTGTTCGTTAGCTAATTTTATCATTTTGTTCTTACATCAGAGGGATTCCAGCCTGCAGTGAATCAAACCAGACCACTGACAGCCTTTGATATGTCTCTTTTTTTTTTTGCCATCGGCAGCTGTCTTTTAATCCGCAGAGCCGTTTTCTTTGACGAAGACTTGGTCATTTGATGCAAAGCTCGAGATATTTTGATGACTTGTTTTAAACAATTTTTTCATGATTTTGTATTATTAGATGGTCCATAATCAGGCTAATTGCCTTTGGTTTCAAACAAATGGTGAGATTTAAAACCTGAAAATCAATTGCACTTTTTTTAAATAAAGCAATTTTTTATGTCAATGTAAACATATAAACAGTTCTGCCAGTTGGTATATCAGATATTTGATACCAGTTCATAGTATTACAAGCAAGCTAAGATTGATTTGTGTAATGTAAACTGTAATGATAAATAAACTGACTTTGTAATGGTAAATAAAAAAAATAAATAAAAGCAATAACACAGCCTATGTTATGATACATTTTTAAAGTAGCTCTCACTGCACTGTGAACAAATTGTAGTTGTTTAGTGATTTTTGAAAACAGACAAATATAGTACATTTGAGGATGAAAACATATTTTGCCTAATTATATAAATTCTTCTATTCCCATTAATCCATTAATCTTCTTAATTAGATACTGCTCAATGAGGATCCAACATGATTTATAGAACATTAGCTTCTCAATCAAATGGCAATGAAGTTCAATGATGATGAATATTATCATAGCACCTTTCCAATAATGAAGTAAAATGTGATTTTTATTTATAACAGTATTGGAGAAAATCATAATTAAACCATAAACTTTCATCTCTAAAATGCCACCCAAACACACATACACACACTCACATATAGTTGAAGACCCTTTTCAGTGGAGGTCACTGATGACACTCGGGTGCCTGCTCATTTCCTTCGTCCAATTTGCTGCATGGGTGTGTCTGTCCTGCTGAGAGAGAAACAGCTCTCTCTGTGTTCCTCTGATTGTCTGCCTCTCGGTGGGAGCCAAGGTCTCTGCAAGATACTTTTTTAAAGGTATTTTCCATGACATTTCTGCCACACATAATGGAGATTTGTAGGTAAAATGAGACTGAATGTAAGGGCAGGATGTTAGAAAGGTCATGAGTGGAATTGAGACCAATACTAATATGAAGAGTTAATATTATTTTTGGTAATCAAATCGCTTAAATGTGTTAATTAAAACACAAAAAATTAAACAAACAATCAAGCCTTTTTGCAGTTACACAAAACATGTCCCGGTTGCCAAGCAGGAACTGTCAGTTACGAGAGTTGGAAAAATCTTTTTAGTTTCTTCAATGAGGGAAGCCAGATAAAAGAGGTAAAGGAGTGTTGATTGAAGTCAGAGGACCTCCTATCGCTTGTCTGCGTTTGGTTGTCATGGTAAGTCCACAGGACCTACAGTACATATGTTCACCAAAATGGGATTCGTGATGCATCATGGTCAAGGTGTTGGTGCCAACCTTTTTAAGGTCCGTTCTCTAAAGAAACTATACAATATTTGTCATACAATATGTTCTCTGATTTGCTGTCATTCTGCAGATATAATACAGTATATACGATAATTCAAGCTGGAACAGCAACAGCAACTTTCTTTTAAGCCTGTAAAGAATTACCACCATGGTAATACTGTTTGCTATAACTTAAATAAAGGTATTTTTTTATATGTAGTTTATCTTTTTGGACTCTATGGCCTTGAGAAATTCCAAATTCACTCTCCTTTCACTTCATAAACCCCTCTGTGGTTCTCTCCCGTTTTTGCCTTACCTTCCTGCTCCCTCCTGTGTGCTTGGTGGGACTTATACTGTACAAATGCTTCTTCATCCTGTGTCACATTGTCATATTTAATGCAAGAGTTACTCTCTTCCTCTCTCCCCTTCTTACCCCTGCTCTCAGGACTGCCAAATTAACTTTAATCTAAAGGTAGCCCGTTCCGGTCCTCTCCTCTCCTCTCCTCTCCTCTCCTCTTCTTTGGTCTTGTTGTGGTGACATGTTCCTTCACCTGTCCTCGTGTCTGATCATTTGTGTGTGGTTCCAAGCTTCTGCAAATAGATCCAATTTACTAACACTTTTGCTCTGGATATGGGTTGGGTTTTTGTAAAAGAGATTAAAACGAATAAAAGTAAAACTATATTGGTCCAATAAATCAATGTTTGTACAGGCCTAATGGATATTTAATCACTCCTCCTTTTTGAACTGTGACATTTTCAGCATATCTTGAATTTGCATACTGTATACTATATGTGGAACATTGAGGCCTTGGGAAAAGGTGAATTGTGTGTCAAGTGAGAGTAAATTTGCTCTTCTCTGTCTTCACTGCTACCTGTTTCTCAGTTTGTCTCAGGATCCTGAAACACGCTGCTCACAGTTCGCGGCTATTCATTTGTCCGCATGTACGTCTTTGTAGTCTGTGTGTGTCTTGTCTGTCGATCACTCTGCCTGTTTACATCTTGTGCGCTTACATCATTGTCACTGCAGGGAAGTATATGGTCATTGTTTTATCTTATCTTAGATCTTGCTTACGTTTTACCTGCCATATGTTCTTCTTCTACCTGTAAACATCTCATTGTAGCCTTAGATCAGACCTCACCTTTATACTTCATTAATACTGGAAAAGTGGACTACAGAAATATCCCACACTGGTAAAATATTTGGCTTGATGAAGAGAAATAAAACCAATCCTGACCACTAGATGTCAGCATTGAGCTGATATACATTACTTGTACAATACATTACATACAGACTTGTTGCCAGACTGTGTGTTTGTATGTGCGTGTTTGTGTGTGTGTGTGTGTGTGTGTGTTTGTATGTGCGTGTTTGTGTGTGTGTGTGTGTAATTCACACGGCATCCATCAGTTTGCTTTCAAGGTAACAGGTTTTTTTTCCCACCCACAGTTGTCACCTTCCTTCTTTTTCATAATTTAAGATTTGATTTTTGATCACCTTTTAAATTGTGTTAATTCTCACTCGCATTTGTAGATTTCTTTTTCCTTTCTATTCTTCTTGACACCTTCTAGTATAGGCTGGGTTTTTACTTCAAGGAAATGCAGTACATGGTGGTCTATTCAATTTCCACATAGTTATGGTACTTTTGAGCTTTGGATTTTTGTGTTTGTCCTTTCTCGGTTGATGCCAAAGACTTTTCGTTTAGTGATGGATTGAACCTACCTTTTATCTCCTGTTACAGATTTCTGCATACTTCACTGCATGTAACTCATTGGAATATTTTTTATGTAAGATAACATGAGGACAGAGATTGCTGTGGCACTAAAAACTGAAACAAAGGCTTTCCAAGACAGAAACACTGAATTTTATAATTACATTGATTAAGAAACTAAATATAATGTGGAATCGGCCCTTACCTGATCCATCTATACTAAGTTATGTAGTGCATCCCTAGTTTAAATGCAACACGCATTCATTAACTGAGACTGAAGCCCAATATTTATTGTTATAATATGATTATTGAGCTGAACTCTGTCAGCTGTTTCGGCTCACACCTATACTCAAGTGTACTAAGTGAGTCGGCCCGTTTGGCTCCCTTCTCCCTGTGGTTTCAGGACCAAGCAGTTGTGGAGGACTCTGATCAGGTGCGTCTGAGAGAAAGGAAGTAAGACTGCTGCTCGCTCAGCTCGGCCAGGCACTTTTCATTGGCTAAAGCTTACAGGTGTGCTGTGATCTGGTGCGGCCTGCTCTGCTTTGCATTTCTCTGCTGCTGTCCCAGATTAAGAGCAGGCTATAGTAGATGCCATTAACCAAAGTAAAGCTGCACATCATTAGTTGTCTCGAGTTATGTCTTTATTTATTCAGAATAGTGTGAAATATTCTGAACTGGGGTGGAAATTATTAAGTAGGTGATTCCTGAAGGTGAAATCTGATAAATCAGGGAATCTGTTGTTCGATAACATCAGTGTTTTTACTTGTTTGGGCATCTTCTCATTTTTTCATATTGAGAACTCAACTCAAGTTGGTCTTGATCAGAGATTGATTTCATACATCATTGTGGATAAAAGTGACCTTCATTGACTTACTTTGTAGTGAAGGTGGAGCAAGAGGACAGTGCTCAAAAGGGATATGACTTCCCTGTTACATGCACAGATTTAGTTTACAATCTTCTACAGCCATGAAGCAGTTAGGAAATTAGACAATTTATTATTAATTTGTTATAGTCATTGCCAAAGCTAAAAAATGAGCTGTTCTGTGTTTTCTGTGGGTGTAGATTACACCTAAGATGTTGAGGTTCAGCATGAGTTTGGATCTGTGTTTTGCCTTGGCTGAGTGTGAAAACTGGACGTGGCAATCTTGGTTGTGTTCTTGTGCAGAGAGACAAAAATGAATGGAAAATTATGTTGTAATTGATTGGTGTTTAGCATTCAGACTGCCATGAAGTTGTGTATTTCAGCATAATGCATTGTAGTTTTTAAAGTAAGCTTCTTAGAGCATCTTGCCATACTGGGATATTAAGCATGACTTTGGCATGAAGGGTAGAAGAGAATCTCTTTGCATTTTTGCACAGGTGAACATGAGAGACACTCTGGACCGAACATGCATGCACATAGCCAAGCCATAGTGTGGTATCTTCCTCTTCATTACTGTAGCACCCATGCAGCTTTGCCCTAGTGAAAGAAAAAACAAAACGTAATTGCACTTCATTATGATATGAAAAAACAAAGTAACAGTTATGTTTTGAAATATAAATAGTCATGTGACATGCAATAGACCAATCTTCGCGTGGTAATTTTTGAAAGGCGTTTCAAACATGTCTTGTGTATCCCTTTGGTCCATGTTAAAGAAACACATTTCTTTAAGTTTTTTCGTTATCTTAAATTGCAAAAAAGGTTGTTGTTTTTTTTAACTTACTGTCATATTTTGTCATCATTTCCTGCTTTCCTCCTTCAAGCCAACAATAACAGCCAGTACAGAGGTTTTAATTCATTTGAATTTGAGAGTATTACTTGTTAATATATTTTAAGATTGCTGGGGCACAGATTCCATTATATAATGTGACAAGATGAAAGAAAGATCTTGCCACAATTCAGTACTCTTTATTAAATTGTATCTGTTTGTATCGAGCCATTTTTGTATGTATCTGCTCCACAATGGCACCGCAGTCTCATTTCACTCCATTAATTTTGTGCAGTATTCTACTTATCAATTACATATTGGGGCTGTGACTGAGCAAATGAGCAGTGTGAGTGTGTGGGCACATGTAGAGGATATTTTTTTAGGAATGAAATTCAAACGGATGAAATACTTTTGTGTATGCTAATGGTTCTAGTGATAAAAATATAAACAGGACATTGGATGTGTTGGTCTGCAATCGAAAGGAATCCACCACAAAGAAGCCTCATCTAAGTTTGTCATGTGTGTTACTCAAAGTGCATTTTAAAATATGTATCTCTTACCCCCCCCCCCCCCCCCCCCCCCCTTGTGCCCTGAGTGCAGAAAGCCAAACTAGGCCCAGGTAAGAAGGTGATCACCGAGACGGATGACAGCCAGTCCAGCCAGTTGCCTTCCAACAGCCTGGACCAGGTCAAACTCGTCGACTTCTCCTTCCTGGCTGTGCTGGGGAAAGGCAGTTTTGGCAAGGTGAGGCAGCTGTGATCAGTTCAATATAAAATGGAGCTCTCAGTGTACGGCTAACAGACAGCATGAGATCTAAAGGAACAAAAAAAAAAATTAAGTCATAAATAGAAACGATCTTTTCCTACCTTTCTCTCCCCCCGTGTCTGTCTCTCTGAAGGTCATGTTGGCAGAGATGAAGGCCACTGAAGAGCTGTACGCAATAAAGATCCTAAAGAAGGACGTGGTGATCCAGGACGATGACGTGGAATGTACCATGGTGGAGAAGAGAGTCCTGGCGCAACAGGACAAGCCGCCCTTCCTCACACATCTCCACTCATGCTTCCAGACTGTGGTAGGTACAGTAAAATGCTCCTGGACACGCATCAGAACAAGTCACTCTAGGTCAGGTCAGGTCAAATTAATTTGTGAAGGGGCTTTTAGCTAAACAGCTTAGTCATAAAGTGTTGTAGAGAGCCACAGAGGACGTGTATGACAAGTACAGTTGAAAAAAGAGAAAGGAAAACAAACAAACCCCAATTAGAAGGCTGAGGTTGTGTGTCTGTGTATACAAAAGCATGTGTCTGTATGTGCATGCACATGAATATTGACTTTGAGTCATGCCAAAACCAGACCACACAAGTGAGAGCACGTACTGTATGAGCGATGAGACATTCACTCATAAAAGCACGCAGGCATGTTTTTGAGTACACATGTAGTAAAACACACACACACACACACACACACACACACGTTTCAATCTATTCATAGAAGTGTATTGTGCTTGCTTATATAAGAACACACATAAATGCAGATGTGCACCCACATGCATACAAACAAGTATCTGTGCACACTTACGACAAAATTTGCCTTGTTGTTTGCATCATAATTTGTTGTTTCTTCTCTTTCTACCTGTTAAGCTTTAGATCTACCCCTGATTAAAAGAACCAAGACTTGACAATGTGTGTCATGTAACTTTCACGCACACATATACACACAAAATTGTCTTACTTTGTTCCATGTATGTCTATTAATTCATAGAGAGATACTGTATCTCTTTCTGCTCTGCTTTAACACCCATCCCAGATATGGAAGTTGAACTTGCCTGAGCCTAAACCTCTTCAGATTAGGTTCCTTTATTCATTTTGGAGTTTAAATGTCTCTGAGAATCACTCAAGGTGTAAGAATACCACCATAGTCGCAATAACAGTCACTGGGCTCCGCCTTAATGGCAGTATATTCAAGCTGGCATTTGTGATGGTCTGTAGGCAATTGATGTCCTGTCATGAATATTCCTAAAATATTGTTAATGTTGTTCAGCGATTCAGTGTTGCACCTTCATAAAGTTGGGGGACTTGGGAGAGACAGTTTACTTTGGTGCAGTGCACCTTTAACAACAACTGTAGTTGTGTTGTTAGTAATAGTATTTTCACTGTAGCAGTAGTCAAAGTGGTATTAGAAAAGTTGTGGACTTGCTTATTGAAACCTAACAGTGCACTTTGATACGAATGTAAGAGGGTTCATTTTGATTTTTATAGGATGAATAATTAGGTTGAGGATCAACCCTGGAAAGTCCTTATCCTCTCAAGGGTTTTTGAACACAGACATCAATTGGACAGAACAACAGGTTTTGGAAAGATGGTTGGCAAGAAGATACTCTTATTGCCACATGGATTTGTCATGCCACACTCCTCACATGAAAGTTAGTCTAAATGTGACAGAAATCCACGTTTTACCTAATCAGAATGCCTCTTGGTAAATCTACCCTTTGGCAGCCATTGGTTTGCACTGGATGCAAAAAGAACGTCTATTAGCAGTTAGATTTGTCATAGGGGCCAAGCTGAACTATAGCAGCTGATTAGAGCTGTAGCACCAGCAGGCAGACAGAGGAAATGGGAAGAGACACAGCATGGCGTCGCTTGTAGCATATTCATGAATACACACAGCCACATACACTCACACACACACACACACACACACACACACACACACACACACACACACCCACACAGACACACACAAACACCCACACAGACACACACACATGTTCTTTCTCCCACATACAAAAACAGACTTACTCTCACACTTTCAGAACCTCTCTTTAGTATTTCCATCATTTCTTTGCACCTATACAAAGTGCGAAAAAAAACATTTTAGCTACTCGAGTCAGAAGGTCTTATACACCAGTTGACTCTGTAGCATAATTAGCTGAAGTAGACGAGTTATATTTTGCATTTGTTTTGTTAATACAGCACCACTACATCTACGAGACAAAAAGGGGGGTACAGAGATCTAGGGGCCATCATCATAGAGTCAGATTTGCTTTGCTGTGGGTCAAACCTAGTGGAAGGATAGCTTCGCCACCAGTATGGGTCTGTGAAGGGACTGTCAAACACAGCTAGACCAGGGTCAGGCCAAACATGTCATGTGCGGCAAGGGACCAGCTCTATTAGACAAAGAGTTACAGACAAATACTTCCTGACAGATGTCTGTGGTGAGTGTTTTCTTTTTCCATGAAGCGCTTTGTTGTGGGCTTTTTAGGTCACCTTGTCATGGAAAGTGTAGCAGGAACGATGGAACGACTCAGACAGCAAGGTTAGGGACGGCTGCAGTACTGAATGTTGTCTTTCTGTTCAGAACACTGTGCGTGAATAGAGATGTAGGAATGTTGGGTGATTTCACAGCTTTTGTGGAACTTTGCAGTTTCTATCCGCAAAATAATGATGTTGTATATTTTTTCCCTCCCTACCCTCCTAATGCACCATCTACCCCTAACTCCTCCCCTCTATTCCCTCTATCTTTACAACCACAGGACCGTCTGTACTTTGTCATGGAGTATGTGAATGGGGGAGACCTCATGTACCATATCCAACAAGTGGGCAAGTTCAAGGAACCTCAGGCAGTGTAAGACATGTCAATTTATTAGCAACTGGTGGTGTGATCCTTCTGTATAGTGAATCATTCTGTACTGTAAAACAGGCATTCTGTGTTCATTTTAGTTTAAATTAATCAATTAGTATTTTAGTTTTCTAAAACATCTTCATCTGTGTAGCGCCTGTATAACATTAAGAAGGTAAAAGCAGAAATGTTCTTACATGCATGCTGCATTATTAGCAGCAAGCATGTAAAGCCCTAGCTGCCGCAGTAATATGGCCGTCTTGTAAAAAGTCGTTGTTATTGCAGGTTCTATGCAGCAGAGATCGCTGTTGGTCTCTTCTTCCTGCACCTTAAAGGAATCATCTACAGGTGAGTATTAACTTGTTTTCACAGTGTAAATACGGGGCAGGCTGTCCTTCAAATTCAGTGGCCGCATTCAAAGTAATAATGAGAAATCTTGAAAACGGATACCATGGAGTCATGAGTTATCCTGTAGTGAAAGCTCTAGCGTTTGTTTTTTCTGAAACAGCCAGTGTTTTATGAGCTCTTTCTTGAAAACACCCAGCAGCAGCACCTGGGGTTTGTTTGGAATAAATCGTGTAAGAATTAGAAGTACTGGTGGTGAAAGCCCACCCAACTAAGTCTAAAAAAAAGTCTTCAAGGTTGTTTTGAATGTCTGTGTGCTTCCTCAGGGATCTGAAGTTGGACAATGTGATGCTGGACTGTGAGGGACACATTAAGATTGCTGACTTTGGCATGTGTAAAGAAAACATGATAGAGGGAGTGACCACACGCACCTTCTGCGGCACTCCAGACTACATAGCCCCAGAGGTAAGGCTGAACATGGAGAGATGTGTGTGTGTGTGCGTTTATGTTTGTGTGTGCGCATGGTTTGATGCATGAGGTCATCTCTGTCACTGTCTGGTCTGAGCCTGTGTCACCCTTGTGCTCCAGATTAAGGTCACTGCCTCAGGACAGGCACACACGAACACGCACACGCACGCACACAAACACACACACATGCACACACATACACACAAGCACTCTCTCATGATGAAGGCATCCCAGTCAGACAATCGCCCAGTGTGTCCGCTGGCAAGTCCAAATTTAACCCAAACACACAAGCTGGGGTCTCTGTGAGTCCCAATGGGTTTTTCTGTGAGCAAGTTTTATCCTTTATCAGAATGTTGTTTTGATCAGTTTCTGCGATAATTATTTAATTCAAGACAAATCCACTTGATTTGACAGTTTCCCCTTGTCATTTGTGGTCATGATTGTGGTCATTTTGCCAGAACGGATGCCTAATTATTTAGCTTTTTTTTTGTTAGTGGTTGACTGGTAACATCTATATAAAAAATTTGGACATGGAAAGTAGTTTGTACATCTTCATTTTCTGTTTTTGAAAATCATCTCACAGTGACAGGAATCCTTACCAGTGTCCATTGTCCTTGCTGAATGTGTCCATGTATCACACTAGTTACAAATGTTGGTCCAAGGAGTATTGGAATCGGAATCGGAATCAGAATTGGGTTTATTGCCAAGTAGGTTTTCACATACAAGGAATTTGCTGTTGTGTATTGGTGCGTAACAAGTGCAGACAATTACAGACAAGTACAGACAAGACAAGTAGTGCAAGGTGCAAGGGTATGTATAAATATCGTATTTTAAAGTACTACAGTACTAGTGCTAAGTAAGTATAATTCACAGTACAGAATATGAAAAGAAAATTACTAAATATGTGCAATGTGTCTTTGTAGATGATAATGAATAATCAATAAAACTTAAACTGCAAGGAATGTGCAAATGATCCAGCACATTCACATCTACACAGCATTAATACTCAGTGTTCACCAACCCTGTATCATGACCGTATGTATGATTGGATGGTCGACAAGCCCTCTGATGACTAGGGCTGAGCATCATTGCAAATATTTAGATACAATTTCCAATATGATACATGTTTCGGTACCATTACCAAAATGAACCTACTTTACTTTGCTGGGTATCTTTCCACAAAACCTGAACAAGATCTACAATGCATACATAAAATATATTGTGAAATTGTAAAAATTATAATTTCAAGGAAGACATGTCAGATGAAAGTATAACTTAACAAGACCAAGCAATTCTGACCAAACAAGCATTTGGTGCCGCCCTGGAACTTGATGCTTTAGACAAAATTCAGTAGGAAAAACCATCTACCCATCCTTACTGATGACATCATCACACATGAAAAGCTGTCAACAAGTGGTGGCACTGATAAAATAATCTAATAATATATATATATAATATTATAAATATTATTATATTATAATATATAATACAGATGTGCTTGTTTTGGTTTCTGCATTGTTATGGTCGGTTCAACAGCTTACTGTTGGAGCAGGTGATCACATAAACCATCTCAAAGAGGGTTAACCCCAATGAGTTGCTAAACAAAAGCACTGCCTGGGATTCATGGGTTCTGGAAACCAGGCTAAGTATCCATAATTCAATATGTTAATCTATTTATCAGTCTCTCCTAATTGGACCCAATATAGTAACAGAAAAGGTCTACAGCTTGCAGAAGTTTATACTTTATGGACTGGTTCAGTTTGTCCAACTCTCTAGCCATTATCAGTGAGTTTGCTTCTATTTAATGGTGGGCTGGGTTATTGATTCTCTCTAAAAACCCCCCTCTGACAGACTGGGAGGTTAATTCCACCCCACGGACGCAGGGTGAACATGCTGTGACCATTCAGAGTCAGACTGACACTAATGCGCTGGCCAGGGTTGACACAGTGGGGGGTAGGAGCGGCTACTGTTTCCATAGCACTGTGAGCCAGTACACGCACTTTATGCTCAGTCACACACACACACAATGATGTCACACAGTCGCATGCATGACAGCGTCACATGTCTACATACACAGATAAATCTGCGTACAGGCATGCATACAGGTGTCTGTCTAAAGGCACATAATCCCCATTCATACACACACTTGTACACACCTGCACACACTCAAAAACACTCCAAATTGGAGGCTGACCTTAAAAAATGGGCTCACGGTGGTGACATTTTCAAAAATAATCAGGGGAAAGTGCTCCTCAAATCGTGTGTGACCGAAGGATCAACTACTCAGCTGAATTTGACTTCACAGGTTAAAAATACTTTTCACACAATTAACTTTTATTGGTCACTTCTATTGGGATCACTGCAGTTATTGAACATGCTTTAAGTGTATAGTTATTGTAAGGTGTAGTAGCTACATTAGTAATTGATTTGTGATGTCACTAAGCTCAACCCCCGTTCTACATTCAGTAGTGTTTGATAGATCTGTTCATCCTGAAGTTGCATATGAGTGATGTCTAACTGAACTCTTGATATATTTCATGTCAATCATGAGAGTATGCAGAGTTCGGCCATTATCAAAAGTCACATTGACACGTTGTATGTGTTCAGAATGTAGAGGTATTTAATTAGAGCACCTCTACCTTTCTGATTGGACTTTTTTGGCCTTCATCATGTAGGTGAACGGTTAGTGGTTAGGGAAAAAAATGGGTTTTTAATTATTTGGATACACCCAGTGGTGTCTATAAACTCTCATGCAATATAGTGTATGTTTGTGTTTATATTAGCTGCTATAGTGAGGTCACTTCTGAACTGTGTTGGTGGGTTTGTGCATGTTTGTATCTCAGTATGTGTGAGAAATATTTCTCACACTTCCCTTTCTCACACACCTGCCCACATGCTCAGTGAGGGAGTACATTTCTATGTAGCGCTGGGTCTCCCGGTTGTCAACACACATGTGACAGAATGCAGTATTGTTCCTGATGCTAGTTGCCACACGCAGGCACACACACATACAGACACACACGCCCACCTCACCTACTCTTACTCCTGACCTATATAGCCAGTCATTGGTAGCTCCTGTCTGGGAGGAATGCTCACACTAATGTGAATTTACACCTCAATGACTTTGACACAGAGAGAAAGAGATAGCGAGGAAGAGAAAGACAGAAGGGAGAGAACAGAAAGGGAACACAAAGGCGACATAAGGTATTAACTGAGAGGAAAAGAGCAGAAGGGGACGAGAGTAACTGGAGACTGAAGGAAAGGAGCAAAGAAAGCAGGAACTGAAATGAGAAAGAGGGGCCTAATGATGGCTCTGAGGATATTGAGCTGTCTGACACGGGCCATTTCCCTCTACGCCCTAGTTGGTCCCCACTGCAGTGTAGCATTAGGAGGCATGGGTGTCCACATCCCTGCTCACTTCTCTGTGGGCTGAAACCGTAGTTGGGGTATTTGTAGTGTCATCGAAGAAGTGCCACTTTTTAGATGTTCATTATACTGCTGGTGTTCCTCCTCAAAGTGTTAATGTGTTTTAATACAGGATAGACTGACTGATAGATAGATAGATGAGATAGATAGATTACTTTATTCATCCCCGAAGGGAAATTAAGTCGTATTACTATTCTAATACAGTATATTGTACTTCCTGCATTGATATATACAAAAGTGGTTTGTCTGGGACATTATTTTCTCTGTAATCTTTTCATTTGCTTTAATGAAGGAAATGAATTTATTTAAAACTTTTGCTTCAGGCGTCTTGAGAATGCATGATTCAAGGTTGTTTAAGATGCACAGATGTAGTTCCATTTTAGTTGCTGAATAATGACTGTGGCTGTTTCTCAAAAATTCAAGGACTACCGTAGGAATAGCAACCCTGAGTCATCATAGAGTTGTTGTCTGGCCACATGATTTCTCAGTGGCAGCTCCAATTTTAAACTCTTCACCAATTACCATGTGATAAAGAATGAAGTGAGAAGGAAACCGCAAATGAGACAGAAATGCAGAGCGCATGAACTTGCAAACACCCGGCAAACAAGATGTCAGCCATGAAAAATGTTCTATCTTTGGATGGACAAATTATTTTTAAAAAAATCAGTACTACTGGTAAAAGAAACATGATGCATGCAATATTTTACAATGTCATTGATAATACATCCTATCTGCTCTTGGAAAAAGTAATTTGAAGCTGAGCTTCTACATGAACACAATTGTTCCAAAACAGTTTTATTGGCTGTGAAGACAGTTGTATAATATCTTCTGTGGCTCTGGAGGGAGCTTTTACAGAGTGTGAGAAAAAAACCCTGAGGAAGTCATTATTGTCATAATAATGTCATTATTACTATCTTGTATTCAGTTTGAAACGAACAGTAAAAAGAGTAGCAAAAAGACTTTACAAACTGGGGGTGTGGCGTTTGAAAAATATAGGGGTTCACCAGGCAGGGAAGATCTAATGAAAGAGGCTATCAAATTTAATTTTTGGTAATGTAGATCGAGGGTTTTTGGGGGCGTGACTCATCCGGGACAAAAAGTCAGGATATCTTTACTTCTACGGCTTCGATTTTGACCATTCTTTTTTTCATCAGTTTATGCAAGTAGGAGTACCCCCTTTGTGTCTCACAATTCATCTGGTAAAACGGTACTGTTCATCTTCAGTGCTACTTGCAGTGTAGGATGCTCACGTAAACCCCAAGGCTGTTCATTAGAGTAATATCATCAGTGAATAAAACCAACCACAGCGGGACAAATGCAGCACTAAGAAATTATTTCAAAAACAGACCACTATAGCATGGCCTGATGCACACTGTATCTGCTCCAGAGCACACACATTCCTCAAAGGGATCTGATAAAAACAAAGAGGCAGATATTCACATCTAGCACCCTGTTACAGTGTTGGTCGTGTGGGAAATATTGCGCGCTTGAGTGTTCAACTCTTTAGAGTTTGTTTTCACTTGGTTTCTGTATGAAGGAAGTGGTTCATAGGAGCAGTGGTTGGTACTTTTGTGCGTTTGTGTGTGTGTGTGTGTGTGTGTGTGTGTGTGTGTGTAGTGTGGCGAGTAGCCTTGAATAGCTAGCAGTCTGATCCACAACTGTCATGTAGCATTAGGCCTAATGGGATAGAAATGTCTGCAGCGATGCCCGTGCACACACACAGACAAAAATACAGATATACACACAAACGCAGACTGTTCAAGCCACAAGCACAGGTACACAAATAAAAACAGATGCATACTCAGGCAGGCACATAAAACATGTTTTGACTCAATAGAAATATTGCAAGTATATTCAAAATGATATGTATAAATAGATTAATGTGCACAAAAAAATGTATTTTTATTCTACCCTCTTTCACAACACAGACATGCACACACACGTATGTACTGCAGTGAATCAGCGGAGCTCTGCTGGCCGGAGGCTTTCATACAATAAAGTAAAAAATAAAAGAGGATGAGAGCAGCGATTGTCAGGCACAGGTCAGGCTTTTCTATTTCCATCTCTCGCAACCTGGCTGATGGAGAGAGCCCTTTATGCATTTGTCAGCTTCATGCAAACAGCAAAGCAAACAAACAAATGTGTACATAATTCATAAGTGGAAAGCTGAAGATCTAGACACAAAGTGCTGGCTCAGAGCATGAAGGTCACTGTGCCTGAAACTGTAAATGTCCGCTGGTGTTGTTGCAGACAGGGGTGGCAAGGGCAGCGGGTCACAGTAGCATCACATTAGTGCAGCCCTCTGCAGGATGGCCTGAAACTGATCTAAACAGTCACTTTTTGCTGGACTCTAATTGTCCTCACTGCCTTATTTCTTTTCTTTCCTTTTCTCTTTCTTTTTGCCTCACTGTCGCTGACTCTGAATCCACCCTCCTCTGACTTTTTGGTCTTTCTCTTTTCAGTTCTTTACTTTTTCCACAGCAAGTAGTGACTGCTGAGAGAAAAACTGATTCTGACTGGATTTTTGCTCATTTCTGGAATCTATAGACATTTTTAATTGTGTAAAACGTGTCGACGTGGCTGCTGATGAAAAGTCAGGGTATCAATGAAGTCATTAGTGATCTGGGACGCATGAATGTGTGAACAAAATTTTGTGCCAATCCATTTTGTTGACTGCGATATATTTCACGAAAAAAAGCCCTGCAGGTGGCACTAGATCAGTGGATCAATAAGTCAGTAGGATTCATCCACCAGGGACTGTAAATGTTTTTGTAAAAAGTTCATGGAAATCCAGTTAATAACAGTTATTTGATATTTCATTCTGGATCAAAGTGGTGAACTGACCAAATAACCAATTGATCAACCAACATTGCCATCCCTAGAGCTTCTGTGCTGGCATTAAAAAGTTGCAATTACAGATACTGCTTACATACGGTATACAATATCACATCCTGACTGAGAACCATTTGTTCCTCTTCAGCTCTTTTTGTGAAAGAGTACTACAATTTCTTTATGTCTAATAATTAAATAACAATACTTTTTCGCACCATCTGACTCTCTTCCTCAGATAATCCCTCCCTTTTGTGTCTCTCTTCCTCTCTGTTTTCATTCCCATGACATAAACCGACATGAGGCTGTATGCTACATTGACCTGATGTGTCTCCATGCTTTTCATGCTTAAGTCGCTTATTGCACATGGTTTTGCAAGAGAGACTGGGAGGTCAATTCTCAATGACACAGCACAATAAATGTGCCACATTAGGTCCTCTAAGACATGTTGTCTAGCATTGGCCTAGTTCACTCTGTCATGGCAAAACAGTTTTCTCTTAGAAAATCAGGGTATTAAACAATTTGACTCTCCTCATTAAAAATTTGGCTTGTCCAAACTTCTCAAAGTTGTTGTTTTGTATTATATTAAAAATATTATATTTTTGTGTTGTATTGGATCTGTTCTATTTTTGTTTGGAGGTGAGTAGAAAGATCCAAAGCAAGTAAGTGTATGTGTTTTTTCTGCTTTCAGTTTACAAAGATAAGGAATTATCCCTTCTCACACATATTGAAATCTTATGTGAAAACAAACCTTCGAAGTGCGTATCGGAATTCATTGGCAGCCGTCAGGTCAGGCTGAAGGTCGGCATTATTCTCGCAGGAAGCAGGATTTGAACAGGCAAGTTAAGGGATTTCACCCAGAGGGTTCTCAGAGTCTTTGACCCTTGAGCAAATTAAAAACATAGAAGCAAGATAAGGGAAGGGGGCTTTTCCCTATTGCATCTCCCTGCCTTCTTACCAAAGAGCTAAGGAACTCTTAGGATTAAGGCTTAGCACTTTTCACTTTCTTGAGGCACTATGTTCTCTTTCATGCAAAGGGATCAGGATGTGGGGCCTTAAACACATATTTTCGTGCATGTGTTCGTCATTTTAACATTGTGCTGCTGTCCCCTGGGTTATAGTCTTATCCGTATTCTGTTTCATGTTGATATGATCTCTCGGAGCTGAAACATATTCTCTGTTAGAACAATACGTTAACTGTATGTTGAACCTATATGCACAGTTGTCATGACTTTCACGTTTTGTAAGGATCAACCAAAGCAGGCTTGACCTCTATTACAAGACATTGGATATCCCGGAAAAATCATGGAATTTCATTATTTGGGGAAGTAATATCAGGAGATTTCGTTTTTTCAAATGCATCATGATTCATTTCATTTATTGTATTAGATAGTATAGCTTCAGCCCCACTATAGTGGAAACGGGTCTGTTAATCCCTAATGAGACCAACAACATTAACGAACAAGAAAGGAGTGAAAATGTTGACTTAACCAAAAAAAAAGGTGGAACATTTTAACAACGGTAAACATCTTGGCATGAAAATACACTTATAAATACATAAATATTTAAACAGATGTCAGTGCATTTTAAAAAGGCAGATGAATGTACTACAAGCACATATTTTGTTTTACTAACATTATTCCAAAATAAATATACATTGTGTTATTGGAGAGGCACTTTAGAGCCTGTCCAGGTTTTAAACTGTGCCAAGACAGAACTGCTAGCGGTTAAAGTGCTTTACATAAGACTGAACCGTATCTGGGACACTGTCTTGAGTAATGATGAGTTGACTTAATCATGAAAAGGTCATAAAAAAATTCATAGACATTTCCAGTAGCACCCACGGTGGGTAACCCTGTAAATAATCTACATATCTTATACCCCATATGGCAGTTTAAGAAGAATTTTCACAGTAATGAGCGTTCTGGCTTTACCTTGATCAACAGTGTTCAACGCCTGTACCTTTGTCTCTGTGTTTTTAAGCTGGGCAGCCGCCTCCTTCTCTAGACTCTCACTGGACTCCAGTCTGGACTTGAACTCTGTCAACTAAAAGCTGTATTTTAGTCAGCAGTTTAAACAGATTTCAAGTCTTGAGTCTGTTGGTTTCTGATAGCTCACTTAGCATTTACATGTATTTACTCCCACTGTGAGTGCACCAATACAGTAATCTCTACATGTTAATGTATCTTTAATTTACACCTGTAACTGTGCAACCAGGGTTCTTTGCACCCCTGCCTGGCATTCAGTCTGGCCTTCAATGCTGGTCTTTACATGAATGAATAAAATAAAACCACACAGATATTTCTAATGTTCTGATCTGACTCCTCAAAAAAGCAAAACGGCAGTTCATAATATCTTGTATGTATGGTTGTATATTATTGGACATACCCATGCGGTAAAAATACAATTTATTTATTTTGATCAGCAGTCTGCAGTGCCTTCACATCTGTGTCCACATCTCCAAACTTATTCCCCAGCTCTGTCAGTCTGATGTTCAGCTCTATTTGTAAAGAAAATGGCAAATTAATACTGCATGATTCTCCATTCATTCAAGTATAAATCATGGAGTGAAAGTAGATGAGCTGAGAGAGTGAGAAGTAATCTACTTTACTCGGTATTAATAATTGACTTGTTTGTTGTATTGCCTTTACTTTCCTTCTGCAGTTGTTCCACTCGTGTGTTTTGGCCCTCCAAATCACTGGCATTCAGTCTGGCCATGCAGTACGAATGCGGTTAATTTACCTTGATCAGCAGCCTGCAGTGGCTTCACTTCTGTGTCCATGTCTTCAAGCTCATTTCCAAGTTCTGTCAGTCTGGCTTTCAACTCTTATTGTTAAAAATTAGGAAATAAATACTGCATGTCTTCAACCATTCAGTCAAAGATAAATCATGAGCTGAGATTATATTAGCTGGGATGAGGAGAAAATCTACTTTGCTGGCTATTAATAATTGACTTGTTTGTTGTATTACCTTTACTTTCCCTCTGCAGTTGTTCCACTCGTTTGATTTGACTCTCCGAATAATTTGCATTGAGTCAGGCCTCTAGTTCTGCTCAAAGAAATGAAAACAAGTCAAAATAGATGGAACTTGATGGATAGATAGATAGATGGATAGATGGAATTTTGAACTACTGTACATATACAGGTTGCAGCCACTGTGGAAGAAACATATTAGGGAGCCTACTGGCTATATTTCAAAAAGGTAAATATCGTTTAAAAAGGACCTAAGCTTATATTTCATGTTGTGGATATGGTTACTTTACCTGTCTACTGCCGCATGATTTGCTGCACCTGCTTTCTCTGCTCCCTTTTCCTGCATCTCACTGACTCTCAGCCTGGCCTCATGGTCTTGGGAGTGGGTTATTATTATTATAATATTATTATAATAATTATTATATTATTATAAGTATTATTGTACAGTAAATATTTATAATACAAACATGTTTATTTTATAAAACACATAATATAATTATGCTTTGATTTTCATTCTACCTGTATAGCAGTTCTTCAGTGTTTCCACCAGGCTGTCGGCAACTGTATGCACGGATGTCTGTCCTTTAACGTAAAGTACAAAAATGAATGAATACAGTATGATTGAATGTGAAACATTAAGTGTGGTAATAATATATATATATATATATATATATATATATATATATATATATGCCATTAAATGTGAGATAAATCCTCCTGCACATACCTTGTTGCACCAGTTGCAGTTGAAACATGGATAGAGGTATTGTGATAAGAAGCTTTCACAAAGTAAAAGACCATGGAAAAATAATTAAATGACAGCCCTGTTTTTTTTTGTGCCAACCTTTCAAGCTGATAGATGTATTGATGAATGACCAGTTTGTAGCCATAGTGATGTTACATAGATAACATTTTTACACAGCAAACATTGTAACAATATACACATGCAGTAGGCAGTATAAGAAGTATTTAGTTAGTTTTTTTTCAAACTTGTAATACTAGAGGAGAAATATAGGAAAATTTTATGTATTGAAGAAGAACTGATCAAGTCACACAGCCTGTGACATTAAATGTGTGCTTTATAAATGCTTTCTGCTTCTATAACATTAGTGTACATGCATGTTAGTTTGTGCACATGCTTGTCTTTGTGTATGAGGTTAAACACGTGGATGTACTGCGTGTCCAGCCGTGTCCCATCACCCCTCAGGACAGCATCATGACAGTGGAGTGCAGAGCTTGAGGTGTGTTTGTCCGCCTGTGTGTGTTTGTTTGCATATGTGGGCTCCCACGGGCAAGGCAGAGGTCAGGTGTTACGCAGCGAAGGTTATAGAGTGATACAGGATAGATCTGCTTTCACACAACTAGATGCATTGGTGTGTATGCTTCTTATGTATGTGTCTATCTGCATGTGAGCTTTGTTTATTCATAGACAGTATTTTTTCTATGTGTGTGCTGCTAGAGCTGGAGGAGTGTCCCCGGGCAGCATGTGTGCAGCACAGGTCATAGCGTATGTACCCTATGACAGAACTTCTGTTACACACCTGAAGTTGTTTGTGTACGTTTCTCCCGGTTATTTATCCTGTGAGTCTTGTGTGTGTGTGTGATCTTAACATATGTGCTTGTGTGCTGCATGTGAGGCTGAATTGCACGTGTGTCCTCTGAGTGGTGTGAATAGGGTCAAAGAGGGTGAAAGCACTGACCTTGGTCAATGTCAGAGAAACCCACAGGAAATTCTTCTGTCGCTGGAGAAAATGTCACAGTTGAGAGATGCTTCCTGTGATATCCAGTGGAGGTTTATATGCTCTTTCATTTTTTTTTTTTTTTAATTCCTCACTTTGTGTCATTACATTTGGATGTAAAAATGTACATACAACCAAATTGTCAGCACTGTCATTAAAAGTGATAAGTAATGCCATTTAGGAGGTTTTGATCACTTTGTAATAGAGCAAGCTCATTAGACATTGGATATTAGGAGTTGTATTTGGTAAACTAGCTAAACTTTATCAACAAGCACAAAAGATTCTTGAAAGATTTAGATATGACCAATTCATACCCAAAACCCGTACAACCCAGACCAATAATCATTTTGCAAGAGTCTTTGGCCCATTAAAAAATGAAAGCATTTCAGTCATGAAATAATAGTCACAAGCTAAGGAAAGAGTTGGTGTTGTCAGTCTTGAGAACATTTGGACAAAAGGACTTCAGTAAAACAAGTAGCCTTTCCAAATGTGCAAACACTTGCCAGTGAGAGTTTTATTTAAAATGACTTCACTGTTGTTTACTCCTGTCTTGAACTTACGTTTGTGTGAAAAAGTGTGAACCTTTTTTTCAGCTTTAACTGCAGCAGTATCGTTCTGTGAGAACTGTTTTTGTGGCTCTGAGGTGCTCGTGTTTTCTAAAATGATATACAGTGACTCTCGCCTGGGTTTTCGTTATCTACTCCCTTCCTACGCATGCTCGCTTTTTTTCAAAAATGTCTAACTTCCTATCTTGTTTGCTGAACCATGGCAGAAGTTATTGTTGCAGGTGATTTAAAATGTTTGAGATTCAGGTGTCATCTGCCTGGTCACAGCTGTGGTCACACCCTTGCTTTGTATGTATTCTTTGTGTGAGTCAAATCACAGTATGGGGATCAAAGCAAGCATGTTCTGAGAGTTTTTAAAGCAAGAAACAGGATTTTTAAGGCTGCTGTCAATCTTCATTTACATGTGTCTGTAGGACTTTGAGGTACAGTTTAATGAATTATATTTAAAAAAGTCTCCTGCTTTACCAGTTGGTAAATGCTCAGCTTCAGTGATTTGAAAGCATTAATGGTAAAAAAAAAAAAAAAGAAACAACAGACTGATTATACGGGAACATTTCTTTGTGACAAAGACGTTTAGAAAACCACAATTTGTGAACGTTTGATGTTGCATTGGGTAATTTTATCATTCAGACCTGCTGAACTGCTACAATATTGCAGTCATTTAGATTTACATAAAAAAATAATGGCAGCGTGCATGAAGCGAAATGCAACCATGCTGGGAAGAGGCCCACAGAGTATATTGCAGAGGCTTTCTTAAATTGTCCGGTCACGTTTTCATGTTCACATATGTGATCTGAACATCAAAATGAAGATTAAAATATATGGGAGATTTGATGTGTGCAAAATTGCATTGCACAGAAAGAGTGCATACATTGTGAGTGGATGATGTGCTATATATTTGCAATCTAATGATATATGCTTTCAGTGAAGGAGCAACGGAATATACAATTAGTGATGAAACGTGTAGATGAATAATGTACATAAATCTTTATAGAATTTGTGAGTAGCTGCATATTTAATCAGGTCCAAAGTGATCACATGTATGTTGTGATCAAGTTCATTGGGTGACACATTTCTGTCTTTTCTTTTTTTTTTTTTTTTTGACTCAGTTTATCATGAAGATGTGCTTTATGATGTCCTACACATTGTCAACTAGCAGATTTTCTATGTAGCCACAGACGGAACAGTTTTCTAGTCTCTCACTTGTAAACAGATTAATGTAATTGTAGATACAGTTAAGCACTGCAATGTCATATGATATATTTCAAACATCTTTGACATGACTGAGACAAGATTAGACTGAGCCTTACCAATTTCTCCATACTTTTTTGGGACCAGTGGCCCTCACCAAACGTATGGTCGAGATTTCCAAATCTGATTATGAGAATGTCCAAATAAACCTTTAGTTTTTGGCAGTTTACAAACCCCTATTTTAAAATGTGAGTCAGGCTGAACTTCTTGTTCTTTTACTTCCTCCATAGATCATTGCATATCAGCCATACGGATGTTCTGTAGACTGGTGGGCATATGGAGTTCTGCTCTACGAAATGCTGGCAGGACAGGTGAGTGGTTCACACACACACACACACACACACACACACACACATACACACAAACACACAAAGCCCGGTGGGGACAGTCTACATTTGTGCACAAATTCAGCAGATTAGATTTTCTCACTTCTTTATGTTACCACCAACCCGTTTGTTAAGCTTACTTTTCCACTGTATCTTTGAGGTTTGTTAGTATCATAGCATTGGTCTGAAGCTTGAGAAACTCGATGTGGTTGTTACATTGGAACAATATGACCTCTTCACAGATTAGCTTGCATTAGATTTTTATGATGACTATCTGCAGTCTGTGCTAAACACAGAGGTTTCAGCATCAACCAGCCTAATATATTGTCATAACTCATCTTTCCATAAACCGTCAATGTAATTTGCCTCAAGAGAATTTTTTACATGTTCTCTTTTGAAAACGTTGAGAAAGTTATAAAATATCACCCGTAAGAAGATTTTTTTTTACAGGTTGAAATAAAACATGTTTCCACGACTCAGCACTAAATTACTTATTAAGACATTTATTACTTATTAACAAAACATAAAGATGGGTATGTTTTTCATTCCCAGATTAACTCAGACTAACTCATGTGTTAGCTCTTAAACAATTAACAAAAGTTTTTACCTATTTAGATGTTCCCTTACTTTGTCGCTCCCGGCCTTATGTGAAATCAGGTAAAGAGGGCATGACGCAGAAAGGCTATCTCTACCAGAAGGCGCCAGTGGAGTGGAAATGACGAATAATTCATTTTATGGACTGTCAAAACACCCACATTATGGTTACTGATGATAACCACCCAGTGAGGAGAGGAAAAAGCTGGGTCATCCACTCCATTTGCCCTGCAAGCTCCTCCTTTGTACAATTTCTGCACTGTTTCTTGTTTTCTCTCCATTTCCATTTCTTTGCTGTTTTCAGTGTTGTCACTCTGTCTTTTTCTGTGTTTTTTTCGCCCCTATTCTTCCTCGTGATACACTGTTTAGTCAAATTTGTGTTCTGTTTTTCTGCCCTCTTCATCTTTATTCATTAGGGAAAACTGTTTAAATGTGGTTAATTTATCTGTCAAGTAGAGAGGGGACAAATGACGAAAAACAAAAAACAAATGTGCCACTGCTGGATCCCCTTGGTGCTAAATGGTGACACTTTTAGCAGTAAAATTTGTCAACAGAACAGCAACAACGTATTCATACACTGTCATAATGGATGAAACAGCAACAGTACTCTAAATATTATAATGTATTATCCTTCCACCCCCAGCCTCCTTTTGACGGAGAGGATGAAGATGAGTTGTTCCAGTCCATTATGGAGCACAACGTGTCCTACCCCAAGTCCCTGTCCAAAGAAGCTGTCTCCATCTGCAAAGGGGTGAGTGGATGTTCAATGCCATCAATGTGAAATCGTTTAATATCTATTTGGTATTCATAAAAGGTTAACATCTTAGCTGCTATCAGTGGGGCAGTTTCTTTTCATTTTGTTTTTCTGTTTTACAAACATTTAGAAAAATGTACTTGATATAAAAACCTGTCTCTTCAGTCGCTTCTCCTGTTTAACTGGGACTGTTTCCACCTGAAGCTTTTCTAACCTAGCTGAATAATACTATGAACCAGCATTTTAAGCTCTGCGTCTTTCACACTCTTCACTGAAGCCAAAATAAAGAATTTCTTGTAAGACGACTACTAGACCTTCCTGCTAGTTCAACTTTAGGGAGAAAAACTGACAGGCTGCGTCACGGACTGCTGTAAGGCTTTTCTTAGCTTTCCAGGGTTAGATGTAACGTATGAGAAGTCCGGCTCCTTTTATTGTAAGAATGAAGTGTATACTTTTTAAAATAACTCATCTTCCCACTCACTTCCTGTGTCTTTTACATTTTCATTATTAAAACCTATCAGGTAATCCAACATACTGCTCACAGGCGTGACTGTCTGTAAGGGGCAGTGGCTCGAGCTTGGTGTTTTAAAGGTTTACTGCTAATGCTTTGTATCAATTTAAAAAAAACCTGTTGTCTAAAATATTCCAGGTGCGTAGTAGTGTTAAGTTATGAGGGGCCGTTGACATTATTCCGAATTACCATGCATATATACATGTAGTTTTCCTCTCACATGCACATATGAAACCAAACTCATTCACATATTATACTGAAAACCTCTCACACATACAGTTAAAATGCTCTCATATAGTAGCCTTTTGTGGAAACCTGTTATATAAATATCGAAAAGTGTTCACAGTTAGACCTACTATTGAAAAAAACAAGCACTGTCCTTTTTGGTGAAATTGGATTGGTAATAGATCTGCATTCTGAGTTGCGAGATGAGATTGTTTTTCATTAGAGATATCCCTTCACTGTAAGAACAGATGAGTAATTATACTCAACAGTCTCCTGGGATGCAGTTTCCACGTGGGTATTTAGCTGCTGGATCTCCAGAGATGGAGGGAAATGAACAGTATAGTGGGTCAGTGCTAGTCAGTCATCAAATACTAGGACATAATTGTTAAGAGCATAACTGTTAATGTCAAATTTTATATTAACATTTATTTCTTCACAAAGTAAACATCAAGGCAAAAATCACATTTAGGAATTGTTCATTTGCTCACTTTTTTTGGATTTTGCACAGCCTCTCACAGAAACATTGTTATGTAAATACATGTTCATCTTCATGTGAGCTGATGTACATTAAATATGGATGATATTTGGTTCAGCTAAGGACTGTTTGGTCAATAAAAGATGAGAAGGACTAAAGACACATTCTTCATGTGGTTCATGTTAGTAGCAACAGAGGCTAAAGTTCAGTTCCTGGCAGGGATACTTTCGGTTTAGCCCCTTGAAAATAAGACTGTTGGTAACAGAAGTGATGACATAAAAAAAACATGTGTATTACTAATCCATAAGGGTTACATTTGTGTACGTGTGTGCGTGAAGGAGTTTAAAAGTGAAAGTGGCAGTTTTATTTCTGTCCAGAGGCAGTGCAAATTCAATGAGCTGTGCAATAACACACTCTGTCTCCTTGTCTCTTCCTCAACTCCACTTGTTTCTCTTTGTCCCCCACTTTCTTTTTTCCATCATTTTCTTCCTCCCTCATCTTCTTAGCTGTGTGTGTGCACATGCGTGTGTGAGTGAGTGTGTGTGAGTGAGTGTGTGTCCTGGTCTCGACCCAAGTCCCTGTCTCAACTCTTGTTGGCCATGGCTGCAGCACTTCCTCTTAATGGATACATAGTGGTTGCCAGCAGCCTGACCCACAAAAGTGAGAGAAAGGGAGAGAGATGGGAAGGGAAGACGAAAACAAGGGAAACTAGAAGGAGATAAAGAGGATGAGAATAAGTGAGCTAAATGGGTAACTCAGTGAAAAGGAAAAACTATACAGTATATGTGCTGTATGCAAAAGTTAAGTGTGCTGGTTGAATTTTATTGTGCAACTGTTCACACAGACAGTCACAAGCCCATGTATACTGCACAGCTCATTACATTTTAAATAGGTCACAGATGTAGATACACATTCATCTAAGTAATGGGATGTAATCTAAAGGTCATCCATTTCAATGTTGTTGTGGTTCATTATGATTACTGGAAGAGAATGATACAGATATACATAAGAATTGTGTTTTGAGTGTAAATTGTGATGTAGAGGTAAATATCAGTGAAGATTTCATCCTTGGTTTAAAAAATGTCGCCCTTGAATATTTTACTTAATTAATCTCTAAAACCTCTGTGGCAAAATTAAGTTAAAAAACAAATAAATCCTGATTTATTATCATAACACGATTGGCCCCACCTTTGCTAGCTGCAACATTAAAGTGATGCTTACACATCAGTAATTACAATCCAATCATACGTATGTACTGAATTATTCTTTACATTTGGTACTTTAAGTACCAAGTAAAATGTTTGCTTTTAACAGAATAATTGCTACTTCAATGTACTAAAAGTTCTGAATACCTATTCCCCTACTGATACTATCATTAACTAAGTCCCAAAGGGGCAGTACGTTTTCTGTTGTATTGTCAGCAGAGAAGGGAAAATTTAAACCCATTTATTATGTGCATAATTGCGGTTTGTTTTTTGTTCAGATGTTTTCCCTCTGTAGATCACTTTGTTCTCTCACAAACAAATTGGGTTTTAAAGGATGATGATGATGGTGTGTGTGTTTTGAAAGCCTTGATGGTCTGAATCACACAGTTTTACCTGGCCAGACTCCCCTCTGACTTACAGATCCCATCTGCTTTCTTGTTTACTTCATCATTCTCATTCTCTTTTTCTCTCCGCTTCCCTGACTCTCGCTCTCCTCTCCCGCCCATCCTGTCAAATCTAACGATTTGATGTTCTCAGCAGAAACAGCAGGGTTACTTTCTTAACACATGCAACTAAACCTTTTGCTGACAGTTCATGACACGGTGGAGCCATTGAGATTCGAGTGCCAACAGTTCGCAGACAGAATGATTAAATGTTTCCAATGAAATGTCAACACCACATTTTCTTTTTTCGGGAGATGATTATCCATCACACTTTGGCAAAATAATTCAAATGCTTTTTTAAAAAATAAAAATAAAAATGCTTGAGTCTTTGACTTTCATAGTTGGCAGACCAGCAGTAAGTCACTTTCAAGGACATTTCAGTGTGTAAGGTCTGTCATTTTAATTTTGACAGCCTTGTGTTTGCAGCAGGATGCTTTCTCACTGTCAGTGACAGGCCTGTGAACAGACAGAAAGCTGCAAATGACTTTTTCTTCCTCGTCAACGGCTGTCTGATGTATTCTGCCAGCTGGAACCACTCTGCTAGTTCAGATGTGGCCCAACTCACGACCTGTATGTCAAAGGGGCTTGCTGCAATTGGAAATCCAACTCTGACAAAAGTTTGTCATCTCAGCATGTCATTTAATGTTGTTGTATCTCTTAAATTAGAATTCTCTTCAAAAAATGAAACAGTAGAAAATCTGGCAGACCTTATTTTGTCATGTATTATGAAACAACCGTTAGAGAAAAAGGAATGATCTTAATGCAGTGGCACACATTTTCACTTACTGTAATATGTGAATATTAAGGTATTTTGCAAACCAACAGAAGTTGGTGCTACCTGACATGTAAAGAAGTGCTGGGCTTTTCACCGATCTGTTAATAGTTACAATCAATTCAATGAAAAAATATAATTAATTAGAATGGAATTTATTTAGATTATCTCATTACAGCATGTTTACATATATGGCATGAACATAACAAAAATAATACCCATACTGTACAATGTAATACAATGCACTACGTTTCTGTTCTGTTGTATCAGTACAGCAGAACTATACACTTGAGAGAGAGCAAGAGAAAGAGCATGATTGCAGAGCTAGGCAGCAGGAATGATTGACAGCTTGAATTTTATTTGTGGTTGTTTACCTCATTTTTTTCTGCGCATTAGACAAAGTTACCAAAAAGTGAGGACAGTTTGAAGGCTGTTAGTCAGCTCTCGAGAAAAGCTACTCTTAAAAAACAAAAAAAAATGATGTGATGGGGCTACGGAGTGTGGTCTGGATTGTAGCTACATATTGACCATACGACATGAGAGTGGTATCAATCTAACTCTCAGCAAGTAAGTGAATAAGCGTATCTCCCAAAATCTTAAACGATTCCTTTAAAACAGCCTAGCAAAAATGTTTAATTAAACCTGACTGACAGGTTACTGTACGTGTTTGGTCAGATGCTGTAGTAAGGTGGCTTGACATTGGCTCTTTCCTCCATGTAGGAACAATAAAACACACAAATCATGGATGCTAAAGTTGTCATACAATTCATGAGAACCGGCAAGGTGACTGAGCTGCATGTGAAGGTGTGCATCAGAGATTGGGGGTTTAACTGGAGGTGCTGCAGTCTTGCGTGCTTGTGTGTGTGCGTTTATGTATGCATACTGTACATGTATGTACTCGCACTGCGGATGTACCACTTAAAAAACGAACATTGCACACGAAATCGGTGCTGGGAGGCCAACCTATTTAAGCATTCAAACTACCTCAGTCAAACAAACAGCATCATTTCAATTTCAGATTCCAGTGCATTAATAAGTTATTTTGTCCTTGGATTGCTAATACTGAAACCCACCTCTCTGTCTTTCGGCGTCGTCTTTCCTTTCCATAGCAATTTAATCAGGAGAAATCACTGCACTGAAGCAGAGGTGGTAATGCAAAATATTTATAGTACAACTGGTGAAATTCCATACACATACGAAACAAGCAGCAGGTCAGCGATTATGTTCCATTATGTATAGGAATTGCCTTAATATATTTGAAATTGTGAACAGGCGTGTTTGTGTCCTCCTGTTTATGCAATCAGCAAGAATGTGTAGGCTCCAACTGTAAGCTGACAAACTGCTTGTAGTTTTTGACACGTTATTTGGACAATGCAAGTGGGCTCCTTCATAATTTAACAAGGGCAGGTTTTGTTGTTGGTTACGTTTCCTGTGGATATTTTTTTTTTTATCTTGGTTTGCTTTTTACCAAAGTGCAAGCTGTGTCCTCAAGTTGTCTGCGTGGGATTGGAAGTGGCAGCAGTTCTCTAAAGGCAGAACAAGCAGAGGGAGAGGGAAAAAAACAATTATATCACTCTTTTTCAGACCCATCTGTTTAGTTGTCATTTACTGACCTAGAAGAGAGATGGAATCACATTACAAAACACATCAGTGAAAGAACACAGGAGTGGGAGAAATCAAAGTGAGAGCTTTGTGCACTGACCACTTTTGAGAGAAAAATTCAAAATTTTGATTTCCTGCAGTCTGCGTAATTAAAGTCTGCATACTGTATTCTGTACTCTGTGTGACTGTGTATTCCTCAAAAGTTTTTAACTTTTTCTTTGAAGTTGTAGAAACCAATGAAAAACCCTGTGTGAATCACACCGTGTATCTCTCATGTTTACTTGAGGCCCTCTTAAAACCTGCACCTGAACACCCTATATGAGCTAAGTCATCGTCAGATGATAGCCGATGGGTTCCGAGATCGGGTATAAGAGGAATCACCACTGTGATTCTGGATCACTGTACAATTTGTGTCTTTGTTCTAACTCCGTATCCTTCATTTTGTTCCTTACTATGAGCAGCTGATGACCAAGCACCCATCCAAGCGTCTGGGTTGCAGCGCTGAGGGACAGAGGGACATCAGAGAACACGCCTTCTTCAGACGTATCGACTGGGAACGCCTCGAAAACAGGGAGATACAGCCGCCCTTCAAGCCCAAAGTGGTAAGTGCTGTGCACATACATTTTTACAGTAGGCAATGTGCTTGCTTAGGCTTTAATTCATTCTTCATAGTCTAATTAATTGTGACACCTCCTGGTATAATTGCTGTAGCCAAGGCCAAGATGGTTGGTAGCCTCTTTCTCATGAGTTAAGCCCTCATTAAAATAAGGCCACATTTCCCATTACACATGTCTGTTCCTGTCACAAAGGGAATGTTGCTACTTTGAGCTGTATTTTCATATGGGTGCATGGTGCAAAGTGCAGCATTTATCCAGCAAAGAGGTATTTTCCTGAGATGCAGTAATGTTTTTTCTTACCTCCACCTGCTACATTTTGAAACTTGACTGCTGGCAACCCAGAAATGTCTGCAGCCACAGAAATAACCAGTGCACCACCACTTGCTGTACACTTGACTGCACTTTGCAGCATGCAACTTGATGCCCAAAATTAGCAGTCTTTGTCTTTCCTTCGCTTCATTGCCATAGGTCGGGTGCATTTGTTCCATCTATGGCTTTACTGAAGTTGTGTTTCCTTTGGCTTTTCCTTTTGCTCATCATCTGACATTTTAAGAACAGTACCACGCTCTTGTTTTGTGCCATCCAGCAGCCTCACTTTGCAATCAACAATCTTCCCTCAAATTCAACACAATGTTAAATGCTATTCTTGGCAGTGGTCTTGTATGCCTACAGAATTTTATTGCCTCCTCTTAGACCACTGTGTGTTACATGCCCTTGCATGCAACACAACACAGATAAACAAGACAAATACAACATTCTGAACTGCATTCATCTGATCAAACAGGAACAGATGTGCTCACCACTACAAGACAAATCTGTTATGGCAAGACGTTTTATGCCCCTCTTTACTCCCTTGGGGAATATGTGTTCTTGGCTGTTTGTTTATCAACTTGTACCTCAGCCTTTCAGTCAGATTTGTTTGGAAAGGTTACTAGTCAAAACGTCTTAGTTACAGTCTGTAAGTATGGTAATTCTTCATTGTTTATTAGCTTCTTACTGATTGACTTCCAAGACACCTAAGTATAGACTACAGGATGAATTTATATTCACAGATTTTACAACTTGCACATATATACATATGTGTATATATATATATACACACACACAATAGTAGGTATTCATTGTGCAAGGTAAAGTAAACTGTGTTTGAATAAAATAAAACAGGTGGTGCATTTCGCAAACCATACAAAGTTAGTCTAAACACCAGTTTTTGGAACATCAATGTGGTGTTTAAAATGAGATTTACAGAAAAAGATTTACTGTTTTCACCTCTCTGTAATTTGTGGTCTTGATTCAACTGTAAGGGCTTAAAAATGCTCATATCTAAATCTGAACTTCTCAGATGTTTCCCAAGACCACCACCGGCAAACAACACACACACACAAACACACATACAGATTCTACATAACCCTTATCTATGCATGGCACATTTTATGGTGGGGTCACTTCTAATTAATGTTTCATCCAATCTCATTAGTGGACTTAAAATTAACTTCGTCACTCCAGGAACTCTTTCTAGTTAATATTCTATAACTGACCATAAAGACTGTCATTTGTCCAGAACATTTGTGCATATCATAGAATATTATAAAATTTGAAGTTTTAATTTACACAATTTATTGCAGTGAAAGTAAATCAACTGTAAGCTCCCTCCCTCTCGCTGTCGGTTTTATTTTACCCAGACACATACTCACACACACACACACACACACACACACACACACACACACTGTGTTGTGTTGCTACAGTCTTGCTACAGAGCAAATGTATACTTGAAATTGGGTCGTGAAAACATAAATGATATTTCACCTCGGTAGAAAATGAAACTTTCGTGCAGGTTTTCTTTGGCATGACATGGAATGTGCGAAAAAAAAATAACAAAACAGCAAAGATGGTTTATCTTATGGTAATTCAGTCACCGGGCAATCTAAGTATCAGAGGCAACTATCTCAAAACCTTAGCAAGTCTGTGGGTTAGCTGCTTACTGATAACCAGCTACATAGCTACAAAAGGTAAGTGGAAAAACATATTTTTGTGATTTCTCTTCCATAAATGAATTATATATTTTTTCAAAATTTCATCAGAGCTTAGTCACTCAGATTCAGCAAATTCTTCACTTACAGTAGGTAGACAGGATAAAGACTGTTAGCAGTGTTCAATTGTGGTTATTAGGATGTGACTATATTGTAGTCTTACTTTCATGGAAATGATCCTTACTGTAGATGGTCCCTTATGTGGTATAATACTTTTCTTGTATTAGTAAATAATTTGATGTATTTTATTTACATACACAACCACTTATCAAGATGTTGTAGTTTCCTTTGATGCACGAGTACCATCCATCCATGCATTTCCTATAACTGTTTACCTGTGCAGGCTGATGGGGGGCTGCAGCCTATCCCAATACACATTAGTCAAGAGGCAGCATACAGCAAAAACAGGTCGCTATAGTCTATCTAGGGCTTCAATTAGGCTACACTAAAGAATTACATAAGCATCACACATACACACACCAACATCACACTATCTACCAGCACATATGTAACGGACATATTTACTACCTACGTTATTGCAGCAGGTCTCTATGAAGGTGATGACATTATACAGGATATATTCATATGTGTTGATATAGCTGATGTAATGTGACTGCAGTCCCTTGTAACATTCCCATTTGGTGTGGCTGACAGTGCCAGGAATTTATATTAAGAATTTAAGATGCAAAGGGGAAGTTACACCACTGTTGTATTTATTATATACTTTTGTAAAAACATTAACTGTTCTACAGTAAAGGTAAAAATATATAAATTGGTGTCTTTGCTCAATAAACAGAATCGTTATATATTAAACATTGACTGAAGTCAGTCTGATGTGAAATATAATACTCCCCTGACATGACACTCTTTTGTATAGTCAAAACACAGCTGCAAGCAAAGGCTACTTATGGCATGTGTTATATGGGCAATAAGTAATTTCAAAGCCTCTCATCTCAATGTATAATTAATGTAACCTCCATTTATTATAAATGCATGTCTCATATAGCTCATATTTAACTCCACAGTAAGGAGTAGTTTTTGGAATCCCTAGATATTGCACATGATCATGTAAAGCACACACACTTTCTCCCTGTGTCTTTTTTATTATTCTCCTTCATACACACAGACGCACCCACGTATACACACACACACACACACACACACACACACACACACACACACACAATCATACAGAGTTCATATAAACTGTTTCCTTAAAAAAAAAAAAAACAGGAGGCAACAAAGATGAAGTAGGTCACTCAGTGTCTTGTGTGTGTGTGTGCGTGCGTGTCTGTGTGTCACATATTCAGTTTAAATATTGTAGTTCTCTTCTGTTTCAACCCCCAAGGGCTCCAGTTCCTCTAATAAGGTGAATCCTGACCTCTTTGTCCATGTAGTCTCTCGCTGAGTGGATGTGCTGGGTTGTCCTGGAAATGCTGCGTGTGCTTTGTGTGTGTATGTGTGAGTAGATGTATGTGTGTGTTGGAAGGTTAAAGAACATGAAGGTTAAGAGAGACTGAGAAAAAATGCAGGGGAGGAAGATTTCCTTGGATGTACGCTTCGTCTCTGTGTCGTTTTGCTGCATATATGTGTGTAGGGGGGTGATCAATATCTGAGGGAGAAAAGAAAGCTTCTGTGCTTGTATAGTTGTCCACGCTGAAGTTGCAGGGAGGTGGATGCATGCAAATGTGCATGTCCTTTGCACAGCGCATGCTTGCATGGGTCTGGTTGTGGATTTGGATAAGGGTGAAAAGTGAGAGAGGTGGAAAGACAGTAAGATACCTTGTTGAATGCTCTCTGTAACCACCATTACATACTCTATAATGATCCATCATGTCCGTCTCACAATGCGATTTAATACAGAACTGTTTCTGAGTCCTTACTACCAAATGGCTATGATTATACACCCTCCTTTCACCCCTCACCAGGTCTAACCCTGCCTCTCTAATCTGCTCCTGCTCCTCTTTTCTTTTCCCTTTGTTCATCTATCCCCTCTCAATCTCACTTCATCCACCTGTGACAGCTATGTAATTGTAATCATTACACTGGCTGCACCCACCTGAGAGATTCAAACCATCTGTATCTATTGGACCGGGGCTTCAGACAGCACGGAGGGCACAGCCTGTGTGGTAGAATGAGTGTCAGGCCAGGCTCAGTTAGTGCTGATCCATATTTATAGTGCTGGATCCTAAGAGTACAACACACTTGATGCCCACACGTTTTACACCCATTTGTGGATGGCAAATAGTCTTTATGGCAGAACCGAAGACGAGAAGGATGGAAAAAGTATGTCAAATACAGAGTTGCTGATTGATAGTGATGGGAGCAGTGAATGAAGGGAGGGAAGCAAGGCAAGAAAGAGTGGGAGGACTTAGTCACTGCACAGAAGTCTTGGCACAGTGTCCAAGGAAGGGATGCACATGCCTGATGGGATACATGGGCACACACACATACACACACACAGAAAATGATGGCAGTATGGATGAGTTGTGACTCACTGTAGCTGTAAGAAAATGAGAGGCACAGACTGTTGCAACTTGACTGAGCATGTCTCTTTTCGCTTACGGGACATAAGAGGGCGCATTTTGAGTTTGTTTATGTATTAGTTTTTTCTATTTTATTATTTATTTTCTAGTTTGGGGTCAAAAGATTTGGTTTATTATTAATTTGGGTTTATGTATTAAAGGCCCAATTTGCAATTACTTTGAAGTTTGTTTGCAAAGTCAAATTTGATACGAATTTATTTAATTGAAAATATTTTCCAGTATGAACTTTTACATCTGTGTAGATGCTGCAGGAGTTTGTATACATAAAGTTGGGTTAAAACAAGACCAGCGCATAAGTGGTCATGTAAGGTTCTGGATTTATCTTTAGCTTTCTGCACCAATAACCCATGGATTCAACTGTGCTTTGTGATTTTGTCGCATTACACATTCATGTAATAAGGCTTTAATACATTTTTGCATATGTGGAATAAATACATTTGTTACTTCCCCACTCTGCACTTGGATTAAGAATGAAAGTTCACTGCTAGTGACAAACTAACAATTCATCAAAACAAAGTAAAATGTTCAGGAGATTATGACAAGAACAAAAAGCTTCCCATGCCAGTGGCTTCAGGGAGAGGGAGGCTGAGAAAAGGAGAGAGTGAGAGTCATGTCACAACTCTTAATGGAGGCAGGCACTCATTTACCATCCTAAGTAGCTGAGTGTTCTTTTAATATGCTTGAGTGCAGAGGCGTGCACGTCTGTTTGTGTGCAGTGAGAGAGAGAGGAAGAGAGATTAAAGATGAGAGAAAGTAGGTCAAAAACCCATGTAGGACACTATGTCACTGTGTATAGGAGGATGTATCAACAACATAATGGCTTTGGTCTCACCCCATAAGGGTTGGCTGAATCACACTATGAGAAATAGGAGATATGACACCAACCCTGCGCTTTTCCAAAAGGGCAAATTTGGGTTTCTGGAAATGTCACAAAGGCAGTGTTGCTGATTTTCACAAGACCATGGTTCATAACCTAATTTTCTCCTTTTGTTCTTGATGAGATAATCTTTTAAGCTTCATTTATCTTATGAGAACAGCTCATAAGATATAGTTTCTTGTCTGTTCAAGGTCCTTTATTTGCAATGTGATGCTCTTTCACAAAAAAATGAAATATTTTTAACTTCCAGCACTCAGTGATGTGAGATGTGAACACACCATGCTAACCACTGTCTCGAATCTAAAGTCCCACGTCCTTTCTGTTAAAACAAAAATACCATCCAAAAATTAAGTGTGTTTGTCAAATTGTCAAGACTCAGCACTCTCGGTTTAGCAGCTGCCGTTTCATCTTGCATATGCTTTGTTTACACACACTGGTAGGAATATCGCTTGAAGCTCCCTATCTTGAAGGGCGTGTCCTTCCTTCTATCCACTCTGACAGTGTGGTAGTGGCTTGGAGCCAATGTCACCTGTCAGTGACAATAGTCATGGGAGGACCTTTAAAAAAAAACACAGACACCATAGAAACATCTGTGTCTCTACGATTTTAATGTTGTGTTGTGCTAACTTCCATTAAATCACCTGACATGTGTTGTCTGGCATCGCCAGTAAAAAAAAGACAAAAATAAAAATAGAAATGTCCGGACCTTTATACCACTGTGTGTTTGCTTGATAAACACAGACAGACGTTCGTCAACACACAAACACTGGTACACAAGCAGTTGCTGGTACACACATCACAAAACAAATCATCTTAAGCTGTGGATCAGTGAAGGTTTACCATGGCAGTGGCTGTTTCTGGTGGCATAGCAGTGTGGATCTCCACTAACTCCCGCTGGGGATACAGGTGCTGAACTTGATCCAAACTTGTGTGAGTCAGTTACTGTATACAATACTAAAAGAGTGGCCAAGTGCAATCACTGGTGTTTAGTCTACAGAAGTAGCACTTATCATCCAGAAAGGGGATAGATGTTTTGATGTGGGAAATTTCTGTTTGCTGAGATGTTTCAAAGAAGTAAACATGATGGGTGAAGCAGAAGTCAGTAGGTGCCAAGAGGACTTTGCTTATAGCAGTGCTACTATAAAAAACAGTTATAAATGCGTTTAAATGGTGATAAATCTGTCTTGTCCTGAAAAACAGGCTTTAATGGTCTGTTGTCAGTCCTACCTGAACAAACCTGAGCTACTATTGAAAATTAATTGTAAATAACACAGAGAGATACATAAGCTCAACAAAACACCTCCCACATGATAATCAAATTTATTTTGACAAGATTTGTTTTCAAAATTGTCTGACTAAGGAAAGGTATCCAGGTCCACCAAATCTGTCATTGTCTAAACCTCCCAGTCTTGTTTATGACTTGTTTAAGAGTAGGCAGTATGCAACAATCATTGGACAGAAAGGGCAAATCATTGGTGCCTTTTTCAGTATCTTACTTTTGCAGTGCTTCATACTGTATATGGATAGTACCTGAAACTCTGATGTAATGTTTGGTTGAATATTGCCTTTGCAGTCATAACAACCCTTTGAGTTCTATGACAGTGCCAGAAGTCATATGGTTGCCATCCTTCATTCTTTCTATTCAAGTTCTGCGTTAGAGCCTCACAGCATTTGGATTCACTGAATCAGTTATACTCGCAGCCAGCTGCAGAACAGTACCTTCCAAGGGAACACGACTGCTTATCAAGTGGTGCACTGCATCCTAGCTTACAGTATGTGTGGATGCATGCATCCATGTAGGTGAGCCCAGTGTGTAGGCGGACAAACTGAAGAAGGATGCTATGTACAGCCCTTTTCCTTTCTTATTCACTTGCTGTTTCTCTTGTACGCACTCTGCATCATGTGTTCTTAGTTTTTCACCAGTAAAGAGAGAAGAATAATTTTACAATTTTACAATTTGATTCAGTTCAATGCAGAAATACTGCAACCAACAACAAGTAACAGTTATCGGGTAACAACAAATTTAAGCCTTTTTATGTTGATGCCATTGTGTCCCAGGCTCTAAAAAGTGCTAAGTGATTGACAGATTAACTTTAAGTATTGATACTTAAAGTTTTCGCTAATCCTAAGAGGATACTGATAACCTGGTGCAGAATCACAGCAAGCAAATATACAGCACCATAAATTAGATTAGCTTGGACTGAGATAAAACAACTGGTTTACATTTTCTCTGGTCTTATAGCCATTGCCTAGTGTTTGGAAATGGTTACTAGATAAAAACCCTATATTACAGACATTGGTGTAGTTTTTCAAGGATCTGGTAATGTGTGCATTGCTTGAAAAAGGAATTAAAATAGCATATATGATGACTGTGTCTTGCAATATGTTCTCTTGTCTGGTCTGAGCTAATAAGTAATGCAAACGCAAATCTCAGTAATCTCACATGACCTCAAAATTGCACTGTGTTATTTGACTGTCCAGAAACATTATGCACCGCACATGCCCTTTTAAGGCAAGTCACCCAAATACAAAATGAGCGCAAGAATTAGAAAAACATGTGCTGTATAAAACAGCAACAGTATACCATATGCAGTAATGTAGTCATATTTACCTCAGTATACATGGCATCTTGAAATCTTTTTTATCTTGAAAGTTACTGTAGCCATAGCAAGTCAAGTAGGATTTTCTTTTCACTCTGGAAATATCACCACAGCAACGAAATGAGATGCACACTCACATCTCCGAACATGCACATGACCTTCCTTTGCTGAGAAATCCACCATGTGACATGATCCGTTTCCATGTCTTGAAAACACTTGTGATGTCTCCTGTTAAATACTGACAGCTTGCCTCCCTCTTATGAACACACTAATTAACCCCTTTTGTGACCTTGTTACATCTTGATGCTGTTGCGAGTTTTGTTGAAGGAATCATTTCATTCTTCTGTATGATAATTAGGTTTGACAGCTGAGGGTCAAATGCACAAAAGTACGTACATATCACATCACGATAAAGGAGCTGCATTAAAGCAGGTCACGGGGACAGAGCAAACACAGTGTGCCATGTTGCAGAGAGGTCCTGACACCATTTCATCTCATAGAATCAATCCTGGGCCTTGTTTACTGGAAACTGCTGTTCCGCAGCTGTGCCAATGTTGGTATTCAGAAGGGTGCATGGCGATTCAGGTGAAAGAGATGTAGAGCATATAATCCGATGTTGTTAACTTCCTACTGCTGGGAAAAGTCGGGGATCAGGTGTGAAATGTTCTCCATTTTTATGTAGGCCAGGGGGCAGGAAGAAGATGCATTTGAATTAGTTAACAGGTTGATGTGGGAGGACTCAAACATTTTGCTTGCTGTACTGTCCATGCACATTGTCTTTTTGCTCATCCCAGTGTGACTTTATTTAGTAATATGAGTGGTGATGACAATGGTTGTGATCGATGATGTTTGAAGATGGTGCGCGTCCTGTGCTTTGGGCTAATTTGTGAAAAGTTCCCAGAAGTTAAAAACTAATTCTGCTGAATGTCTCTTGCCTTCGCAGAATTGCCATGCGCGCACCTCTGCCAGTGCTACAGATTTTTCATGTCTGCTCCGTCCAGTCGCTCTGCTTGCACTCTTCATATTATTTTGAAAGCTTTATGTCTAAACCTCTCCTTCCTCTGTCTCTCTTTTCTACAGTGTGGCAAAGGAGCAGAGAACTTTGACAAGTTCTTCACACGCACCCAGCCCCAGCTCACACCACCAGATGAGCTGGTTATCGCCAACATCGACCAGGCAGAGTTTGCAGGGTTCTCTTTTATCAACCCACAGTTTGTGCACCCATCGCTCAGTAACAGCTTATGAGAAGGATGGTGAAACCTCCCAGAAGAACCTCCCTGCTCACTGCCACCCATTTAAACCAACTGCCATGCTAATATCTGACCACAACTTGAACCAGGCTCACTATAAACCTTTATGTATTGGTTTTATTCATAAGCAGCATTCTAGGACATGCATATTTGTTCTGTGCAATATGCAGTATTTGCCAGTATAGATTATATAGATTTGATTGGTTCTTGGCCATCACAAGAAATAATTTCCTTTAGTTAAATGATGAGCATGTACTGTAGACATCAATGTCCTTCCTTATCGCTGCATTTTGTATTGAAGGTTTAGACAGAAAGGTGTCAGGCTTTATTGCCTGTGCACTTATGCTTATAAATCTTAATGGATGTGATCCACCAATCTAGTTGGTTTCTATATGGATAATTATCACAGCCTAGATATGATGTGATGACCCACATACAAAGCAATGTAGAAACTATAGCCAAATATGAAGGACAGGTGGTGCAGGCGTTGAAACAGCACCTTGTGATTCAATGTTTCCTGTATCATGTTTACAGTTGTCTTCCCCTTTGATTTGATGGTGATGGTGTAAAATTCTGTTTTAGGACAATTTGATTCTAACCAGTATCAACTTCCACTGTGCGTAGCAAATTAACTAAAGAATGAAGTTATGTAATTAAATAACATGAAGCCTGTAAAAACGCAATTATATGAGACACACAGGTATGAAAGTGTGTCAGGGTTGGTTCCAATTCATCAAAACTTAACTTAGCCTAAGTGTTATCACCCTATTGTACCTGCTTTTAAACATAATAATTAACACAGCTATTTTCTAGCCCTTACTTGAGCTGTGGATTGCGTACTTGTCAATAATTTTGTGGACACTATGTGAACACACAGTAAACAGTAATCAGTTAACTATGTAGGCAGTGGCAGAACATTATTAAATCTGCCCTACAAAAATATCAAACCTAAAACGTTTACAATTTGGCATGTTTTAACCTTAGTCAGTGTAAACCGCTGTCTCTGTCCCATGCCATGCCCATAACTACAAATCCTCCCATTGGTCATAAATGTTTAAAACAGAAACCTTTTTTAGAATATAACATTATGTAATTGTGTATTAACCTTTCAGTTGAATATTGCATACTGTATCATGCCCTCAAGCATAGATAAATCACATTTGTTAGGTTTCTTGGATACAGAAGTTGCAAATCAAAAGGAGCATTTCTTCTGACAATGCTTTGTTGTCTTAGAACAAACTCGTCCTTCATTAGTCATATGTCAACACAATCATTATTAGTTAAATCACTTGTTTGCTTCCATTTTTGTTTCTTTAATGTCTTTAAAAATATATTAGTTTTTACCCTTGTCTTCTTTGGTGATCTCATAACTATTTTTCCATTAGATCAGATGAATATTTTAATGTGTCTAATATCAGTGCATAACTTCTTTGTAAATAATTATCAGTTATTTAAAAAGAGCATAGCAAGTTAAAGTTTTTATACCAACACCTGAATGTGCTTTTATTACATTAATTATACAAACCAATATTTGTATTTGTTAAACAACTAAGAAAGTAACCCAGTACAGATCAACTTTGTAACAGCTGGATGTCCAGATTTAGCAAGTTGTGAAATAGATCTGTTCTATTTGTTTTGGCAGATTTATCAAATCTTTTTTTTTTCTTTATTCATATTCAATGATTTTGACTGCAAATTGCGTGTTGATTGGATGCGTGTCTGGCTGTTGACTGTCCTTGTGTATTTGCATGCTGTTGGTAGGCACCATTCATGCACGTGATCTGCGAAATGCTGCATGCTATAAAGTATAAAATCCTGAAGAGCTAAAACCTCAAAGTGATAGTCCACTCAAAATCTAACTTTAGAGGTAAGAGTCTTGAAAGTTTGTACTTTCACAGTAAGCATAAATCTAGATTGGCCAAATTTATGGTGGCCATTAAATACCACTGTCCACTATGTTAAGAGTGCTGATCAAAGACCAGCTAGACTCTTAAAGAGGCGATTGCCGGATTTTGTAACTATTTAAAACACAAGTGAAATTTTAATAACACAGTCTTGCAACAGTAATGAAACACAAAAGTCCTAATGCTTGAGCTGATTGGTAACCTATGTGTGAAAGCAAGCGTGAGGAACAACAGGGATCTTGCAAAAGGAATGCAGATCACATGGTCTTAACAACATAGCATTGACATTTATTACGGTTTATAAATTTAAATAGATACTAAAACTGTTTTTAAAAGACTTTCCTGACACATAGTCCCTGGTTCTAGATCAGTGCTCTTTTCTGTAGAAGCTTGATTTATATGTATACATTATGACATTACTTTACCTATTTAGTGCGATGTGGAACCCAAAATCCAGATCTGTGGTGAGTGTTAGACTCAGAAACACTCCTCGTTGCTAGACCAGTGGGACCACTCGCTCTCTAGTGTCTCATTAATGGGGTTTATGTTGTAATCTCAATGTCGTGTTGTTGTCACTTTGTAGAAGTTTTGTTTATTTTTTTTTTTTGCTTTTGCTGTTGTCAGTTGCTGTCAGTGTTGTCAGTTTTATTTCTCTAGCTTCTGCTCAAGAAATTCAGGAATGTTTCAAAAGGATATATCACGTAAGAAAACTCCTATCTGACTGATGTAGACACGAATGTTTGTAAAATTTCCTCAGAGTTTTCTGAGAGTTGTTTTTATCCTACCCTGCTTCCTATAGTATATAACCTTTTGCATGTGCCAAACCTGGAAAACACCAGAACCCGACAATAGCACCGTTGCACTAGCTATAGTCACGTGGATGACTCTCCCTGGCAGCTGAGACCTGCCTTAAGCCACACCTGCTCTTCACTCTGTTGGCCACATAACATATACAGTAGCATGCTGCCATGAGTATACTAGTGCACATTATATCAGTGCACTTTACAATGCCAGTCAGTTTGATAGACAACTCACCATACTGTGCACGGTACTAGATTTACCTGCCTGTCTAGCCTTGGGCAGAATTGTTTCTAAAAAAGATTTTAGCTTGTTTAGCATTTGACTTAACATCCACAGTGAATTTCACAGGAGTGAGAGAAAATATTCCTTGTACAGTCTCGGAGTTTACTCAGCAACAGCCTTGTCCTTGTCTGAGCCCACCTTGCACCCCTGTATGTGCTGACTTCATAGGCCAGATCAGTCCCTTTAATAGAATCTCTAATGACTTGCTTCCCAATCTTCTTTCTTCTTAGGGATGTTTTCTAAATGTCACAGTCAGTGTGAAAAAAAAATATATTATTTACTCTCCCCTTGTGTGCCTTTCCCAACTTGAACAGATATACTGTACATCTTCTTAATCTTCATCGTCCTTGCTCTGGTCTAAACTCTCCATAACTTCACTCCACTTTTTGTATTTTTAATCCATTGTTAAAGTAGCTTAGTAAAGTTAATTTACTCGGTTTTTACTTTGTTTTTATGCCATGTTAGTGTCTCAGCACATCTCACAAATGAATGAATGTTGATATAAGTAAAAAAGAAAAAACTCTGCATACTTCACATGAATGGTCCATCATCTGGTCTGTAAATCAGAATGTTAAGCACATTTTGTTGACTGACGCCAATAACCTTTACAGTCATAAAACTACAACTTGACTCATCTTCCTGTGTCTGCTTGCTTTACCTTTACCTCCCTGTGCCTAGTAATGACTGAAGGATGTAGTGAGTTTATTGATATATGTATCGACAATATCAAAGGATGATATTGGGGGAGTGAAGGAATAATGAACAAGTGATTGATGGGGTCAAGTTAAATGAACAAAAGAATAGCCAGATAATGGCTTGTTTGAAGGACAACCCCTGTGCCTGGTCAGATTGAAGCATCCCTCCCTCGTCGTCTCTTCTACTACCTGTTCCTCCTTCCTCAGTGCCTGGGCCAAGTCAATCCATCATCTTATCGACAGTGTCCTCTTCCTTCCACCCTTTAAATCCCATCAGATCAGGAAAGCAGTGGATTTTTCTTGTGCAATTCACTCGACACAGTTGGCATCAATTCCACCCTTTCCTCCTCTCTGCTGGTTCTCCCCAATGCACCATTGGAAAGTCGTTAGCCAAATGTATTTGGTGTTTTGCTTTGTTTACATTCTATTTGATGTCCTCACCTTTTTGTTCTTAATTGAATTGCTTAGGAAGGCCAGAAAATAATGTATTAATAACTTTCTGATGAAAAGATTTTATCTTAAATGTAAGGTCTGATCTAATTTCTTTTTCAATTTGAATTTCTTGCAATACTCCTTTTAGGTACCTGTTTGCTTCAGATTAATTTTGTTTCACGTATTTTTTCTTTGTATTTAGTCATTGCTTTCCATGGTGTCCTGTTCGCTGTGAAATGAGAGAGTTGAAATGATTTGCCATCTTTTTGGCCGTACAGAGCACAGTGATCAATGATGTGCAGGAATGCCTTATTCCGTAACCCATACAGTAACATGGTCTCTAACTTTCCTCTCTTTGTTCATTTATGATCTTAGCACCCCTGTCCTTGTACATACATTACTTACAGTAGATATCTACATAGACTGTAAAAGAAAGAATATATTGTATTTTGCAAATGGTGTATGTTTGTTTCTTCCCTTGTCTGCCTGAAACCTTTAAAATGAGTCTGAGCTACTTACCTTGTAATTGATTGTGTCATTTGTACCTAATGTATGATAATGCAAATAAAAAAAAGAAAATGAGGTCCATACTTCTGCGAGTATTTTTTGGCCAGTTGGGACTATAAAACATGCACGTTATACATATTAAAACATACATTTTGCCTTTCCTATGCTACAGTTTGGTGCAGATTTTGAGTTTTCCCCTCAACCTGGAAAGTTGCATGTCTCTAGGTCATCACCTGGTAACGCCTCGTGACACATTGTTGTCAGGTTCTCTCATTCAAAAGTTAGCAAAAAAAGATCCAAGGTCACTGAAGAGATTTGAAAAACACTGGCAAGAGTTTTATTTCTTTTTTATCTCATACAGTAGATCAATCTTATATAATAAGAAATATTGGTATTAATTAAAATTGACGGTTGTTGGACAGCAAACATGTCATACCTGTGACATCCATACATGTCCATCTTGTTAAATTTTTATAGGTGTATAAATTATGTATCATTAAAATGATATACAGTATATATGTATATGAGGGCGTGTGAGAGTGTGTTATCCTGTGGATCGGGGGCTGGGCGGTCGATTGTGTGCGTGCTCCAGGCGTCTTCATCAGTTGGATGGCTGAGCTTGAGTCCTGGTGAAGGCCGAGGGGTGTTAGTGATCGAAAACAATAGTGTAGCACTCACCGCTGTCTTAAGTCATCAGGGTATACCTGGAGTGAGGAGCGTCACAGCCTGACTGACATTGCGAGAGCTCTTCTAGCTTCCACCTCAATTAGACTGCAAGCACACCTGGGGCTTTCCTTTTAAGCAAGAAGAGGATTTATGTGGATCTTATCGCCCCATGTATGGGTTATACTGAGTTTTTAGAAGCTTACCCCAATTGTCGACTTACTAAATACCAGTCACAACATACAGGTGAAAAAGTGTTTCAACTCAAGCAAACTGAATTTTCATGAAACACAAGTTGTAGCCATGACAACTGCAGTGCTTCCCTGTAGCAACAGATAATAATTTAACATCTGTTGTTGTTTTTTCTCAGTAGCATCTTGTTGCTTCTTGTCCACATTATAAGACATACAGAACAGGGATACAATGCTGCATAGGTCTGACATGGAACATGGAACCTTCATAGTGAGCTGTTCACTTAATCCCACAAAGGAACAAAAAAAAGGTAAAAAGTGTTTGCAGTTCTTACCACATTTTATTGAATTGATCACTGAAAAATGTTCCACTCATTTATTCTAACCTTGACCTCTCCTGGACTCTCCTCTATCTTGTTAGTCACAAAACTCCAGCCACTATACAGATCCTCAGACTCTGTTCACAACTCACTTGAAAGCTTTCATCTATCTTAGTGATTTTTCCTCAAATGAGGGCCCATAATTACTGTAGCTCCTTGCTGGCAAGCAGCCCATGTCCTAAATGGTTGCTTAGAGTGAAAGGAAGAGGTTTGTAAGGTATTACAACACATTATGGTGTATGAAGTTTTCAGTCCGTGTTCTGCTGTTGTTGAATGTCAAATGAGTGTGTTACAAGCTCTTGACTTAATTATGATATCATGCATCAGAAAATCATTCCAATTGTATTGAATTAATTGACTTAATTACAATTTGTTAACTCAATTAAAAACTGGATTTCTTCTCTCCTGGGCTGTAATGTTGTTGTTAGGCGCACACATACTGTACAGCATTATTGAACTTCAAGTGTTCATTTCTTCACATGTTTTCAGACAATGCCTTAACTGCCATGTGATTATGGAAAGCCCTGCAGTATGCTGACTGGAACCAGCTGGCATGTGAGCTTTTGTTTAACACATATATGTTTCAGTCCACTGGTTTCTCTTGTTCTCCCTCTATTACACAAACAAATAAATACACACACATACATATACACACTTTTTCAGCATAACTTGTCTGTTATTAAACTGCTAAAGCTAGGTCATATACAACCACATTGTTTTGTCATAACATCTGTTCAGGCCTTATGTAAACCAGATGCATTATTGTTGCAGTCTGATAGACATTAGTATCTTTGTGAATAATGACTAAACCACATTTCAGAAGCTGGCTGAAAGATTTGTGTTTGCATCATGGAAAGAAATGAAGAAAGAAATTAAGAAAGAAATGGAAAAATAAAAAAAGAAACGATAGTACAATGTTTTTGTTGAGTCTGCACAATCGAAATTGAGGGTTTTTTGCACTTAAATTCCACCATAAACCCACAAATTACAGCAAACTAGGACTGTATAATCCATTGCCATGGGCAGATTATGGTGTTTAACTTCAAAAGCTTTAAAGGAACTGTTAGTTTCACCTTGATCTGGTCAGCAAGGGCTCAATGCCAAATAGCTGAAGGATGCCAGGAGTATTTGCTGTTCGTGTTCAGCCTATCAGTGAAGGTTATGTGAAAGGCCAAGTTGGAGTCAGGCCGATGGCAGCCACTTCCTTCACTCCTGCCTATGACCAGTTGGGAACAGAATGTGGTGGTTAGTCATACATGAGCATGGGATTCACCAGATGCTCCCAAGTGACTGAATGAATGTCCTTGGAGACGGTTTGTGCTGAATTCAGTCAGACAGTAGCTCAAACGCTCTATAAATCTGTGCCGTCCTATGTGACCAAAAACCATTATAAAACTATCCCATTTAACACAAATTTGGGGGTTTATTGAATGGGTATTGGCTAGTCCCTGGTTTCTGCAATTACAGAATGCCACTGAGGTTTCCATGAACCAGATGCCACATAGATGTGTTTTATTAAGGAGTAGTAATAAAAAATAAAAATCACTAAATTATTCTGTTGAATGCTCTTCTTCTCTGTCACTCCCATCCAGCTGTTAAAGGCACAAACGCGAAATCCAAGCAAAACTCCTATTTTGCCTCTCAACGGAGAAGCCCATTCAAAGACGCAGAAACAAATGGGAAGAATTTGAGGGGAAAAAAAATTGACTTCACATCAGAGTCAGTCCTAAAACTCCTTATGTTGTGTCCACAGCTCTGTTTCTTTCCTTTGTTTTGGAAGCGGAGGAACAGACATTTAAAAAAATAATAATAATTAAAAAATTGAAGCTGGTTGCATGTTATAATAATAGAAAAAAAAACCCATCCATACAATAGATGCCAGATGGAGAGTTGACACCTTGAGGGTCGGTGGGTCTGGAGGGGGGGGGGGCAGCGCCACGTGCGTCGCGCGCTCAGTCCCCGGGTTGGACGGCGCGAGCCACACGCAGCCGCCGCGCGCCCGAGAGAGAGAGAGAGAGAGAGAGAGAGAGAGAGAGAGAGAGAGGGAGAGAGAGAGGGAGAGAGAGAGAGAGGGAGAGAGACGCCGCACGGACCGACGGGACCAGCGACAGGACCCCGGGAACAGAGGAAGAGGAAGAGGAAGAGCGGCGCCTCTTTTTTTTTTCCTTCCCCTCAGCGAGTCTTCACCGCGGAGGTAAGGGCTTCAGGCCGCGGGGAGCTGCTTCGGTTTTGTGGTTGTTCGTGTCTCGGGTGTTTCGGCTCGGACAGAGGGAGAGGTCAGGAGGGAGAGTTTGTTTCTTCAGACAGTCCGTCAGACGGGGGGCTGTCTGAGGAGAGGCTGGGTCAGGGGTAAAACTGATTGTTAGAGAAGAATTGACTGCGCTGTGTTGCTCCTTCAGCACAGACACACTGGCCAAGTTCAGACGCGCGCGAAGTTCAACTCGATCGTTTTATTAAAATCCTTTGAAATTGCAAAAAACCGTGTCTAACTTCAGGGGGTGTCTTAGTCGCGACATATCTCGCCCTGTGGTCTGAAGAAGAAAGAAAAAGTGGCGTGACGCAACTACTCGCTTTTTGGATGAGAGAAAACGGAGGGGGGAAGAAAATAAATAAATAAATAAATAAATAAAAACTACGGTCGTGATACGGAAAATAACAAAGAACTAGGGTCAGTTCCAGACCAAGTTTATTTTAGATGTGCCAGCGCCGATGAAGACGTGATTTTATAGGACTTACCTTCAGCCACAGTCTCGTCAACATGCTCAGTGGACTAAGTTTGTAAACGGCCTCAGCACCGCGGACAGCGACCTGAGCCCGGGCCAAGCAGCTGGCTTTCCTTGTAATTTCAACAGAAACCTTTATTTACCCTTTGGAAAATGTACCACTGCGATGCCGTGTCGATTACAAAGCCATGTAAGAGTAAACAGTTCTTGGGGATTCAATTGCAATTTCAATGCGTCCTCATTAAGAAGAAAAAAAATACAGATTCACCTGGAATATGTTTCCAGCAATAGGCGGCCCACAGGCCTACTTGGCTGACATCCACTCCTCAGTGTGCCAGCCAGACAAATACTGTTATAGCAAACACTTAGACAGGCATGGTGTGGGCAGCAGGGGATTATTTTTCTGCAATCGCAGTGAGACAGACATGTACTATAAATATGAATATAAATATAAATAAATATATATATATACACACTACTAAGTACACCTTGTGCCTAGTAAAGTGGCTGGTGTACAGTGTATAGGTTGCCCTTGTTATCTGGATATAATGCAGTTGACTCAAAGATGGAGAAATGCCACTTGTGTAACATTTCGGGGTTTGTTCAGTTTCAATTTAACCTTAAAGAAGTTTTGCTTTGCTTCTCACTTTTTATAGATAAAAGCCTGTTTATTCAGATGGGTTTCAAAGAAACTCAAAAGGTTTAAAGACGTTCAAGATTTAATTGGAAGTCGGTTGACCTGAACCCTGCTGTTTTTGTTAGACATTGTTTTTGACTGATGCCATCATTAAAATGTGGCAGGCGTTGCTTTCAGCTTTATGCAGAGTCTCATCCATGTTGTCAAAAGCTAAACTACTGACTTGAACTACAAATTAAACTCCTGGCTGGCAGTCAGTTTTTTTTTTTTTTTTTTTTTTTGTATTTTTCATCTCTGGTTTGCAAGTCTTAATGCAACTTCACAAGCCAGTCATAATGGGCTAATTTCTGAGGGTTCAAGGAACCACAGACTGTGTTACACAGGGCTTTGCTGGACACATCCATGTTTTTCTCTCATTAAAACGCGCAAACTTCCAACATTTTCCCTCCACCCTTGTGTCTTGTTAACTCAGCAACACCACTGTTCACAGTTCCAATTTGCCACTTCTGCCAACAAGGAAACACAGCTGTAGGTCATCATTAATAGAAATGTGTGCTACCAATTCCATGTTGAGAAACATGAACATGCTCAATGTCCTCAATGTGTATTGGGCTGTTGTATCATCATACACTATGCATATACTTTACTATTGTACTATAGGTTCGGTATGTAACTATAGGTCAGTTATTAGCCAGCTATGACCAAAGGCTTGTTAAAAATCACTTAATGGCAATAGTAGTCAATATAAGATAAAAAAGAATATTAGGTTTTGTTAGTAAAACTGTACATTCCTGTTGTTTCTATTCATGTTTATTTCATGTTGTGAAGAGAATATTTATTCATTAAAAAGACAGAAAGACCCATGTTAAGAAAGGAGGTTGGATATTTAGGCTTAGCAAAATTAGTAGTGGGTACTATTTTGTTTTCCTTTGTTAAGCCTTTACTAACTACATTTGCTGTTCTTGGTGTGTTGTTCTTAAGCATACTGTATAATAAAACTAATCTGATATGCACAGTACATAAGCATTCCCCAGCGGCATCAACCTACTCTCTTGGCTGCACGTCAGTGGTTTCAGTGATCACTCATGCTTTAAAGGACATCATGATGGGAATGTCCTCAAAAAGTAAACACAGCGCTCTCTGGTGCTCATATTTTATACGTGTGACGGTGATCCAATTTTTAGCTTTAATTAAGATTGGTAAATATAGTAATGTGGCTTTACACAGACTGAAAGTAATAGTTAAAGTCCTACAGGAATTTCACACAGTTCTTTCTAGATGTGGACTAATGATGTAGCTGTACAGTAGAATGGCATGTATACTGTATAACTATTAGAACATGTATACTTATTTAAAATGTATCTCTTACAGTCACATATTTAAACAGCCATGAATAGCATCTACTTTATCTCTAATGAATCCTTGTCTTTATTCTGTGTGTGTGTGTGTGTTTGAGTTCTTACATGACTGTGTGTGATGTGTCCGGTATATATTTTGTTCTACAATCTTCTGTGATGTATTTGTGCCTTGATGTCTTTCTCCTGTTTTCCTCTGTATCCCCGCTCCAGCATGTAAAATGCACTACCAAATAGGACGCCTTGTTTTGGGACTAGCTCATCAGTCCATTCATGCTTGACTAATTCGGAGGTCTCTCTGTATAGTGTTGCCTGGCGACAGGGCCAAGTCAAGCACTTATAAATAGGAGACTTGTTCTCACAACAAACATGGGAAAATGGATTTTTAGTGCTATTGCCGTGGGTCACTGTTTTTTGTGCCACAGTAAATGGAGTGTCAATCCTTTTAGAGATCACAACTGTGCCATTCAATTGGGTTTATTAGATTAAATAGTAAGGTTGGTTACCGAACTTTGTACTTTTACTACCAAGTACAGAATCATGTTAAATCAATTGGTGCCAAATTTTGATACCTTAGAGCGCGTCTGGGTGAGAGAGTAGGCTAAGCTAGAGTATAACTGGGCTTTTTTCACTGTCTTGGGTGACGTAAGCCTGCCATTTTTACTAACAAAGAACAAGCTGACTGATCCTCACTTTCTGATCATGATACTGTATGAAGGGGATGACAGCTCAAAGCCAAAACCATTTTCTAAAAGACATAAGGGAACTGCCTTTGGAACAGCATAAAAGGCTGGGGCTATATCCAGAGCTGTCCCATCCAATTAAGATGATCTGATTTTTACAGAAGAGAGATATACTGCGTTTTGATGCAGGCTGCTCTAGAGTCTTGAGGGTGATGGAAGAGAACACCTTCTACATTGTGCCAGCTGATTCAATTGTTCATATGCAAATATATTGCAATATTTAACAGCCAGTTGGTTGATTTTGTAACCTGAATCCTGTGATTTTAATGTGGAGAAGAGGTGAGAATATGACGAAAAAATTTCCACTTCAGTCTCTGTTTTGACAGCTCGCACCACCACCACCATCTCTCTCTGCTGTTTGCCAGATGATGTGTTGTAAGTTTCTCTGGCCTATAGCAAGGATTTATCTTGAACTACTGTGTCTTCTGATTTTTGGTAGGCATGTCTTCAAGGGCGCGCTGAGGCATCTCCAGAATTAGACCACATCATTCACATCAGAAATCATTCTAACTTGTTTGCTCCCTACTGGAGGCCAGCGTAGCTGAAAGATAATGGCTGATGTACAAGAGCATATGGAAACAAAATGTCCTCTGTAATATAACGTAACTGTTAAAATCACATAGTTGGGGTCCCAGACAAAACAACAATGGCTACTATGTTCAAATTGGAAGAGTCCAACATGGCATGGAGAGTACCATTTATTGGCTCTGCTAAATCGTTACACCAGCTGCTCAATATGGTAAATAGCTGTTCAAAGCTTTGACACACTCTTCCGAACTGCACAAAAGAAAGGTTTGGTTGTTGTGTCTTTTATTTGGAAATGCAATATTAATGTTTGTAAATGTGACAAAACAAACACATCAACACATAATCAGTTAAAATATTTAATATGCTAGAAGAGGGCGTTTAGCCTTCGTTAAAACTGGGAATTGCAGGAATACTTTATTATAGTCAGAACTTGACTTTAGGCTTAAAAACATAAAATCAATCATAGATAAACACAATGTTAATGTATGTGGTGAAATGGCTCTTTAAGGAAAGTTTGACAGGATGTGAGGCTTGTGTAGCCTTTTTTTTTTTTACAATTAACTGCAATATTTACAGTTCATGACTTGTAAAAAAGTGTTGTTCGTAAGTAAATGTCTGATATATGGAGTAGAATAAAACACAGGTGATGCTTCTGTTACTATGATTGTATGAAATAGTTTTAAAAAGTCACATTTGGATTTCTAATGCCTTTTTGATTTTCACTATTGCTTTAGAAATAATGGTTGTAAAAAGCTTTTCTTTTAACTCTGGAGGACATTTTGGGCAGTCAAAATACAGAAAAATATAGCATTCTTTATAATACTGTTATGCGCAGTGACACTGTAATGCTCAGGATGAATTAGGGGCAACAGAAAGTGGCTGTAGACAGTTTGTGGGTCAGTGAAAGGGGCTCTAATGTATGACTAATGTAAGTGTGGTTTGTGGTTTGATAAACTCTGTGGTGATACAACTATCACTTCAGGGACCTTTGTGGGTCTGAGAGAGTATGCATGATGGGTGTCTGAATATGTGCATATATACTGTAGGCAGGTGCAGTGTTTTCTCTTTGGTACTTCTGTTTAAACTGTAAAAGCAGATCCCAGCAGGCCGATGACGGACGCTGCCAGCTTCATCCAGCTGTGTTTGTGGCTTGATGACATATCTCCTCTCTCCTGCAATGTACTTGCTTATTGCCCTCAGGCCCCTCCAGCCAGCCCTGTAGCAACATAAACCAACAGCAACTAACTCCCACAGTGCTAGTTGCCTGACCACATCTGAGGCAACAGAGGGACTGCACTCATAGCCGCACTCTTACAGCCACAGTGGCTGGGTCAGTAGGCATGCCAAAAGAGATCCATGTTGTGACGCTGACAAACCCTCAACAGAGACTAACAAATACACACATTCATTTAGGCTGTCAGTTGATTTTCAGTGACATTCAGTGCGTTTTTTTTTTTTTTGTTTTGTTTTGTTTTTTACCACAGTCATGGACCATTTTCTGTTAATTCAGCTTACATTTAAGAGCTTTACTTTAATTTATTTAAACAGTCAGGTATATCATAAAAGACTACTGTTGTGTTTTATCTCATAAAATGTGTTTAAATCAGATATTATGTTGATCACATTTGCCTGGTTTACTATAAGTTGTTTTTGGCTTAAGCCAATATATATATATATTTGCTAGAAAAAATATAATCTCAAATGTAATATTACATTAGCAGTCAACTATTTTTTTGCCCCGCCTTCTTCTGACCCATCACAGACATGGTTTGCCCTGGAGCTCTGTGTTTCAACATGTTTCAACAGCTGTAAAGGGTGGAGACATCTGTGTTCCTCTTTGTCTTTCCATTGGATTTCCATTTGTTCACACAAAATGTGGTATTTTTGGCAGTGAGCTGTTTAAATTAAGGTTGACAGGAGGTTAGGTGCATGTTAACAAAGTAGTCAGAAGAGGAATGCCCTACTTTTAGTGATGACATGGCCTTTACTCTAGCAGTGGTGTGCATCCGCCTCACCTGATGCCAGCAGTGCCTCTGGACCCCTAGTGGCTTTGTTCAGTATCACATTAAAGGTTGAAAATGTAAACATTGTTTGCCACTTTTAGTCAAATCCTTTAAAAAGATGTTTTTACATTATAGGTATATATATATAGTATATACTTTTATATAATAAAAGGTAGTTTTGACTTGAATCATTCAAAAATTATTTTTTTTTGTTTTTGCACATGCAAAATGTATTTTAGTGTGACAGTAACAATTGTAATGGTTATGCTTAATTTATCACCATGTTTAGGCAGGAGTGGACTTTTGTCTACTCACAGGTTTAAAGAGGTTTTTAGAGGAAATGCAGATGTTTATGCAAGATAAAGGGTGTTTTGTGTACCCTTTGCAGGCAGGGAGGGAACACAAAGCTTTTCTGTTGCTTTGAACATCTAATGAGAAACATTTCTCACTAAAAATCAAACCTTATTTCTTAGTTTCCATTTATAATTCTTTAGAGACCAGAACAATGAGTAGAATGATTAGTATTCATGAAGGATTGAATATGATGACGCTGTGTGTGTGTGTGTGTGTGTGTGTGTGTGTGTGTGTGTGTGTGTGTGTGTGTGTGTGTCGTCTGAAGGGTGGGGGTCTCATCCTGAGGCTTCTGTACACACATCCCCATTTTGTGACTGGCTTCGTGGAATGTAAGAACTATTTTTACCCCTCATTTTTATCCCTTTTCACTGTCATTGATATCATTTTCTGCTCGCTGTCACATTACCAAGCAAGGAAAGAAGAGGCAAGCCTAGTTTACCCCAAAAAGCTCAAGTCTGTGGGAAACTTTGTTTGTCAAAAAATTAAAACCTTTGACTCACCTTTGATCCCTAAATGGAACACAGCAATTATTAATGTCATTAATTACACATTCCTTTCTCCACAGAACTGGGAAACACTAGAAAATATTTTGGGAAATACTCTTTGCAGAAACAGCTAGACACAATGTTTAGAAAAATTCCCCCAAATACATGACGGAAAGATGCTGTGCATGTCTTGCATCAATTATTTCTCTGATTATAGTTGGTATTGTTGGTATTGCCCATTATACTTCCCTTTACCTGCTAAGCTGTGGACAAACATGGCTGCTGTATACAGGCTACAAAGTTCTAGCTACCAAGTGTGCTTACACGTACAGTATTCAGTTGGCCCATAATGTTACCCTCTGCACAGCCATGTGAGGGGTTTGTTGGACGCACTGCTGCTATCCTTGATTATGTCTGCTGGAAGTTTGAATTTCACCCAAACTGGAATAAGTGCCTGTAACTCTTTTTTTTTTTTTTTTTTTAAAGCAGTTTGGTTGTTTTACTAATAACAAAAGACAAAAAAGAATTTTCAAATGTGAACTTATATAGAATGGCAGCTGTATGTCACAGCAAAATGGAAAAATCACATTTTCTAATCATGCCTGTATTTACAACACATACAACAACTTTTAAATTCAGCTTCAAATACATACTGTAGTGTTACATAAATATTAATGATGATCAGTGTGGCCATTTTAAGCATCATGACAATATCCTTCTCTATTTCTCTCTTTTGTAGGTATTTGTAGGGTAACATAAGCCTAAATAGCTACTCTTCTCTCTCTTTCTGTAATGATCCCTATGTGTGGAAGCCCATATTTAGGGGCAATCAGCACTTGAATGTATGCTTTTTGTGCTGTGCAGCTAAGAAAATCCCTCAGGTTGAGTGGAGTAACACAAAAACGTCTATGAGTGGAATGAGTGCATCTTGTCCACAAGTTGTGGCTTGATGCTAAATGATTGAAAATAGAGCCCTTACATGTGCATTGTAACTGAATGGCCACTGATTACGCCATGGTCAAGAGAAGCTCAGGTTTAATGATAGTCCTTTCTCATTAATGCTGGTCCTTTGTGATGCAGTGAACTCTGATTGCTTATGCACCATCCCAACTGCTTCAAATCACCATTCCTCTTTCTGGCATAACATGCTGACCTGTGATTCATAGTTTGAAGGCAATTCCAGAAACAGGAAAAATACACTTATTCACAGCAAAACAAAAATCAAGATTGGAATTTCTGTTATTTTTTACATTACTATTTTCATATTAGTTTAAACAGGTATAATAAAAAGTCATATTTTCTCTTGTATATCTGTGGCTGTAGTCAAAACTCCAATGTTCTTGATCAAGGATACACACATACTTTGAAATGTCATTTCACATTAGAAAATAAGAGGTCAAATATGCCTGGGTCTATTATTCTCAGTTTATCTAAACAAGATGAGTAATAGTAGCTCAAAGCATGTATGATTGCGCCCGTGCGTACCCATACACACATGCACGACTAATATAAACTAATTTATATCTTTACATGTGAAGCAAAAACAGTTGGTTTTACACATGGGTTTTACCAAACAGGCACAAAACTGATTGAAACACATTGTTGTGAGATCGAGAGAATGAGGAAAAGTGGATACAAAATAAAAAGAAGCAACAGAACAGGCTATGTGCATGTGTAGAGCATACAAATCTTATTAATAGTATGTGCTGGACAAACAACAATAGTCTTCTAGGATTTATTACCCTTTGTATCAAAGAAGTAGGGCAACTGGCTTTACATCCATAAAAGGGATGAGGTCTGGAGCGTGTGGTAAGTTTCCCTGCACAGGATGTATACATTGAACACAATTTAACCATGCAGATAATAGTTGATATGTCTTGTTTTCTATGATAGCCCATTGTTTTTTTAAAGTATATATTTGTATTCTGTGGTACATGGCATTGACTAGATATAAGAAATGCAACAGAACTTGTCTAATATATGAAATGCAGCTATATTAGGTGCAGGAAATTGAAACATGTCTCCTGCTACTCTGCTGAAAACATGCAATTTGTTGAAACATTAGTTGCAGCATCCTCTTAAAGCTTTATTTATAACTATGAGCGCCACACCCTCTCATCCCTTCTGCGCCGTACTGTTCTGTCCATTGAGAGACTGGTTCTGCACTGCAAGCTGGCAGATGTGTGGAGATCTCCCTACTCTATTCTACTGAGGCTTCACATCCAGTCATGATACAAGAAGTTGATCCATGGAGAGAAATAAATGCCATGAATCTTGAAAGTTCAAATCCTTTCACGTATTCACTCAGTCTTTCCAGTCCCCCAGTGGGTGCTCAATGTGGCAGCCCACTGAGAACTCATTATGTAAAATCAATTCCTTTCAACACGTATCCCATGCCAAGCTCCCCAGCACTCCAGCTTCCGGCAAATGTGGGCATCAGCTACCATATGAACAGATCCATCGTTTTGTGTGATGAGCGCACACATTCATATGCTGACACATACTGTACACCATCTGCAAAGCTGCTTCTGCATCACTAGATGTAACGGAGCAGAAGTGGGTTTATTTTAGGGGCTGTGTGTGATTACAGCACAAAATGTAGGAAAAGTGAAACAAACTCAGTCTTATGATTCTCTTTTGAGCATTATCACTGGTATGAGGTATACTGCAGTTTTTTGGCTGGAGGCAACATGAGGGCAGTCAAATGAAAAACTTTACATAATGTTTTTCCAAACATGCCCCACTAAGCCATTGGCCCTGCACAATTTGATTATTCAAATCCTAGTGAGATATTTGGAGGATAGAGAATCTTTCCCAGATTTCTTTCTCAATTAACAGGAAGAAAGTCCTCTGTTAAGGCTAAATCTTTCTCTGTTAAATCTCTTATCATATTCCTATTTATTACTTTACATTCCTTTCCAACTCATCTCTGACTGGAATAATCTGCTGTTATTTATATTCGTTGATGTACAGTTGTAGCAGCTGTTGAAGATCTCCATTATTAACTTAAATTAAGAAGAAACAATAAACCAACAGACACACCTCCCCAAAGCCACTAACCACATAGTCATGCATTCATTATATTGATATTCAAATGACGTCAACAACAGGATAAACATCTCCTGGTTTGAATAAATTAACTTGTTTATCCCCATGATGACAGATACTTTCCAGAAATCAGTGTTTGTAGACATCAGATTAAGTCACTCCACTAGTATCAAGAATATCATCATATCAAGTTGATTTGCTTTATATACAAGTGATACTGTTGTTCAGCTTTTAGATGATGTTCAAAAAAAGTGTAACTCAGTAGAGTAAGTTTTCCTTTGGCCTTTCTTTTAGGGAACATGTACATGTGGTGTCCTTAAAAAGAAAAAAATCCAGTTACTTTTTTGAAAATGTCATTGTAGTTTTCTTATTCTGAAATGATTGTCTCATTTGTTTCCTCCAGTTTTTCCCATTCTCTTCCCTCAGGGACAATTTGATCTTGTCTCAGGAGGGTTTTCATGATAACGTGCCCACCTTTACTAAAGGTGTTTAACTTTTTTTCCCTCTCCCAGCTCTCCTTTCTGCCGGCGGCGCCCCCCTGCTGTTGAGGCTGTGGTATGAGCCTATGTGGCAGGAAGGCGCTGACGTTGCTGAGCAGCGTTTTCGCTGTTTGTGCCCTGGGCCTGTTGGGGATCGCTGTAAGCACCGACTACTGGCTCTACCTGGAGGAGGGCGTCATCCTTCCCCTCAACCAGAGCACTGAGATACGCATGTCCCTCCACTCTGGCCTCTGGAGGGTTTGCTTTTTGGCTGGTGAGTTACCGTGAAGTCTGAAACGTACAGATGAAGTATTTTTATCCCTCACTCCTCAAGGCAAAGTAAACCAGATGCATCTCATTGCAGTCGAGACTTCCATTTTATACAGACAGTGTTCTGCTCAGAGACAGAGCTTTATGACCAATTGAGTAGTGACTCATTTGTTTATAATCAGTGGTAAATACTGATTCAAATCCTGCTGAAGTGATATGGCAAAACTTAAAATATCATTTTAGATGCATAAGATTTCTGTTTAGTTACCCATAAAGTAACCTCTACAATCAGCCTGACCATTTAGTTCCAAACAGAGATTACCATCGAAGGATAAAATATAAAGTGAAGTTCCAGATTCACCAACATCCCTGTGCACATAGTAGCTATGCATATAGAAATATATGCAAAGGAACTTCTGTACAATGAAACAATCAAACTTCTGGCTACATCATTGTTTCAAGATTGGCCAGCCATTCTGCATGAAAACATTGCATACAAGATCTTAATGCCCTTTTTCAAAGGATTATATGTGTTCTACTTAACAGTAATTCAGCAGCACCACCTTGATCTTTATAAAGAATATATGAAAATATGTACATGTAGTTTAGATTAACTATATGTACAAAAAGGCTTAATGTTTCTGATTAGCACAGTTAGAATCAGGGCCTCAATGTCTACCTTTCAATATAACGTGTATTGTACATGCACAGTCACCTGTGTTTCTTTCCTCTATTGAATATTGAGCATGACTATTTTAACTTTGCCTTAGCCTGTGTGCAGAGCTAGCACCAGTACGCTTTCATATTTGATTTCCACACTCTACTTTAATTCTAGGGTGCATCCTTGAAACTGTCAAGTATTTTTATTCAAGTTGAAAGATTGGCTTTGCTAGATGTCTTTCCTCGTGACTTACCCAGTGGCTGACTTCTATTCTGTGGCACCAGAAGCACCCTGGATTGATGCAGCAAACCCTTTAGTCCCTGGACTGCTTTTTCTTTTTCCTTCTTTTTGACCTGCATTTCTTTCCCACCATAGCAATCAACATGAAAAATCAGGTATTGCATACATTAGTAAAGCCTACATAGCTCCACAGTGCATGCTTAAACACCTTTTGGCCTTTCAAAAAGTTGTTCCTTCCCAGCTCCAACATCACAAAGGCATGCTTGGAGGTCTTGATCAGAAAAGAAACACTAACTGTTAGATTTCATTCTTTTCTTAGAGACACAACTCTCCAGACAAGTGTTGTCCCAGAGTAAACCAGGTATCAACTTTTGCTCTTACCCTTTGCTCCCTCTGGTAATGGCAACAGTTAACTCTGTCAATATGTTGTGCTACTCTCGGTGGATGTGTACTGTAGATATGAAAACAAATAATCTCTGTCTGCTGTAATTTGTTAGACCTAAATAAAATGGAAAAAGCTTTTTTTTTGCAAAGATACCTATAAGTTTATTCTGTAATATCATGCAATATACTGTTTAATTGTTCCATTAACCCATGTGCCACAACTGACCTGCTCTGTCCTGTTACAGGGTTAATCATTCAGTCATGGTAAATATGTAGGCAATCCAACTGTGATTAGGTAACAGATGTTTTCCTGCCATGTAGCAGGCAATTACTACAGTATAAATGGACTAATGACCCAGTGTGTGTTTTGGGGGCAATTGAATGGCCTTATTGCCAACTTAACTGTTCTGGTTTGACCCAGAAACAGCACAATGTCACAGTATGTTGTTACGCCAGCAAATGTGACCCTGGTTGCCTTGTGTTTTGTCTGGTATTGATGTTAGTTCGAGTTCATCGGGTGTTTGGCTGTTAGCGTTTGGTTCAAGCATGAATTCATGTAGAGGATCTTTACCTATACAGTCATCACTTACAGTCTGTCATTGTGACTGCATTAAATTATGTTCAATATAGGGCACCGGACTGCTTATGCATCGTAGACTGCAAGGCTTTAGCAGGACTAGTTGTAACAGTAGCCATGGCATTAATTAATCTCCCCTTCATGCAATTACACTACACTGAACTGTAAGTCGAGCTTTGCAGTAGCTGCTAGACAACATTATAAAAATTGCATTTGCATAATTATGTATTTTCATCTTTTACACAACAAATAGCAGTGTTACTGGGGTCCTTCAGGACTGATTTAAAAATGAGGCCGTAAGTCTGCTATGTGAAAACCAACATTTTTTGTTATAGCCATTATTTCCCTCTGGTGCAATTATATCTGAATGGACTGAGAATTACAGTTGCCATTCTGTAGGATAACAAAACCCACTTGCTTTACAGTCCTGCTAGAACACAAAGCTCTACAAGCATGACTGACAATAAGGAAGCCTTACACACCTTTAAGTGATGTTTTGATAACCCTAGGGGAGGGGAACCCAGGGAACCACAGCGGCCTTTCCTTACACTGTGTAGTGGCTGATTGATGTTGTTTTTCATTTAGTAGCATTAAATGCTGACATTATGCCAAAGTCGAAATAAAAAGCAAGACTTGGGGAGAGGTAATTGACAGGCTTGCGATTGCCTTGTGTGGCATCAAACCCCTAACTGCTTGTGGGGCGCCGCTATGTGGCAGTCCCATCACAGTGACATATTGCCCCACAATTTCATGTCTATGGGTCCTGTGTGTGCATGTCTTTATTTCAGGCATATGGCTGTGTGTGAACTGTACAATGGAGTGAACAGAATAATATTTCCCCAAAGGGGATTCTTATATTTCCATAATATGATAAGAATCAAATTCATCAAACTCTCTTAATTGTTCAACAACAGACTAAATACACGAAGAATAGAACCTTCAGAACATTTATTGTTATATATATAATGAATATACTGTTAGGCACACCTTTGGTGGGCCAATGGGCCGAACGTCCACCCAAAATTGACCCAAAGTAAAACTAACACAACTTTAAAATACCCATGCCGTGGGATTTATTAACATAAAGCCAAACAACCAAGATACTAATTCAGGGATACAAAACAACAGTCAAAAGGCAACAAAAACACTAAATAAACATCTGGACCAGCAGTCCCCAAAGCTGAAGCCCCTAACTGGAACAGAAGCCTGGAGCTTTTAACCACTTCCTCCCATGAGCGAGGTGCACTTCACTGAAGACTGATCAGGTATACCTGGGCGGAGCTATAGCAAGAAAGGAAAAAGACAAACAGCACAGAAAACACATAAAGTCGTAACAACTTACATACTATACTCATATTTTAGGCCTGACCTGAACCAAACCCTCAGTATGCATTGTTTTAGTATGCATTATTAACACATAACATGCATTATGAAAGCTGATTACGTATGCTGAACCACAAAATATCACCTAATCCAACACCTCATAGAGTGTGGGGTTAATGAAGTGTTGATACAGACATCAGTTGCAAGAGTGTCTATTTGTGTGTCAGTCTGTTTTGGTGCCAGACTTTGTACTGTATGTGTCAAAGTGATTAAGGGGAAGGAGTTCAAATCTAATGCTGGGTCTTCCTCACTGACAGCAGAAATTGTGTATTGTATGAAACAAGCTGTTTAATCCATGTTTACTGGATATGTTTTTAAGTGGCATTCCACAGCTTCACAGATGAAATTAAAAAAAAAAAAACGTCACACAAAGTTCATGCCAGCACATGAAAATCTCATTACTGAAAACTTGACATTTGTGATGTACAGTACAGTCATAAAGTTTTGCCTGGGTAGGCCTTACCATTATGCAAAGGCTACAAGTCATCTATGTATTCTACCAGTGTACTGTACATGCTTCTGTGTTTGATTTTTCTTTGTCACAATGGGCGTGTCAACAGTTTAATCAGTTGTGTAGAGTGCTGAACCATGTTTCCACTCAAGATGTATGTGAAATTTTATTGAATAATTGTTTTCCCCTGTCTCTCATTCCAGGGGAGGAGAAAGGCCGATGTTTTACCATAGAGTATGTGATGCCCACTAATGTCCAGATGACCTCTGAGTCAACTGTTAGTGTCCTGAGTAAGTAACCGTTCACACTCCACTATTGCATTATATGCACAATGCTCTAGTTTGATGAAACTTATCAGACCCTCAGTGTTTAGTTTGAAATGTTATGCTCTGAACCGAAGTGGCAACTGGGAACACAATGGTCGGGCTAAACCAGGTTATGGTAGTAGTAAAAATGTTGGGTAAAACCTACCTTACTACTCTCTCTACCTACTCTATCACAGACCGCAAGGGCCATTCAAGCTAACTTGAACCATCAAGCTACAGTACAACAGGAACAAGTTGTTAAACTGGACAATTAAAACAACACAACAAAATTATAAACACTTAAGCTTCATTTCTCATAATTAGTTTTTTGTATATTGTCCGCCTATGATCGCCAAAGAAGAAGCTCCAGTCTTCCTTCTAGTTTCAGCCCAAGAGTTTGTTTGTTTTAACTCCTGTGTTGCACTAGTGGGTTGTTAACAGGATACAATGTTGCCAATATGAGGATGCAATATTACAGCGAAATGAGCGATCGAATAATTTGCAGAAGCAGGGCTGTGTAAATGGTGTTTCAAGATTTGAAGGGTGTGTAAATGGGCTTTACACGTGTTACCCTTCACTGCGACCCTGGGAATTAAATTCCAGTCTATCAAGTAATCAAAAGAACAAAATTTGTCATATTCACAGCTGGAACGCTGGGTTGCTGCAATAGACTTCTACTGTTTGGTTGGGCACATGTACAGTGGTGGGTGGAACTCTGGAGATGGCCTGGGTCTTCAACATATTACTTCAGTCCCAGTGAAACTCATCACTGGCATGTGAAAGAAGTGTCTGGTAACACCATGTGTCACTTAGGCAGCACATGTCTGTCTGCAGCTTTTTCCATGTCAATGGTACTGTTGACAGGAACTGCAGTGCATAGTTAAGCCTCTTTTAATTTTGTTATGCTAATTCTAAAGTCATCATGTACATGACAAGTCTGACTTGAGTAAAAGTCATGTTACTTGAGTCCACTCCTCTTCATTATGCTGTCATCTATGCAGTTTGTGATATTTCTTGGCCAGTCCACTAAAGATAAGAGCTGGGTGTGTTAAAAATGTAAGGGTGCCATTTTCATTTTGTAGAGACCCCCTGCAGGGTGAACACGCATGGTTACACATAAGCACTGCTAGTGTGCAGTCGGGTCTACAGAGAGTGATGCTGTCAACACAGCCACTTTAGATCTCATATCCCTCGTGTCTTCAAGCTGTAGTCTGAAGATAGTCTTTGTAAGACATAGTAAGACAAAGGTAAACTAGTTCATCATCTAGGTACATTTACATGCCCCACAGCTGTCACTGAAGGTTGTCATTACACATTTTGGGAGCTCACTAACTGAAGTAGACAAAGTCGAAGGGAATTGGCTATTCATCGATTTTCTAATCTGCTTTTTCTGTGTGCACAAAAAAGATAACATTTTGTATCAAAGGGGTGATTATTCATTTAAGTACTGTATTAGAGAAGAAAGAGAGAAGTGCAAGAAAGAAGTGGGTGACAGAAACAGAAACTTGAATGTGAAAGAAGTGCAGTGAGTGAAGAAGTATACATGAAAGAAAGAAATAAGAAGACTCCCTGAAGTGGAGAAAATATTACCAGTCCAAATGTATGTAGACAATAAGAGTTAATTGGCTTCTTTCTAAAATTGAGATGAAAGTTAAAATCAAGAACATAATACTGCTGAAAAGTGTTCAATAGTTGTGTCATGAATTAAAGTATACTTCCAGGCACATAACAACAAACTGTATGAATGTATTTTAACTTTGAATTTCAGATGAGGGATGAGGCAGAATTACTGAAAATACTCAAATGAAAACACAGCAAATGTTAATACAGGACCTGTCCACTCACATTAGGTCACATGGCTTTGATGTATTGCTATATGATGGCAGTGTTCCTTTGTCAGCTTTGTCATACGAATAGACACTTTAAAGCAGCATTTATGTTATAATGTATTACCTACCATTGGATCTTTTGTCATAATTTTAATTCAGAACTGAAGCTTTTCTTGAATTTGTCCTGGTTTCAGATTCAGCATTGATTCAAAAATAATTTTTACACTAGAGTGTATGTGGTGTTGGATATCTACAGTAGATTGTAATAGGCAAGTTTACCACACACGATACAAACTTTACTCAACTCATTAAATAACCAGATCCATTAAGGTTATGGTCTTAGACATCTGGGCCACTTAGCTGTAAGGGTACCATTTTGTATAATGGAGAACACAATGGGGCTCTGGAAAGAAGTATCACAGACTGACTTTACTTCTGGGAGGTACTGTAGCATGTGCTCACAGGCGGGAGGTCCAGCGCCATCTTAATATAAATAAGCAACCATGTCCTAGACCCCTGAAATGCAGAGTCGATGAGCAAAAGCAGCCTCAGTGGAAAACCTCATGTTGCTACGCTAAGGGGGACAACTTCCATTAGAAGTTTCAAAAAGTCGCTGAAGGACATGCACAAAAACAAGAAAAAAAAAACAAACAAAGTAGTTACATGCACTGTATAATAAGAGCATCCCAAATCAAATTCAGTGAAATTCCAGGTGTCCGATTCAGTCACAAATATACTGATCAGTTCTTGTCTTCTTGCAGAGATGATCCGTTCTGCCACACCCTTCCCTCTGGTCAGCCTCTTCTTCATGTTCATTGGTTTTGTACTCAGTAACATCGGCCACATCCGACCCCATCGCACCATCCTGGCCTTTGTTTCTGGAATCTTCTTCATCCTGTCAGGTACTTGGTTTGGCTTTTACTCACAAGATATCCAAATTAATAAATCAACAACACAGGCAGACATGCATTCAAGAAGGTGAGCTGGTGCTTAAATTACTGGTTATCTCAGATTGAAGAAAAGAGCACAGTGAAACATACCGTTTTTGTTCTAATAACATCTGAGATCACTAGATGCATGATTTTTAATCATTTATGGCAAGAATAATGCTGATCATATACTATCAATATTTTTTTGTAAATTTAATCTCTATCCATAGTCATTCAGTTTATTTTTTTTATTCGTCTCTCTCCCTGCCTCCCTCAGGTCTCTCTCTGGTAGTTGGTCTGGTGTTGTACATCTCCAACATTAATGATGAAATGTTGAACAGAACCAAAACTAATGAGGCCTACTTCAGCTACAAGTACGGCTGGTCATTTGCCTTTGCTGCCATCTCCTTCCTGCTCACTGAGGTAACTTCGATACAGAAAGTATGGATAATGTAACCTTGTATCTTGCGTGGCTGGGCCTCACAAACATGCATCAAAAATAGTCCTTTAAGCCTTTCTTAACAAACCGAAAAACACAGGTCATGGGCCTGTTTTTTTGCTTGACACCAGGATATGTATCAAAATGAGATAGAAAGAAATAGTCCTCATAACAATTGATTTTTGCTGATGGCTATAGGGAAAAATCATTAATCATCAAATCTAATAAGTGCATATGAGAGATGAGTACATGAGATAATTAATTTTAATGGTGGAAAATGCTGTTATTTAGTTTAAAGTGACCTGAATTTTACACGATTGTAGTAATTATTATATTATTTTATTTTTTCATTGACAATAAGAGACACTGGCCAGTGAAATTGTATGCCTAGTTCTCGGGTAAAAATGAACAATGCAGGAAAGCAAAGTACAGTAGAAGGATATTACCAAACAAGAGTAAACTCTGTGTCTCTCTTCCTCCATTCCCCCCAGACGGCAGGTGTCATGTCGGTGTACCTGTTCATGAAGCGCTACACAGCAGAGGAAATGTACCGGCCCCATCAGGGCTTCTACCGGCCTCGCCTCAGCAACTGCTCAGATTATTCTGGCCAGTTCCTCCATCCAGACGCCTGGGCCGGACGTGGTCGCAGCGCCTCCTCCATCTCCTCTGAGGCCTCACTCCAGATGAACTCCTCCCACTACCCTGCTCTCCTCAAGTGTCCCGAGTATGAACAAATGTCCTCCTCACCTTGCTGAGGCAGAGGAAGAGTATTTGTGTTAGCACCACAGGGGTCATTTTGATCTGCCTGGATTTTGGCATAAAATTGTCCAATAATTTGATATTATCCAGCTTGAATCACTCCCGTCTTCAGGTGTCCTGACTATGACATGATTCTCTCTATCCTCCCTACTGCCAATGTTTTTACTTACACATTTTGGTTCTGTGGGGAGAAAAACTTAAGTTGAAAGTTAGCCACTTTGCTTATTCTCAGCTAACCTGTCTTGTTTAAGGGAGAGGTGTTGGAAGATAAGAGAGGACAGAGTTTGACCAGGTTGTACTTTGATCTTCTTTTTTCTGTAGTTTTTAGTGATAAGTGATTAGCAACCAGTTGAACACACCAAGGTAGGGAGAAGTCATCTGAAAGGAGTATCTCAAGTGAGCAAGTCCACTATTTCACTGTAGTGCTGCCACAATCCTGATAGCACCTTGACAGGATTACATGCTGCACATGTGCAGAATAAGGATTAGAATTGAACAGGCAACTACACTATGTGCAATGGATCCAGAGTCTACCAAAAAACCAAACACTACAGCATGTGCTTTCAGCATGAAATCAGAAACTAATCTATAAAATCACCTAGGTGTAGAGGAAAATTGCTTACATATAGAATAATTAAATCTTAGAGGGTGGTTCACTGAACATTTCCCCCATTTGATCATAAGATGATTGCTCAAATTGTGCAGACTTTAGATTTATAAAGGTTAATATGGTTAGAATAAAATTGCTATTCTGATACTAAATTGCACATGTGTACCTGCTGTGTCAGTGTGCACAAACAAGTTTCACTCACATCCTCTTCTCAGTTGTATTGTGCAGCACTTTATGCAGAAAATTGCTTTTTGTTGTATTATATACTCTAGGTGTTCTCATACACATCACAATTGTTTTAGACATGTTTATGTGAAGTCACGTGCTAGAACTCAGCTTAAATTTTTTCATGTTTGAGCTTATCAAATACATGATGAATGTGAATTTCAACCATTCAAATAGATCATTGTATTGACGTACCATTTTATGAACAAACTGACTAGGGGTTACAGGCTGAGAGAGTTGGGTTCATGACCTTCCATATGAACTTCACCTCTCACTCCACCCTCCTACAGTGTTTCTGTATATTCTGGGATATTGAAACAATTTGTGGATCACACTGACTTTCAGTTAACAGACAGAAGTACTTACATTCTCCTTTTAGGTCCTTTGTACATGAGCCATTCGTTATTATTTAGCCACAGGTGTTTTTTTCAGCTGTAACTGAAGGCTTTGCTTCTTTTGTATTTACATATTATACTGTATTTGGTTAAATTACACTGTGTGAAATTATTTATTTGGAAGCTTGTTTTCATTGGTCCCTTTCAGCAGTTTTAGTATTGACACCAAAGGAAAAAGTTTGTATTATAGGCTACTTATCCAGACATATGAGGTGCAGTCTTTTTAAAGGTCTGAATCTGAATATATTAATTCTTATATAGAAATAAAAATGCTTAATTTGCACTCATAACCCATTATTAATAACAATACAGAACTGCTTTACATCCGTGTTTCAAACAATACAGATGTAAATAAACCCTTTATATTTCTCAGAGAACCTATCATTCCTCTTTTCAATGGTCTTTCTTAGTTAATCAATCAATTAAAGACAAAAAGTGTATTTAACCAAAATGAAAAAAGAAAACAAGCAGTACAGGGGTTAAAATAAACATTTGCTATATGTTTAAATAAGAAGAGAAGGGCCAAACAGGAGAAGATGGAGTCTGTGTGTTCAAGGTTTTGATGGAAAATGTGAATGAGTCAGACGGTATAAAAGACTATTTGATATGGAGCCATTGTGAATGTAAGATGGGCTGAAGGAAACACTGCTAAGAGAGATTTTTTTTTAGCATACAGTAAAATACCTCTCCTACAGAGATATACTAACCCAAAGTAAAGATACATATTTTTGTAGTTTATCCCCTAATAATGTCATTCAAATATACTGCACTCCTCGTTTGCCAAGGAAGACGTTGTATCCAGGTTAAGTGGCTTAAGGTTAAGTATTGAATATATACATTTCATGCAGCATTAAGTGTGAGTAAACATATTACAGAAAAACATTTTGTCTTGTGTAATAATTTTATGTTAGTTTGATATATTACTATAATTATAATTACTGTCAGTATTTAATGTTGCATGGTGTGAACTCCACATATTATTAATGGCGTGCAACATTTTATCACTGGATCATTCTACCTGCAGTACATGTAAACAAAACAAACCTACATAAAACTGATAAACACAAACTCTGCTAAGCTAAGCTATGTTCACTCTCTCAAGCACTGTTTTGGTATATAGACCAGTTATATTTTTTGTTTATTTTAAAGACTGTAAATATGAAATCATCCGTATGTATATAAATTAATTTTGTATAGAAGGCAGTACATGTAAAAATATGGTTGTTATGTTGTTGGGTAGATTCATCTGCAGTATATGTGACAGTTGCTTTGCCTCCTGCATCACATTGAAAATGTGAGCTTTTGCATAATGGTATATTTACATAAATGTAAAGTATTCAGATGGTGTCATTGTCAGACATGAAATGTCAATATCTGTGTATTTTTACAATCAGAATCATTTTCATGATGTTAATTAAATGTGCAATGGAATATGTATACTCAATGAAATGAAATAAAGTTTAATGGGATTTGATAAACAATAGCCTTGTTTTTTTCTGTAACTGATATGTCTCTGATATGTCTTTATGATAAAGTAGGTCATTCATATTTATTGTGCATGTGTCGTAGCGCTAAATGAATGACGTTCATCACTCAACATCTCTAAAAGTAAGATCCAATTTTTCATGGCTCTATGGCAAAAATGAAAATTGTTATTTGTGTGACAATAACAAACCCTTTAGTGAGTGAAAAGTGACAACACATCCTAGATAATTGTATTAAAATTAGTTACTGTAGGGTTGCTGTTACTCATTCAAGAACTTGAGTAAACAGACCTGAGACAGTGGATGCTTAAGTCGCTAAATCATACAACAAAACTATCTTTCAGTCAGCTACCAGTTAAGGCTAATGTGCAGCACAAAGAGACAGAGTTTGGATGCATATCAATGAGATACTGTAAATGTAAACAACAGAATATAAACTATTGATCACATTCTTCTTGTTTTTTGGAGTTTGGTCATGCAACAAAAGGATTTCCCATAACTTACCTTTAAGAATATCATGTAATGTCCCATTTGTTTCCACCAACTCACACTGTGAGTAAGTTCTCTGATGGGTTATCAAACCACATTACCAGTGATAAGGTCAGATCTCTGGCTCAAAGAGTTAGGGTGCCAGTGTGAACCCAGCGCTGCTCTGGCTGTGAGAGCTGGCACTCATCCATCTGGTTGAATGAGATGTAATGGGGCGATCAGCAGGATGGAAACAGCTAATTTGCATCATGTGCTGTTGTGCCCACAAACCGAACGAGCAGTTTCATCTATTGACCTGATGAGCTGGCACATTCCCAAAGGTATTACCCCCAATAAAGAAACAATGTGTTGCAAATTTCCCTCTTTGTGGTGATCAACACACATTTAGTGGTATACTCTTTAATTTAACTCTCCCCCTTGTCTGCTGTACTGTAAAGTAATTAGCTGTATTTTTTCTGAAACACATCCCAAGTATACAAATTCCTCCATCCTTCTTCAGAATCTGGCTGTTGCTGATGAGAGGTGAGCCACAATCGTTTGTCAACAGCTCCATCTAGTGTCTTTTCTGTGCAGACACACTTCCCATGAGTAATCAATGACATCGGATATTACACAGAAGAGGAAATCTTAATCCCAGTTCAATTACAATACAGAATAAAAGATTTTCCAGCCAAAGACACTGTATTTTGCTGACAGTATACAGCACACTTATGGTTAAACAAAAAGTGATAACTAAACTAAACTAAACTAAAACTAAAAACTAAAAATGGAGGTTCTGGTGCTTGAGATTGAAATTAAATTCTTTCAATATGTTTAAGCATTTGTATTAATCCAAAGACCTTCATACTGAACCGATAAACTGAGATGTAAAAAGCATGGATTTGATAATAAAATCTATCCATCATGTGTAGCATGCATTGTTTTCGTTTTAGGAAAAACTGCTGATCCAGCTGCTCTGGAAGTAATGAATTAATAGAGTTTGCAGATTGTTTTGATTTGAAATGCTTTTCTTTTTCAATAAGATATAGTAAGTCTGCATTTATGTAACACAACCTGCTTTTTAAAGGTTTTCATATACTTCCCTGTTACATTTTAGCCGAACAACATGAAGGGATGTTGTAACAAACAGTTCTGCTGAAGCTCTATTTATAAAGACTGACAATATCATTTTCTAAGATATGTGAAATGGAAAGCTGACACTGGGTCAGAAAGGCCTTCAGGGTGTTCCAACAGTGGTTTAACAAGGATTGGCTGACATTCCCTTGGCATAATCCATTGTTGTTTCAATACTCTCAATTATTATTATTATTTTTTTTTTTTTGTGAGTTTGGCCCCTAATGGTTGAAAGAGCAGGTGAACAATTTACTGCCATATCTAACCCAGACTGCATTATGATATTCTGCACAATGTTCATTCAAAGAAAAAGTGCTATGTATGTAAACAAACAATATTGAAATATTAATGACAGTAGCCCATCTTTCCGGCTCACATCATCATCATTCATCTTGCTCAATTAGAAGGCCTGCTTCAGGGCAAGTCTGCAATATTTTCAAACCTCTGCTCCTTATAGGCCCTGCATCCTCCTTCAGCCAGAGGCCACTGGATGAATAGTGTATGTATCACCAAGTGTAGAGATGGATATGAGGGCAGGTCAAATGGTCACTGAAGCACACCACTAGAGTGTGTGTGTGTGTGTGTGTGTGTGTGTGTGTGTGTGTGTGTGTGTATGTTTTCCAAAACTCAAGGCCACAATAAATTGGTAGATTGTTAAAAGCAGTCTGGTTGGGCAACATCTCCCAACAGTCCAATTATGAATATGAATTTGAATGTCCTCTGTAGCACATGATCTTATATTCAGGCAATTTCTTTTTAATACAGCAACAGCAAGGTTTGGCTGCAACTTGACGTAATACAGAACAGATCTGAATTCTGTGGTATAGGAATGTAAATCAGCAACATCAGTCAGATCTGTTCTGGCCACAAAGGTGAAATGACTATTTCTGAACATTAAGGATTAAGGAGTATGATGTGATTGCTATCATAATTGGAGTAACTTGTAATACAATTATCTCACATCTATACCAGACATTTGTTAAAAAGTTTGGTTTGTGAACCTGTATAATAGTGGCATTTAACAATGAGCAATTGATTTTAATGCACGTGTTACTCTAGTTTTTCTAGGTTACACACGGTAAATGTTTTGTAAAATAAAACACTGAAATACAAAGAAATTTGCAGAAAACAAAACAAAAGGTATATTCTTGTGAAATATATTGGGCATTTGGGATTTCGTTTTAGAATATTGTCACACTTGCGTATTACAAAGTCACATATATTGTTGAAACTGGAATGCTTATTTGAGCCACATTTTTATCTAACTAAAATTTGAGCTATAACTGTTACTTGCTGCTTGGTTCTGCTCACAGCAGGATATGTTTTTTTGGAAGAAAGCCTGTGAGAAAAGCAGGACAATCAATTCTTACAGTTCGTATTTTACCAGATCTGTAAAAAGTGCCATAATGCAGCCTTAATGCTGAATCTGACTGGAAAGTCCAGTCAGGAAGTATGCTAAACAAATCCCTCATCTTTATTATACAACTAATGCATTCCTACACATTCACATATAATACACATATAAAACAGAATTAATTCAATTTGAAAAAAAAAGGGCAAGAAAATAATCTTATAAAGACATAAACATACAGTAACTCCCATGAGTCCAGCCTTTCAGGACCAAGGAAGAAAATAATGAATAATGTATGATTGGTCGACACACACACACATACACACACTTTATGCCATTTCTCTGATTTTCTCTCCATCCCACCTCTTCCTTCAGTATTCCTACGTCTTTCGTCCTCTTTTGTGTTTTTTCTGTCTTTCGCCAACTGCTTGTGGAAAAGGAAAATCCTCTGTTGCCTTCTGTTGAATAGGTTATTTGTTAATACAGCAGGTTCATCTCTATTTGACAGGAGGCCTTAAGGACAAGCACTTGGCAGAGCCCAAGGACATGTGTGCTTGTCAGGCTGTCTCATTAATGATGGCAGTCGTGACTTTTTAATGTTTCCCGCTGGAATCCATCTACATCATGACCGTTTTGCTCTGTGCTTGCTTTGCTAAGAGTGATTAATAATGAATTTGACTTAACATGATCTGATGGCATTCTCACTGCAGCACCTCGTTATTCACCGTCGTTTGACAGAAATTGGGAAACCAGAGAGGTAAGAGCAAGAGGTAAACACATCTGAGCATTCCTGTCAATAAGCATTTGCAATGATATTATAAATCTGAATATGGGTAACTTAATACAGTTAATTTGTTTGTTTGTTTCTTCCTTTTTTAAATGGGAAAATACCCAACCATCAAATCAATAACCAACACAGCAACTTTATTTGAAGACATAACAGCTTAGCCCTTCTGAAACATTCAGAGGGAACTCCCTGCTTTTAATCACAGATGTAGTGCAGCCGGATTCAAAGCCTGACTTGTCTCAAGAGACTTGAAAATTAGCCTTTGAAAACCAGCCGTCCAATGTGAACCCCTCAAAATCTCACAACCACCCACAGCGGTGACTGCTTGCTGCCACTGACCTAAACGTGCAGGTTTCTGGAAAAATTCAGCGGGCACAGGGGACAGATGGTCCACATGGGCTAAATGCCTTGGTGCTGATACCACTCTGTGCTAAACGGGAAGGAAAATTAGAAAACTGAAAAAGTCTGTCTCTTGCTCTCTTTACCTTCCTGTGCCAGCTTGTTTCACTTGGTGGAGCTCACATGTTCTCTCGCCCTCCTTTTATCTAGTTTGGGAAACTTTGGGTTTATTACAACTTGGTTCTTATTTTCGTAGTTTTGACCATCGTTCTTATCAGTGATTAATACATTGTACTGACCAAGTTACAGTATTCGCTGAGATCTGGGATCACAGTGACATTTGTGAAAAACAACTTCAGAGAGGGCAAGAGCATCAGACAATCATGCAGGTTTCAAACAAGTTTTGCACACAGTTTTACTGTGCAATGAGGGATTATACTTGTTTTTGGAGGATCAATGACTACAGGCTGGCTGCTCTCTGTTACAATTGCGGATAACACCTGGATAATGCCGACCCCTATTCACTCCTCTTCACTGGTAAGGCTCTGCTCTGCTCTGCTCGGCCCCCAAACCACTTCTATTTCTTCACAACAATACTCAACATTTCCGGTGCACCCTCTTTGTTTTTGTTTTTTCGTTTTTTTTTTTTTTGTTTGTTTTATCTCCAAATACATTGAGTGTTTAAATAATCTGTCTCAACTCTTGGCACTTGTTTACAACCTGTCTGATTGTTTGACTGTTCATTTCTTGCCCTATCTGACATTGCTGTAGCATTTTCCTAGATCTCAGCAATTACTTTTTGAGTACATTGTTATCATGGCCAGAGATAAGCCTTGCAATAAACTGGAACTTTCCTTTAAAGCTATAGGCATCCGTGTATCCTCAATATTACTGTAAGAAACAGGGAAAAACTGACAGATGTATATGGTGGTGTAAACTACAGCTTGTCATAGCATTGCAAGCCTCTGGCAGCCTGAGGGCTGACTCTGTGTTTACTTTCTTTTAGCCCAATCTCATATGCTCTTTAACGCTCTCTGCCGCTCCAGATGCTGTCTGCAAACACAACATCTCGCCGGTGACTGCAGCAGGCAGCTTCATCTCATCCCTGAAAAACACTAAACGACAAACAAGAGAAAAGGGATATACTGTATGGTCATGCTGGGCATTCTTTTTAAATAATATAACATAACATAACATAATTTGGATGGCAATTTGTATAAAGAAACTGGTTTCTAACTCAGAACATGTCTGAAAAGCACTACACAGCTTGTAGGTCCAGAGATAAAACAACATATATCAAAACCGTCTCTCTGCTGCTCCATGTTTGGCTCCAGGAGTTGAGAAACATTTTCTTTGAATTTGAGCTGAACCTTTCCCACCATATCTCAGCTGGTGTATTTCCTTTGCATATCAACAGTTTTAATGTTTCCTCTCGTTATGCTCTGCTGAGATTTCATCCCTATCTTACTTAGTCCCTCTTTCTTCCATCTGCTTTTCAAAAGAAACAAGATCCAAAGGCTTCCTCTTTCACCCTACAATTTTGCCAAAATCAGCCTTGACATAATAATTTCAAAAGAAATAACCAATTGCTTCCTAGACAGGGCCTCCAATTTTCTATCCAAAGAGCCCCGGCACATTGGCGCAATTACTAATGCTGTACACCAGGCAGCCATGCAGCATTCATCGCTTTCACTGGATAGGCCAGACTGTGGCAGATACTCAAACTGGGGGGAAAAAAAGCGCAAAAAATATAAACTGCTATATTTGTAAGGCAAGTTTAGCAAGGTGATAGAGGAGCTGCTCATGGCACAGACAAAAACCTGCATGGAAGAAAAAAAACACCATGAGAAAGGAGGAAGCTGGCAGGGGAGACATCAATTACCAGAGTGAAATGGCAAACTGCACCAAAGCACTCTTTCAAGTTAAGCAGGGACAATGGAGAAGCTGAAAAGTGGGGAGAGGAAGAATTTAGGAACGAGGTGATGATGAGGATTAAGCTCATTATCAGTGGCCCCTGTGCACTCCAATTACCAATCTGAAAAGCCAACATGTCATTTTTTACTAAGAAAAAGCAGAACTACATAGCAGTACATTTGAAAGCCAAATCACATGGGGCATCTGAAGGGAAAAGAATTCCAGAAACACTGACTGAGATGATGTGGGACAGTGGGAAGGAGTCTCTTATGCAGAGTCCTACATCTTGGTCAAGTGGAAGCAATGTGAAGAAGGGCTTTGGACTCATTAACGGACTTAAGGGACTTACAGTATTTCACTGGACTTAGTGGACTGTTCATTGGACCTATCCTTTGGCTTATTTTGGATTTATAACACTAGTTTTGGACATTTCTAGTTTTTTCTAATCTTACTACTGGTTATTGCATCTTGTATTTATACTAAACGGTACAAATTTCTCTTGATCTTTTGTAGATTTACTTTTTTTCATCTGTCAAGAACTGTAACTGCTGTGGGCCTGTTGTGACAATGTATGTAATATAGGGCTATGGAAAACTCATGAGTAGATGATCATGGGAGATTTCTATTGTAAATGATATATTGTTCATTGTGATAACTGATTCATTCAATAACTTTTAAGCAAATGGGAAAAATTCAGTGGTTGCAGCTCTAATGTCAATATTCTCTTTTCTTGGTCTTTTATAATAATAAATAGAATTTTTTTTTTAGGTTTTGAACTGTTGGTCATATAAAACAAGGCATTTGGTGACCTGATCATCATGGGTTCTAGAAACTTGCAATGGAAAAGGTTCACTATTTTCTGGTATTTGAAGACCAAACAAATATTATTCGGATTAATCAACAATGAAATTAATTTGTTGTGAATTCTTCCCATCAAAGAGGCTGCATTCTATTTAATGCCTTAATTGAGTCATCACCACGGCGGTAGGTCAGAGACCGCTGCACAGGCCCTGTTTTTATACTATTGCTAACACACATTTCACAAGTTCATTTTTTAAAAACTCTTCACGCAGTCAGCGCAACAGAAGTCAGTGTGGACAAAACTGCAGATAACGTTTCATTACTTTGACACAAAGCGAGGGAATCATCTACATCTTTCAAAAACTGTTTTCTCACTCAAACTCAACCACCGCCAAAACTCTATGTAATTAACACTCCAATTTGCACATGTTTGTGTCACAACTCCAGGCTTTGTTGTTGTGTTTTCACATTTCCTTCTCTGCTTCTCATATCACGTATACTAACACATCTGTGTAGCTGCAGATCCAGCCACTCCCTCCTGCTATCCAATTATCCTACTCCCGCCTTTTTTTTCCAGGTTTACCTCACCTAAGCCTCCCTAACCATCCCCTCACTTGCACCTCATTCCCTCATTAGTCCCTCAGTATATGTACCGGCTCATTTCTCGGACAGATCTAGTGTGTTTCACTTAGATTTCCAGCATTGTGTTATCTTGTATTCCTGCCAGCTTGTTTCTGACCACCCTGCCTGCCTTTCGGACCTTGAATCCCCCTGCCTACCCCTTATCGGATTTGTTCGCCTTACGGACTGACCTCCTGGTACTGACCCTTGCTTGCCTTTGGTTAAACTAGTCAGGTAAACTCAACTGTTTCCTGAACTTCCCTGCATTCTGCGTTGTGCTTCTTGGTTCTAGTCTGTCTCCGGTCATCACAGTACAATCTGCCCGGCCTGAACAGCAGCAGACGTTAGTCAACGTCATGAGCAATGACATACCTCGATCACCTCTGCAGGAGATCCGTGCCTGCTTCGAGCACAGCACAGAGTCCGTTGGTTATCATCTCCAGAGACTTTCCGTCCCACCACCGGCTCAGACCACTCCTATCTCTTCCAGTGCCTGTCCTGACAACTGCTTGTTTGTTCCTGCCACCCTCTGCTCACAAGATCACAGTGGGGAAATGATCAGGGGGCCACAATTCACCTCATGTTTCTGGTCTGAGTTCTGCTGTCTCCTGGGAGCTTCTGTCAGCCTGTCCTCCAGATTTCACCCCCAATCCAACAGCCAAAACGGAGCGTACGAACCAGGAGATGTAGACTGTGCTGTGCCCATCTTGCAGCCCCTCTTCCTGGTCCAATCAGCTCATCTGGGTCAAATACATGCTCTCTCCCTGAGCAGGAGCCTAATGCCAGGGGTGGAGAGCTGGAAATTGACTCCTAGGTTCGTGGGACCGTTCCCCGTCTCCAAGGTTATCAACCCTGCAGCTGTCCATCTTCGCATTCCCTGGTCCATGAGGATCCCCTCCGAAATTCAAAGCCTCTCAGCTCAAGCCTGTCAGGGAGAGATGACTTGTGCCAGGTGAGGGAAGGGGGCAGGTGAGGCAGAATCCTAAGCGTTTTGTAACTATATGGGACGATGTGGCATTATACCATCCTCTTCCAGTCACAGAGTGGTTTACAGTCCATCCCAGGATGCTTTCACTTTCCCTTCCACCTTACTCTCCTTTCCTCAACCCTATGGAGGAATTATTGTCCTCATGGAGGTGGAAAGTTTGTCATTATGTAACCGTCCACATAATCAGATGTCCCTTTTGGAAGCAATGAAAGCTAGATGTCTGGACATATCTGCAGAAGCCTGTCGGGGATGGATCAGGCATCGGAAAGATTATTTTGCTGTATTACAAGAGATGGCCATAAGGTGTGATGATGAGGAAAACATGTGGCCAAACACAGAAGACCAGCACTGCTGTGTTTATAGATCTGTAGCTATCTCATCCAATACAAGTATGTATAGTGAATATGTATAGTTTTATATTGCATTACTGGAATTACTTTAGTTTCATTTTGTGCACTTGGAATTACACTTGCAAAAGATGTCAGCTGACAAATGTCAGTGCTCTGTTGTGCTGAGCTGTATGTCAGTATAAAGAGAAAGTGTTTTGGAAAAGTGAACTCAGTATAGAGAAATGTTTGTTACAAGTTTTTGTTTGTAAAGGTAAGTTGATATAGCTTTATGTTTAGTGCATTGTTATTCTGCCATTCTTGCTAAAGCTGTAATTGTACGACTGTTTTAAATATTTGAAGTTAAATCCTGCACCAAGGCAGCAGTTGAAACAGAAAAAAAGAACAGCCTTGAATTTGGCTGGAAAGAACATTAGTATGTGGCTGTGTAAAGTATTTGAAGTAATTAAATGTCACAAAATAATGCGGCAAAAATCAACTCTTGCCACTTGCTCTGCAGTCTGATTGATAATGTAAAAACCTCTTCTCATTCTCAACTTCTCATTTTACCATTCCTCCCATCCCTTCCTCCACCTCTTTCTCCTTTCTTCCTCATTTTATCTCCTAATTCTCATTACCCTATACCATCTCCAGCCTCACACACAAACACACACACACATACACAGACCCTGACACAGAGTCTTTGCTGTCTTTCTGCTCTCCTTGCGGGGGACCAGGAAGTGACACAGACCCTAGGATTTTAGGACGGGGCCAAGAGATGGGGCAGCACAAACAGCAGGAGCCCTGCAGGCCCTCTCTGGTTGCCTTTCTCTCTGTGTCAGTGTGAAAAAGACGATGGCTCCACAGAAAAAAGACCCCCAACTGCAAACAGCCTGAAGTGAAAGGCCCGGCCGTAACACTGTACAAGACTCCATTCATTTGGGAGCATGGAATCTGAGTTTCTGGTTGTGGCGAAGATTTATGTCTCACTTTTCTACTTTTATGAGCTGGATGATCTTGCACGCAGTCTGCTGCAACTTCAAAGTGGATTTGATGGATGTTTTTAGAAATATTTCATCACCGGTGACGCTTTCAACTTCTTTAAAGCTGCTGCTATAGCAGGCTGGTTCGGCCACGAATCAAATCTCTCTAATCTCCACTCTGCTGTGTTTTTATCCCCTGCTTCGATTTCTGGATGTTTTTGGGAAAAAAAAAAAAACATCTGAAGCCCTGAGCTCCATGCACGTTTTGTGTGCGTATGATCCGTGCGCGTTTGTGCATAGGCGAACGGATTTGCTTGATTACTCTTTAATTGTGCAAACGCTCTTTTTCTCCTCCCGGAAAGTTGCTTCGTTCTCCCGCCCGTCTAACACCACCGTCTGTGTCGGCGTGAGCCTGATGTTTTCTTCCTCCAGCAGCTGTTCACATCGCCCTCTCCCATTGGCTCGGCTGCGGCCGTGGAAGGTGTGGTCTGTGCGAACAGCGCTGCGTCCTTCGTTAAACCCCGCAGATTAATACTGAACAGGACAGTAAAGAAGTCGCAGCCGTGCGCGTGATGGACACAGACGCCCAGGACCTCCTTTTAACTCGATCACTCCAGTGCGCTCGATCATCCACGTTAGTTTTAAATTCCCACCTGTAGGAGTCAACTCAGTGTGTGTGTGTGTGTGTGTGTGTGGGGGGGGATTAAACCAAAGCTGCGATCGCGTCAAACTCGGAAACTTGGACCCTGGACTTGGATCGAGGCCAGATGGGAGGAAAAAAGCGCGAGACGCGAGCGCTTCCTCCGACCGCGTCCGCGGGCGCCGTGCGCTCCCCGCCGCGCGCCTAAGCTGCCGTGGAGGAGCCACACACGCTATGAGACGCCATGGCATGGTGTGACCGAGGGGTTCAGACTCTGCTGGCCATCGCGGGGGCCTTCGCCGCCTTCAGCCTCATGACCATCGCCATCGGCACCGACTACTGGCTGTACTCGCGCGCGTACATCTGCAACGCCACCAACGCCACCACGGAGGAGACCCAGATGCAAACCAAGAAGGTCAAAGGCGACCTGACGCACTCCGGGCTGTGGAGGATCTGCTGCATCGAAGGTAAAACAAAAGTCTGATAAGTTAGTAGCCGCTATGGCGCAAACTTTTTTTTCTTTTTTTTTTTTTTTTCTTCTTGTTGTCACATACCAAGTCCATGATGAGCCAGGTGATCTTCTCTTCCTCTGATTTATTCGTTTACTCGTCGCTGTCAGTGGAATAAAACAGGATTCACACGAATGATCCAATCGGGGGGACTCTGGTGCCCGAAAAAAAAAAAAATACACGGTCATTCTCAACAAGTATATCTCAGTTTGTGTGGTGTGAAAAAAAAAAAAAAAAAAATTGGAAATCGCCCAAGGGGTGCCACATCCTTATCGGTCATTTTTATTGTTAAATGCGTTGAACAAGTAACGTGGGTATGACACTGGATGAGAAACAGAGGAGGGAAGCTGCTGCCTGTTGCGCGCAGAGGGTGTGTTGTGCGTGCGTAATGCTACGTGTGCGTCAGTTTCCCTTGTAAACGATTTAGTTTGTCACTGACTGAAATGACTCAGTGGACAGATCCCGACGTACAGGAGAGCCAAAATCTAATGGCTTTTTATATTTCGCATTTTGTAGAAACGTCACTTGCCCCGGTGTTCATTTCAACGATTCCTCCTAATTTAGTTTTTAACTCGGTGCGGTTGCTTGGCAACTACTTCCACGAGATGGCCTAGACTGACTGAATAAGTTTCAGCTACAGGATCCACGTCTCAGGAACAAACTGACCTCTCATGAAATCCTGTCAGTGTTTTTCTGTCGTATCACGCGCTGTCTGAGGAGTTTGGGCTGGGCTTCCTGCGCTGGTCGAGCAGCTCCTCGTTGGTTTTGGCACACCGTTGCGCACGACTGGATCGGAGCGAGGACAAGTCAAATTGAAACAATTCGTTTCTGTTTCCGTGCTTTATTGATCAGCAGTGCGGAGCATTAACAACGCGCAGTAAACATAAAACGAAATCAATCAAATACCCCCGACATTGCTTGCAAACACCACAGCTGGAGGTATCATTTAGTTGACGAGCTTTTCCACACCTGCCTACAGATGGTACTCTGGCATGTTAATGCATGTTCATCTATGTTTTGCGACCAAACAGATGTTGCAGTGGCAACCACAGAGGAAAAATCCAGCAATTTGTTGCGCACTGTGGTCACAGTTAAATAGGCCCAGCCACATCAGAACATTCAATATATATATTCCTTATATACCATAAGGAAAATCCTTGTTTTTTTATGACATTGGACATACATTCACCATTTCATAATTGATTTGCCATTGATCGATTTGAAGTTGGTAAATCAAAGGAAATTGGTTGAATCCAAACCATGTGGTGGTGAGATGAATTTATGAAGAAAGAAGCTTGCATCGCCTATGTTTCCACATGACATGAAGGCAGCATCTCTCATTGTTGTGGACTGGGGTCCAAGTGAAGAGGCGACAGGTTTGTCTCATGTGCAGATGAATTCAGCCAACATAGAATCACACTCCACGCACTTCTGCTCTGCACTGTTACTACTCTTACTGGAATTTCATATATGTAAAAAAAGCATTACTATTAATGGATTTCCTGTAAAGTTAATCAAAAGACACATTCCCCCTCTCTCTTTCTCGCTTCAAAACCCTAGAGAGTATCATCAGCAGAAGTGAGACGGAGCACTCACAGTTCTTAAACATCTGTAGTCTTCCTCACCAGCTCCTCTCTCTCCCCACTCGTATTGCTGGATGTGTGTTACATACAGAGCCAGAACTGGAAGTAACAAACCTTTCTGTCACACACATATCCCATCAGCACTACTGCCACAGTGTGGTGAGATTCAGCTGGCCTCTGGTGGGACACCTGTATCTAAAACTGATGCTAGCTGAGCCCCAAGGACTTTCCACCACTTTGTCTAAGTCGAAATGTTAATAACATCCAATCAAACACTTATACTTCAAAGATCATTGTGACTTCCAAACATTTACATTTTGTTTGCTCCCTCTTTTGCTAATTTCATTCATTCAAATGTCAAAAATGAAAAGTAATTTTTTCAATTCCACACTAACATTGCCCCTTTTTGGCTGATTTGTTAAAAAAAAAATAAATGAATAAAATGAGTAAGGGTCACGGCTTTAATCGTCCACTCATTTGACTGTCCAGTTGATAGATCATTTCTTCCAGGAACAAAGGACACGATGCTGTAAATAATGGGTAAGCCCCAGGACACGTTGGCTAACCTTGTAGAAGAAATTATGGTTGTCTCTCTGTGCCAAACAGACGTCTGTATGAGTGTTGTGTCTTGTAGAACAAGGCGGGGGTGCACTGAAGGTGAGCAACGATGGAAAGTGAGGAAACAAAGTGAAGTCCGCAACCAGTCATGCTGAAACACAGCAAGAACTGTCACTTAAGCAAGTCACCCCTGATCATTGAACATGCTGGCACTAAAAGACAGGACGTGTTTCAAACAGACATTTGGTCTGACTTCAAATGGCCAAATTCGAGCCACCATCTCTTTTTTTCCTTAATGTGATTGTTTGAGCTTCTCTGTGTCTTTAAGGCTGCTTTCTGGTTTTGTGGCTTTTCAGTGTGTGTGTGTGTGCCTGTGTTGTATGTTTCTGTGTAGCATCCAAATGTGTGTGTGTGTGTGTGTGTGTGTGTTAGCCTGGTGAATGCATTAGTAAGATGTCAAAGGCGTCCTCTGAGAAGCGAAGCTACAAATGTGATTTTGGGTTGCCGGGGGGAGGTTGCCATGGTGAAGCTATGCTGAGTAATAAAAGATGGGCTCCGGTCTCTCAGACAGATGGGCTCTGGGGAGATACCTCCCTTACTGAGCTGACTCTCTTGCTCTCTCCCCTCTCTATCTTTCTCTATCTTCCTCTAATTGTTAACTCACTGGCCTTCTGTGTATTATTTATTAACACAGTTATTTAAGTCTGTCATCTTCATCATCATCTTCATGTCATCTTTTTTTTTTTTGCTCTTACAAAATAAGACTATTCTTGTTATATTTTACCCTGCACCTGCCACTGCTTTTACCTAGACCTTTTGGATGACACATTCATGACAAAAAACACCCAATTACACAAAAACACTATTCTTGTAAATTCAAAATACATCACAAGCTACACTTATACACCCAGTATGAATGTATTATATGCAATTTACCTTCTTTATTGATTCAAACAGTGTGCTTGGTACATACCAAGCAAAATCAAAAAGAAGCTGAGAGATAAAAAATATTTTAGAGCACAGGAGGGAGAGAAGTGGGTAATTGAGACATGATAGTGGTAAGAGCATTATAAAAACAGAACATGAGAGTTGAAAGAGACTGAAAGAGTGAAGTTGAGGGAGTGGAGTCGGTGAAGATAGACTGGGTCTGGGCTGTTAAGGATGTTTCATCACTTATCTCTGCTTTTCTTTCATTCTTTCTCCCAGCAGTCTCAGACATTACCCATAAAAATGCAGCAGACAAATGTGAGACTGCTGATAACTGGAATGAAATCATGTCCTATTAGGAAACATTTTAAAGGTGCCCAGTGTAAACAACCACTGTTTTGTTTACAGCCAGTGTTTCTCACCAAAACGCACTGTGTGTCTCCTTACAGCCTCACAAACACAATGCACTTCCAAAACATTTCCGCCACAAAATTGGTCTCCCACAAAATTCCATTTAGCCAGAGGCTACACTAACCATGATTCATAGAACAACTCAGGCAAAAAAAAGTACCAGCCAGTGGTTGTAGCTTATCAGCAAATAATAACACAGATTTTTATTCTGTGGTTGTCAATTGTAGAGTATTTTTAAGATACACTCTGCGTCTTCAAGGAGCATGACCTTATCTTAACATCCACAATTTGAAATTTCAACATGGAATATGGAAACTTTTCTTTCATTACAAGAATATCAAAGGAGCTCATACAGCTGGTCTCAAACAGTTACATTTTTGCAGTTTAATACAGAGTGTACGAGAGAACCCAAGTGGTGTTAAGTCTAGGTTTTGTTTTTAGAAATGTTATCAGTTTCGTACAGACGATGCATGTCCATAGATACATCTGCAGGTGTGTTTGGGGGTCTAGCACAGCTCTGAAGCAAATAACACAGAAGCAAGGCAGAAATGACAGGATGCCACTGCAAAATCAGGCCTCAGAGTTTTAATTCAAAGTCTAACCTTTCAATATTAATAATGCTCCAATGTTTTATTCTCTTAAAAGTGGAGGGGAGAATTGCTCAGTGAAGAGACTGGGTCCTTTGAATAGAAGGTGCCTGAGGGTTTGAGAATTTAAGAACCTCAGATCGACAGCAGTCTGTCCTCAAATGTTCTCTGACATGGTTAGAGGTGAAAACTAGACAGTTCAGCAGTAGTTTATATATTCCCCTAAACTTCTTTTTTTCAGAATCATAACATTTGCATGTTGATTCTGTGGATGGTCAACATGTTGTGTCTTCTGTCTTAATCGGAGCTTCTCATGTCCAGCTCCATTATAAAAACACTGTATTTTCCTTTAACTGTTGCCATTTTTTCCCTGCACAGGCTTTTACTTCCATCAGTCACATTCACACTCGGTGCGCCTTTGGTTTCTCTGCAGGTATCAACAAAGGGAGCTGTTTTCGGATCAATCATTTTCCAGAGGATAATGACTATGATACAGACAGCTCGGAGTACATCTTACGTAAGTCATTGCAACATCTTCATCTTCAAACACTTCAACCCTTAACCCTCTCTTTTTTTTCCTTCAAGTGGTGATGAAGTTATCACAAGGGTACTTAATGTGTCATGACATCTCTATCCCTCCCCCATAAAAGCCTGATGTCATGACAGTAATTGAAGCTATAGAGATGATGAAGTGTGTTGTGTGCTGATGAATAATCGGGCTTGTCTAAAACATGACTTTACCCTCGTAAGAGCACATCTCACATTTGACCAAGGTAGTTTGATGATGGCACGAGCGACTACACTAAAAATCGTCTAAAAACTATAGGTAGTCTAGATTATTACAGTCCAATCAATCTCTCCATTTTGCTTGAGGTTTCAGATCAGCATCACTCTGCATATCACATTTGGTTTTCTAGATTGATGCTCTGTGCCCCAAAGCAACTGTTCCCATCTTTGCTGTTGTCCATATTGATGAATATTAATAGGCTTATAGAAATTAAACCCTCCACTCACTTGGTTAGTGTCATGGAAAGGCAGGAATATGTGCTAACCAGGCTTTAGTATATGTGGAAGCATTCATCTGTTGGACCTGTGGCAGTTTGCTCTCCTTTCACTCCCTTTATTTCTACACTTACTACACGTGTCAGCCAGCCATATATTGTTATTTTTAGGACACCTGAAGCTACTGAAACAATTGCCATGTGAATAGTACCACGAACATATACTGTAGATGGATACATGCTATAAAAAAGAATTTGACACAGTTTGCCTCCACAGGCTTTAGGGGATCACATTAGCTACATTCTATAGTTTATAATCTTTTTGGAAGAACACTTATGCTAGACACATCATTTTTATGCTGAGGGACAGTGCATTTTAATAAAAGGTGCCCGTTTTCTTTTTAACACACAATACTTCTGTTTACATTCAGTGTTACTCACCAAAACACATGGTGTGTATCCTTGTGCTCTAACAATGTGTTGAAGGTATTTCCTTCCACCTAAAATATTTGCACAGCCTTTTTTTTAATAGTATTTTAAATCATGAATTGTTTATAACTGTGGTTTTTGCTGACAGTTTTCTTCTTCACTATCTTTGCTTGAGCATTGCTGCATAAACAAAATGGGGACCCACACATAAAACAGCTCCATACTACAGGTCAAAGGTCCAGATATTTCCCTCGGAGTTGGTGGAGACCAAAACAGAGCTAAAAAGAGAGTGAATGTTAGATTTGCCAGGTGGCCGGAAACACATCTCCAAATAAATGCCAATGACAATTGTTTGCTCACAACATCCACCATATGAACTTCATAAGGTGATGATATTTCAGTGTTATTTTTGCTCAGCCTTTATCCTGTATATTTAAAGTGATGTATTCGTATTGACAAGAAGGCTATACCGTATCTCTGTATCTTGTATGAACAGGTATAGTGCGTGCATCGAGCCTATTCCCCATTCTCAGCACAGTTCTGCTGATGCTGGGTGGCCTGTGTGTCGGGGTTGGACGCATCTACAACAGCAAGAACAACATCCTGCTCAGCGCCGGCATCCTGTTTGTGGCTGCAGGTAGGCAAGACTGACAGCGCACTACAGATAAACACATAAACTGGTGTGACAACAAAACAGATTCTGTGCAGTGCCACAGACAGAAAAAAGAAGACATAAGCAGACAGAAAGAAAGGACAGACACAATACAGGAGGGTTTCCCTTTTGCGTCTGCGTTAACTTTCGTCACTTTCTTTTAAAGTTACCCTAACTTTTCCTATATTTCAACAAAAAATACAAAAAATATATATATATTTGCCTACTTGGCCCATATCTATGAGGCTGATCACCACAGATAACGCCCATTCATTCGAGTGAAAATGTTCGAGGCGAGGTAGAGGGGTGTAAAGTGCGTCAACCCAAACTGAATCTGCCTCTTGATGTAAAGATGCACCCTGTTGTTTAATCTGTAGGATTTATCATCCCCTTATGTGTTTAAACCTTAGACATTTTACATCCATATGCTTTTTTTTCATCTTCCCTCTTACTTCTCTTCATCTTCTCCCCTCACTTCAGGCCTGAGCAACATCATTGGCATCATCGTCTACATCTCCAGCAACGCTGGAGATCCTAGTGACAAGAAAGACGAGGACAAGAAGAACTATTACAACTACGGCTGGTCCTTTTACTTCGGCGCCCTCTCCTTCATCGTGGCTGAATCAGTGGGTGTTCTCGCAGTCAACATATATATCGAGAAAAACAAAGAGACACGCTTCCGAGGCCGACGCGACTTCATCAAAACCACCTCCTCTTCTTCGCCATACTCTCGCATCCCAAGTTACCGCTACCGACGAAGGCGCTCACGCTCCAGTTCGAGGTCGACTGACCCGTCCCGTGAGCCCTCCCCAGTGGGGATGAAGACCAGTGGAGCAAGTGGTGCAACAGGAGGAGGCTTAGGGATGGGTTTGCCAATGGGAGATATATCCCTGTATGCCCTCAGTAGGGACCCTCTGAAGGGTGGAAGTGGGACTGCAGGGCCTTACAGTCCAGAGAGGGACTCTGGGTTTTTACAAGTCCACAACTGCTTTCAGAAAGAGCTAAAAGATGGAGTGAACAGGAGGACCACGCCGGTATGAGGTCAGGAGTTCATTGCTGTGTAAAACAATAAGCCTGATGGAACACATTAGATATTGTACAGTTGATGAGAAATGACAATTCTTCCCCGGGGCTTTTCAGGCAGCAGCGATTTTGAAAGGTCAGAGCTCAAAACTGTTTTCCTTGCGTCCCTCTGTGACAGAAAAGTGCCAAACTGTGTTTCATTTGGAGGAAGTGGAAAACAACTTTTTATGACATGACTCAGTATCTTGTTTAAAATGTGGAAGCAGACATTTTGTAGCAATATTTGAAGAGAATTCTAAAATGTGAATCGACTATTGACATCAACTCTTATATAAAAAGACTGAAAAATGCTGTACTTCTTTGGTATTCTTGAAAGGATAGTCACATAAGACATTGCCTGATAAAAAGAATTAACCTTTTAGATAATTGATGCTCAATATATTAAAGATTCTGAATATTGAACTTCAGGTGATGATGTTTTACTTCTAAAATAGCTGTGAAGTGTTTTGGAAAAGAACTTTTATTCTGAGACAAAAATATGTTTGTGTCCAAAGTTGTTTGCTAAAATTAAGTGATTAATGTGACTGTTTGAGTATTATTGTATTGTTTTTGTTTGTAACTTAACACAACTGGTGCTAACTTAATCTGTACACCTTTGATAGTCTTAAGCCTTCTCAACTGCCATTTAAATACTTTTACTCACTCACATACAAGCTTGAGAGAGGTTATCTCAATAACCTCTCTCAAGCTTGTACGTGAGTGAGGTGATAAATATGTTCGTCACAGTTTGTGAAATGTGAAATGTGAACTACCACTCTAGGACATATTCAAACTATGAATATGGACTTCTGTAGATATATATCAACAAACATGACAAGGCACACAGTAATGTCAGTACATTCCAGTATGCTGTGTGATGTATCATTGTAAACAGTATTTGTACAGACTGTCTAGTTTGCTCTCCATTTGCTCAGGGACGATGTGTGGAATTGATCTACTCTTAGAGAGGTAGAGCATGAGAGAGAAAAATGTACATAAGTTGTTGTGGTTTTCTTTACCTAAGCCAGACAGACTGTTTGCAGTTGGTGTGTGTAAAAACAGAGGTGATATAACGCTGTATGTGATGCTGTTAATTAACATGACTCTTTTTTCTGCATTTACTGCCTTTGTCTTCAGAGCATTTTTGTTTGGTACAGATTCTTTTAATAATGCCGCAAAAAAAAAAAATAAATAATACACTTGTAGTCTACAGGGAACTCATATTTACAGTATTTCCGTATTCTTACTGTTCCATATCATTAACAATTGTTTGGAAAAGCATAATTGTCAGAAAAAAAAACAATTGTGTCATAATTGTGTGATTTACTGAATTTGACAACTGTACTATTGCATGACAGATATTGAAAAGTGGCACTATTATGGCAATGGATATCTGCATTTATATGCAGATACAGTTATTATCTTGGTTGGTTGGATGGTTAATGCAAAACCCTAAAAAAAGGTATTTTTTGTTGAACATTGAACAAAATCCACAAGAAATGAAAAAATGAATTTAGTCACATTATTACACAATTAGAATACAAAACAAAGAAGGGAGGCACTAGGGGAAACAGGACAGATGATGATTGTTTTAAAAGCAACAAGCACATTGTGTTATAGAGATGGATTGGCATGTACATATATGTTGAGTTCAAAGCTGCTGATCAAGGTTGTTGAGGAATCAACTACCAAGGTACTGAAGGGATATTTTGGTTTTGTCCTGTAAGGTTGCTAAAAATCTGTCTGGAGTGGAGCGTTCTGTTAACAGAGCATGTGCTTGATGGATAATTTAGTTCTATCTTTCCAACTGAGCAATATGATCTTATTAACCACAGTTAATGCTTTTTAAAAAAATGGTCTTGAGTGTTGTGTGATATGAAGTGCAGCGAGGTCACTCAGGAGTGACATGGTTGGACACAAGGGGATGCTGAGGCAGAGTATGTGGGATAGCTTACCCATGCCCTCCAACCAGTCGGACCAAAGTGGTGTACAGAGCCAGAGGGCATGAAAATAATCATCTTTTGTATGTGGACAGTGGGGGCATTTGGTGTTAGCAGAGAATCCCATATGGAAGAGTTTGTGAGTTGTTATATGAGCCTTGTGAAGGTCTTTGCATTGTATTCATCAGGTTTTAGAATTGCAAGTCGTGGAAAATGTGTTGTTGCATATGCTGTGTCGATTTAAACCACATTTTGTTCGTCAAGATCTGATGTCCATGTAACCAAGGTACTGATACATGTTTTTGTGATGCGATAAAAACTATATATATATATATATACATATATATATATATATATATATATATATATATATATATATATATATATATATATACATAGTATATATAAGACAAATAAAAAACCTTGGTCAGGTAAATTTTAATGCATTAGAATTAGGACAGCTATCTTAAATAGTGACTGGGGATCCAAATTCTCTAAAACCCAACTTTGTAATTACTGGTAACTTCATTTTCAGACTTGTCTGTGGTTTAATGTAAAGTATGAACTGAGAATTGGCATTTGCTTTTCTTTATGGAGAAAGTGTTAAGCTAATGATGCGGCATTGATGGGCTTGTTATGCTCTGCTATGAAACTGTGTGGCAGACAGTCGGGCAACCACGGGGTGTTAAAGGAAATCGGCATTAGCCAACTTAATGCTTGACTGAACTAACAGGCTCACGAATGCTCATTCAGACTTCAAAAACCTCTCCTTGACTCCAAACAAGAGCTGGAGCAAAGTGGGTGTTTGATGTGTGTGGAGGCTGGTAGAAGTTCAGATTACTCATTCTTGGTATCGTACACACTTGACTGGGTTCCTTGTCAGCTTCATGGTTTGTTTCCCAGTTGAATATTTTAGCAGCAGTTGGAATTGGTTTAATTTGGTCGTCGGTTTGTGAATCAGTGTCACGGCGGTTGCCATGCGTATTTAAACACACAGTGCCATGAGAGGGCGTGTAGTCCCTACAAAGTCTCTGCTCTCCCAGCTATAGTTGTCATTCAAGTCACTGAGGTGGAGAAGGGGAAGCCTAGAATAAGAATAGACTTATTTTCATTCTGCATGTGTGTGAAGTATCTTTGTTATGCCAAACTGGTTTGATGACCTTGTTTTCCATTCCAGCCTGAATTTGAACAATTCTTCTTCACCCCTCTCCCCTGTCCATCGCCCAGGCTGTTAAGCCCAATGAATTTGAATGCCATGGACCCTCACTGGTATTTTCATCCTTAATAAAGCCCCACCCCCCTCCTACCTCTCTCTTTTTGTGTGCCAGTGAAGGTATAGTATCTCCTCCAGTAATTGAGAGGAATGTGGCAGGGTCACCTCTCCATGCAGTCACAGAACTAGGCAACACGCTTGTTAGCATCGATACCTCACTGTGCATGACGAATAAAATAACACTTTGGGGTCTCAACTCAGGTTCCATCTTTGTAACCGGATTTTCTGGCATGACAAATGGTTAGGCAGCAGTTCATGCTTCAGCTTTTCTTTATACGAAACCTGATACCCCATTGCCATAACAAAGTATTAACAGCCAAGCAATGAGCCATTTAAAAAGCTTCAACTTTCTCTGCTATAACTTTAGTTATTATTATTAGCTATTTAAAGATACTGTTGGTGTAGTTATAAATCACATGTCTCCTCTTGAAACACTTGGAAGGATGACAAATATAATTAGTAGGTGTAAATGTTACAACGATTTCTAAGCAAATTGGGAATACAATTTGTATAAATGGAGCCCTTGGCAGACACTAGATTTAAAAAATCTTTTTGAATATGCAGTTTAAAAAGACAAATAAATAACTGGATTCACAAATTGAATTTAGAATGCATATTTTAATCAGGCACTTCTTCTTCCTTTTCTTCGTGTTTCGGCTGCTCCGTGTTTGGGGTTGCCACAGCAGATAATCCGCTTATTTGATTTGCATCCACCTCATGCCCTAGCTATCTTTTCCAACATTGTTTAGGTACCAATGACCCTTTAAGGAAAATAAGTGCATGTGCTTGCGCCAGGGCATTTTCCCATGGCTTTCACTTTCTTAAAATGTTATATGAAGAAGTCTAAGGAACATTGCAAGTGAAATGGAGCGCAGATCCTCAGAGAGTGTTGCAGCGGTGGAGACACCCTCAACTTCGGTACCCACCCTGACAAACACCCTGTTGACGGCAATGTGCACATCTAACGTGAACATCACTCTATGCTTATTTAGGGGCAGCGGTTTTCAGTTTGCAGTTATGTTAGCTTGTGAAAATATTTCTAAGGAGTCCTAGCAGTACTAACTAGTTTTCGTTAGAATCCATTATTTCCATTATTTATTTATGAATGAATTTATGTATTTTTAAATTGTGCCCTTATTGAGGGTTTTATGTTGTTTTTGTAAATCTTTTTTTAATTTGAGGTATTTGTTGATGGATTAATATATCATTTGTAAATCCTTATTATAATTCCTATTTTTATTGCTCATTAATATCAAATAATGAATTATTTTACCATTGAGTCTATTTCTTCATAGATTATCAATTCATTTGTAAACTAATGAATTAGTGCCTATTGTAAAATTTGTTATTAATTAATGAAATGCTTAATTACTATTTCCGTGACACTTGTGGTCCTCCACATATTGAAAGCAGGAAAAAAACATCATGAGTGCTTATTGTTCTTTTCTAAAACCACTGATGACTGTCTAGTATAACATCTGACTAGTTTAATGTCATGAACTGTTATCAAGTCACCAGGGGTGAGAGCAATTCTCACATTAATTAATTTATATGAGGTGATCACTGTTTCATCTGCAGTACATGTTAGTTTAATATTGTGTTAACTTCATACTGTTCATTAGAGCAACATGTACTTATGACGTTACAGGATGAATCTGAAAGCCAGATGTGATTTCCTCCTGAGAGATCCCATCTCCACAGGCACCATCTCTCATCCCAAGTTCCTTTTGAAAATTTAAAATGGCTGAGATTCCTCCCAGCAGGGGGCTTGATTCCACGCTCCCTGTTGATATCGGCACCATACTGTCGATCCAGGAACCACAGGCATCCATTAGCATGGCATCTGTCACTGTGCCAGGACTGGATTTAGCCGGCAGCAGTTCATCTGCTATAACACATGAAAAACAGATCATCATGGTGTAGTGTGATATATCAACTTATTTTACAGTTTCTGCAGAAAAGTCATCGCTCACTGTAAACCTGTGACTATAACCTAATAAAACCTTTGAACATGCTAGACAGGAAGAGGGCATTACTCCTCAGCTGATGTATGGGAGACGTGTTTTTTTTCTCCCCTTAAACATTAACACAAACAAAGTTAAATGTCAAATTTATAAAGGGCAAATGCAACTGTAAGTAACATATTTTGATATTCAACATCTGTTGTTGCAAAAAAGCATTAGAGTTTATTACAATTCAATTAGCTGGCAAATAACAAAAAGGAAGTGTGTACGATGGAAACCAGATGGATAAAATTATAAACTGGTGCAGAGAATTGATTCCTTGATACACAATTTTTTAGTTCTGTGTTTTAAGTCAAAAGGTCAGAATTGTATTATTATTAAAGTCATAATTGTGAAATTGGTGCAGAGGGATTTATTTTGCATTCTTTAAAGTAATTTTATCCATAATTATACTCCTTAAAACCTCCACCCTGTATGGTCTGCATGGAATACTCACATTATCTGTTTCAGTTGAGAACATAAATATAACATACAATATATTAATAATGTATAACATATGGTACTACCGAGCCTCTAGATACAAAGTGTCTTTCAATATTTCCATGAGAGGTTTGTAATGTATCATTTGCAGATAAATTACTCTGAAATAAAACAAAGTGAATGGAAATTGAACATCTGTTTGATTTGCTTTAAGGGCATGAAGTTTACTCATTAGGATGTATTAAGCCCATGATTGTTTTTTTTTAACATGATCCACAACCCTTAATTATACTTAAACAATAATTAACACTATGTCTTATCCCAGTGAATACTGGTCAAGCAAGTCAAGTTCATTTGTATAACCCAACTCAATACACTTTACAGACCCACAACAGCAATGGTTCTCAACCCAGCAGTAGGTCTCTAAGAAGGAGAGGAAACACTCCCCCAAAACTCTGATCAGACATTGGGAAAAATTGAAAAGTTGGAGCTGCAGCAGACTTCGGGAAACTGAAACTCAGATGTGACAGAGGAGATAAGCATAGTTCAAGGGGAAGTGGATAATGGTTTAAACATGATTCACATGAAGAATGGCCATGGTGGTGAGCTACACAATGTTAGAGGAGCCTAACTGCAGTATACTATGCACCTCTGAATGAAATTGAACCATCGAAGCCTCCTGCTATGGTGCTGGGCTGCGAGACGATTTCAGCATTGCGGTTTCACTACACTGGTCCAAAAATACCTTTTCCCCAATACACAATCCTTGCAGAAAAGAAAAGCTATAAAATCATCAGTGAGAGTCCAACAATTAATCTTTGTATTATCAGAATTTGATCAGTTGGGTCCAATAAAATTTGTAAAAGGTAGTAAGTCAGGGAGCCAAGGGTCAAAACCAGGAAAGCAGTCCAAACGGGAAACATTTTGTGTGGAGAAAACTGAAATTTCAGATCTTGTCTAGTGCTAATGAGAGTCGGCAATTAAATACCTGGAAATGATATTCAATTTCTTCATGAAGCTTTATTGTTTGCAAGCAAGAGCCATCATCAGCATTACACAGATATGACTGAAGAGAGGCAGTCTCTCCTCAGTTCTTATACTTTGAGAGTCACACACACACAAACACACACACACACCAATAACTCTAACAATCTGTCAAGATACACATGATCTCACCCAAGAAATACAGTTTTGACCCTGTCCTTGATACTCTCCCTCCTGTCTGTGTAGACAAGTGAGGTATACCATCTGCACCTACTCCCCAACATATTTCACTATCTGGCAATTAGGTTCTCATGTGAAAGAACAAAGAGCAATCATGTTCTTTGTTCACAAGTTATTCTGACACAAGAAGAGGGCCTTCCAGGTTTAACTCTTTTATGATGGGTCTTTAGTTTCACAAACATAACAAGAATTTCCCTTACACCAGTTATCACCCAGAAGGTCTAAAACAGGCAGGTTACAGGTATTCAGGTATCAGGTCACAGATAAACCAAATACAGAGGCTGGCAAGCAAGACCTTGGAAGCCAGAAACAACATGCTTCCACTCATTGCAAAAATGATTAACCTACAATAACAGCAGGCAACAGCTCCAGTAGTTAATCCAGGTCCCCCATTTATTAAGACTTTACTGGAAATAAAAATGTAACTTTTTAAGACACCAGTCATATTCATGCACACCCATTCAGTAACTTAAAAGTGAACATTCAACATTCACTACTCCACTTCAAACTCAGCAGAAACGGAACTTTTGGTAAATGAGGATGTCAAACACCAGAAGCCTCTATCGTGGATTAACAATACACAAGAAAGAAACCACATGGCCAAGCAGCAGGCGGAGGTCGCTCTACATTATGTAACATCCTCAAAAGGGCCGGAAAAAAATAAATCTTTTGAGTAGCCACCTGTCGCTCTCATTTATAAAGTTGTATAAGGAAAATGTACATCATAGAAAATCCCAAATCCTTTATCAACAAAAGTGATACATGATTTTATGAATCACAATCAGTGTCTTATTGCTTTCTAGTAAGCGTGTTTAAATGAAAGTTAGCTCAGCAGTAAGCACACAGTTGTGTGAAGAACTGGATTGATTAAGGGTTCAGTGTTGATTGTTTATCTGGTGAGTCATCCAGACCACCACACACGGAGTGTGCTGTGTGGCAGAGATAAGTATAAGCTCACAATAAATACACATATGTGCACACACTGAGACTGGCACACTGAGGGATTGTTAAATCTAAACCTATGATTATCCTCCTGACTCCCATACATCACTATGTCACAGTTTCTGATGTCTCAGTAATGTTTATATCCAACAACTAATGATGTACATCAGTATTCAAATAACAACCAAAATATAATCAATAAACAGAGTTACTTTGTTATGGAAAACAAATGATATAACAGTTTGTTATATAACATCAAGTGTTATGTTTTCCACAAATGCTCCACAACTTTAACTTTATGGAGGTACGTAGCAATTATTGTTCGAAACTTATAAACATTAACCAAACCTGCAACTAAGGATTACTCTCATTATTGATTATTCTGTGGATTGTTTTTTTTATTAAACATTTAGACAAAACAAATGGCATGACATAGTGACAAATGGCCATCACAATTTCCCAGAGTCACATGTGTGTTCGAAATTGCTTGTTATGTCCAAGTCTTTACTTTAACACATCAATCACTCAGGAACATACGGAAGCCCATTTGCGCCACTGTGATGAAAAAAATAAAAATCCTTTTAGTCGTGAGATACTAAGTCATAATTATGAGATAGCATCTCATAATTATGACTTTTTCTTTCTTCACAGTGGCACAAATGGGCTTCCATAGCAACACGCCTGCTATAAATCAGGCTTGCAAAGCGTTTAGGAGGCATGACTCTTAAAATCAAAATAGATTGGCATGAGAGTTGTAAAAAGATATTTTGATCAGCTTCAAAGCCAAGGCATTGGTGTTTCAGAGTGGTATCCTATATCCCATTAACAGCTCAAAGGAAGAGTAACCTATAGTCTATCACAGTTCATACTGGGTGAGATTCAGGATACACCCTGGACAGGGCGCTGTCCAAGCAGGGATAACACATATAGGGACAACCAATTCACCACACCTGTATGGTACACGAGGACACCTGCGCAGATACACACAGTCTGATAATCAGACTGTTAGTGGCGATTCAGAGCTCTGCAACCAGGCTAATGCAGATGTGGGAAGAAGATGCAAACCACTGCGCCATCGTGCAACCCTTTGAAAGTCATAGTCCCAATTGTTGGAGCCAACATGCAGAGTTTGAGTAGCAGGGCCACACCTCAACAGTGCCAATACCGGCACTCCCATAAATACCGACCTGACCCTCTCCTCCCCCTTTTGCTCTCGCATTCTGCGCCCCTCCCGCCCACCTGTTTCTCTCTCCCTGTTTCTTCCTCTCATCTTTCCTCTCCGTAGGTTCCTGAGGGGGATTCCTTACCTACGCTGCCCACAACGCAACCGCCATCGGAGGAAGCGAGCCGAGCACACAGTCATTCTCATCATAAAATCTTTAAACATATCTGTGGATGGTGTGGTCCTTGCTATTGAATTTTCAAATAAGCAATTTGCCCATTCGTCCACTGACATTCTTTGACGTCGTTATAAACTCATCAGCATTAAAGGAAATTCTGAACTTTAGTTACGTAGTTTGGGAAATAATTTCAATATGATATGATTGTATTTTTTACTTATTAGATAAATTGCTCACATATTGTACAGCAAAATCATCTTAAGGCAGCTTCACAAAGGAGTCCACATGGCATCACAAACATGAGCAATGAAACAGGTTTTGAACATTTCCACTTCAATCAAATTATCTGTTATTATCTAAATAGAAAATGCTGGAATTATCACCCAAATGGACCACATTAGATTTGAAGCACTACTGCCTGGTTGGATGGATGGATGATTATAATGGACACTTTAAATTTCATGTGCAATTACTGTTGGTGCTTTATATCATTTGGATAAAACTGGACTTGTTTTAAACCTGATGGCTCCTGTTTGCAATGTGCTATGGAACCTATTGTAAAGCTGCCACAAGTGGAGTTCTCATGTTGCCATATCTCAGCAGGTAAAATGGTGAGTGAAATGGTGTCATTGCCCATTGTGGCCAAAGCCACAGAAATAGGAGATAGGTTGTTGTTTAAAGCTGTATCGCCTATGGCAATAGGGGGATTTTTTTAAAAAGTAGAATATTGTTGTTGCATTGAGGATTTGTGGAGAGGAACTACTAAAATGCTTTCTGGGACATGAGTGGGTGGGTATAGTTGATGGTAATGGTTGACTGATCCCTAAGCAGCACACAACACTCATATAAGTCCATACATTCATATGTTAGTTTGTCATCTGTGCAGGTTTGCAGTCATTTCTCAAGTTCTGCTTTGTTGCTGTGAGAACTTTTTGACTTTCACTGGTGGCTGTGCTCACACTGGGGGGAAGTGGGTCATGATCCTCATAAAGAGACTAAAAGTGGGCCAAGGCTTAAAAAAGATAAACAGAGACGTACCACCGTGATACTGTAGGGGAGTTATAAAAAGGGATTAGCACACCCTTTGGAGTTTTTTGTAATCTAAACTATGTTTTCTGTCTCTTTTATTCCTCCACTTATTATACAGCCCTGTTTCATGAGAAAAATATGCTTGTACACATATTTTCATATACTTTTACAATCATAGTCTACAGAGTACTTTTTCAAGTATTAAAGAAAAATCCAAGCCCCTTAAGTCTGTTTAATTTTTTGTGATTTTGTTCAATTACCACTTTGTTGGTCAGAGAATTTTTGTATGTTTTTCTTTCAATTAAGCCAATTTTGAGAGGGTGTTACCCGGAGACAGGTCCATCGCTCCTTCAATGTAGTATAAGCATTGTCACATGTCTAACACTTCTCTGGTAAAAACAGTCTAGTCTAAGTGCCTCAGACACAAATCGTCAAGGGGTTGTTTGTCAACTCTCCATTTTGCACCTACTGTGAACACTGTGTTCTGCTGGGGCCATTGCAATTTAAGTTGTTATCTGCCGTATTTTATAAAGGTTCAAGCACATTCAAGCACTTTCTCTGGACAACAAGCACAAGTAGACAAGGGAGAAAGACAGAGAACCTTGCAGAATTGAGTTATAACAAAGCACCCTCACATCATATCTGATTTGTATTATCATTACCAATTCCTCCATGGTGGAATAACACTCAACAGTTGTCACTTTCTTAAAGGTCACCACTGTGCCTTTGCTTCATGTAGTGTCATTTTCAGGAAACTTTACATAGCATAACAGATTTTAGAGAAACTTATCCACTCATATTCCCAAGTTCAACAAAATAAACCGTTTGTTAAAAGATTATTTCTAAACAGAAGGACAGAGGCAGGTCTGGAGATGAACGCACCTCACTGATTTCACATTTAAAACCACTTCTGAGATGTTCACACAAATAAATGAAGAGATGGTTAAAGAAAGATTTTACCTTAACATTGTAGAGAGGACACATGGAGCATCAACAGTTATGATCATGTTTAAACTTTATTTGGACTATAAGACATAGTGGTGACTTGGCATCCTGACAGGAATTATAAAAAGCAGTGTGATTCCACCAGGGAAACTCTACTGTTGTCTGACAGCTGGAGCGTTGCTGCTGCTCTTTATAAACACTTCCACTTTCTCCTTATAAATAGTTTACAAAGACAAATCCACACAGAGGTGGTGTTGAAGTGAGACAGAGTGAAAACACTGCCACTGTGGATATATGGAAACTAGAAGTAAGGAAAACTGTTCTCACAATGGTGCAACGTCCATTTGGAAAGTTTGTGCGTACATTTGGATGAGAGAAATTGTTTATGTGAGTCCACTTATTATGGCACGTTATCTCCATCCACTGGTACTGTAACCAGATAAGCAGACGGCCTGACAACTTGACTCACCAGTCACATTTATAGCATCCAACTGCCCCCCCCCCCCCCCCCAGCAAAACAGCTACCAACACATGTTGGCAGTTGGTTTGGTCATCAACTTTCCTGATTTACCTCAACAGCTGTAAGTCTAAACTTGCAGCCCCTCAGTTGTACAGCAACTCACAGCAATAGTGAGTAGGGAAAAGCGACTCGAAACTAGGACAGAGCAGTCTGGCCCCTTTCCCTTCGAACCAGAGGCACAGATTTGCGGCAGGGGAGAGAAGGCACTAGTCTTGGGCAGAGAGAGAAAAAGAAAAGAGACTTTGTGGGAAGCTTGCTGCAGTCACTGAGGAAAGAAGCCCCCGGGACACAGACCAGTGTGTCCACATTGCAGAATTTTTTATTATACCAGGGGAAGAATATTCACTGAACAGACATCTCACCACCTGGAAACATGCACAAGCGCACAAAGATTAAGATTGCCGTTTTCGTGCTGCTGGTGGGTATGGCCTGCATGTTCACGGCGGTGGTGACGGACCACTGGGCCGTGCTCAGCCCGCGGGTGGATAAAGTCAATGAGACCTGCGAGGCGGCCCACTTCGGCCTGTGGAGGCTGTGCAAGAAGCACATCTACATCAGCTCAGAAAACTACGTGGAGGGGCACGGCTGCGGACCCATCAGCCTTCCTGGAGGTAAGAGAACACCTGAGCAGAAACCTTCTGTAACTGGCAGATAAAATAACATTAAGGCTGAAAGGGACATTACACTTTTTGTCTCTGTTGCTGTACCATTTAGACAAAAGGCGTGGTTCTATACTGTATGAATATTCTTTGTCTTTGACCATGAGGTGCCTCTAAGCAATCTAGCCCCAAGGTCTGAAGTATGGCTTCTAAGAATAGAGGTCCTGATGCAGGGTCACTAGACATATGACATTATAAGCTTCCTTGTGAAACAGAAGAAAGATCCTATTCTGAGTGACATGAACACAACCTTCCATAATGTGATAAACATGGTTTGACTGTGAGAACGTAGTTGATTTTTCATCTGAAACATACTTGAATAAAACAATTCGATTTTTGCCATCGTCAGTCTTCGGTGGTGTTGAAATGCCCCGGTCTAACACGTGCATTAGTCCCAGGCATAAGGTGAGGGTGAAAACAGCGTCCAGGCAAACAAGTCGCCACAAAAAGGCCTTAAGAGGATGCCTTAGCTATGAGTTAGCTGTAAAGACTTAACCAGACCACTGTAGATATTTGACATCAACCATGAATAGCTAAGCACTGAGCCATGGAGTCTCAACCGGCTGCAGGCTTTCACTGAGCAACACCAAACACCACAACAGCTGATTTCACTGATTGGTGCCTCCTTTCTCTTTCTCAGACAGTTGATATCAATACAACTTGGGAGCCTGTACCTGACATATAAAGACACTCTATGGAACATCCTCAGGGTATTCACTTTAAAATCGCCCGTCTTTCAGTCATTGTACGACAAGTCAATTGTATCAATTACAGGCAGAATACAATTCAACAAATATGAAAAATGAAATTTGCAAATAATTAATTTGCATAAACGAATATTGAATTCCTCTAGAAATCAACAACAGTTTATAAACTCTACCCAACTACTTCTCAGAACACATCATCTCCATACTCCATTACACTTCAGAGGTAACTATTGTGGCGTGCATTCTTTTTTTTACTCTACTACTTGAAGTATTTCATAGCAATATATATTTGTTTGTAGATTAAGATTTTATATACAAAACACATTTTATTTATTTCAGTTTATGAAATATGATACATGGCTATCAATTCAATTGCCCAACAGTACATAAAATAGTTAAATTAAGCCTTCCAACATTAAAATGCCTACATGTTACTTACATACATACAGTACAATAATTTTATGTAAGATACTGTAAAATACAAAGTGGTCATAATGGAGTATGTTTACATTATATTAATACTTGCAGTAAAGTAAAGAATCAAAATACCTCTTCCACCACAGCCTTTAATGATGCTGACACAGTGTGGTCAGCTAATGTGTCACGTGTATCCAGAAGTCCTCGTAAGAACTCATCTTGCTATGAATGTCTGAAAATCCACTTTCTTTGGTAACAGATGCTCTTACAGCTGCTTGAACAAAAAGACAGTGACTGAATAAAATGGGTGTAAACAGTGTTGAGCAGTTCCTAACTGGCAGTGACTCACGTCTCAATAACTTGTCGTGAGTGTCACTCATCGGTTTCACAGTGGCGACACCGCTGGCACGTTGACCGTTATCTGAGAAACCATTATCTGACCGTTGATCGTCATCTGACCCTGTATGGCACTTTATGGAAATTAGCCTGGAACTTCCCACCAAATTTGTCCAACTCACAAAGCTGAAACATACTCTCCCAAAATATGTCCTAGCTGATGGTGGCTGTTAGACTTTTGGGAATCCCAGACACTGTCTGCACTACAGGGCCATTCCAGGAGCAGATGAAATGCCTGAGGGTAGTTCATTGGTGCAGGCATGCCAGGCATGTGCTGAATATATTAAATAAGGTCTGCCAACCCAGACATACAGGGAATTCATCACACTGAAATGACAAGTGGCAAATGTTTTTGGAGCCTTTATCTGCAATTTTAGTTACCACATACTGACAGTGGTCAACCATAAATATTTGGAAAGGGAGTTGATAATATAATATTACATTACATTATATTGTATGCACTGCAAAGAGCCAGAACTTTTTCACTAGGCCTAACACATGCCTTTCATGTCTACGACAATATAAATTATTTGTGATGGCAGCCTTTATTTAATATGTAACTAAATCTGGTAGAGGTTCCATCAGTCTCCAGTGTTTTCTAAGGAGCCCAATAGCTGTATTTGGACAGGAACATTATTGTTTATTATAGCCACAAGTCTTCAGAGAGGTGTCAACCTCTGATCCAAAGTAGGACTCAAACAGTGTGTGAGGAGGGCTTGTCTGCTGTGAGACGCTCATGTGGAAAATATGTGCTGAGTAGTTGTTTAAGCCACTGCTGAAAAAGTGCAGATGGTGAGATGATCTCAGAAAAACATTTTATGTGTATAACACAGACCTACATTATATGTCGCTTCAGCTCGAAGAAAGAAAGTTTCATCCAAGCTAGAACTTACCTGAGGGCCATTTTGGTTGGTGCTATACTCTTTCTTCTCATATTGGGATCTCTTTTTATACTGGCTTTTCAAGCTGCTTTGAGCTGTAAATAAGCAACATTAGATACAAAACTCCCCCTTGTTGCTCACCCAGTTTAACGGCAAATATTTTTTAGCTTTAGCGACATTTTTGCAGTTTCAATGGACACAGCATACAAAAACAGGCAATTACTGTAACATATCTACCATGGTTCCAAACAAAGAAAAATGATATTATGCAAACTGCTCAGCAAGCAATCGTTGTGGATATAAATATAAGCCACGTAAATACCCAGCTGTCCTGGGTGGGAGCCATGAGGGTCGAGTGTTCACAGCAAGTGAAGCGTTCCTCTGAGTGACGGGGCCGCCTGGAAGAGTCAGGCATAGCTCTGAAGCCTGCTGTCCCACCAAACTGTTCCCACAGGACCTGCCTGCAGCATCATGCCTCCGTGCAGCCCACACAGCCTCTTAAATTACTTCACACTCCCCGAGGATAGGATGCAAAGAAGCAAGTGGAACCACTGGTATTTTGCCTTTAGGCATTCAAAAGACATACCAGCCCAGGGATAGGCAACGTATATAGGAATGGCAAATTGCCAGTAAAGTCATTAACACTTACATAGACATGTGTCCATATGCTTCTCCGGGTTTATAACTGAATCAAAGCATCACAATACTTATTTGGAGTGTGAGGGGTCAAATTTACAGAGCCCAACCGGCATCAGAAGTAAAATGTAGAGGAAATGTAAATGTGATTCCCTTGAATTTATACATTTTGCGCATGAGTCATCAAAAAAGTTTAGCATTAAAATCTGCCAGACTCTGTAGCAGAAGGCACTAATGTACCTACAGCAAACGTAATTTTGGTGCCGTGTACGCTTATGTTGACACTGCAACAAGGTAATTGAAGTTTTCTTCTGTCTTGAGGAGGGTTACAAAACTGACAAAAGCAGACAAAACAAAAACATGGGCTCAGAGGTCTGGGCCCATCTTAGCTTCCTCTGTAGACATCAAAGCTATAAAAGGTTCTGCTGTGATATGACAATGTGCAGAGATACTGATATTTTGAAAGATGATAGATTGCCCTGTTTGGAAGAAGAGATGCTTTACAGAGCTTGTCAGCAGAAACTAGCAGGATGAGGACCAACAAGTGGTGCAGCAGTGTGTGTGTGTGTGTGTGTGTGTGTGTGTGTGTGTGTGTGTGTGTGCCTGTGACAGCATGCTTCCAAAAAAGAATACAGATTCATTTATGACCACCAACTTGTCCTCCTATTTTTGTTGAAGCTTTCACTCTACAGATGGCATAAAAAGGCGTAATTAGGCAACACACACCCAGTCACATGTGGGACTAAAGCTGCTTGATACAGATAATGAGCTTAGTGCATCCACTCCAAGGCCTAATAAATGCTGAGTGGCTCCACTTAAACATAGATAACAAACCAGATATGCATTTAGTGAATGAAGAGCCACTTGGCCTGCTGGTAGTTCTTTTGAACTTTTCAACCTGCGACCTAAAAATAAATCTTATCTTAAGATGAGACAGTGTTTCTTGATAAAGTAGTCTGAGGGATGGATTTGCATTTCCTTAAAAACATGAATATTCATAGTTTGAGGAAATAGGTGATGTAAAAGATAGTTTTCATAATGAGCCTTTATCACACCCTCATATGTTCGTTCTATGGTGAAAACAGTGGAGCTTGTTGCTTAGTAACAACAGCTTTTTTGATGGCCAGTCCCTGCCTCATTCATAAAAACATATTTTTTGTAAGTGGGCCAACACAATATGGCACACAGCGTTAAAAGCTTGTAATTTCAAAGGAGGTTTTGGTAAACATTGCAACATTGACTTAGAAGTATATGATTCAGAGATATTGTTTGTGCCTACTGATCAAATAACTAGTGTAATATCCTTTTAGTTCCACCTTACATCTCATTTATCTTATTTTCATGGTTTCCAAGGTACATAGGAAGATTATCTGCCATCCCAGCATGGGTCATTGAGCTCTAACCATAAGACGACACCATGCAGTACCGCATATTTTCACATGAAAGCATTTCACTGATGATGTCCCATGGTGAGACTGTATGTGTGGAGACATCATAGAATAACCAAGATTGCACTTGACTTTGCATGAGATTAAGTGACATAGTGGTCTGGTGTTACATATATAAACGTTGTCACTCTCTCAGCGAATATGATCATCTGAACCTAAGTGTATTTCTTTTTATTGCCAAGACATTCTTCTGCTTTCTGAAACACATGTTACATGAAGTGCCCTAGATGTTAAATATAAGCCTGCACTTGATCAGCTACTTTTGACCATGTATTCATTTTTAAACCACAATGGGAGGTATGTGGTACATGTCAAATGTAATGAAGAATTGACAGGAAAGAAAGCCTGTTTCTGAACTGGATTGAAATGTTTTTTTGTCACTTGGGCATAGCATCAAAGAATATTTACTCCACCAAACCACCGAGTGATCACACAAAGGGGCCTGGCTTCATTTGTGCAAATCCCCAAGGTTTAACACCTCGTCTGCTTGACAAGAATTAAATGTGATGTCTGCTGTTGCCATTTTTACTTTGACAGTCAAAGCACACAAAGCAGACCAGGGTCTGCACGGCATCAGCGTCCATTTTAGTGGTAATATTATCCTTGTGGTGTCAATCTGTGAGAGGCTTTAGGAAAAACAATGTGAGATAGATCTTAGACAGTGTGAAGTGTTCAGTAGAAGTGTCCTCTTGTATGTCACAGCTGATGGAATACAGCCAGTGGTGCAAAAGTATGTGGGGCAAAGCTTGAAGTTCAGGTGTTTTTAGCAAAGGAAGACACAGCCCTAAACACGACTTCAGGTTATTTTGTGAAATAAAAATTAATTCTTAAACACAGATTAGGTGTCTGGTTTACAGCAAAAGTTGTTTGTTACATGACAAGGTGAAAGGACTTTGATAAAGATTTGGTTCATCCTCCAGCAACTAAAGTTAGTTTGAACTTAAACCACTTGATTTAAATTAAAGAACTATTTTGGTCACACAATTAGAGGCTTCAACCATGGTGCCATTTTAATTTACTAATTAACTATTATGGTTATGTCGCCACTACATGATAGTCTCTTAATGGTGTCCTTGCTTTTTATCCAAACAGCATGTACGCATTTGCATATGAAGACATTTAAATCAAATGTCATGACATTTCATGAGACATGAACTTTTGAAAAAAAAAATACAAAAGTAACGGTTAAATCAAATCAAGTTTTAATTAGTTCATTATTTTTGTTTATGAGTTGTGAATTCTTATAATATCATGACAAATGACTGTGTGTCGCTTATTTCAACCCATATCTACCTCCCCAATAACAAACTACAGACGGACAAAGTGAGCGGCTAGATGGTCAATGTGTGGAGCATGTGAGCAGCTAAAGAGCCAGGTATTTCCTTCAAGAGTTGGTGGAGACCAAAACAAAAGCTAAAAGGAGTAAATATTTGATTTACATTTACAAGAAAACTCCAAATAAATTATAATGTTGATCTCCTGGATATGTCAATGGGCAGTTGTTTCCCAACACGTTAGCCGTAACAGCACTTTATAAAGTGATAATATACCAATGTTGTGTTTACAGCTTGTTGTTCTGCCTCCATGTGCCCAAAGATCAGTAAATGCAGGTGAAACGTTGAACTAACTGCTGTTTTCTTTCTTTTCACAGATGAAAACTGCACCTACTTCAGACACTTCACTCCAGGGCAGGACGCTGAGATATTTGAATATAAAACACAAAAAGGTAGGTTTCTGTTATTGGTTCTTTCATTCCATCCAGTCTAAAAAAATAAATAAATAAGGAAAGATTAATTTGTGAATTCATTTTGTGATTATGTTCCTTGGAACATTAGGACATCCCATGTCTGTGAAGTTGAACATCAAACTGAGTGCATCACAGTTTCCCAACTGACCTCACCTGCTGCTGCTCCGCTGCTCCCAGTGGGTTCAGATTTTCATTCATGTTTCACTTCTGACCGCAGCACAGCCATCAAAGTCACAGCAGGTGTTTGAGACTGTCAATGACAAAACCCTTCAGAGGACATGAATAAGTCCTGGGTGAAAGTCAATTGGATTTTCCATTTTTCCCAACCCTTTGTCCAACAGGCTAAACGTCAGTGTGCCCGCAAAAGACATATTGGCAACACTTTATGCCCCACACCATCTCTTTGCATTGTATGTCATAAATGTTTATTTATTTATTTATTTGAGTGTGATAGTGTGCCTCAGACATTTTTGTCACAAATATTATTGGAAGATGTTGATGCATACTGGGGTTCATCGTCCACTCATTAAGCCACAGCATTCACAGTGCGTACTGACACAAGGCTGATAGTGTTTCACATATGGTGCCTCAGGAACAGTGCGAGACATGTAATGTACATACAGAACAGTCAACATGGCATAGCTGTGTGTGTTTGTTCCAACCCCCATTTCCCTCCGTCTTCCATTCCTTCCATCCTCTCCTCTCCAGTGACCCTGTTACAGCTGTGACCACACCGAGCCCAGCCATGCAATGTGCGTGAGGAAGCAGAACACATGTGGAACACTGTCACACTCAATTATTGGGTTGTAAATGTGAATAGTCTTGTGCATGAAGTCGTACACACCCCCACACCTTAAACTCAGAGATGCTGATGCAAACATTCATGGTTACCCCTCCCCCAGCCTCTAACACACATGCAGCATCCCAGTGCTAATGCCCTTGAGAGACACACTGCAAAGTTTCCTGGAATGATTGCAGCACTGGCTTATGTTCCCTGTAGTGTTATTCACTCTAGACTGAGCCATTTGGCTATACCATAATGGTGCATAAGGTTGAATGAACATAGTAGATCCATGTCACCACAGGCACTTCCAGACAGTAAGGCTTTTATCTGCTATAGGGGTTCGCCAGTAAAAAATAAATGTGTAATGACAATCTCGCAAGTTGAGAATAGTCAAGGATGCTGTACAAATGGATCTTGGCCTTTGGAGGTTCCTAATATCTTTTACAAACATAAGTAAACTATGTAAAATGTCTACATAAACTTTATTGTGCCGTCTTATTTGGGAGGACTGTCTTCTTCCTCATTGCACACAAAACATAAAACATAAAACCTCACAACCCATATGTATATCATGGCCAAACATACAATTACACCTGTGTTTATGTAAAAAAAGGGAAAAACAGTTCCTCTTTAATGCATAACAATAGTTATACTGGAGGGTTAAGATCTTGCAAGATCTGGTCAAGAGAGGGGACTAAAACAAATCTCAAATTCTGAAACTTATAAAAGCAACATATGCAAATGTCTGTATACATAAAAATAATCCCACCAACACACGTAAACATGCACACATGAACACTACAGTACATATACATACATGAATAAACAATATATTGCACACACACAACTACATACATATACATGAGGAGCAAAGCTATATAATGCTGTCTCAGAAGTATTGACATATCACACAAAATTCAACATATTCCGCAATACTGTGACTTCCATTAACTGCAGTACAGGGTTGACCCTGTTATATGTAAGTCTCACCTTTCTGAGAAATCCTTCAGCGGTCCAATGAATTATTGAGAAACGTTTGGAGTTTTTAGACTGAGCTAGCCAACAAGTGTTCAGGGTGCGGCCCATCCTCCCCTGCCAGCAGGAGATGAAGGCTCTCTCCCCCAGAGGAATGCCTCTCCTGTGGGCATGCTTCACAGGCAAACAGGAGGCAGATCAAAGGCCTTCCATCCTACCCACCTCTCTGCTCGGAAAAACAAGCCAGTCGCTACTCCTGTTACACACACACACACACACACACACACACACACACTGTATCTGTAAACGACCACATTACATTCATATGGTATTTTTGTATGTTGAATGTAAATATCATTGCCTTCATAGCACAAAGCATAAAGGATAAGGCTGTTGATGTGCTATTTTTTTCTTATTGTCAACAAATCCCGTAAAAAGACTAAAATCATCAGTGAATTGATCCTACTAACAAGCGTCGTCTGTGTGACGAAACAATGTCAAAAGGGTTACGAAGTGGCCCCAACCTTGGAAAAATGTGGGGTCATTTTGGCTTCAAGCAATTAAACAACAAACTGGCTGTTGTCACCAACTACATATTGTACACATTGTTTTAACTCAAAGGAACAACTAAAGCCTTTATTTAAATGGCCAAATGTCCATAATATGTTAAAGCCTATAGCACTCCCATATTGCTATAGCTCAGTTTGAAAGGGAGGTTTGTAGCTTTTCAATAATCCATACTGCGTCTTAAAGCAGTGTCTTCCTATTGGTTGTAGAACATGTGGTGTGTGGTGTGCCACCCTAACCACTAGTTGACTTCTTTGTATTTATGAATCAAAGAAACGCATTAAATGGTGGATTCAGACCTCGTTTTTTGCCTAATTGAATCATTTCTCACATGAGGATTTGTGGCCTTACTAAAGTAATCACACAATGAAAACGTTTAAGTTAATTTCACTCCAGTGTAATGTGAACAATGACATTCAACAATTCGACATTAACAAACATCATGTCATCCCTCTTGGTCCGGTTCTTTCCAGAGTACAACATCTCCGCTGCAGCCATCTCCATCTTCAGTCTTGCCTTTATGATCCTGGGGTCTCTGTGTTTGGTGGGATCATGTACCGGTAAAGGCAAGGGAAGAGACTACCTCCTCAAACCTGCCGGCATGTTTTTCGCATTCGCAGGTGGGTTCAGTTAACCACGAAAATTTACTTTTTCCTGCAGCATTTACAGTATGTAATGCAAAAACCTCGACTTGCCTTCATGGTCACATCATGTTTACACAACTCTCTCCATCCCAGGTCTCTGTTCCTTCATCTCACTGGAGGTGATGCGTCAGTCAGTCAAACGCATGATTGAGAGCGAGGACACAATCTGGATCGAATACTACTATGCCTGGTCCTTCGCTTGTGCCTGCACCGGCTTTGTCCTCCTCTTTCTCACTGGTATCTCCCTCCTGCTCCTCTCCATGCCCCAGATGCCCAGGAATCCATGGGAGACTTGCATGGACGCCGAGCCGGATCAAGTGGAGTGATAGCTAGACAGACAGCTGAATACAGGAGAGTGACTGTGTCTTTTGAGTACAGGTGTTAGATTCATTTCAAGAACAAGAGCTGCTCATGAAAGGGTAATGTCATGATGACAGAAACTGGTTTGGGTGTGGATGGACCATAGCCTTGATGGGAAATGTACCTCCCTACAATTATACAGCAACTTGAATATTGGCCTTTTGTCAGAACGTTTGCCTTGTTCTGTATGCCCACCCAGAGTGTATAATGTACCTCCTTAGATACGGTTGATGTTGGAGACCAGAGCTCAAATCTGGCCTAAAAACCACCATACTTCTCAGTAATTTAGTTTTACATTCATCATTTAGAAATGATTCATCAGTGTTATGTTACCTTCCAAATACCATCATTCTGCACAACTTACATTAATATTAAATTAAGATTTTAGATTAATTTAATTGATTATATGCACTGCATTATGTATGATATCTTGTACATATCTGATGTTCGTCTGTTGATTTTTGTATGGGATTGCTCAAGGAATCATTTACTTACAAGAAATATCAATTAAGTAAGAGAAGTCGAGACATGTATTCAAATGTTAAGTTGTACATTTCTAAGATTTATAAAGAACCTTTAAGGATGATGAATTTCCCATTAAAATAAGAACTTCGTGAATAAATGACTGATACCAAGCAAAGCAGTAGCACAGAGCAGGTTTGTGTGTGTGTGTGTGTGTGTGAGTGAGTGTGGCAGGCTGAATGCTAAACACCCACACAGTCTGCAGCAACGTCATGTTGGAAAATGTTCAGTTCTAGCAGGTGCACATACAAGGCCTTTAACTTTTTGTTGACAGCTTCCAAACCAAACTGACACAAAACATTCTCTGTTCATTTTCATGTGTCATCATGGCCCATTTGAAACAGCACTTTGTATTTACCATTTTCTCTGTGAAGAACAAATGTACAGAGATCATAAAAATGTTTATGATCTGTATTCGCCAACTTTTAACCCCATGTGTGGACCGGCTGTCATTGAGCTTTTGTGGAAATGTAAAAAAATGACATGCCGTTTTGTGTTAGAATGGACTGTTATTACCCGTCCAAAACACACAAATATAACAAAGACAAAATGTGGGATGGTGTTGCAAGGCCAAGTTCAAAATGGTCTAGTCCAGTTGGGTTTGAGAAGTAGAAAAACCTCTAGGAGCTGCTTTCTTGGCCTTCACACCATATACTACACCATACCATATTATAAACTACTATACATCTTTCAAAGGTACAGCCAGTGGTGGAGGAAGTACCCAGATCTTTTACTTAAGAAAAGCAGCGATACCACAGTGTAGAAATACAAGTAAAAGCATTTAAAATTGGTAAAGTAAAAGTACAAAAGTATTAACATCAAAATGTACTTAGAGTACCAAAAGTAAAAGTACTCATTATGCAGTATGGCCCATTTCAGAATCATATATTATCGAATTATAATTATCAATTATGAATTAATTAATGTGTAGATCACTTTGATGTTGCAGCTGGTAGAGGTGGGGCTAATTTTAATTACTTAGTGTACTGCAGGGTAGCTTGTGAATTTCCCCCCAGGATCAAGTCTCATCTTAACTGAAAATAATACATCTTAATTTATTTTTTAATTATATTTTGTATTATTAATCTCAATCTGGAAAGTAACTAGAAACTAAAGCTATTCAATTAATGTAGTGGAGTAAAAATTACAATATTTGTTATTTGAATTGTGGTGGTGCAGGAGAATAAAATAGAAAATGGAAATACTCAAGTTAAGTACAAGTACCTCAAAATAGTACTGTTGTGGGTATTCTGAGACTCTGAAAGTCTCTCATAAAGACATTTGTTTTTACTTTGTATCATGAAATAGTTGCTATCCTGTGCATATAGAGGTCAACAGTTAAGCAGTTAATGTATTAATTTTTTTTGTGCAACTGTGAGAGCTGCAACCATTCATGCTATGAGCTACATGTATTTTGACTTTACTGATGTTTTCCTGACAGACTTACTTCTGATATGTTTGACTAAGAAACAAGTGGGAAAAAAGAAAAAAGAAAAAAATTCCAGCAGGATTACTAACAATAGTGGCACTGCTGACGGGGATTTCTATATTCTTAGTCTTTATGTTTGTCTTTTTCATTGAATATGGCATGCAATTAAACAAGGTTTTGAATGCAGTAGATTATGTGTGTGTTTATGTGCTATAACTTTGTAATGAAAAATAAATCTCATCAGCTTTGGAAAAACATTTGTCTGAGGTCGATTTGTTTTTTGTCTGTCTCCTTTGCGGTCAAGTACCCAAGAAAAAGGTGTGCGGACGAGTGGATGTTGATGAAAGGTGTGATGGCCTTCCGGCTCTGCACGTTGTGTTTCGCGTCTCCTTTCAGGTCCTGGTACAGTCGGCGGGCCTGTATTAGTCCAACTGGATGCATCTGACTAATGCATCCAGAATGTGGATCAGCCGTTCCAGTTACTTAACGCTGACACTGTGACCATTTTCTAAATCAAGCATGGCTTTCCACAGAAGAACTGAAGTTTAACAGGCTCAACTCCACATTTTTTATCGTCCCAGTCTTAATACCTGGTTTTTAATTGAGGTATTCTTTCTCACTGCAAGCGACCTAGCTGATGTTCAGTTTAGGAAGAAAGGCTTCTCTATAGTAAGTACTGCTGTGCAAAGCAGAGGATGTATAAAAAAATTAAAAAGGACAGAACTCGAGCAGTTTCAATAAAAACACTTTAATAGAGAAACAAATAAAAAAGAAAATAAACCTTTGAAACACAGTCTAAATCCTTTATTATAACCACCACCAATTGAAATGAAGAAGAGTAAAACAGATCTATTCATTATTTTGTACCCACGAGGGAGGAACCAATGGGACTGGGAGGCTGGGAGAACAGGTGTGCCATTGATTCACTGCAGCGAGGGAAGAACAGAGGAGAGCAAACAGATAACAGGAAGAGATGTGGCGTTTATAGAAGGCTGAACACAGTGCTCTCTACTGGCTGGGCAAAAGGTTGCTCCCTTTCTATGTGCCACACACACACAAGTTGGTTTCGCTTTTTTTTTCTTTAAAAGGCAACACAGAATGTTTTCAAGAAAAGGATTCATAGGATGATATATGGTGCAATATTGGGTGGATAAAAACGTTCAAATCCAACTTCATTGCAAGAGTAAAGACCCTTAAATTCATAGGAAAGATCTTGTCAAATGGATTTTGGAAACAAAGATTCTCGACAGGACAAAATTAAACCTTAAAAACAAATCAGCAGTGGTGAGTATTTGTGAATAAAATCCCTTTAAAAAGTCCTTGGCTCAATCTCTTCTGCTTCAAAAATAAATAAAAGTGTATTCGAAGAAGCGGTGAAATATTAGTATTGCACAACTTCAGAGATTAGCCAACGACTGCTTTGCGGAAGAATGATTCCCCAAACATGTCCAAAGCTTCGTAAATGCGACACACACCAGGGAGCAACCTCAGCTTTAGCCCTGCTAATTAACTGCAGAAGGGAAAAAAAAGAACTTACATGACCATTACATATATTTGATTGACATGTTAGTAAAATATTATAATAGTTTTGTTGATAATGTCACAAGTTATTGTACACATCAAATAATATACCAAAATTTTGACTCTGTAGGTTGAACAAAAGCTTTTTTTTTTTTCTCTTTTCTTTTTTTTTTCATCCACAAATCATTACAAACTGATAAAACAGGGATAAAAACCAGCCAGGTCATCTCAACATGCATTAAAAGAAAACAGTCTTCACATTAAAAATAAAAATCCATGTTGATTGTTGTACAGCTGTGAAGTGGTGAGGAAAAACATGACAAATCCAGCAACATATACTTAAAAATATGTATTGTACAGTGAAATAAGTTGTCTTATAACAGCTGCAACATAAATTCTCCTCTTTGTCAAATCAGCCAGACACCATCAAAAAAAAAGAAAAAAAATCTAAAAAGTTACAACAAGATGTTGCAACTGCCAACTGGTTTGTTGTTGTCCATTTCTAGAATTATTATTATTATTATTATTTGTGAATTTGCATAATTAAAAAGGGCATACCTCTTCTTTGAACAGCTTCTACAAAATTGAGGCGCTCCCAAAGTTCTTGTTTGTAAATACCTAGAAAATGCATATTTACAAGTATGTGTTGTTCTCTGCCAAGTCAAAAAATCTGGACCTTTGAATTACAATGTCAAAACCTGAAAATAAAACCACAGCTTTATGAAGCTCTCCGCTGACTGTTCAAAACACATCTAAGTTGTTAGCCATAGGGCATTAGCTTTCTGAGGTGGGGACATTTTAAGAGATTTAACAGTGACTAACTGCCGAATGAAAGCCACAGAACAGCCTTGACTTTAGTACAGTTTTTTACCAAATTGCAGATGGGGCAGTGATGTTTTAACAATTAACGATTTACATATAACAGGACGAGCACTGGATGACTGTTCCCAGTATTGCTTTTATCATAAAGGAAAAAACCTTGGCAGATGGTGTATGAGCATCTTTTTATATTTTACCTGCATGAGACTTAAATCCTCAGGGCTTCATGTGCATGTAGCTGTGTGGCCTCCAGTAACAAGCAACTCACTGACTGAAAATGAACTGGTCAAAAAGTTGTCAGGTCAATTAAATTAAATTAAAAGGGAGTGAGATTCATCTACTTTAATATTAATATACCAAATCAGATCAGACTGAAAAAGTGAATAATGTAAATCTCTGAATGACCGGGAACAACTTCCGCGACATTGCCGATTCATTCTCATTATGCACAGCCTAAAAACAGACACATTAACAGTCATACGTCTTTGAACAGCTTGTTGTATGGTTACTTTTTATGTTACTTCTTTGGTTAAATCTCAAGCAACCGTTTGCTTTGAATGTCATGAAATAAGACAACATTATTAGGGAAAGGGAAATGCTTTTGACTTCTTATGGTCAATGGTCAATGTTTTTGGTGGAACTGGGAGCAAATATAAGCTTACGAGAAATATACGTGATAACTGTTTATTATAATTATTCATATTACGCAGGATCTTTGGGCAATCTGGTTTACACTATGATAAGGCATCTAGAAATTGGGAAACTGACTGCAAAAGACCAACTCTATGTTAAAAGCATACACAGCATCAACGACCCGAATAATACATAGTATGCTGTTTGCTACAGTGACCAAGATCCGAGCAATGAAATAAAAAGCCAGAAATGTCAGTATATTATTAATACGCATTTTAAAATTTCAGGATATTTACTATACATTTACAGCTTCAATATACTTCAGATTTAACCAAAAATGCTAACATTTATCCCGTTCAAAAACGTCTGACTGGCACGGTTGATCACACCCTCAGTTTAAACTTACCCATCATGACACACCACTCTGACCTCACCACTCTCTTCACTTTCACAAACCCTCAGAGTACTGCAACCTTTAAAAAAAAAAAAAAAACTCAATGTCCATTAGCGACAAAAAAAAAAACATCTCACATCCCCAGCAGTTATTGAAACAATTTACCTGGTGAGGATTTTGTTGACCAAAAGAAATAAAATGACTGAGCATCGGCCACAAGAGCGAAGCGGTTTGGGATAATCTTATCACAGAAAGCGATGTCTGGTGTTCTCTGATCCTTAAAACAAACAAACTAAGATTTACACTGTTGCCGCTATTCTGACATTTTCACACTGTATCTATTGTTGCTGATGAGACATTGTTGAAAAATAAAATGCGCAATCAATATTTGTAGTTATTTTTCAGTAAACAATCACATTTACTAAAGATATCACTAAAGAGGATTCCCAGGTAAGAATGTCTAAGAATTAAGGATCAGAAACCAACAAACAAAACACAAAAATTCATAATGCAAATGCTAGCATGATACAGGAATTTAAGGACATGTCTGTGGCATACAATTCAGTCTTTTATTTTCTTTATATGTACAGATTAGAGGAAAATTTATCTACTTCTATACACTGTTCCATGTAGTTTCTGTGTCAGTTGACCACTTAGCTTTTGTCCGTTACCACAACTACAGTAGTATGAAAATCAAGACGCAACGTCCACTCAAAACTGAGGAATACAAAATGATAAAAACTTCAACATACGTATTTAGTAACCAACAAAACCAACTTCAATAAGGAAAAATATGCAGGTAGCTAAGTGGTCAACCAAATCTCGCCTTTTTTATTTTTTATTTGTTTTTATAACTTTTTTTTAGCATTACGTACATATACAAGTGTAGATAATATAAGTATATATTCATATATACATAATGAGTATGTATATATACCAGTAATGCATTCATTATATATACTTATTTTCTTCACAGATATGTGAAACAGGAGAAAAGATGACTGTTACAAATAAAAAGTTAAAATGAAACAAAATGCAGAAAACAAACCTACTGATAGAAACAATTTGTAAATGCACTTTGCACTATTTTTTTTTTTGTGTTTTTAGAAACAGTTTTGCCTTTTTTTTTGTTTAGTTTTAAATTTTATCACTTATTTATTATGTGGGAGAGGTGACACTCATTTAAAATAGGAATAGTACCCATTGCTACCATTTGAACTTCCTATACTCAGCTCTTGTAGGAGGGAGAGAGGGTCGCTGTTCTTTTTGACCTGTTCAGGGCGAACAGCTCGCGGTTTGGGTGGAGCGCGGAGGGCGCTGGCATACGACATGGTGGGTGGTTTGCTTAAATTTGGAGCCCCCTGGCTGGCCTCCGTGGGGGCTTGCGGTGGTGGCGGCGGCGGCGGCTGCTGCTGCTGCTGCTGCTGCTGCTGCGGTGGCGGCGGCGGCGGTGGCGGCTGCTGCTGCTGCTGCTGTGGCGGCTGCTGCTGCGGCGGCGGCTGCTGCTGCTGCTGCTGCTGCTGCTGCTTGTTATTGGGCATGAGAGGGGGAAACTGTCCAAGGTGCTGAAGGGAGTTGAGGGAGTGTGGGTGCGCCTGCTGTGCTGCTGTGGCCTCGGCCTTCACCTGTTCCTCCGTCTGACGAAGGGCCTTGGAAGCTACAGGACCCAGGGAGAAGACGCAAGAAGTGGATTAAAGAAGTGCCCCAAAAAGATAAGAGAGGTTAATTAGACTTGGATGGAACTTAAGAAATAGCAGTCCTGTCCTGCTTTGACGAACAAAACAACTCAGAGTAAAAGAACATAACGTCTACAACAGCGTATTTGGCGACACCTACCCAAAAGGTCCCGGTGCTGAGCGAGTGTACCGGCTCCGTTACATGGAATGTTCTGGAACGGACCGGGACCCCCACCATTACTTGGCCAGAGGTCATGTGAGGGGTAACCGTAGGGGGCATGTGGGTGCTGAGGATGTTGTATGTGCGGATGAGGGTGGTCCTGGGGGTCTGACGTACAGGGCTGGGACTGCTGGGACAGGGCGTTGTGGGGGTTGGCTGGAGACAATTCATCTGGGTAGCTGGAGGAGATGCGCCGCTGATAGAGAGGCCGGCCTGGACCTCTGGGTTCATACTGTACAGACAGTAACGATGGATAAGGAAGAGGAAAAAGGGAGAACAAGATATCAGGTCAGAGAAAATGGCGGGCAATATGACCTTAAAAATGAAAGTGACATGCAGCCCACAAGAAGCAGTAGCCATCGTTTTACAGCACTAACTGATTCAGTTATGGAGACATAGGAAAACACTCCAGTGAAAGTGTATGTCAAATAACCGTTTTATACTTTCACAAACTGCACCACTGCTGTGCCCAGAACACCTCAATATTTTGGAAAGATCAAAGTACCACAGAATGAATATAACCTGTCCCTGTAGTGCAGGTCTTACTCATTTATAAGATCATACTTACCATTAATAAAATAAAAAGACTGAGAAGATGATATTCATTCTGCATCTCAAATTTGGGCGATTTAAGCCCCTAATTATCCACATTTGCCTGTCAGCATACATCGTTTAGAGTTTATCGGGAACTTTGAAATTTCTTCTTTATGCAACATTTAGAGCTGAATGTTTGAGAAATGCCTGACTACGTTAATCACGTCATAATGCTTACAGCTGTACCAGTGTAGAGACAAATTAACCCATTTATGGTATTTACAGTAGAACGGGTGATGCCTGATTTCCCCCATTTACAGAAACTGTCAGAGAGGTACAAAGTGGGAAAAAGTGATCAAACAAGTTCTTTCCTTGATGCATTTTGAAGCAGATATTTGCATATGCACATGCAGTGCTGTGAAATAAAACTGTCCACAATTCACACTCACTTTCGCAGTGAATTCTACATGTGGCTTTGAGTCTTTTTAGAACAAGCTTGTCATATCAAAGCAGACACAGAGCTTGCACTGAAGTCATTCCTATATGGACCATAAAACACTATCTAGAATGTTATGGGAACTACAGGCATACAGGGGTTTGTTCCTTCAAACGAACAAACAATGTAGAAACATGTTTAATTAATATAAACAACACAATTACAACAGTATCCTCCTGGAGTAGTTTTAGTCTGTAATGAAGCTTAGCGTACGGGTAGTTTTACATTTTATTTTAGTATACAGAGATTTTTAGATAAACTAATAAGTCTCACTGCTAATTTCATTTATTTATTAGATAACAGATAATATTCTAAATGAATGGAAAACCCATACCTCATCTACATTGTGAAGGGCTGTGGCTGCTGATGTTCTGGGGGACAGTGGGTGGTAGGACTCCTGGTCTTGACCTTGACTTTGTTGGTGCTGTTGTTGTTGTTGTTGTTGTTGTTGCTGCTGCTGCTGCTGCTGCTGCTGTTGTTGCTGTTGTTGTTGTTGTTGTTGGTGATGCTGCTGCTGCTGCTGCTGCTGGTGCTGCTGGTGCTGATGGTGAAGTTGCATCAGGTGGACTTGCTCCTGCCTGTTGGGGTGAGCCATGATGGGCAGTCCATAAGGAAGGCCGTGGCCCTGGTTCCCTAACAGGTGGTTCTGCTGTGGTGGGCTCACTGATGCAGCTCCACCATGAGACCACTGGGCCTCTTGCAGAAGGTATTTGACCTGGGAGGGAGGGGGACTGGCAGGGTGCGCTGGTGGCTGATGTGGGTAGCTACCAGTATTATACAGGGGGTTCACCGGGTGCTGCTGCTGCAGAGCTGGGTTGTTGAGAAGGTTGTCGTGAAGGAGATCGCGGCCAGTGTCATGGGAGTATGGTCCTGATGGGAAAGGGCCGGCATGATTGGAGGTGGCGGCTAAAGAGGATGAAGGGTCGCTTGAGGCACGGGACTGGGACTGGCGGTACTGGAGGAGACGGGATTGAGGTGGGGGCTGCATCTCAGCTGCTTCCCTGGGTTCAGGCTGCTCCTGTGGGGGCATCTCTCTCAAGAGGCCCGGGTACCTGGGAAATGAAAATGTATTTAAAATAAACAATTGCAACTGGACTGAGAATCTCCCTGCACTGTTTCAAGTTTCATGTCTGTCAAGACATAATATTTGGGGAAATTATAAGCGTTTGTTCAACTAAAAAAACTTTGTTTTCATTCCTTAAAAGGGTCATTGTAGCTGAAAATAATAATAATTGTGTAATACAGTATACATTGTTACCCAGATATTTTCTGAGATAGTTAGTGGATAGTTTACACATAAATATTTTCAATATTCAGTAGTGAAACTAACATTTCTTTAGTATCAAGTTATAAGACCATTAAAAAATGACAAATAATACAAACTGGTGCTTTGTCTAACCTGGTGAAAGGTGGCCCAGTGGAGGCAGATGTAACAGATTCATCATCCATATTGGCACTAATGCCCCAACTAGCTGCCCGGAGCAGCTGATGGGGGAAGCGAGCCATGCCGGGCTGAGCAAGATGGGCGAGGTGTTGGGGTAGGGGAAAGGCGACACTGCCTTGGAGAAAAGGGCCTGCTGCCTCCCCCCACTGGCCCAGCCGGGCTGCCTGCTGCTGCTGGCTCAGGGCCTCTAGAGCCAAGGGACCCTGGAGGTCTGAAACGGCAAACACATGATTAGTTTTTTGAGTCACTGGTGTTGTCCTTATGACTCAGTGGGTTAAGAAACTATACACTGTTACATTTTTGATCTCTTTAAACTGATTCACTACGAATTAATATCTAGTGAATTATATTAAATACAATGACATGAGACTGCTACTTCCGCTTGCACGATGGTGTAGTGCCAGCCAAATGATTTTAAATGAATCATGCCTACCTGCTCTGCCATAATACAAAATCTTAATGTACACACACATGTGCAGACCGTCAGCCTCAGAGAATGGCCTTATTCTGGCCTCAGAGTTGAGCTCTGACAGGTGCAACTTCATCCAGACTGTAGAGCCAATTGCGCTCCAGTTTGTATGTAGGTGCAGTTTGCTGATTTCTGTCTGTTTGAAGTTGCATATGTATAGCTACGTATAAAAAAAAAAAATGTATTTTTGTATTCATGGTCCGTTTTATATAGTGAGCTATGGACCTTTTTTGTGTCCTAAAAAAGTAATTATTATATGAATATAGGGATGGTACCTATCAGACAGAATTCAAATTTTCTCAGAGGCATTTAGAAGCGCTGAGCACCTATTGTGATTGGAGTTGGAATCAGTGAGAATTGGATGGAAACCGCATGCAAAGGAGCCCATTTTCTGAGTGGAATATCGCCTAAGGCGTCAGCAGCTGAGGGGGGGAAGGGTGAGGCCCGGCAGAGCTGAAGCGGATCAGAAAGTGAGGAGCTGAGGTTCATTGAGTCAGGCATTCTAGTTTTAGGGATGGTAAAAATATGACTCACCCAGACTATCTCCCAGGCTTCCATCCTGTCCGTCCTCCCCAAAGCTGTTGACCCTGTTATGCTGTGACAGTCCTGGGTGGTGGCCCCCTGGGTGGCCCATTGGAGTCCTAATGGAGCTACTCATCTCCTCCACCCCTCCGGACTCTGGCCCATCCAAAGTGGGAGACTGGACAGCCCTGTGAGGGGGTATGGGGCCACTGAAGAAGGAAGCATTGTGGCTACCTCCAGTGTAGGCAGGGCTGAGCTGTTGCTGCTGCTGTTGACTCTGTTGGGCCATCCCTGGGTGTTGAGGCTGGCCGACCCGATAAGGAAGCCTGGAGACTGGATACTGTGGGGGGAAGGCTCTTCCAGTGGCGGGATGTGGAGGAAAAGCTGGGTTGGGTGGTGCCAGGTGATAGTTGAGGGGTCTTTGGGCAGCTGAGGGATCTTTTCGATGGAGCAGCGCGTTGGGAAATCCAACTAGCCCGTCTGACTGCGAGTCTAGACTTCGACTTTGCCCTGTGTCTAAATCTCCCTGGACCAAAAAAGATGAACACCATTTCAAACACCATAAGCAAAGACTTAGCAGCTTTGGTAATGTGGGTCTACATAAAATGGACAAGTTACTTTGGGATGAAAAATACAAAAAATAAAACACATTAATGTGAACAACTTGCCGGTTTTTCCTTCATGTCTGCAGTTTTCCTCTCTGGTGTCTGAAGACGGCTCTGTTCTGACTTTGGACATCCTTCTAATTTACCTAAGAAGTCGTCAAAATCAAAAACAAACTTATTACCATATGCTTGGCTATTCTATGCAGTTACTTTGTTCTATTTTTTTTGCATACAATTAAGTCATTTGTGATTTTGGGTGGTTGCTTGATCTTTAATTAAAATCCAGGCACACCATTTCGGATGGGGTCTGCCTGTAGCTCCTTGTCAGGGCTGGGCTGGCCCATCCCTAGAGGAGAGGCGTGGGCCACTCCACTGTAAGGTATGGGGGAGCCTCGATTTTGGGCCTGCAACAGATTAAAGTTGTAGGCCATGGCTGCCGGGTGGCTCATGATGCGAGGGTCCACAGCAAAGCGATTCTGGTAACCTGGCCAGGGCAACTGAGGAAAATAAAAATACAGATTGACACATTATTGATCAATACCCCATGAGAGAGGACAGCGGGGTAAACACTATACTGTGGATTATGGACAGCACATTGCAAATAAAAGTGATTATAAACAGTAACATATGAAAACCAAATAGGAGTTTTAGTCCTTTCATTTCAATCATGATTATATATGCAGAAACCATGTAGGGAGCGTGAAGTATGACATAAATAGTTAAATGATAATGCCTATACATACTCTTATTCTGTTTTATTTGTACTAGAAATAATGTGGAGCTTCACTGTTTATATAATTAGGGAATACCAGACAAATTATAGTTTTCACACCAAAGTAAGTGAGGAAATAATAACGGACTCATGTACAGCAAGCCTTTTTGACAAAATGTGCACATATTGTACACACATTCTTAGAGGTGCAATCTTACACTTACACAATTTTCTTTTCTATGAGAACAATTTGACAGAATCCTTTGTAACACAGGCCAAGTATACATGTTTACATATACATTTGTCAATTTGTTACCAGAAGCAGAACACTTACAGGCAGGGGCATGGACATGACCATGTTTCCACCATACACGGCTGGAACGTAGAGGATACTGGCACCTGTATGAGGATCTATCCTCTGAACAGGACTGGGTGACTTGCCCATGCCAGCTGGTGTGCCACCCAAGGGTGGTGTGAATGCCCGAATAGGGTTTCCCATCAGCATGGCTGGGTTGGGTTGGACTGCAATGAGAGACGGTGGCATGGTAATACAAGTAAATGTAAATGGTTCTTAACTTTAATGTGATGACACATTGATAGTAGGCAACACAGAAGCCAAAGGGCATATCCAATTATTCATAGCTTGGAAATTTTCGGTAATACACTGTATGACTCTATAAGAGAGGGGGACAAAATATAAATAGCTGATGGCCAACCTGTACAAATTTTGACATGGAGAGCAGAAAGAAGTGATTTGCACAGATCAGATTTCAGTTCAGGCTAATGAAGCGGCTGACAATCTGCAGTTGTAAGCGGTTGAAACAAACGGATTGTCTTCCTCTAGTAAGCGTCGTAATAACAACTCCTTGCTGTGTTGTTCAAGGCTGCATCGCTCTGATGGCTTCAATAGCCTCAGGCCTTCATGCGTCCATCTGGGGCGTGCATTAGACTGGCTCATATCAAGCTGTCGAGATGTGTGCTTAGTTGTGTGTGTGTAGGAAGACAAAGTAAGAAGAAAAAATTTAAACTCTTCTACTGTTGCTCTATTGTAAAACTGGACCATAATATGCAAAACATAAAGTGATAAAGACAGAAATACTATGTGGATGGAATTTATTTTTTATACATGCCTGTATGTGTAAACATAGTCATTGTTATATCTTAGTCAATTTAAACTGTTTTAGACTTTATCAATGGTGGATTATACCTTTTTAATATTTACCTTTCTGGGATAAGTCTTACATTTAATCTACATTTGATTTCTTTCCTTTACCTATAGTACTAAAGAAATTAAGTATTTATAAGTTAATTAAAACTTTTCAGTGCTTGAACAACCTACAGTTAGGTACTGTATTGTGTACATGGTTTTGTTACTCCGTTGCTTATTTATTTTGCCTTCCTCACTGAAATCCAGGCAAGCAAATATTCTCAGCAAACCTAAATGAGCTATAATGTGTAAACCTAAGATCTCCCATGAAATTGCTATTAGTTGAAATTTTCTATGGCTCTACTTTTGCACATCCCAGAGTGCAGAAAAAATTGAAAGATAGATAAAAACCACAACAACAGGAAGACATTACCAGGAGCACAAGGTAACAGTGCAGGAAGGCATATGTCATAACATGGTACCCTTTAATATTTAGATAATCAACAGGGGTGAACATGGGCAGTAGGGTATGCTCACCATATCCTTCAGGTGGTAGGTGCTCTGTGTGGTTTGCATGTTTCCCCTGCAAGACAAAAGAATCATTAGAAAGTCATGAAGCAAGAGTCCACAGAGGCCAAATGAAGAAGAAAAGAGACAATCAGTGAGTGGTTGAAGGTGGATGAGTGGTGGGATAAATACACAAGTCCGGCAACTGTAAAGCAATATAGGAACGAGGCATACAGCAGTTGCAGTATGTCCTAGATATATGAGTCCAGGAATCAACAAAAAGCATAATACAATAGTACAAGTATAATAATACTACAGTATACGTTCAATAAAATCTGCCACAGCCTCTTTTCCTGACTGCCTCACACACAGCATAACCAATGTTTATTAGCCTTAAAATATGGTTATACTTGTGGCAGGCAGCATGTCCTACAATGTCATAAACAACAAGAGAGATATCGAGTAGTTTGGTTCCACGTGTAAAAAGGTTTAATTTAACATGGCACCTTAAATATCTGAATGGCATAGCAACCAAATATAAAACTGCTTAATAGAAAAGTCAGTCTCTACAGAATGCAATGATTTTGCAATAAATACACCAAATATGCAATTGTGTAATTTGTGTTTAGTGCGAGTAGGAGCCCGTTCTTAAAACTGACTGAGGTCTGGGATTTTGTCAAAGCTTTGCCTGGCTGCTGTAGTAGTGTGCAACATTAACTAAGCAATAAGCAGTGCCAGAAACACCAGACTGAAAATGGTGCCCATAGTCTTGCACTTTAATAATTTGATCCAGTCATAAATGCACTGCTTCAAAATTTCCTTTGAAAAGTTTGACTTTAATAGTAAACAAAGACCAACATGGATGTTGCTAAACATTTGTCTCATATGATCAATTTTCTCAAACAGCAGGGGTCTGCTGAGAATGTAAAGCAGCGTGTGCTGCATTTTAAAAATAGTATACGACTGTATACTGGCTGTCACACTGGGCTCTGTGTTGCTTGTAATGTTGCATTATTTACCCCAACTGTTCTTCCAGATAAGCTAAAAGGCAAAAAATTAAAAGAAAGATGAGAATATGGCTCTGGTTTGTCTGTGTAAAACTTAGACAGTAGGGGTGTGTTGTACTGTGCTAGGGAATCAATTGCAAGAGGTTGTAGGTTTCCAGAGAGTAAAACACAGATACCAGAAAGATGTAATTGAGAGACAAACTCGAGAATATATGCTAACCGTAATTAATCATTGTTTAAAAAAAAAAAGTGGTGATTGTACTTGTAAAATCTTATTCTCCAATTAAAACAACACAAATTGTGCTAAAGTTGAACCTACAAAAAGCTTTTTAATGTAAGACATAATTTACCACAAGGGTCCCAGTCTTACATACTTGCACCAAACACTACCTGTGTCAGAAAACAGCACTTCACAATATGAAGTCCACTGAAGCACACCGTATATTTCTGGTAAATTGGATGTCAAACAATGAACATACTACATGCTTTGTGTTTAAATTAATATATAATATAGTTTTACAAGGAATTGCATCTACCTTGCCCTCGGACATATTCATGTTTTGATTGTTTACTGCATTGAATCATAGTGGATTTCATTAGAATTTTTACACAACGATCAACTGGGGAAAAAAGTGCAAAAATCTCAAATGTATTTCGGCTGTATACCACAGTAGGTACATCAACCATGTACACTGGTACCAAGAAAGGTCTAAGCTGTAAATGAACAACATGCTGTATATGCTGAAGGAAACAATATATTACATACTGGTTGTGCCGTGCTTGTGTGTGCTGTGTGGTAGTGAGCTACATAGTACGACTGTGGCGAGAGAGAGGGAGTGTGTGTGTGTCTCTAAAGCCGGCTGATGCTGCGGAGCTGCGGCTCATTAGGCCCAGTGGGTGATGGCAGCAGGTTGGCAGCTGTGGTGATTTCGTTAACCTTTACCTCAGGGCAAGCAGGGAGGACAGACAGACACACAGACACACTTCAACCCGAGCTAAACAATTAAACAACATCCTTCTGCCAAACCTGCGATGCTCATTTCCTATCTGTGTTGTTTTACTGGGGGTAAAAAAAAATGATCGACCATGAAGTAATTTCCTGTGGTGAAAATTAAACTGAGTCATTTTAATAGATTTGTGCACACGTTTGCAAAGCTTTTATCATTCTTCCCCTCTAAAAACAAGAAGCACTCAGTCTATTCCTAATAATTTGTTTACCATTTCCACAAACTAATAAGTGGTTACCTAACATATTACATTAACATAGAAAACCCTACAACATTTAAGCTTTTCTAAACATCCTCTACAGCAACTATTTTTTTTTCTTTTCTGCCTCCCCAGTCTGTTTTTCTATTTTCCTTCTCTCTCTCTTCACCTGCCTACATGTGCAAACTCAAAATTGTTATTTTCAGTATTTACAGAAGAAAAATAGACACATATCCAGGGATGTTATTTCGACATGTTGACAGACTCTATTTAGATCAGGTTTGTTTTTCTAATTCCTAAAGTTTTGTATCAGAATTTTGAAAATGCCACTGTTCCCTCCTTTTTCCGAAACACCTTACTTTAGGGGGTGACTGCTGCTGCTGTTGCTGCTGCTGTTGCTGAGGACCCTGCTTGTTGGCGGGCTGTGCGTGCTGAGGATGAGGATGATGATGGGGATGGAGGGCTTGCGAAGAAGAGTGGTGCCCTTGCAGGGGCCTGAGAGCACGGGGGATGAACTCTGGGGCCAAAGGGTTCAATACGTATGTCTTCTTGAGCTCCAGGGCCTCCAATTGAGCCTTGATCTGTTCAAAGGTGATGCCATGTAGACTTGTGTTTTCGTGGCAGATGGAGACAAAGTGCTCCCAGAATTTTCTGTAAGAGGCAAAAACAGGAAACAACAAATGCAAAACCTTTATCTCTCCTTGGTTGGATTGAGTATTTCATGGATCACCTTGTTGATTTTTTTCTGCTGGCAGTGTAACAAATGACTCTATGGGGGCTGAATATAAAAGGTCAGGTCTGTTTAAAACAAACAGGGAAAAGGCATGTGTAAAGAGGAGAGGGAAAATGAGGAAAAGGAAAATCAGTAGAAAGATGAGGCACACTAAAGGGAAAGAAAATTACAGCTAGAAAGAACCTATTTGCTGCTTCAACCTAATGGTCAAGTAGTAACCGCAGCTTTTCATATAACCAGTTCACTTTGTAAAACTAATCCATAACAGTTTGACAAGAAATCAGCAAAAAAAAAAAAAAAAAGAGAAAGGAAAAAAAAAGAAAAACAGATTTAGCCATTAAGCTTCCAGTTACAAACTAACTCACCTAAGATATTTAGCACCTATCGACCGTATCTTAACACTTTATGCAGCTGCTTCACTGACCAAGATCTTTCATTGCTGGGAAAGATGTTTTCAATTCCTGTCTCTGCAGGCTAACGCTTGCAAACAACCACAACAGCAAAAGACTTGATATGTTACGACAACTAGTGGAGGCAAAATAGATGGTTGCTATGGAGACAGAAGGTGGGGAAGGGGGTTTAACAGTGAATGAGTCAAAGAAATTTGAATAGAGAGGCGTTTCACCTCATAGCTATATAAACAGGAAAACAAGCAGATGTCCACATCTAACCTGAAAAAACTGGTCAAAACTTCAATAACTGATCAAATCCCTGAGATATATGATGTCCATGTCATGTCATGTCACATCACCCAGTAGATTATAAGAGAGCCAATTCATACATATGGGTGAATCAAATGATGAAAGTACAAATAACAAATATCATAGGTGAAGTTTGGTGTTCCTTTTGTGTGATCCCGTAGATTTACCACATTACAAGAATAGTCATTCACTATAACTGAACTATCACTTAACATAAAGATCTCCTTTGTTACAGTGTTTAGGGCTTTAGTCAAACGCGACCGTGTTTACCTGCAGCGCCCAACAGAGCACAGTGCTATGGGGTCTCCGACAACTGCAACCAGGGACTGGGCTCTGGTGATGGCCGTGTTGAGTAGCTTGTAGTTGGAGAGGAATCCATAGTCAAGGTCCTCTGTTGAGTCTTCAACTAGCTGCTCTTTACGTTTGATGGCCGTCTGCTTGTGCTTGCAGGTATGCCGTGTCCGCACCGTGCTGAGGAACAGCACCCGGAACTGTTTACCTGCAAACAATTTTTTATTATAAAGTTTCTAGGTATTCTGAGACGTCCTATAAAAGTAAAACATATTATTAAGCACATGCCTCCTTCACTAAGAAATAAGCAACAAAATTGCAATTAATGAAAACTAAACTCTTGGACGAACTTAATTTCTCCATTACATTTCATGTAGTTTGATATCAGTGGATACTGAAACCATTTGCATGCGGTTTTCATTAAGCTAATTGTCATCCTTTCCTACGTGTTGCTACAAATAAAGGGGGGAACCAAATCTATAGAACCTACTTAATAGAAAGAATTAGGTCTAGTAATTACTTTGTCTTCTATATGACTCCAGATGCTGTTGATATAATGCATAAACAAACATAATCTATGTGTTTTAAATTCAATTTCTAATAACTGGTACAGCTTTCGCACACGTGTGTGTATGCACATACGCGTCCACACGTTTCATGTGTGATTAATGAGGAAGTTAATGACCTGTGGAAAGCAGCTGGATGCAATACAAGTGGGAACTGCATGAGACTGTAGCAGAGGATAGACTGGGGACAGAAACCTTTGCTCATATTCTCCTTACAGTGGGACTGGATGGTATGAAGGGCAATATGAACACTGATAACTGCAGTGGAAGATAGTAGGGTTGACTGAAGATAGACACTAATATCATCTCACACACAGAAATGTGTCGGACAAGCTTCATGGACAAATATAAATGAGACACTTGGGGATTTACATTTTTTTTATTTCTTTGTCCATAAGTACTGTGTTTTTGATTTTGCCTGTTTCCAATTATTTTTAATAATTATGGTGAACACCATTAAATTAACAGGAAAAAAACCCAAATACTAATGCCTTGAATAATTAAATAAATGAATGTTTTGACAGTTGGTCATGCCGTATACCAATAAGGCATTTTAAATCTTAAAAAATTAACATACTGGTACATTAATGTAGCACTAGTTTCAATGTTGTTTACACGTGCAGTCGGCATGTTGGTTCTTACCTTGGACATTGAGCACCCTTTCCACGCTGACCTCATGCATTCTCTTCTTTCGGAGCTCAGCGCGAATGCGGAACACCTGGTCAGCATATGGTGACACCACTCCGATGCTGCCCTCGTCCAGCTTGCCCCAGGCCACTGGCCACTTCTTCCGCAACTCCTCCACCCGCTCCACAATCTCAAATACCTGAGGAGATGGAGGAAGAAACATGAGACAAAGAGGTGACAACGAGGCTCAACTCCATGCCCTCTTCACACATTCCCTGCACACACAAACACACACCTGTGGGAACTGTGGGAATTTAGGGACTAAGGGATACTTTCCATCCAGGTATAAAGCAACAGTGGGGGACCAAATATTTGAAGAACTAAGGAGGCTTTATGTGCAGTACTGCTCTGAGGCTTTAAAGTCAACCCAAAACAAAGGAAGGTACGGCTTGATGAAAGTGGATGTGCTGTGAAACCTCTGAGAAAAAAGAGAGGTGTTGCAAACCAAGGTATTCCAGACCAGCACTACATCATCATGCATTGCTAAATATAAAATCAAATATTTGGTTTACTGATCAATAGGCTTAATATAAAACCCGCCTAAAAACCCTGCCAGGCTGGCTTTCTGGGTTGACAAATTGAAACCTCTAAACAGATTTATAATATCTGTAACAGAGTTGAATTGACAAATTGAACAGTATTAGCTTCACTGTACAGGTGGTTATGATTTTGTGTCCAATTCAGCGTATTGTTTGAAACTGAACAAATAAAACAAAAATAGTACATCTTTCAGATGTGTCATTCAGTCGAAGTATACCAGGTCACTTGTAGCACAATCGAGGGAGGGAGGGTATCACTTAATTTCAAGAAGTTCATATAGGTGAGCCTTACATGGGGTATTCACATACATGTTATTTTGAATCCTTATTGTTATTTTGTCATGTGAGCAGTTTTTCAACTCCTGCTCAGAGCTCAGGCATGCTGCCAGAGGCTTTAAATCATGGAAATACTGTCTCCCACTTGCAGACAAACAAACTGACACGCTTTTTTCAATACATTTAGATTTTGGAAGATTATGATAATGGTGTTAATAGGTTGACATGGGTGCTGCATCGAAGAGACGGGAAGTAATTCATTTGACGTTACTGACAGTTTGGGAGCAAAATTAAGAAGCATCCATGGTTTAATTGGATGGAACATGTCAGCGGTCAGACACAGCAAATAACCACAACCAAGTGAGTCTACAGAGGAAGCAATCAAAGGCTAGGACTGTCAGTGAATCATGCATCATGGGTGTCAAATGTAGCTCTTAATTAAGTTTATGGGTTTCAACTTCAATTATGATTATTAAGACAGTGGGTGTTCCAATTTATGGTAATGAGGCGAAATAAACTGTGCTGATCAGTTTTGGTTCATTCTGCTCTTGACACTCAACCAAACTCAACTGAATAATCTAAATGTTATTTCATTTCATTATAATCAAATCTCTGAATTATTTATATCAAACTGGGTTCTACAGCCTAACAACCATACATACATTTAAAAGTTCAAATGCTTAAGAAAATAATCTATTTCAAACATATTAATAATGTATTAATTGGCTGAGGTTCGTTTTCATGACAACTAACAGCGAATAATAGCAGCTGTTAGTTACTACATAATTATTTAATACAGTTGCTGCAGTGGGGCTGCAATAGACGATTAGATTAGATTAGACAATTGTCTGATTTTCAGATACTAGATACTGGACTATCACAGCTCAACCGTCACTTTGTGAGAGATGGAGCTGTGGTAATTAATGCAAATATATAAGCAGTGAGGTAAGAGCAATGGAGACTGACAACAATGCAGCCTGTAGATGACAGCATGTTCTTGAGTGGATTAAACTGAAAAAAGAAAATCCAGTATCAACTTATCACTGCGTGAGAAACAAGAGGTATAAATAGCGTACCTGGTAACCCTGATAGGCTCAGTCTGATGATGAAATAATTATTACTGGTGTTAGTTTTAGTTGTTCAATATTTCATTCTATTCAGATTTGGGGCATTTAATGTTAATTTCCTTCACAGTCCAAAGACGGAAGCTTTTGTTCATTTCAAATTAGATATTGTGGACGTCATCATCAGTTAATTAAACCAAACTGAATCAAAATGCCAGAGTAGCTCATGCTGATTTAACTCACACTGATCATGTTTTTAAGCTTTTGTAGCCGACCCCTTCCCAGAGGGAGGGAGCATGTATTATAGTTTTGTTCTAAATGTCAAACATTGGTTCAGCAAATTAATAGTGAGGACTGATTGATTTTACTAATTTTTATGAAGTTCCTAAATACATTAGCACCATTGCACAGGACTGGAAAATGCTTATTAAAAATTAAAGCAACAAGTGCTAAACTAAAATTTTCTGTTTTACAATGCATGATGCTTGTAATTGCATTTCTTATCAGTTATGAATTTTCTATTCATTATTTTACTTTCAAGCATAGTGAGTACATATTAATATAAATTCCTATTCCAGATCTCGTAATTTCCTTAATAACATTCAGCCAAAAATGTATTAATTTTTATTACGAATTGACTAGTTCATTTGAAAATCTTTTTTTTCCCCTCAAATGATGTGCGTTTGTTTAACGTTTAAGGTAGGTAAAAATCATACACAGCTTCCTTTGTGTACATTTGCAATATTGTTTTAACACATACCTCAGCGTTGTTGTAGTAGGCAGTGCTGTTCTTCTCCTGGACATCTTCTCCTCTGGCTGTGAAGAAGGTCAGAGGGTAGAAGTCCTTATGGGAGGGCTGCTTCCCACTTGCCATTAACTTCCCATCATAAAATAATTCTGATGTGTAGCTGTAGGAGGAGGAGGGGGAAAGGGGTAAGAGAAAAGGAAGCAGAAAAGGAAAGCAAAAAAGAAGGGGAAACAAATGAGAATAGAGTATGTTTGTGCAAGGTAATTTATCAAAAATTACTGATAATTTAAGCCAAAGAAAAACTGATAAAATTGTAGAGTTGGACAATTATATGTCCTGTACATCATTTTATACACATTTCCCTGTAATACAACCAGGCATATTTGAGATTTCGGGACAATTTAGGATCTTGACGAAAAGTGGAAGTGAATTTCTGTAGGTGTGAACACCACTTAATCACAAAGGACGAGTTTGTATTGACAGACCTGTCGAAAGGTCTGTGGGTTTAAAGAGATAACATTCCCTACCTAATGAAAACAAAAACATGTTTAATTTCAGAATGATTAAGGACCAGTCAGCATTATAACTTTAACTTCAAAGGGATCTTCTCAAAATATTAACCTGAAAATGTCTATGTGCCACTGTGGGTGTAAAGTTGCTTTTGTGTGTGCCCTTTTGCTACATCGCAATGCAAATAGGGCCAGGAACACACAGCACTGACTGGTCAAGTGAAAGTGCAACTGCATCTGTTAAACTCACATGTATCAAAAAGCACCTTGCGGGGTATAAGCCTTCCTTCATATCTGCCAAGCATTCAAAGTGTATTGCAGCAATACACCTAAACCCACACAGCCCCTTGTGTTGTTTTTTCATAGAGCTATTGTTAGCCCTTAATGACTCCACTTTCCTCTGTGGACAACTCAAGTCTGTCATTTCTTCACCTCAGTTTCCCCTTTTTCTCTTGACCCCCCCACCCCTTCCCCCCTCCCCCCTCCCCTCAAGTATCCCATCCTTCCTTCACCTTCTCAGCCTTTCTGCTGACAGTTTCGACACAAGGCAGTGTTGAGGGCTCACACCTACTTGATGATAGCTTCATGTGAGCGGTAGTTCTCGCACAGGAGGATGCGGCAGGGGTATTCAGGGGGGTAGTGCTCATACAGTCGGTCCAGCAGTGACACATGCAGGTTCCGCTCCCGCGCAAACTCGCTGTACACAAATGGACTGAGCTGCAAGTCGAGGGACACAGAATGGAGTGAGAGAAAAGGGCAAGGCAAGGGCGATGGAAAGCAAAGTTAGTTTCAAAGCATGACAAAAGGTAGTTTATAGTAGTTTACTATTCTCTCATATCATTGCTTTTCCTTTCTATTCAACTATGAATTTCAATTTGGTAGCAGTGTCAAAACAGGTACCACACGCACTGTAGACACATAGCAAATTAATTACTTTTTTCACCTCTGGTTGAAGCTTATCACACAAGATCACATGCAGTGCTTGAAATGAAAAGTAATTTGGCACTCCATGGCATATCAAGTGGCTTGGCAAGTCAGGTCTACAAGAATGACATGTGTTTGTAATCTTTTTATACGCCGACATTTCATAGGCATGCCAGCTGCTTTGACAGGATGGCAGAATGGTAGAATACAACCCCTTCTTCAACTTGTATACAGCAGTCTAATTTGCCTAATCTTGACAGTTCTTCAGACGAGGTGGAAATGCCAACAGAAATGCACAAAAGGGACGTTTTAGTTCTCCGTTTAGTTTCTGAGTTTGGTTCCTATGGTTCCACAGTCCCTCAAACTAAGTAGGATACTCCAAATGTAATCAGATTTTGCCTGGTGGCATTTTTTCTTTTACTTCTTTGATAACTATTTTTGTTTTTAGGAACTTCAGTAAGTTGTTTATCCCATTGTGACTTGCAAGCTCTTCCATCTGGTGTGTATGCCATTAAACAAACAGACCTGGAGTCCCAGTGATTATAGTGGAATTTACTCGCAGTGATATAACAGCAGTTTGAGGACATGACAAGTTTAATTTTGTTTGGAGTATACAGTATAGGCAGTAGCCAGTCTTAGTTACAGATCTGCTCCAATATGGCACTGCTGGCAGGCCAAGGCAGAATAGGATTTGATTGTTTGATATCAAACCATCTTATCTTGTAAGCAATAAATCAAGTAAGTGAATAAATTATAAATAGCATAAATAAGTAACTCCCAATACCTTAAACAGTCTATACAAGTTAAATGTGTATTTTCCATTGGTACGACAAAAGTGAGCAAGATTACGGACTATAGTTTGCTATAATTTGCTATAATATAATTTGATTCAAATGAAAGTTTGCGCATGCCCACACAAAAAGACTAATTTACTTTTTCCCTTTTGACCACTGCCATGTACAAAACAGTAATTTATCTTTAGTTTGAATCTTAATTTAAGCCTGACAGTGAAAGAGGGGCAGCTAGCTGTAATGAGGCTCCACACAGTCGATAAGAAAGCAAACAATCAATAGAGGCCCTCTGCCTTCATTGACTATTTAGCTGGCTCTTCCACTGCTGAATGGGGGAGGTAAACTATTGTCGTGAGAGCAGACTGGAGATTGAGAAATATAAAAGGACAACATCCTTTTTTGGACCACCTTCCTTGGAGTGACTAAGCTGTTACATAAGATAGAAAGGTGGAAGGAAAAAAGCATCAGGCAAAGTGATTGAGAAAGAGACAGATGGATTCACAGGTGGACATTGTGTTTTAAAACCTTTTTACTTTGCTCCAAGAAATAGCAGAGAGAGAGATCAAGTAATTACAGCAACTATTGCATGATAGACTCCTGCCTCGTCTTCATCCACTGCCTACTGGTAATCCTGTGCACTGTCTAAGACCAGGAGAGCAGGAAATAAGGCTTTAATTCCTTGTGTTGGCTTAGAAAGCTTGACTGATGTAGGTTTATATTTGTGTTATCTGTGGCTGAAGTGGTCTTCAGAACCACACCTCTAGAGGGGCTGCTGACTGTTCTTTTGTATCTGAAGCAGGGAAGAGAGGAGTCTAATCCACGGCAAAGTGCAAATGGAGTTATTACTTCTACTTGATGTCACAGCTACTTTCCGCAGCTGTTTAGTATTCGATTTATTTAAGGATACAAAGAAAAGTCTTCAAACAACTGAGAGAATTAACCCAAGACCCTATAATGTACATTTACACTAATTCATTCAGTAGCTCACAACTAAGCAAAGAAATGCAGCATTTGTCTTTTCCCTGGAGAAAACGTGCAGCTTCAACAAAGTCAAAATTGAATCCAGTTAGACATTTTGTAACTGCCCTTGTCGACTCGCTGTACTTACCTGCATGTGGTCTCCAGCCAGCACGATGCGGGTGGTCTTGCTAGCTAGAGCAAAAGGCATGATGGTTTCACACTCCATGGCCTGGGCCGCTTCATCCAATAGGATATGAGTGAACAACCCTACCAAAACACATAAGACACCAACATCAATTTACTTAATAGTACATAGTACATTTAGGCTCAATATATACATTTGTACTGCTCCAAAAATGCAAACTTGACTCACACTTGAAAATGGGAAATCTTTTTGTTTTTTATTAGAGTTTACTGAGGAATATTACAAACATGCACCGAAAATAAGCAAAACAGTCCAAGAAGCTGCATGAATACATCCAGCTTGAATGTATAGCTATCCATAGCCCATCTCATGTTTTAGGACAATACAGGACGTAATGCTTGGCTCAATAAAGGGGAAAGATATTGGCACTCTGAGAAAAGTCAGTTGATTTGTTTTTTATCTTTAATGAGTCTACAATTCTGATATTGATGCTTGAAATCAGTGGATCTCTTTCTAACAGATGACTACATGGACTTTCATGGACCCGCACTGTAAGTATCTCCTTATGTCACTGCATCATAGCTTTAACTGTTAAAGACTACAATGGCTCCCATTTGTCCAAACTATGCCTTCTGAGCAACCATGATGCTTTCAGTTCCTGTAAGAGAAAGGTTAGGGAGCATTTTGGAAACAAAACTACAAGGACAAAGATCTTGACAAAAGCTGCATCATCTGTAACCTGTGCTATTCAGTGTTGAAACACTGCTGCAGCACAAACCTTGTGACAAGATACTGTTATATACACTGTAACTTATGCAGTGCACATTATGGTCATGATTTAGAAATAAATTATTTGGAAATTCATATATAGTATCATATATAAGTGTCAAAATGAATCAAAATCAAGCCCAGTGAATGTAGTTAGTCAACATTGTTACCATTGCTACATTGGCACATTAATTAACAATAATTTTGTTCAGCAGGAGCACAAAAACCCTGTAACTGTCACTAATGTTCCACCCTCTCAGTCATTATATCCTCTCCTTCTTTTAACCAGCCCTGCAAACCAAAGGCAGGGTTTTGTGGACGTTTTGAAAGGGATTGAACAGTACAGTAACCCTGATTTAAAAAGCTCAAACGGTGCTAGGCAGTATGAGGGGACAGGATGAAACGGCATGGCAAATGAGAGCTGGAGCAGGGAGTGGGAAGAGAGAGGGTGAATAACAACCAGCAAGCAGCCTCTGAAGCCCAAACACCATTTCCACAGGAAAGTATATGCAGATATGAAATGTGACAGTTGAAAATAACAAAATAAAGTCGGGGGCTGTCAAAAAGTAAACAAACAACAGAGACATGGTCTGGCAAGAAAAAGAGGTGGTGCAGTTTGACTTGAGGCAACATTCACTCCTTAGTATCTGACTGTTAACAAATGCCTGCAAAACATATTGATTTTTTTCCATCCAACTATAAAGCCTCAAACCAGTGTTCCCTCTGAACTGTGTCTGCACCTCATTGAAGATATTCTAGTACTGTTCCCCCACTGTGGTACTGATAAAAAGGCAATCACTTTGTAATATAATGGCCCATGTTTCTACGTACATCTTTGATGTGTATAATTGGGTTTATCTATTAGGAGCTTATGAAGTGAGAAATGTTCCTTCAGAGTTGTAAAGTGATGTACCAAACAAAGGTGTACTCAAGGGAGACGCACGGGTTGGGAAAAATGTCTGGAAAGTCTTGTACATAAAACAGATGAAAAATGGATTAAAGCATTGTTAGATCCCTTTCCCATTGTATTATCACCATGTCACAGAAGTCACACATATTCCAAAGGTAGGGTGTGATATGTATAAAATTAAACATTTGAGCGATCCCTGGATAGTTTATATACAGGATGAATGAACATCCAAGCCGCACAGTGATTCACTGTGTTGAGAGCAATATAATGTTGGTGGAAAAATCATTTCAAACAATGCTGTTGTCATGTAGATGTGCTACCCCTTGTTTCACAGAGTTAATTATTGAGACCAGGCACTTTTGTTGACCCCTCCCATAAATTGTAGTCAAGAGTAGCCCCACTTGTTCTTTTCATTCGATTCACATGAATATGTAAGTGCCAAATAATGCTCACAAATGATGTACATGGGTCACTACAAGTGGGAATGTTTCCCCAGGCACTGAAGTAAAGATAAGGAAGGCGGCAAGGGAAGGCAGAGATGTTCTTTATGAGCACCAAGTAGTGAGACATGAAGAAACATGGTGATTAATGTTTCACCTGGGACATAGCTGCCCGCCTTGGGAAACATATCTCCAAATTACATTTCTGCAGACGCTATCTGTCATTGGGCTAATGATGGTGTTTGAATATGGAAACAACAGTGGTGAAAGAAAGAATGAGGGAGGGACAATAAGCAGAGGTCAAAGAGATCAGAGGCCCAGTGTTGCCGAAGTGATTTGGGGGAAAGATGACTGTTTAATAATAAATGGCAGCTCCTTTACCTCTCACACCCAGTCTCTCACATTCTCCTTTTCACAGTCTCCTTCTACACTTCTCACACTGTAAATGTGACTAGGGAAATCTGTGAGTGTGAAAAGGCCAATGCAGATAACTTTACCCCATAAAAACAAGCTTGTAGAGATCAGGCTTTGTCAAACTCTGTCAAGTCACCCCAGGGAAACATCATCTTTTAAAAAAATGCTCATGTCGCCCTGAAAGCTGAAGTCCATTCATAAATATAGAGCTTGCCTCTTCTGTGCGTTCATCAGTTAAGAAAAAGGCAGAAAATCAAGCCTGCGCCAAGACAAATTATAAATGTATGACAATTTTGGAATTGATGTGTAAAAATCATGAAGTGAGTGTGAGTCTATTTATTTTACTGTATTATAACTTGTGTTTGAAGATTGTCAGAAGTGACTGATCTGATGTGCAAAGGATTTTACTTTCAATAAGGTTGGTTGAATTAGCCAGCAAACAGGTTTCTACAGTCAATGGACGCATCCACTTAACTAGCATGTGTTTACCCCACCCAACCGCATACACAGACCATAACATTTGTGGATCTCGCTCTGTAGATAGAATTGCTCTTTATGCAAAACTCATACAGCGACACCAAACCACACATGTACTGTACAGTTTCAACAAGCCACATCCCATATCTAGGCCATAGAGAAAGAAGAAAATCAACAAACCAAACATATAATATATAATAGCTCTACCATCTTTTTTGGGGCGTCTGTGTTTGGGGGTGGGATATTTGTTATCGCTACTTAGTAGACTTGCGGCTCCCATTTGCCTTGTTTCCTGGCAATTTTCATCACCTTCGAAGACCAGGAGAGATAAAACATGGGGAAGACGGCTAATGATGTAAAGTACATTAGAAACAGGCAGATGGTGTTCCCAAGCAACAGACAAAGCCCCCTCTGCTGACACATTAGAGACGGTTATTAGCCTGAAATGACAAACTGGTTTGTTTTCCATGTCTTTTACACAACTTAAATGAGTTCCATCCGTCTCTAAATGGTGGGCTCCTGCCAACACCGCACATCAGAGTCACTGGGGACTACCAAAGAACAGAAGACTGAATGCACTGAGCTGTGTCTGCATGTAGTTACAATCTTTTGAAAACCATATGTGTAAATCTACACATTTATCTATATAGAAAAAATATTACAGCAGTGCAATATCATAAACCTATAATAAATACTACGTGACTTAAATTGTTCACCTTTTGCTGGGACTACTGTGAGTCAGTTGTCACTGTGTTGGACTGTATTATATGGAAATGAGGTTGGCAAAATATGTTTGAGTATGGGTGTTTTGACAGGTACTGTTAGCCTGTGCTCATTTCCAAATGTCATTTTCACAATGTAAATGGTGTTTTTCACTTATCCTGATCCCTCCATAAAATTTTAATGATTACCACTGCAGACATTTGCAGAACCATCTGCTGTAAAACATTTAATCCACCTGCACCTGGTAAACCACGCCTAGCCTAAACCATTCTTAAGAACTCTGTATCATCAAGTTCCAAGTTGAACAGGCGAAGAAAATGAAAGCTGCTGAGGACAATGACTGTTCACCACAACATCACTAGGCAGCCTTACTAAACTTGAGATGACTAAATATCTTTTCATATGACTCACCGGGATCCAAGTCAAGCTGACAGAGGTACTGGGAGGTGCTGAGGGTGACCACCACCACGCGGTGCCTGAGGATGTCCTCCCTTGTGGGCATCTTGAAAGTGACCTGTGTGTTGGCGATGAGACAGTACTGCTGGACCACCGGATGAACCGTCTTCACCCAGCGGTTCCTGAAGTAAACCCTGGAGAGAGAGACAATAGGAGAGACATCAGGAGAGCGAGATACAAGCCAGTGTGTCTGATGCTTGCCCCCCCCCCCCCGTATCTTGTTTGTGTATAAATATGCATTGTTAAATGTATTCAATCCATGAGGTCATTGTGTGAAAGAGTGTAAAACCTACTTGTTTGATGGGGCCCAGCCTCCCTGAACCTGTTTTCTCTAGTTCCCTTACCAATTTCCTAAATTTCCCAGAATGACTTTCATGTGTTAAAAGGGCAACAGGACTTGTGCCTGCATACCTGCAGGTATTGTGGTCCATCAATAAGTTTGTGTCTGACTTCACAATTAAAGGAACAACACTTAAGATACAGTGATACAACGCTTACCCTAATAGAGTCTGCAAGTAAAATCCAAAGTCAACTTAATTGTTCCATGACTGTCTACAAATCCTTTTTAAAGACATATTCAGGCATAAACATATTGTACGTCTTTCTGTTTCACTTCACACAGGGCAAGCTATTAAGTATTAATGTTTTGCAGAGAAAACAAAACATCAAAAACTCAGAGGCTCAGAGTGCCATGAAAAGATTATAGCGAACAATTGTATGAACACTTTTTTCCGAAGGAGGATTCTTATCCTCCACTCCTTCTTTTAAGGAGTGAGGAGGAAAACGTGGGATCCTAAATATTCATACAGTCTTTATTCTTGACTAAGGCCACTTATCTCAAAGGAGACGAGGGGAGTTAAGAGAAGAGGTTATTACGGTGATTATGTTGGAATTCACACTGGAATCCACTGAAATCAGACTGCCCACTCATGTGAAACAAGTCATTTGATTGCCCATATGGTCCCTAGGCTTGTGTGCGTAGACACACACAAAATACTGTACACAGCTGTCACGTTAGTACCTGGCTGGTCAAGACAGACATTGCCACCTTGTCCTTTGTGACCTCTGGGGTTGCTGAAATGTGATTAGAAGTCACTGATGCAGTGTGAGGAAGTTGTGTGTATCCGTGAGTGTGTGCATTTAATTGCCTCCAGGTGGAGTTCTAGCAGACGAGTCCTCCAAAGTCAGCAAATGTCTGCCCGTCTCTGTATAATATTGATTGATGATATGATATTATTCTGACTGCAGGCTTTCCAATAATGGTAATCCGGTTGATGTATCCATGAGAGTACCATACAGATGCTCTCTGACTAGTATGATCTCAACTGACAGACACGCCACAGCCACTGAATATTAAATTTAACTGAACTGCAGTTAATGTTTAATACCAGCGATTTAAGAAGTATATCTTTTTCTCATTCAAAGTATGCGCCAAATACTAATAAGAAATCTGTTCTCTTTGGTTACATTAATTCACACGGTAAAGACAACTAACTTACCAGATAATTGACCAGATCAGGAGCTTAAAGTGGCTCACAGTAGACAAACTACAGCTGCTTTAAGGCATGAATGTGTTTAACTCCAAGACAAGAGTGTGCTTTGGTGGGCTGTAGATCTAAAATATGCAAAAGTGATGGACGTGGCAACTTGCAGATACGACATACAAATGCAAACTGACTTTATATATATATATATATATATTTCTGTCAGGGCACTAATGTATTTTTTAACTGTTGGACAAAGAACGGGCACATAAACGAAGCACATAAAGCTTGTTTATCCCCTCAGCCATCATGTCTTCAGTGTGCTTCCATACCTGAGAGGTCTGGCATGTGGATTGCCTGCTTCAACGTAAGGATGAAGGTAGTCCTTAATGTAAAGGTCAGCTGCACTGTTGGAGTGGGTGCAGATCAGAACCCTGTAGAGAAAAAAAGACAATGTCAGACACAAAGCATGGTACACTGTTGCTGCAATACTCAGTGGCAGAGATCTCAAAACCATGGATCATAAAGCCAAACTATCTGCTTGATTAGATACCACAAGGGGCAAGTGTGAACATTTGTTGTCATTATTTGGGGTGACCTGAACCTTCCATTAATTTAATCTAATTTAATTTGTGTTTTATTTCCCTTTAGTTTGTAAGACTGGAATACAAAAAGGTTTTTCAGACATCAAGCTGAAGTTCAGGGTTTTGATTTTTTATTAAAAATAACTGTCTTAAGAGACAAAGCATGTGAGAGAGAAGGTCAATTATCCCATCAATGCATTTTATTTTGCTAAAAGCTTTGAATCAAATATTAATCTGATTGGACTGATCAAAATGTATAAAAAATGCTATAACAAGAAAATGATAACATATAAAATTCATACATACATACTATAAAACAAACACAAATTATCTTTGTATTTATTCCACACCATGTAGTTTTACACTAGGCACTTGATAGGCACATGCACAATGATAGAGGAACCACAAAGCCAGTTTTGTACACTTTATAAAATTGAAATCTGTGCAAAACTTTTTATACCCATTCAATGTTGGTGAAACATCACAGCGACAGATATGTAGAGAAAACTTTGAGCATTGAACATGTACAATAACACATATTGGTTACATCAGACCAAGATCTATACGACATGAGCAGGCATCACTAGTCCAGAGGGGTCACTTCCCTTTGTCTGGGCTTTTGAAATATCCATAATTCATCCTAAAGATAGAATACTAAATGTATATAGAGTGAAATGAGGAATGAATATTACATTACTACACATTTTTCAAAGGCCATTTTTTTCTTCTGCATATGTACAACCCCCTCTCCCTTAATAAAACACACAATGTTGGCTTCTATTCAGGGGACACTGTCCGAGGTACTGCATTCATTTTTCATAAAGACTAAGGAACCATTTATGTACTTGTGCTACATCACTTGTAACACAAGAAATTGCAGAATTTCCTGCGAGTATCTGCACACAGTGAGGGAGCTAGCTAATGATGAAAAATGCCAATGGAGGAAAATCTTGCCGTGTTTTATTGTTACACAACACTGTATAGCCCACTGAAGTGACATAACTTGATTGATCAGATTATGGTTTGCATGAACATCCATTCCGGCCCAGGAAATGTGTTGATAATCAAACTAACAGTGTGCATCGACCACAGATGAAACAAATTCATCCAAACAACCAGCACTCTTTGCCCTCGAGTGACACATGCACACTCGTAAGTATACACACACACACACAGTGAAAATACACACACACACACACACACACACTTTACAGCTCAGTATTTTCTTAAACTTTTAGTCTCCAACCCAAGGCTGCTGCTGCCCTGAAGCTAAAACCAAAGCCACTCCACAGCCCAGCACCCCCTGCTACCTTGATCACGCCCTTTGACTAACCTCACTTGCCATCTGAAGCTTTTATGACTGATGCCAACTTTATACACACACACACACACACACACAAACACACTTCTCTTACACCCATTAACACCTATGATTTCACAGGGACCGTTAGTAGCCTACAAGTTCAAAAAGGGGACGCTTGTGACATCAAGGTTGTTGATTAGTTTGCAAGATGGTGTAAAGGCTGGTTAATATATGGGCAAAAAAAACACAACATTTCAGTAATGTTTTAGTGTTACGTTTATTACATGCAAGGCTGTGGTGCTCTTGAATTGTACGGCATTATATTGAGAGATGTTTCTTATATTTTGTCCAATGTGATTTTTATCAATGTGAGTACAAACAACATAACAAGCACCTCCCATAATAACGCTATACTATTCAACAGCAACACAAAGCACAGCCAACTTGACCATAAACCTGAATGATAAACCTTTATGAATCAGTTTTATTTCTTAGATCATAACATTAGAACCTTCATGAAGGTAGAGTTTACTGCAGGACTGTTTCCTGGTTTCACAGGTACTGAGTGTCCTGGCACTTACACCAACCCCATTAACATGTCAAGACACTCCAAATTTCATTCCATCTTTACACCAAACACCTTTCAAGTGCTGGTAGGAAAGAGGACGGTGTTCTCAGTTATCAGTGTAAACATTTCATTTCTGAAGAATAAAACAGTCTTTCTCAAACACAATAGCAAATCACAAAGTATTGTTACTATGACAGATCTTGCTCTGTATTGTATTGGCCCAAATATAAGATGACCCTCATTATAAGAAAACCCCCACCCTTTGCCACGCCCTTCTTTTGTATAAAGACTTTTTGTAAATGAGAAACACAAGGAATTAGGGTAAGGAATTGTAAAGTAGGTGCAAATTTCCTACTAGTCGCCAACAGAGGTCAAAGATTATGCAACAGATCCTAAAACAAAAAACAAGACAAAACATTAACAGACCTGCTGTGGTCCTGGCGGAGGATGTGCTTGACAGCCTGTGCCAGGGTGAAGGTCTTGCCAGTGCCGTAGGGCCCAATGATGAGGATTGGGGGCAAGGGAATTGAGAGCGGTGTGGTGATAGCCAGGATAGCCTCTTTCTGCTTGGCATTCAGACGGGGATCCAGCTGCTCGTCCCACTGCCTGAGGGCGTAGGAAGGATGGGGAAAATATTAGAGGAATCTTCAGAGCAACTTTTATTTAATTTACAGAATTGGATTGGTTTTATGCTATCTCAAAGTAACCGTTTAAGCATTTAGATAAAATATTGTCTTATAAACAAGTAACAGCTTTGAACATACATTTTGTTAATTTAATTAACTTCAATGGGACAAAGATAAGCAAATAATTGCAGTGGTTTAACTGCAGTTGAAACCAAGTCTCACAGTTATGTGCTTACATGTAGCAAATTCCTTCTTTTTTCATTACCAAACATCCATGGCACATAAGATACAGAGAGGATGCCAAACATGTTTTTAATATTAATGTGCGACAGGTATGGGTACCTTCCCAACCACAAAAATAAAAACTGGCAGTACCAAAGAGACAAAAAACACTGTGAAAAGGAGAACTATATATTAATGAATACACAGGGGTGGGTGTACTTATTTAATTATTTGTGATCCCCATTAGTTGTGCTCTAGAGCACAGCTTTTCTTCCTGGGGTCCTGGGGTATGTCTGTTCAAACAATACAGATGGGTAGGAAAGAGGGATGCACATAGTGATTTCATACACATAATGTGAGTTATCGTGCATGTAGCGTTTGTATGTGTCTGTGTTTGTCTCCTAGCATCATTGTCCTTATTATGAAGACTGCATCCTCTAAAGCTGTGAATCCACTAGCACCAATTGATTGAGCTCCAACTGAGACGTAGTTGGAGGGCTGAGAGTTATCTCAGTGTTCAAGAGTATGTGAGTGTGTGTTTGTAAGCTGGATGGATGAGATCAGAGGTACTGTTAGGAGTGACCAAAAATCTCTACTCTTTTAAGCCAACTATACATTCTCCTCTAATACAATTTGAGGATGAGATAACAAATCAACCTTCTCTGTACTACAGATTAATAAACTGTGTTTTGGCATCCAGACTAAGAAAAAGAAAGACTTAAAGAAGAGTCATCGGTCAATACAGCAAGCAGATTGTTCTTGGTGGAAAATCTAACACTAGGTATTTGTCATTTAATAACGTATCCTTTCCAGCTGAAGTAGTATTTTGTTTGGGTTCCGCCCTAACCTTTACATGGCAACTAAGACATCTTAATTCTTAATCACTGGCTGGAGTGAGAGGCATAGCAGCTCATCTATTACAGTACTGCAACCACAGCTGGCTTATTAAAGTTATCGATTAAAAAAGTCCAATTAATCTTTTGAATGCAACTGTGAGCCTGTTTACACATTTTGCCACCACACAGGTTTTTAGTGGATAAAAAAAAAAAAAAAGGTGTAGGGCTGACATCCTCTGGTCAGTTGGTCAATATGCTCTTGTCTGACCAAATTCTCATTGGTCAGACAAGCGCTAGGATTACTTTCATAAGGAGAAAGGCGCTTCTTAATGTTATTTTCGGGGGTAGGAGGGACATACAGTGTTTCCCATACATTGATTTATTTGTGGCAACCAAAGGTTGTCTTTATATGGATACATACAGCTGCACGGCACCACCACTTAGATAGATAGGTTACTTTATTCATCCCCGAAGGGAAATTATGTAACTTGGGGTGTATCTTCCTGTATACTGATGTTAAAACTCAAACAACCACCGTAAAACAAGTGTGTGCTTAAACTTCAGTTAAATTCACTTCCTGGTTCACATTTAATGAAGCACCCTCACTTATCCAAATTCCAATTTAAACAAAAGTCTACATCAATCCTATTCTGAAGCCTAGATAAAGCAGCAGCCTTGAAAAATCACAGGGGATTATATTTGGCTCTAGTCAATAAAGATTACTGCCTCGCTCCCCTCACCTGTCCAACTTCAGAGAAGGATATCTAAAGCTGCAAGGAGCTGCCAGCATTTCAGAATGGCCGCCAAGTCAGCAGGGTGAGGGATATATGTTCAACTTTCAAATTGAAGTCGTGCCCCCATCTGTCAGAGTATTTGTAAAGCTAATACGATGTGCAGGTATTACAGGAATTTCTGTATAATAACTGTGGTTAGGATTAGCAGTATTTACTTTACATGAATGTGTATACATGCTGTGTGAGAACATCTTCCCTTGCCTTTAAAATAATATCAATGCTAGTTGAAGCCTTTACTAAATATTGGATATTTGCCAATCATAACTGGTCATCTGCAATATAAAAGGAGGTTCCCTTGTCCACACAGAAACATGAAACAATCTGCCATGTTTGCAAAGTGAAATTTACTTTACTTTGCTTAAATTTGCATTTTACCATGATTTAAAGGCAGTTATTTAGATGATGGAGTGAGAGACCATGCCCGAAGGAGATGAAAACCATAAAATATAAAATAAAATAATGATGGCTGCCTTTAATGTAAAACTAATTTCTAAAACCGTGAAATGTGTGTGTGTGTGTGTGAGATTGTGTACATTGTGGAATACAGACCTGTTGGGGCTCCATGGGATGGTGGGGACAAGGCCGATGTCAGGGAAAAGGATGGTATTATCTTTGATGCGATCCAGGGCATAGTGCATCTCACAGAGTGGCAGTCTGTTCAGCTGGAACTGGAGCTCCACCTGAGGCAATGCAGAGCGCTTACTAATCAAATAATCCAACAAACTGTTTATCTACCTACTTGTCCATATTCATCTACAGGCCAAGGACACCACATTATAAATAATACAATGTAATTCAATTCAATACAATAGTCAAAGGTTTTTTTATGGGTTGCATAATACTAGATAAAATGGTAATCAAATGGTTAATTTTTGGTTTAAAACTTGAGCTCATAATTTTATTTTGCGATTTATGGATTTATAAAAAAAAATACATGTAATACATAAAATAAATTGCATCACATAAAATGTGAGTATTTTATCTGTAAACAGATTTAAACTATGAATACGTGCAAGAGCTCAAATATAATAATTTTTTTAATCAACAAATCAAGACCACAATTTTGCTAGCTGCTCTAGAGTTAAATCAAGATTTTATCCCATCTAATTTTTTAACTATATTTAAGAAGACATACATGCATGTGTGTCCACCTGTCAATATCACAGAAATCAAAGTGCATCTAAAAAAAATCTAAACAATTGCCCCATTTGGTAAAAACTAGGTGCTTTCATCTTTTAGCTCGTTGGATCTACACAGTGAATCATGGCGGTGTCAACATCAAGGTATGTAGATTCTTCTCAGGACAGTAACAAGTCTATTTTTACCTTGATGTCTTGGGGAACTTTAGGCCATTTACATTTCTATTTAATCCCTTGTCTTAACCAGATTTGGTTCCCACTGCTGGGGGGCATTGTCAGAGACAGGCTCTTAACAGGTATACTGTAAAGTGTACAATGCCTTTAGGATACGAGTGTGAAAATCAGAAAGAGAGAAAAAAATAAATAAGGGATAAAAAGAAGCATGAACACAGTAAGGAGAAAAGTGGGGGAAAAAGACAAAGCAAGAAAGTGAAATAAACAACGAATACAAGAGCGGGATAGTTTGAGATACGCAAGAGCGAGAGGAGCATGTGGAATACTGTAAGAACGCAGAGAGGAGACAGGGAAATTAAATTGTAGCAGAAGCAGTGTATGCAAAAGAATAAGAAGATTATGCTGCCACAGGATGACGGTTGTTTTGATAACTGTTAACACAGCACCTTGCTTCATCTGCCGACGCTCACGCTGGAGGGGAAAAATATCAAGCTGAGGCTGCCGAAGGTAGAGCAATTGTATAAAGGGAGATTTCTCAGAACCTGAGACAAAACAGTGCAGTCAATGCTCACACAGACGCACTAGCACATAGGTTTTCCTGGAAAGGTGTTCTTCTGTCCTGTATCCTTTTGTTAAAATGCTGATCAATAGGTGAACCTTTAACCCTCAGTGTTTTTTAAGGTCAAAACCTCAGGGTGGAAAGACTCTCAAGGTGTACAAAAATTGTTAAGAGATCATTCACCTGCCCTTTCCACTGCTGTCATTATACCAGTGTTATTTAATATCTAGTGGTGACAGCAGGACAGAGACACCTTGTGCTCAAGCACAAAAGTGTCTCCTTGTCCCTTGGTGCAGCCCATACCTGTAATTCTCTGTCAGGCAGAAGCCCCAGCTCCTCGCAGCAGTCCTTGCAGATCCTCAGGAAGATGTAGTCCTTGGTCTTCTCCTCAATCACAGCCTCGTAAACTCGCTCTTTGACCCCAGGAGGTGGCTGGCTGCTGACCCCCTGAAAGCCTAATGGCAGCAGCAGGACTGAATTTACCTTGGTCATCACTAGACGTCCAGCCAGTGTGTCCTGAGGTAAGTGGGGGGAGGAAAAAAAAACTGTTCAGGAGAGCTAGCTTATAGACACCTTTGGGCTCCAAGTGCCACCAATAAGTAGTGACAGTACCAAAGAGTGAAAAGGGAAGTTTATTTGATTGCTAATGCAACCAATCCAGTTACCTCTGAAAGTGTTTCAGTGAGTTTGAAGCGTGCAAAGAGCTGTCCATTCTGGGCATACTTGGCTCCGACAGAAATGCCAGTCAGCATAAAGCTGGTGACTAGCTGGAGGTTCACTTTGATGTTAAACCTGGGGGTGACAAACATGGACATTTGGTTATGCTGTTGCACACATCCAGTTTGAGCTTATGAATTTACATAATATCAAAACAATATGATCTCTTGTGATGTAATCACTGTGTATCCTTCCTTTAAAGCAAACAATTGAACCCTTGGAATGTTCTGCTTTCTGGCAGTTCAAACTTTTGCCAAATTTTAATTTCAGTATCATACATTTGCTTTTAAGAGAAGCTAGTCTGGACTGTCCTAACTGTCAGTGTATTAAAGAGGTGAAAGCTCTGCTTTTAGATAGATAAGAGGAGTCGATGTGATTGGCCATGAGTGATACAAGCACAATGCCAACCCCAAACACACCCCCTGAATAAGTATGATAACAGGTTTCTTTTTGTCCTTCCACATTTCCAAGTGCATCATGGATGCGTGTCTGCCTAAAGCATTTGAGCATTCTCTAAGCTCTGATCTACTATAGGCACCCTATAATGACCTGCATACCATTCACTTATACTATATAAAAAATGGGTTCCAAACATAATCTCTGAAATACCTATTTACTGTCATTTTGTAAAAGCATTCAAATTTTCCAAAATGTTAACATCAGAGAAAAACAATTATTGACACAAATCTTATACATGCACATATTTAGTGGAACATTTAAGCACTTTTGGGAAAATGTTCACTTCAATTCCAGATTGATAGTCTCTGCTGGATTCGAACTGATGAAATAGGAAGCAATATTGGTAAAGAACTCTGATGGATGATTAACATACGCAGATAAGAAAAAACATACTGTGTTTGTTTGCAAACCAGTGGTGTTATACAATCAAACGGACCCTAGAGGTTTCTTGTTATGGGTTTGCATCAGCCTTTTGGTGATACTTTCAGAGAGGAAATATTTAGATAAAAACAGACAGCAAGGTAGTCTTGGTTCTCTGTGACTCACTCCATGTTCACTTTAGATAATCAGGTGAGGTGATCCCTGTTGACCTCCTGATACAATACTGCCAAATGGGAAGATGTCACTCTCATCAAGCAAGAAATAAATCTAGTGTGAGATTATTCAGACAGAAATTCAAATATTTCTTTAAGTCTTAGGTTGCACTTAAATGAGTGAAGTAAGCTTTTGACAACTGCATGCCATTTGCAGATCCCGTGGAGGGAAACTGCACTTAACTGGAAATCTCCTGCTGAAACTAAACATGGATGGTTTAAAGGGCAGAGGGATTATTCATATGCACATTGGAAATACAGAAGATTGAATGAACATTTAATACCACAGGTAATAATAGAAAGGAATCCATAACTTAATTCCTTACCAAGTCAAATTACACTGTGAGTCATGAGACAAGATCAAATTAAGAGCAAAGAGGAAAGCTGAGACATTTAAAGTGGGGGAGGGTCCACTCTACTACTATCACTGAACGTGGGATTAAGCATTTACTGTTTTGTCTGTCTCTCTCTCTTTCATATATACGAACATCAAGCCTGACACCTTGTGGTGGGTTGAATTCTCACAACACAAAATATTCACACCACTCAACCTCAGACAAGGTCCATATTGGTATATAGACTATAACAATGACTATTTATTCTAAGTAGTCAGATTAGAAATAATCAATAAATAAATCAAATATATTCATACTTTAAGAAGAAAACTGCATCAAAACCATCACCCCCTGTTTAGTAGTTGTCCAGTCAAATAGGGTAAGACAAGTACAACTAGCAGTTTATACTGCATTATTGAGAGTTGTTTGTTATTTGTGGCTCAATTACTGACAACACAATAGGCCCATTATGTAGACTGGGCAGACGCTGTCACTGAAGTGTTTTCTTGAATGTTCAGTAGTTAAGGATGCACAGATACATTCCAATTTTGAAAGCTCCAGGAAAGGCCATTAAGTGGACCTTCGTGTGGTTCTTCAACTGAAGGCATCCCAGACCAGAAATGATTGGTAAATATTCTTTACAGATATATTAGCTTACTGTATATATTGACCACATCAAGGCTGCATATGTAGTGTGTGGGAGTCCATATGATTTTTTTTAAAACTCTCAAATATGAATCAGTGTTGTTCAGGCTTCATTGTCCAGCTCAGAATTTATGTACAGTAATGGAAGATCTATTTTACTCTCTCAGTAAGAAGAAACCATGAAAACTTGAAGACTCACTTGCTAACTTCCTTATATTGTGCAATCTCTTCAATGTAGAGCAGGTCATGCAGTCGGGCCTGGTAGTTGTCTTTGGTCAAAGTCTTGTCCAGGACTGACTGGGTGAAGAGCTGGTCGGCTGACAGAGGGATCTGATAGCGAGAAAGGAGGCTGCGCTCCAGTTCAGCCATCGTTTCATTGGGAATGAATTCTACGATGGTCTTACAGGAAGGGTCCCAGCGCTTTGCAGTTATCAAGAGCTGCTGCCGAGCTGCCATTAGGTGTTCTAGGTCTGAGAACAAAGAGGGTGGTTGAATGCACCTATTACTCCATGTTCTTATTTAACCAATTGTGATCTACACATAAAATCTTCTTAAAATATATAAAAAAAAAGCACTACACAATGTAACATGTAAAAAGGCATATCCAAACATGGTTAGAAAACAATCTATATATCTATATCTATATCTATATATAGATATAGATATAGATAGATAAATATATATATATATATAGGGAGAGAGAGATATAGATATAGATATAGATAGATAGATATATATATTCAGGCATCCATTATAGATGACCTTTTTGCTTTTAGCATACCTTCAATAGAGGCAGCATCCACCATGATCCGTTGCATCAGCACAGGTTCTGAGCCGAAGTCAAAAACAGCGGTCTGACGGAAGGTACCAAAGATTTCTGTGCTGAAGCCCACTGCTACCTTGTAGACACAGTGGTCCAGGCCATTGTCTGCTGCCACTGTCAGAACAATACATTTCAGTGTAAATGTATTAAAAATTGCATCTACTGTAGACAAAACTTTTTTTAAGTTGAAAAGAAACTAAGGAACAAGACAGGTTACAATTTCCACTTGCGAATACTGGAGACCATGCAAGATAGAGTCAAAAATTTGTTTTAAAAAAAAAAAACTATAAACAAGTATTTTTATTACCTTAACTTTGTATAATTTAAGACATTTTACAGCATTGCCTGGAATCTGTAGCTACTCTGAACAAAATAAAATATGGCAAAATAACAGCACAAAAAGAAAAAGCTCAAAACAGAATCACAGAACATATTCAGGTCATAGGATCCCAAAAAGTTCAAATAATTTAAACTTTAAAACACTCGCATTCATAACCCAGTCACATGATTCAACACCAGCTTTATTATGCGTGATGACAGCTGTGTGAAAACAGGAAATAAGGGAGGCAGGAATTTTTTTATAAACGATAGGACAATGTTCAACAAGTAATGTATGAAAGAAAAAAAAAATGGAATCCCCAAAGATCCCATCCCTGGTCACAAAACATGGCTGTATGACATACCTGCTGTTTCCTCTCCTGGAGTCCACTCTTGGCAGCCTTTGGGGACGGCTTGCAGCCGATCCCCAGCTGACACACCTGTGATGAAAAAGTGTGGTCGGTGGGCATCATAGAGCAGGGCGATGCGGTACAGCTTTCTAGCCGGCTAGTCAGGGAGACAAAGATAAGAAGATAATCAGAACATTAAGATAATCAAAACATAAGTAAGATCAACTAGTACTGACAGGTGTGTGGTGCAAAATACTGTCTTATTTTTCAGTGTCATACTGACAAATGGCCTGGTCAGTCAAAGAAAACATTTGAATGTGTACATATGGTTGGTATATAACATTTCCTCCTACCTTGCACAACAAAGAGAAGGTCCAGGAGTGGGCGGACTTTTTGGAGGTGACCGTAACAGAGAGGCTGGAGCTGGTTTCTACATTCACTCCTTCTAAATAGTCACTCAGCTAGAAAGAAAAATACACATGCTTAGACAAAAGAAATCTGTTACAATGCGTAGTCTGTCAAAGTTAAGTTCACTGCTTCACAAAAACTAAATGGATTCAAGCTTTGGAAAAATTCCATCCATATCACATACGGCATGCTACACAGTCAAGAGCCAACTATAGGGCTTAAAATGTTTCTAACGGCTTTCAAGTCTCCTTCAATATCACGGTTCAAGAAAATGTATGATTCTTGCTTAATTCTGTCAGTTTGTATGGTCAACAGAGCTGCACTTATTAAATAAGCTGATTAAATGTCAAATATTTTGAGATTGCCTTGACTGGGTTAATGATAGTTTGCTCCTTCTGTGCAAATATGGTATAGTAAAATTATGGATTTTTGGTATGTGTATGCTGGCTTGTACAAGAGTGCTGCTACTACCTCCAATACATTAACAAGCTTGGGGCAGATAGGAATGTTTGGAGAGGCTAAAATCACAACACAGTACACTTCAGTACACTTCTAGGAAGTGAACTTTGGCACAGTATTTTGGCTGTTTTCTATCCATTGAGATACTTTTGAGCTCACCACTTTCTCTGGAGAGAGAGAGTTCATCCACTTCTCTATCAGGGTCTCCATGTAGTTCTCCGTGAAGTGTTTGCTCTCCTGCTGCTGTTTGAGGCGGATGAGGCGTGACGCATAGCGCTTCTGCCATTCCATCAGCTCCTCCTGCGAATGGGCCGACGTACACTGGGCCCCGTACCGACACAGCCCCTGCTCCAAGTACCTACAGCAAAGACAAATTGTGTGAATGTGATAAGAAAAGTGAAGATGTATATACCAATACAACTGTCTAACCAAGGTAGCAGTACATTGTGCTGGTGGTTCTGCAGCGGGACATATACTAAGAGATACGACAACTCAAATAAACTCAAAATCAGAAAAGGTTCAAAGGACCAAGTCTAACGCACAATAGATCCATTGGTATCCTACAAAAAGATCCAGGATGTGTACTGTTTGTAAATAATTTCCTTCAGTGTGAACAGAGATATATTTCAAATTTATGTTAGTTAATTACAATGAATCATAATCATAGCGGACATGGCAAATTAATTTTCCTCCACAAAATTCTGGATGAGAGATTCTTCATTTATCAGACCTGTGTGCAAATTAACAGGTTTGCATTACCTTTTACAGAGGGTGTACTCCTCACTGCTGGTGACTCCTCGGGGAGGAGGCCGGAACTGCCAGCCATCTTGGACCTCTGTCAATACACACAGCCAAGTGGTCAATATGACACTGAGCCAAAGCCTTCAAAAACATTATAAGATGGGCTTCAGCCAGCTTGTAACCGGTTTAGAAGGTGCTCAAGCTGCCAACTGGCTGAGTTAAGACTTTCTAAAGATAAATAATATCTACTGTACTTTAACGCGTGAATATTTGGTACCAGGCATATTGTTCATTATTTTTTTCAAGTTGAGGAAAGTCATGCTACAGATGTGCTCACCTTCCTCCTGGTCATCTGTGTATTCTGGTGCCATCTCTCTATTTATAGCCTGACAAAGACAAAGGTGGATGAAGGCAGAAAGATTATTACTATTATGTCAACTACTAACATAGCCATACAAACAGTTCGGACCACTGGACTGATTACAAACAAATTAGTACATAAATCCACTACAAGCTCGGCAGAGGAGCACCAAATAATTAAGTTAGTGTTGGAAAAAGGCCATTAGTCATCTTTATGACTCTCGCCTGCAAGCACTAAACCATCATCTGTACAACCAACAAGCACCAAAAGGCAAAAACAAAGCAGGACAGAAAGCACAACAGTAAGGTTTGCAGCCCTGCAACCAGATGCACTTACCTCGATTTCTGAGAAGAGCATTTTTAATCTGGTCAGGTCTTTTGCGACAATGCCATTCTGGGAAAGAAGGGAAAAAAAGGATCATTACAACAACATACTGCAATTTGTTATTCCAGTACATATTCATGACAATATAAAACCAACCGCTTTGAAATAAACTGGCAGATTTTTCTTGGTATAATCACATTTGACATGTAATCTACAGGCAAGATTTAAATCCATCACCATCCCAATATTTAAAACCTGCATTACACAAGTTTTAATATTTGCAGGTCCTAACGGCAGTGAGAGATGTCAACTGAAAAGTAGCAGACAGCGAGTAACTGCTATGCATCAGAGAATGCCTTGTGGGTCATGCACTATCTAGATGGAGTTAGAAACTTCAGTTAATAAGTCGCTCTTCCAATTTGTGACTTCAGTGGGTGGATTTCCTGCCAGTGACTGTATACGACACCAGAAATAAATCTAGTGAAATACGTAGAATCTTCAGGGTCTCAGTTTTCTGGTACAACCCATTTTATGATCCAAAATTGATGCAGGTATATTTTTCCTTTTAAGATCAATTCTTTAATTAACAAAAAGCTATGATAAAGATGTTCATCTGTCCTCTGAATCTTGAGGATACGCTATTAAAACATTAAAATTCATAGTGTAGGCATTATTTTTATACCTGAGAATTTTTTTTAAGCAACAAGAAATCTCCAATAGGGCCTAGTGTTCATGTATTATTGATCCTGCTCCAATGAGCACCTAGGTCAGGTCTTACAGTAAAAATCCCAACAGAGGTTCTCTAGTCTGGTTTTTGAATACATGTTTCTGATTTGAGTCACCTGATTGCTATGAAGTACGTTTAGAACAAGCCTTTTTTTTTTTTTTTTAATGAAGTGTCACTCATTGATTGAATGAAATCCAAGAAAAACTGTTGGCAGTTGACATCCTAACAGCTGTGTATCAAATGACAACACACTTGCATGACACTCCACGGGACAGCAAAACTACACTGTGTGGAGCGCCAGCACCAAATTCGGCCAAGATGAGGTGGCAAATAAATAAGAAAAAACTGTTTTCTGTCTCCTCTAGTGTTTCCATTTTGATTTTCAGTCCTGGGTGTATGAGAAAAGTCAATGGTTTTATCCACTTTTACAGGGAAAACATTGAGAAATTACAAAAAGTCCACGGAAGTATAGCTTTACAAAACCTGGGTGGACATTAAAATACAAAAAGGGGGAGGATAAGAAAGAATGAGGCAACATTAAGAATGGGAAGCCTAAAATCATGTGTGAGAAAGAGGGAGTAAAGGGGGAGGTGGGTGGGCAGTCACAGGAGGGAAGATAATCAGCCTGAACTGTGTCAGAATAATGTTTGTTAGAGGGACAGCCTGCCTAGCAAACAGGGCTGTTCCTACTTGCATAAAATGTTGGATGACCTTGGGGCAAAGCTCAACCATTGAATACGTGCTTGTGTCCATGTTTGAGTCTGTATGTGTGTGTGTGTGTGTGTGTGTGTGTGTGTGTGTGTGTGTGTGTGTGTGTGTGTGTGTGTGTGTGTGTTGTAGTGGGCCAGACGTGGCTGCAAACAAGAGAAGAGTGGAGCTGGAGGAGGTACCTTGGCAGCAAAATGCTTGTTGATGTATAAAAACGGCGGTTAGGATTAGCAAAGGGATGGAGAAGTCAGACAGGAGTGACTGTCTGTCTGTTACATAACACATCACTTGTTCTTAGACATTTATTTACACGTGGCCCCCTTTCAATCCAGACGTAAACCTTGAAGTACATCATTCCAGCGTTAGGTTGTAACTTCAATCAATTGAACAGTTTTTAATTTGTTTTTCGATAGCCCTTATGTTTTGATATATGGTTTTGTAGCCTATTTGACGAAACCACCATAACTTTGCAAACACATTTTGATCTTCCAAAATCTGGTGGCCATACATGTATGGCAGTGAGCAACATGATGGTATTTGATATTTCTGGAACATCTCAGATCACTGTTAAAGTCAGTCATGTTCATTAACATTCAATATTTAAACCCCTCCCATGCCCTTCAAAGAAGTGTCCCGTGAGGTTTTCCCTCTTTTAAGGAAAGAAGTCTGACCTCGACAGGCATAATGTCTAGGCCTTATATACTTTGGCATAACACTCTTACTCTAATTAATATGTGTAGGCTGACTGTATGCATATACATTGTTCATTATTCATACCATTGGCTCTCCATACAAGGCTTTGGAGAGGATGCTGACCACCTCCTGCAGGCTGCCATCCAAATGCATGGAACGCAAGCTGGCCTGTAGCGATCCATCTCCCCTGGCAATCTCTTCTGCCAGGACTAGGACAGGATCAAGAATACATAGGGAACAGGTAGGGACAGAATTAACTCAGTAATTATGCAATAAGTTGCTTCCAAGTCTGTTATCTAAAACATTGTAGTTTCAAATTGCATAAACAATTCAAAGAAATTATCCCAAATGTAATATTTCATAAGTTACACTGTGACCAAGGCATGTTAGAACTTGGTGCTTCCCTGACCCTGGCAGCATACTTTGGCTGCCACTAGTTAAAAAAAGAGAACTTGTATACAGTATCGGCAGATGGTTCCAATATGAATTGCTACTCACCATGTTTGCAGTCTTCATCTGCTTCATCGTAGTTTTTCTATTGGCAGAAGAAGAAGTAAAAAGTCAAAGAGTGGTAGCCATAACAAATGGGAATACTTTGTGTTTGACGGTCAAAGCTTCACATGAGCTCCAAGAATGGCTATCTTTGTCTCACAGCGGAGTCCCTCACACTATCATTATAGGACTTAAGTAGTTTCCATAATCTTAGGGCTTAAGTAACTGGTGTAATTTTAGTGCTTGGGGAAGATAACATAACAGTACCATGGAGGAAGAAAGCTGGGTTTATTGTTCTCATTTCTAACCTTCTCGTCATGGTAATTTACGCAGTGATTCGAAGTACAACAGTAGATTTAAAATACATTATGCACAATAATTAGCCTATGTCATTACAGTGTAATGTATCAATTTAGGAACATGACAGTCCAGAGTTCTGTCTCAAAGTTACGATTTTTATAATTCTCAAACAAAAGGTATCCCTCCCCTCATCTGGCATAACTGTGATGGTCTGGTATAATGAAAATGCCACAAAGGAAAAGGGGAGGAGGGAAAAGAGTGATCATCTTAAGCCTATAAGTTGCATGATTGCTAGGGCAGCAGCAACGCTTAGACAGCAACTGTCCTCACCAGCTGCAGGAAGGCAGCAATTCGGTAAAGCAGGACACGGCTGCGGAGGGGTCCGGCGGCGGTGACAAGGGCTGGAGGGCTCGGCGGGACAGGGACACCGGATGATTGGGCTTGGGGTGCAAGGACCACTAGGGCGTCCGTGCTGTGGCTGACTGCCGCCTCGTACTCCCGCCTAGCTAACGATCTGCTGGCTTCTTCACATGACTTCTCCGCTCTCCTGTCCGCCATGACTCAGGGACAAAACGTCTAGAAACCGGAAAAGACAAGAGAAAAGAAATAATATGAACATCTTTTCTGAAAAAAGGGTTGGGCAATAGGGGGAAAATGTCCTCATCTTTATCCATTAGTCACCGTCACCTCTGGTTAATTTGGCTACAGCCAATATTGGGTGAAGGAAGAGGGTGCTTGTTATGTCTACAAAGTTGCAGTATAGCACTGGATTAGAAACCCTTTGAATGGAAGATATATCCATGATACGACAGTCACTGTAGAGTAACAGACTGACACTGCTTAATTTGTCTGTATTAAAAATATATTACAACGCAACACCACCAAAACATCTCAAAATCAACGGTAAAAGTTTGTGAATCGTAGACACCAAAAAATATTCTGACAGACGGAATTAGCAGTTTAAGGCAATGAGAACTAGTTGATTAAACAGTTAAGAACACAGGGCACATATTGTAAACCTGTCCTGCACTTCTTCCTAACATGCAGTGTTGCAAGAAAGTGGTCACACAAAGTAATAGAAATCAGTAGATTAAAGATATATACTCTCATATAGAGCTTGTGTTGAAATCTTTCTTTCTGCCTCCAGTTCCAATATCATGGCCCTGCAGAGCCTGAGAGCCTCGCCCCCTCCTTTCTAGACGTTTAGACATACGCATGCAAGAGTTTAAATGAGTAAAAATGGCTGTAAAGCGGATGGTAAAATCTGTTTAAAATACTTGTGAAAAATTAATAAGACAGCATTATTTTGAAGTCTATTATTTATTGTTGGTCTATAATCACATTTGATATGATTTTAATGCAAAACGATTGTACATTTTGATTTTCATGTCTAACATCTACCGTGTGTCTTGGCCTACATTCAGTCAACTAAATGTTATTACTGTTATTAATAATTTAGGTGTAAGGCTCATGTTTTGGAAACACCTCGATAAACTGCACTACTCTGACCTTGCTTCTTTTTTGTACAGATCTACAGTCTATGGTTATAACTTAATAAGTTTGTATGTCGCTATAACGTGAAAATATCTTGTTGTAACGTGAAAAAATAAATCTTTGTTTTGATGTGTGTAGAGCTGTACGTGGGCTCCCCTGATCTTCGCGTATGCGTAGGTTGGCGGGGGCGGGCCTCGTCAAAAAACTCCCCAGTGCAGCAATATGTTTTTTAAAGGGAAACGTTACAATGTGAGTAGTATATACAAATGAACAACGTTTACCTTTCACCCATGTTGCCTGACCTCAAGAACACCCCGCTCATTTGCCAGCAAAACTCCACCACACAATGCAGAGAGACCAGCAGAGTTTTGCTGAAAAATCAAAGTAACACTGGCGGACAGTGTAGGCAACATGGGGGAAAGTTAAACATTGTTTATTTGCATATACTACCAACACTGTAATGATACAAAGATGGCTAAAAATAAGCAAAGTATCTTTTAAAATGTTACCACTGGTTAAAAAGGAATTACATCTCTATACTGAAAATGAAGAGAGGCTTTCCAAACTACCTGACATTCCGCTCACCATGAATTGCACACAAAACTCTCTGCACAAAATCAGGTTTTATATATAATCTAAAACTGGGACATTTACTCCTTTTCACGAAATCCTTTCCTGTATCCATGGCATTGGGCAGTATTTATCAAGACAGTTTGGTTCTGGTTACCTCAAGCATGCTAACTGGCTGTATGTTAGGTTCTAATCTAAGAGTGGACATGCAAATAGGTCAGACTTAGTGACTATCATGACTATTTGTAAGTACATATCAGGTTATACAAACTGAGAAAGTAAAACCAACTGTACTCCCACACACATCTATCAGTGAAACCTGTTCTTATTTGTTTGCTTCATTTTCCAACTCAGTCTTGGCATATAATGAGCAAAGTTCTGCCACCATTTTTGCATGTTGCCAAAACTTAATTGTGAAATTTTTGAGAACTTTACTGACTGTATAAAAGACATGCAAATACTTTAATGCCTTATGGTCACGTTTTTCAGACCTCTTAGCAGAAGAACACTCAGAATAAAACCTTCCATAAATACTTCAAGGAAATTAATTTAAAATAACTTATTATTTGCCCCCAAAGGGGATTAATAAAGCAATTCTTCATTTTCTTCTTATTTCCACATTTTCCCCCAGTGGAAAGAGAGAGATGTGGTGAGAGAAGGGGAGTTTAGAGAAATAGAGGGAGAGCTCAACTCTATTTCTGTCTTGGGAGTAGTGGATCATTTGTAGTGGATCATTTGTTGACTTTGCCAGTTTTAAACATCACAAAGTTGTACAACTTATGACCAACCTCCATTCATCCACCCCAGACAAAAAATACAAATATACAGATGAACAAAAGAAAAATCATATATGGAATATGTCAGGGCCATGGAGGGACAGCAAGACATCTTCCCATCCTTGCAAGGGCAAGAAATTATTTGGAATCCACATGCAAGTCAAAATTGAATATTTGGTGTTGTATATTGTACACACATATGCTTTTGGTATATCTAAAAGCTTTAATGTCATAAACAAACCTAATTGCACTCCAAAATGCCACCAGTGAATTTAGCGTAAACGTCATTCAAGGACATTAAAACGAAAGTCGCAACATGAGCCAGCCGGAACCAAGTCAGATCTGCGTCAAATATAGTTTGTTAATACTTCTTCTGAGTCCCTTGAGACCATTTAGGAACAAGATGAGCAGAAACTGGCACACAAACAATGGCTGTCAACATGATCAGCTGCTCACTAAAATCTTAAATTTGGAAAGGGCTTTCTTTCCCTCTGGACTAATGGGTAGCAATTTACTAGTCATTACATGTGACCCTCTGAGACATAATTCAAAGAATAACAAAAATCTGATGTAACTTTTTTTCTGCACCTTCTGTAGTCTTTCCTTCCTGTTACATCTCAAAATTTAAACCAGAATAGGTATACAATCTAATACACTATCCAACTTATATGCTATTACTACTTTTGAATCTAAAACCAAGCACAATGTTTCATATGAAGTATGCATTCAAAAAGCAGAAATTAAATAAAAAGAATATTTCTGGGACAAACAAGCAATTTGAAAACCTCATCTTGAGCTCTTAAAAACAATCCTTATTTCTACCCTAAAGAAAGGGTATTTTGTGGGTGTTAGTATGCAATGTGGATATCTGCTCATCAAGAGTCATGTCCTCCTGTGGTTGGTCTGTGTCATAAATTAACAGGAAGAGAGGATGAGGCCTTTCAGAGTGGTTCCTACACACAGCACTCACACGGTGTACATTAAAATACATACCGTATGCAACTACAGGGGAAATCAGTGGTCATATGAGAAGCCTAAAGCATTATATGAGACATGCGTATCTATCATCTCAAGCTCCAAAGCCAACAACAGTGGAGACAACTGTCTGGCATCATCTGACTTCTTAGACTTAGGGCATTATCAGAATTGATATTGCAGAATATAAAAGGCTTTATTGAGATGCGACAGTATGATGTGCTGGACAGTATGCAGGAGGAAATGGGTGTGTTGTGACACTTCATAGCCACAGAGCAAAATAGTCAACATCAACTATGTGCCAACGGGAACGCATGCCAATATACAGAATCACTACTGGGAATTGTAATTGAGAGCATCTACTTTAGGCTCTACACTGCCTCTATTGTTAAGATAATGCATCATCCGCACTGATGAGATATATTTAGGCCCCTAATATTTTTTTTTATGGAAACAGACCAATACATTGAGTGTAACCTGATAAATTAGACTGGCAGAAATTCTTATTTAACATGTGGATCCACAGAAAGGTGTGTATATTACTGCCATCGGTGGTGTGATTTCTTAATGCTTTCCTCTTGGCTAAAGACATCAGACAAATATCATTCTCTGCTTAGTATGTAGTCAAACAATGTTTACAGAGCTGACAACAGGCCATGTTGGACCGACAGCATCCACTGAAGTGCACCTGCTGTCATCTTCTTTTAATTACAGATGTGTGTGTTTTTTTTTTTGTTTTTGTTTTGTTTTTTTTTTAAAAAAGGAGTGTGTGTCACTAATACATTTACTAAACACTCACTCGTATTTAAGTGTAAGGAGAAATAGTCCTTGGTTGTGTGTGGAGGAGGAGGCTGTGTGTGGTTGTAGGTGGAGGTGGGAGGTGGGCTACTTTTCTGCACATTAGTGTATGACTAGTAAAAGGAACTAAATGTAATTCCTAGAAAACCATGTGATTGTCTCTGTTTTTTAACCAGTTAAAATACTATGGCATATTTTCACTAAAGCACTGTCAACAAAGATAAACCTCTAAGGAAAATCAAGAATTGCAATATGTCTGGTAATTAGCATCCAATAACCACAATTACTTCTAAGCCATGAAAGGGCCACCATTTATCTTGAAGTTTATATATAAGATTCTAATTAAATGTACTACAGTAATCAAATCACATGCGACAAAAAGCAATAGGTGCACAGAGGAATGTAGCCTACTAAACATTGCACTTTATGGTCTGTTCAATAGTTACTGCAGAAACTTGTGTTTACCCTTTCATACCAAAGACAAGCAGTGTCTGACCCATGTTAAACCCTGGTTGGAAGAAGGATCATGAATCCTGAACAGATAACATTTGTTAACCAAAAAGCAGGTTTATCCCAGCTCTCTGTTTAGGTCTGACAGTTGATTATTTCCTCTTTCCTAAATACCGAGCTTGCAAATTTGTTAACTTATAGCTGATGCAACATAGCGGTTATATACTGTGTAATGCCCACCAGAGTGTCTGTGGCCCCAGCATCAGTTCATGAATGCCTAGCCAAGCAAAAATAAAAAGCAACAGGGTTACCGCGTGAGAATCTAAACCTCAGTCGGAGATTACAAGAAGCAGCGTTCCCTCCTTCACACCAACCAGCACAGATCAGGACAGGGATGGTACACCATGACCTGATGGGAACACCAGGGCAACAAATGCTCAACCTTGGCCAATAGCTGATTAACTTTGGTCCAATTTTCACCTCACTGGTTTCCTCATTGGCACTGCAGCTTATCTCAGGCTGGCATTACATCACAAAAATACTGCCCCAAAGCCCCATTATAGTTATTATGTGCAAAGATGGCTGGCAAAACAAACTTTTGGTTGCTAATTAAAATTCCACAACAATTAGCTGATGCTGAATTTCCATCCTAGCCCTCACCGCAGCCTGCAATTCAGCTTTTGATTATGACTGGCTCAAAAGAAACTGTGAAACTGTGGCCTGTGGCCCAGTGATTTTGGGTATATTTGCGACAGCTAGTCCTTGAAAGTGAGACATCAGACAACTACGGTGCGCTAAAGCTGCATTAACAGTATAAAGAAAACTGGCTTTTCATGAAAGAACATTCATTGGGTATTTTATGTATTATAAATGTCTATGTGAGAAGAGGGAATAAAACACTATGTACATCTGTCAGTTTGGCACTTTAATTTTTGCAATAAAAAGCATTAACTCTATAGTAAGTGTTTCAGATAGTTACCTCTTGAATACCCAGCAACAGGCAACTATGTTTGTAACAGCAGCTCTAGCCCAACTGGCAGTGCCTCTGAGTCTGCCTGTTCTTGTCTCTTAGGATCATAACATAGAGACAAATTCTCCCGCTAATGTACAGTACATGTTGGGTTCACACTCACTAAATCTAAAGTTAGTGATGTATAGCATTCACCTCATTGGTTTTAACTACTTTGATTCGAGCCAGAATGAACACTGACAGCAACAAAAATAAAATACAATATTTGCACCACATGTAATATTTTTTACCCTGAAATCCACTGTTGCTGAATAAAGTACACCCACCTCCATCTCCTCAGACAGTCAGTTCGTGAGTTTGTAAAAACTGAGAATGAATTAACTGAGTATGGTGCATGTCCTAAACAGATTAACACTTGTACAGCACAGTATTTCATGTACATTATTTCATGTACAGTATCTGACAAAATATTAGAGCTATGTTGTTCATCATAATCTCATATTTTTCCACAAGAAAATGTGAACTGCTGGGAGTTCACTTCCTCTAAAAATTTAAACATTCAGATGAGGAACAATACTATATCTTATATAGTGTGGGTTATATGTAGGCCTGTCACAATAACTACTTTTGTTTGAAGATATATTGTCCCAGAAATAATTGCGAAATTTTAAGACCATTTAATTCCACTAAACTAATAACAATATAATAGCATAATAGTGCTAGTACACCCTTTCAAAGAGCTATGTGCTTTTAATTCTTAAGAATATTCACACATTGGAAATGGAATGTGAAAGAAAAATATAAAAATATCTTGTCAGGAAAAACACTATTAGCCTCCAGTAACACGTTATCTTCACTTTACCTGGTTCACAGTCACTGTGTGTGTATGTGTGTGTGTGTGTGTGTGTGTGTGTGTGTGGAGGGGCTGCCTGAACTCCGCCAACGGTGAAACTCTGACACTGAGAGCAGACAAGAGGACAGAAAAAGACCAAAAAAAAAAAGACAACAAAACTTGTCTCAGTATAGTTTTTTCCTGTTCATTTGGCTTAGGGGGCTGTGAAAAAAACAATTAGTCGCTGCGCCCAAGTCTTGTGAGGGGTACGGAAAACCCCGCTGTTTGTCCCGGCATCGTGTTGGCAAAAAAGTTGGTGGGATGCTCATGTAAACAAACACACCTGTAAGCACAATATTCAGGTCAGCAAAAAAGGGTCGAGGTCACGTCCATGCATCGTACGATAAGTCGATAACGTAATAACCACGAGTGGTCCAGCTATCCCTCCATACCATGATGTCAAATAAAGTTTATCTGGAGCATCTCAAATAAGAAACGCCGGTCCGTCCCCTGTTCCCGCAAGACAGGTCCAGGTGCATTAAGGGAAGGGTATTTGGACTAGGATGTATGGCACTATGAAGACATACATTCCATTTTATCAAGGGACGGCATGAAATCATCATAATCTAGTCAGCAAATGTTTGATGGTATGGGTGCAAAATGAGGGTTGGGCTAGCAGGCAATTGGGGAAATGAACTGAAAAAAAAAAATAATAATAATAATAATAGGTTCAAAGTTGAAACCAAACGTGGGACCGAGTCTTAAGGCAGCACTCACCCCTGCTCCTCAGAGTGGAGTGGGAACAGTTGTTACCTAATGTTAGTCGCCTGCGAGCCAGCCGCTGCACAGGGGCCACAACAAATAGTTTGGCGGGATACAGCGGGCGGACGCATCTGCCCTGTTTTCCAGCGTCCAGTGGCGGGGGGTGAGGGGGGGTGTCCTGCCACAGAGACAGAAAGCTCGTTTTGTAGCCGAGGACAAACAAAAACACCATCGACTGCTTCCATCCTGACATAACGTTACTCGGCTCGGGGAGTCTCGTCAGCAGCAGTGTGTAGAAAAACACGGCCGGAAAACTTGCTGCTAAAAAAAAATAAATAAATAAATAAAAAAATCCTCTGAACCCGGCTAACAGACATAAAGAGAGCGGACACTAACCGACAGGAGGCTTGTCTGGGCTCTCGGCGGGCAGCTGAGGCTGTTGTTTGACTGGTAAACTTGTCATGACTGTTGCAAGTCAAAGCGATGACGGCAGCGCTACAAAGCCCTGGGAAAAAAAAAAAAAAAATGTCCCCACAGTGTTGGTTAACTCGCCGATCGGGGTTTTTTTTTTTTTTTTTTAGCACGGAGGGGTGGGGGGGTGAACTGTGTGGCCGCTGACCAGAGTACGAGAAGCCCACGGTGGGGCTCGGTGGCTCCCAAACACGGCCTTCTTCTTTTCTTGGCCCCGGAGCGACTCACAACAAGAAATATCTGGCCGATCCGCTCACGTTAGCGGGCGAGCTAACGAGCTAGGTCCGCCGAAACAAAACGGGCTCGGGCCTGTAAATCCGCCACGGTGTTTGGGCGCATACCGTGGACGTGACACTGTGTTGCTGTACATGCATGGACTCTACGCATCCGCTACTATCCTAATGGTTCGTGGCGGGGATTCGCGCCGGCGGCTTTGCGATCAGAGAGGCAACCGAAAGGGCTGAAAATGGGAAGTCAACACTTACCTAGCTTTACTTTCTACGCCATCTTGGATCCACTTGTCAGACCATCGCAAAGCATAGTGGGATGTACTGATCTGAAGGTTGAGAGGACTGGTGTGTGTGTGTGTGTGTGTGTGTGTGTGTGTGTGTGTGTGTGTGTGTGTGTGTGTGTGTGTGTGTGTGTGTGTGTGTGTGTGTGTGGCCCCTGATCAAAAAAGCGTTTGTGTTAAAACGGTTTTGTTTCCTTCAATCGTGTAACTTGAAATTTACACAGTTGCTCTGGACTTTGTTTATTTTTTAAAGGAGTCGAAATGTGCATATTCTCTGGAACTGGGACAATAATAAAATAATAATAATAATAAAGACACTTAATTTGTACTTATTAACTTGTTTATTTGTATAAAAGGCATTAAAAAAACCCCAAATGTGACCTTTTGCTCTGAACACACCTTTGCCACACAGCTACGTTTGCTTATGTTGGCATGAAAACAAAAGACATGAGGCAACATATCTTGGGGCCAAACTTTGTATTTGTTTCCGTTTCAAAACGCGTTGAACGACCAAAGGGAACAAAACTGTTATATGTGTCTTTTCTTCTGTTATCAGGGGATTCTCATCCATCCAAGTTTATTAAACTCCAGGTGGGACGCCGTCAGCAGTGTGAATTTGTCTCACAGCACAACTGGAGAGTTTCTGGTAGAGCCCTCCTGTTAATGAAACTATCATAAAAACACCTACAAAAGTAGCTTTACTCAACTAGCTAAACATATGTGGTCCACAAAACTTTTCAAAGATAATTTTTTACAGCAATTTGTCTTTATTTGATGGATCACTATAGAGAATGAAAATGGGGAGAGAGGGAGGTGACATGCAACAAAGATTCCAGGAGATTATGTGCATTGTTGAGATGTGAAAAGAAAACCAAGGAGGTAACACTATCATCAAAAACTTGACTCAGGTTCCATCTATTCTATACATCGTCTTGCCACTCGTGGGACATTGAGACAATGCTGTATCTGAAGTGCTCCATGCAAAGACATGTATCACATCTGCAAACGAGGCTTCATATTTCAACGGGACAACTTTTTGTCACGGGCAAAATAACTCTCCCTCAAAGATACATCAAACTAGTGACGTCATTTACTGCCTGATGCCGGTTACTCCATGACCACCTCCGCTTCCATGTGACGGGCAAGTGGATGGCACTGTACTGTATTTCCTTTCCCGGCACATCCCGCTGTCGCTCCTGCAGATGCTGCTTCTGTCAGTGAAGTGTGAGACAGTGACTCATGTTCACGGCATCTAGACTTACCTCTGAAGGCCAGTTATGGACAACTGTGATATAAAAAAGGCCAGTTAGGGCAGGCGCTCCTCAATACCTAATTAACCGGCATGGAAGGAAGAGGGGGCTGAGATCATGGCTAAGCTACGATCCATTACCAAGATTTCAGCTGGAGACAAACAACTGCAGTGTCTCTGCGTTACTGTAAACCTGCAATGCACTTTCAGTGGTCCAGTGTTTTAACCTTTGTTGAAGCTTTGACCAGTCATTTTAATAACAGGAGCATTTCTAAAGTGGATGGAGGAAAATGAATTTAATGATTCAATTATTTCTCAAAATTACTACACTAACATAACTGGACAGGGAACATGAGTTAAGATCAGTAACAAGTAGAGGCGTCAAATTAGTTCTGTTAACTAAAACCTGATTATATATCATAATTATATGATTATATAAAACAATATTCTTATATTAAGTTGTATTGACATCTTACTTGGACTGAAAATTGATTCACTGTCAAGTGTCTCAATTCTATTTGAATAAAACTAAAATGGAAGATTTCTTTTCTCTCCACCAGGTCTCTTGTTATGTGTGACTTCACAGTAATCTAATCTAATAAGTGACAACACAACAGTACCATTGTAAAACATTTCTTCTGCAGTCATGTTTACAAGAACCGTAACACATAAGAATGTACGCCAGTACACATTAAATTTTGTATACATACAACTGTTAACCAAATGTGAGTTTATTGTTTACATTTGCTAAGTATACATTTAAAAGAGTTTTTAGCCATGTTTTCAGAGAGCATTAAAGGCCTAACTACTGTATATAAACCATTAAACGGAAATGGGAAACATATCCAGTTTTTCATTACAGAGGGATGCAAAGAGGGGAGGTGCTCATGTGTTTATTGTCAATGTTTTACTGGATAGTAAAAAATTAACAAAGTTGGGGTGCTATTTCTGTGCTGCAGATTTCCATCCAATTATATGACATTGGAATAATCTTGCCTTCACAGTCCGCCAATATACGGTATGTTCCAAAACATTCCCACAGAAGGAAAATAGACAAACAAATATGAACCAAAACACAAAATAATGCACTATGGTCTTGTTTCACTGCAGGTTGTGGATCATCTCCTCCTTGGCAATTAGATGCGTGGTCTTGTTGACCAGAGACATGAGGGAGTTGAGTTTGTGCGACCAGTCGTTGAGCAGGTCGTTGGGGTCTTTAGGCCTCTGAAAGTTGATGATGCCAGCCATCCGGTCGACCTTGGCATAGATGGTCTTGTTTACAACTAGGCTGGAGAGGAACTCCTCGGATTCCTGACAAAATAGTTGAGCAGATAGACATCATGTTGTGAAATCAAATCCTGATAATTCATTTCCTTACTATGCTAAACAAATCATATTGGCTGAATGAATCACCCACAGATACTCATTCACTGTTCCATACAGAAAATCAATCTGTGCTCTCTCTACCTGCATCAACTACTAACACTAAATTAGTGATTTCATACATTTGCAATGTACATTTAAATCAGTACTGATCTCTTTACGCACATATTGAACTTAAAATGCCAACATTGTTGGAAAAAAGCCCAGACTGACAAATTGTTTGATCTAATAGAAAATGTGTTTTTCTGTGTCATTATCATGAGCTTCAGTTTGCATGAGCTAATTAATAAAACTGTTGCTTACGTCGATAGATAGGTCAAGGAGTCCAGCCATCCTCTTCATTGTGATTCGGGTGTAATATTTGGCCATTATTCTGATGTTCTGGGGGAACGGGGACAATGTCATTAATATACATATCTGCAGCGGAATATTTGCATATATTATTTAAGGCAAGAACAGGGGAGCTTTCAGGTCACATCAACACTTACAGCTGAAAAAAATATTCATGAGTGAAATCCAACCATCCACTATCAAGCCAATTTGAGTGTACTTTAATACTGCACATAACCACTGAAACTGCACAGAGATTCAACATCACCTCGTTTTCTTCTCATGTTGCTTCTGTTGCATTTCCACTGCTCTCTTGTAATTTTACTCCACTTACTCCAATTTGATTGAAAACCACTTAAATGGATATGAATCAATCTTCTGGGTCTTAAAATAACATTATTCACTGCCTGGTCTTTCTATTCTGTACATACCATCATCTACAAATGATATGTTGGACAACAAAATTGGCAGTAATGTTTTGAATTTTACTATCATTTATCAAGGAATGTTTAAATCAGAGCCTCATAATTATATTGACTTAGTCCTACTTTGACTGTCAATGTGAATGTAGTTTTGCGATTTTCATGTGACATTAACAGCCTCACTTTTCACCATCATCACTCTAAATCGCAATGTAGCCATATTTATGCCCAACCAAATTTAAAAAAAATGACAATTTCATAACTGTTCTATGCAACTCGCATGGCCAATATGTGTGAACATAAAATGCTTCTTTATCATTGATTATTGGTTTAAATGTGCCAGCCTGTTTTGGGACAGCTAAAAGGCAGTTGGGATGCTGTTAGAAAATGTATGTATGATGCCAAGCATCAACAAATTACCAGTAAACCCAGAAGAATATGTATGTACCAGTTCCAAATGAGAGCCTACACTTGACTTACATGCTCCACCACTCTGTTCTTCAGGTCCTTCCACCTTTTCTCCGCCTCCTCTGAATAAGAGAAGACGTCTGTGGCAGGGCTGTCAGGTGAGCCCTCTCTCAGCTCCTTCCCATAATCCTCCACCAGGGAGGCCCAGCGCATCAGCTCCATAGTGGTGAACTGTTTCAGAAGGTCCCTAGGAATGGAAGGGGAATAGAGTGAAAATTCCCCTGTGTTTACATCTTGGAGTAGGGTGTATGCACAATGAGGTCAGTTAACATGAAAGTTGCCATGATCATTCCCGCGAACACACAACAGCCCCTGCCATCTGTCATTCCCATGGGAAAAACTGGTATGTTGTACAGTTGATTAAGATGGCCTTTACTTTTAGAAGATATACGTTTGTTTTCTCCTGGTATCAAACCTCTGCCCATTCATAGCACCAATATGCTTTCACGTAAATAAAGTGCTGTAATTGCACATTGAAGCCATTTTCACATATGAAGTCCAGACTATGTGGAGAGTTGCCCTATCACACATAGCACACAGCAGGAGATTGTTAGTCTCAGATGCCTTCTCACTTTCTGGAAATAGTCTGTTTAGTTTAGGCAAGGATTTCAGGTGGCAGGACGTGATGCAAAAAGTCACTGCTGTTGTAATTCGACATTCAAAACAGCTTTTAGTTTACAAGAAATCACAGGAAGTCCTCTCTCCCATTAGCACTACCTTCACAGAGGAGCGTTCCGGCCCAGTCAAAACACTGCAGCTTTTAGCTGGCTGTGTCAACCCAGCGCCAGCCGCATGCGTAAAAAACAGCGGCTGTGGATGAAAGGAGCTGACTGCTGGAAGTCAACACGTCTACTCGCTCGCTGTGAATTGTCCAGACAATGACCCGCTGTATTCACACATGGACTCACTTGGACATTACACCGACTTTGTACTAGGGAGCTGGCAGGATAAAGTCTGTTTAAAGTCCGCTCAAACTGACGGACATTTGCGTTCACACATACAGCCTGCCCGTACAATGTCCAGATAATTTCAGGTTAGTAGTTCATGTGTGAAAGGGGATTAAGTCTTAAGTTTGTTGTATTTATGGTGAACAGGCAGAGGAGCACAAAGTATGTCTTACTTGTATTTAGGGATTTCTTCCAGTTTCTTGTCTGCACTGATTCTGTGCACAAGGTCTGACTGCTCGTTGTCATAAGGGGCAAGAATCACGTACAGCACCACACTCTTCAGGGCCTGAAATACAAATGCATTTATGGCATGAAAGGGAAAACCATTTATTTTATATATGTTTAATAATCCAGTGTATAAAACCAGCTGTGTCCAAAGCTTGGATGCAAACAATGTACAGCAGTGGATTTAAGAACAATTGGCTGTCAGAAATTTTCTACATACTTTAACTGTATGCTGCATTCATGATATGTCAAAAATATATTGTGGCCTTGAGAGAAAGCCTGTGTACCTGTTGCCACTTGCTGCTGTCCTCCAAGATGCAAGGGGTGTCATAGATGGCCCGGTAGTGTTTGCAGATAGACAGGTAGGAGCCCTCGTGCAGGTCAACCTGAATCATTAGGTTGTAGTACTTCAGCTTCGACTCCTGAGTGGTTCATTACACAAAAGGGAAAGTTAGTTACATCAACCACAAGTTCAGATCCACCAAAAATGCTGCAACAGCTTCCAAAACCTTGTTGTAAAAGTGAACACACGGGCCAGTCACCAGATGCTTTTCATCATCAGTGGTTATCAAGCCAGCTCAAGGAAGAAATGCAGGATTTTATTAAAGCTCAATTCCTGGCCTCTTTCTCTTACCTCGGTGCCCTCCTCTTGGAAGAATTTGGTGTTTATTTTCTTGCTGATGATCTGTGTGCGAATGTAATCCTTGACAGCAATACAAAGCCTCATTTGTTCCAAGATAAATTCCACTTTCTCCTTTTTCTCCATGGAGCCATATGTCTCCACCTGAGCAGGGGAAAAAAATATTCTAAGCACATTGAGGAAACTTTGCACATGTTTCCCATATATAAATGTGGTGACAAGAATTATCAGCATGACTACATCTACTCCGGAAGATTATTAAGGCAATCACACTCTTACCTGCAGCTCCTGAAGAATGGAAGCTGCCTCTTTGACCTCTCCACTCTGCTCCTTGATATTGGCCAAGGTCTTCGTCAGCCTGGCGCGCTCAATCTCTACATAGATCTGTGAGGAGGACATGTGTAGTGTATTAGAGAGGAGGAGGGGGCTCATGTCTTGAGTGGAATGGTCTACCTACCCTTCACATACAGTCACAAAATTGTGTAAAACCATAGCACAAATGACATAGTTTCCTTTAATGCATATACGTGAAAGAGGAACATTTCAGTGATTAAACATAAAAAGGTGCCTCAGGTAAATGAACTACGCCTCTATGTTGGTGCACCTGATAAGACCCAAATCTCTGAGTGCCTCGTTCATAGCTAACTTCTGAGCTTCAAGCTCCCCACTCCCAATCTGGCAGAGAGTGGTGTGCAGTACTTAATGTGACAGTTGTTCAAATCTGCACAACTTTCCTTTTGTCTCTAGTACACAGCTCTTTTATTTTTTATACACAAAAACATTTCAGACCTTGCCAGCAGTTACAGTGCGAAGTGTGTCGATGAGTCTCAGCTTGATGGTCAGATCAGTCACAGCATCCACATACTTGTAACATTCTTGCACCATCTTGGCAACAGCCTGATAAGACAGACAGCAAAACAAAAAAAATAGATTTAGGTCTCATTATAGGAGCATCACAAGGAATAGCTGCAAGGTATTAGTATTTACTTGCTTGTCTAATTTCAATTGCCCATTGGGTAATTTCAGTAGTGCAGATAGCAAAATTAGACAACTGGTAAAAAAGTAATAATAAAAAAAAACAGGGAAAAACAAGTATCTGACCTGTTTCAGCTGACTCCTCCTTTTGGTGAGCAGCATGATGTTTTCATTCAAGGCATCCCAGTCTTTGGCTTCATAACACATCTGGACCACAGCCACCAGGATTCTGGAGGTGGACACCATGTCTGATGCCTGAACGGGGTTGAAGGCAGATAAGTAAAACAGGGACTAAAATGTACACATCACAATAAATCCATTTCCATTTTCCCTTAACACAGCTACTCTGTAAGATTTTCCCTACATGTAAATCTTTAATGCCGAGGACTCACCCACCTTAATTTATCCAGGAAAATTCTACTACTACAGGTTGCTACTCAATGCCAAGCTTCAGGGTTCCAGGAAAACTTGTTTTGTGGACATTTCGTTTTATTTGGTACATTTTCATCACAACAGGAAAGCAACATTTAACAGAATTCCAGGTTTTTTCAGGATGAGTGAAATCTTTTTTTAAGTTTGCTGCTCTGGGTGACTTTGTGGCAGTGAGGCAGGTTTTGCAATTTACTGCGTTTGGGGTGGGCGGAGAAATGATGCCAAATCCTATCATTAATCGTCAATGTATTTGTGACATTCACATGTGGGGCTCAACCTCGCAGAGGAAGGACCGACCACAGCCAGAGGAGAGGAAAGTAAACAAGTTGAACTCATACTGAACCGAGCCACTTACCGTTCTGGTTTGCTTCTCCAGTGACAACAAGCTCTCAATGGCCTCCTGCAACTTTCCCTCCTGCAGCAGAAAAAAAGCAGAAACTTAACGTTAGTCACACCAACTTACTCAGATAACCGGCAAATGTTGACTTCTGTTTTCGGACTGCCTGGCTAGCCAGTAAGCTAAAGATGTTGCCAATGACTACACTGCTCAGACTATTAGCGAGCTCCATAACAAACACAAAAATGTGCACGAGTGTAAAAGAGTAACAGAAATGTCTGAAAGTTCAAAAATACATCAACATTTCTGTGTAATTTACGCTTAACGTGCTGGTTTTAGGAGGTTTCCGCATGGTGCTAAGGCAGGTCGACGTTAGCCCGGTGCTAACACACTGAGGCACCATGACTCAGCCGCCGCTGGCCTCCTTCACGCCCCGCTTACTTTTGCCATTTTTTCGCACTCCGGGAGACGCTGGTCTACAGTCGAGCTGTAGTCCACCTCCATCTTCACAATCTTCCCATCGGATCTTTCAGATCGCTCCTCAGACATCTTTGCGGCGTACAGGTCAAGATAATGGACGGTGCTTTTCTTTCCTGGCGACCAAACTCACCCTCGCACTATTTTGCTTGTCAAATGAACGAGACGGGCAGGTGACCAATCAGAGGCGAGAGCCACAAAGCTGTCCGAGGCGCCCAAAGGACCCAATGAGGACCTCCCAGAGTATTTCAGACAGGCGTTATGAAAGCCGACTTTTGCTGTGACCGAAGCTTTCTCTGCAGGGACTGTGCTGCTCAGTCTGTTTACACCTATGGATTACGCACTCTCTATGGAGGTACACTTACAAAACCACTGAAAACCACACGACTAGTGTCGTTTCTTGAAAGCTGTGCAATTAATTAATAAATAAACTCTTACAATATTCTGTAGAAAATGGTATTATGGAAATAATATATACACAATATACATTCCTTTTTGGTAGCCCATTTAGTGGAATCAAAATCCCCTCTTTTTCTGTTAATGGATGGAGAAGAATTATTAAATGTATGTAATTAATGCCCTATAATGTTGAGACATTTGTAATAAAGGCAGGTTGAAGACACTGAACAGTTTGAATTAGTTTCAACAAGTGACTTTACATTTTTAGACATACAGTTTCATGTTATTTCTAGATGTCACAACTGGACTTAGTCACACTGGCAGCCCTCCCCAAAGAGTTACTTTACTCCTTCTATTCAGGCAGTTGTTTGAATTTCCGTGAGGTGCTGACTTAAAATCTGGATTTTCTAAATTAAGTGCTGAACTCTATATTAAGATGAAAATGACAAGAGGTACATTTTTATACTTCAAGAGGGACACACTATTCTCTTTGAAATAACAGTTGTATTTGCAGGAAATGTAGGATGACAAAAACAGTGAATGGTTTGGATGCATGACTGAGAAAAATACAAAAGAAGACAGATTTTAAAAAGATTCTGTGCTCTTAATAGCACTGACACAGGGGGCTGTGGTACCAGGAATTGAGAGTAGACAGATTTACCTTCCATTTTAATTTCATTTTAGTGTTGATGGGGATGATAATGATGATGAGGCGGAGGATGATGTTCCTAGGTCATTTGTTGGATGCTTTTTGTCAAATTGAGTTGACTTACATTTGGGTTATGACTCCAGTGGAATCAAAACCCAAATGTAAATCAAGTTGGCAATAATGACGATGATGATAATAAAGGAGGAGGAGAATAACAATAGAACAGGATGATGACAATAATTACACAAACATATTTTGAAAGTGTAACACCTGTCCTGCACTCATCAATCAAATGGTCAGGGTGAATGAAAATCTTTGTGAATGGACATGATCATATGAATGAACCCAGCCGGCAATGACCATAGTCCACCAGTAGGTGTCACTTTAACATATGCATTTTGCATTCCTGTCTTCACACATTCATTGCTCTGAAAGGCTCCAAGGCCCCCATAAATAAAGCCAATGTGGGTCAGTGATTTTCCTGCTCGTGGCAGAGAAAGCCCCTAAGCCCTGAGCTAAAACGAGTTTGATCCCAGCGCAGGCTCAGCGTAGACCTTGGAGGCCTGATAAACTGAAACATACTTGGATCCACTCAGAGGAAGATCCAATATGGAACAATAACTCTGATTGCAGAGGCATACAAATATTCTCATTGCTTTGAGCAATCCTTTCAGTCTCCAAAAACATCAGGAAGAGCTCAGCTTAAGAGGACTAATTGAAGCCTCCAAATGGCCATCATTGCCAGAATGATCACCAATATTATCTTCTTCCATACCACTGCTGACAATACACTGCTGTGTAGTGCCAGGGCCAAGATCAAACATATATTTGAGATTTTGATTAAGCTTTAATTTACAAGTTCAGCTGATGTAGACAGAACATCATTTCAACACATCTCACACTGAAGAAAAATAAAAACTTCATGTCTCTCCTGCTGATGTTTCACCTATATAAATTAAGTGGTTCTCTGCTTAAAAGTGGGACGGAGGCAGTTCTATTTGGCTACAGAGCTTACAGATTTGTTAGGTTTTATTGGCACGACACAGCAGTTCAGATGACATCAGGCCCTAATCTCCTTTCTAATCAACACAGACCTTATTGAAATAGTCATTAGGTCATAGCTAGCTGGTTCTGAGATACCACTCCCATGAAAGCCCATTACTGTCCCATGGCCCATAAGCTCCAGGGTTTTAGGTTAAGATAAACACAGACTGTCAGAAATGAAATAAAGGCCCGGTATTTTAAGAAGCTTTTATTTGTGTTATGTGTCAGAGAAAAATGAATGAAAACTTTGTATGATGGCACAGTTATCAAAACGTCTTGAGATATCTTAGGATCTGCCTCAAGACATCTTGTATCAGAATGTCTTGAGGCAGCTTGAGGAATGTGTTTATCTAAGACATGTCTATAAAACTCAGAGGTATACACAGGACATAGAACCTCTTTGTTATACTGATGACGTCCTGCTTAGGGTTTTTCCCTTTTTGTCCCTCTGTCAAACTTGTTTATTTGCTATTTTAAAAATCTCCAGTGTAGTTCGGCCCAGAAAAACATGTAAGTATTGAGTACTGATTTGATTATGAATTAATAGAAAAATGGATACGTGTTTTTCAAAAATATGTTTTAGGAACATTTATTTTCACTGAGCTCTTTAGTATTTCTTGTAGCTTTCTGAGGTCTACAATATGTGGCAAGTGCTATATTACTGTGGCAATGGGGATAGTTTTCTGGAGTGCAATTATGTAAATGATTTCCTTGTGAATATGACTACTTTAATTCATAATGCCCATTTAATGTGCAGCCCTGCACTGTTTGGCCATTTACAAGAACACATATGGGGAAACTTTAATATAAGACTGATGTGCTGTTAATGGGAATAATCAATCAGGGCTTTAAACGGTCTGACTCAGGAAATAAAGAACACCTGCCTTAAGCTCAGATTTAACTGATCCTTTATTTTCTCTTCCTTTATAAGATACATACACATGTCAGATGGCATATGGCGGATTATGCATTTAACTGCATTTGTTGATCATTTAGTCTAATATTAAAGAGGTTACAGACAAACACGAACAACTATTAAAATGTGCGGAGATATTTTATTTCTGATGCATATTCTATTCATTTAATTACTCCGGAAATTATTTATATGTGTAAAGGCAGTAATACATCCCAGAATGTCAGTGAATTATGTTGGTGACCCGGCTTAAAGGAGCCGCTCACACTACAGTTTGGGGATTAAGTGGAGAGTTCAAATTTAAATGCTGTTTCAAAGGGTTTGCCACCTTGCATGAACATATTTCTGGGTGAAATGCTGAATGCTTGCTGACAGCGCCCAATACTGTTGGTCAGCATCATCAGAATTATGAGCGTGAATTTTGCTGAGTAGACCCAAATAAATCGCAGGTGTCAACGAAGCCAGCAACACACCTCCCACAGTGATTAAAAGTGACTGTTTATATATTTTTGTCAAGACATGCAGGCCTCAAAAAGTGCAAAAATGTCGTCATTTTCATTTGTCAACTACTCCTTCTAAATTATATCATCAATTATATCAATTATATCACTTTGAATTGAATGACACAGTAGTAAATAAGTGCAGTAGCATTGCCTAGTAGTTATACATGTTTCTGTTGTAGTGCCTCTGTACTCCACATTGCATGGCTTGTTGGATTTGAAGTGCATCTTAGGCCTTATTTGATGGCTGATACATCCAAATCAGATAAACCGTGAATATTCACCCTGTTTGCAGACTCTCCAATTTTAAAGGACCAACTATAAACCAAATCATATTTAATATTTGCTTTGAGATCCTTTGCATTCAATGACGAGCTGAATGCTACAAACTAGACACCAGAAGACATTAACCTCCACAGCGGGGCTCTGCCAGGCCTGCACTGGAGTCATCTTCACTTTGTGCTTGTTTCTGGGGCCTTTTTGCCTCCTGTCCCACATTCAGCACGTGCAATGCTTAGCTGAGCCGAGGTCGGACTAGGTGCTAATCGGAAACATTTCACAGCTTGCCCACAAAACAACAATAGTTCTCTGTCAGGTCTATAAACCTTTATGAACGCTGCATTGTGCATTGTCCCAAAAACAGGAGGGCCTGCCATGTTGCACGACCCGAAAGAACACAGCTCAGCCAACGCACGCGCAGGGCCCGCGCCTTTAAAAAGCTGAGAGTAAGAACTTTAACCTCATGTTTCGTTTCAAAGCCAGTGTGCCGAGGTGCAGCCAAAAGAGCAGCACATGTGTCCCTGACCAAACGCTGGCTGCTCTTTACTGTCACAGCAGGCGCCCTGACATGAACTGCCTGTGAGTGTGTGTGTGTGTGTGTGTGTGTGAGTGTGTGAGTGTGTGTGTGAGTGTGTGAGTGAGTGTGTGTGTGTGTGTGTGAGTGTGAGTGTGTGAGTGTGTGTGTGAGTGTGTGTGTGTGTGAGTGTGTGTGTGTGTGTGTGAGAGTGTGAGTGTGTGAGTGTGTGTGAGTGTGTGTGTGAGTGTGTGAGTGAGTGTGTGAGTGTGTGTGTGTGTGAGTGTGAGTGTGTGAGTGTGTGTGTGTGTGTGTGTGAGAGTGTGAGTGTGTGAGTGTGTGTGTGAGTGTGTGAGTGTGAGTGTGTGTGTGTGTGAGTGTGTGTGAGTGTGTGAGTGTGTGTGTGTGTGAGCGTGAGTGTGTGAGTGTGTGTGTGAGTGTGAGTGTGAGTGTGTGAGTGTGTGTGAGTGTGTGAGTGTGAGTGTGTGAGTGTGTGTGAGTGTGTGAGTGTGTATGTGTGTGTGTGAGTGTGTGTGTGAGTGTGTGTGAGTGTGTGTGAGGCAGATGTAGGGTGAGAGTGCAGCAGTGAACTGGTGTTTCCTGAGCTGTGGCGCAGACAGCCGATGTTTCCACCGAGCGAGCCACCGCGTCGTGTTTCAGGGGCCCGGCGGAGGGAAGGGGGCCGTTAACCGCTCACATTTTCCGATGCCTCTGCAAGTTGCTTTCACGAGAAGAAGACTTAGAAGCGGAGAAAAAGCGAGAGCCTCCCTCCCCCTCCTCCTCGAGGGCTGGTGTCGTACTGTGAGGACAACGTGCTTGACACACAGAGAGAGAGCAAATATTTTCTTTAACAGGAAACCTGGACATCTTGCCCACTTCCAGCGGGGTCCGGTCCTCTGCGCCGCCGGCCGGCATGAGGCGACGTCACATCCGGGCAAAGATTTTTCAAACTATAGTCCTGCTGAGGAATGGCTGAAAGAAGTCAGCCAGTGATTAGATTAGTGAGAAATGCACTTTACCCAGCAGTTAAAGTGCCACTGTTCACCTGCGTATTATTTAACATATTTCAAACAGGCCACTCTGTCGTTATTATGCTCCAGGTGGCTCATATGTAGCCAGCCATGTTTTTATATGAGGCCTGTCCAGCCACTATGGATGACTGAACTTAAGTTACAGTATATAGACTAATGAGATGTATGGGCTGAGGTTTTGACTTTTGTTATCCGACCCCTGTCGTAATAAATTACATTATGTTGACCAGATCTAAATCAAATACAATGTGTGCTTGTTTAGTTTATCATGCCTGAGATGATGCCATTTAGAAATTGATGTGAAATCCATTGAGTTGTTCAATTACGGCTAATACGTGAAATATAATTCACCGTCTACTCTGCAAATACTCTTCATAAAAGTGAGCTATTTTGTCTGTTTTTTTGGTCCTAAAAATCTATGTCAAATCTTGTCATTTTCCAAATGAATTTTGTTTACTTTGTGGTCACTTGATGAGACACGACTCTGTTTAGGAACATACACCACGAGAACAACATAAACCAAAATAATAAAGTTCCTACAAATAGATATTGACACAGGGCTCCAAGATCAGCTAATGATGGTGATGGTACTCGAGTGGTGGCAGGTTTGCAACTAATTCGATTAGATTAGATCACCAAAAACAAATGCAACTTTTAGGGGCACAAGGGCATGTTGGTTTGCATCAATATAGACAATAAAATACACAAGGATATCTGGAGTGTGTGTGTGCGTGTGCGTGAGCGTGCTCTTATTGTGAAGCCCCGGACGCTCCGTGTTCCGGTCCTGCGGGTCAGTGTGTTGCGGGCGGCTTGACTCCTCCTCGGTGTGTGATAGGAGGGGACAAGCCGGAGCCCCGCTCACTGGGACCGCGTCCTCCGGTGCAGATGAGAGAGAGAGAGAGAGCTCAGCCGTGACCGTCCTCCCACATGCGCTGACACACGTCTCCGGACATCACACACGTCCCGTCCTGTCGGCGGAGGGGAGCGATCAGTCGGCACAGTTTGACACAGCGCGAGCACCGAGCAGCGAGACGCGCCGAGGCGGGGGGGGGGGAAGATGTTGCTGAAGGAGTACAGGATATGCATGCCGCTCACGGTGGAGGAGGTGAGTTTTTCCGCTCGTCGTTTTTCCCCTTTTTGCTTTTTCACTGCACTAGTTTGTGTGGTTCCCCCACCGCGGCTGAGGCTCGGGGTTGCTCAGGCAGTGGTGGTGCCGGTGCTGGTGGTGGTGGTGGTGGTGGGGGGGGATCCGCTCTCTCTCTCTCTCTTCCAGACACGCCGGCGGGAGGTTGCACGAAGTGTGAGAAGTACATTTAATACAGTCCAGATGAACTCGGGGCACTTCGGTGGAGGCTCCACCGTTCTCCCCTCTTCACTGCAAAACAGTCCCAACACTGCGAGCCGTCCCGCCGAGCCCGCGTCGACGTGCGATCGCTACTTTTTTTTTTTTTTTTTTTTGTCCGATCACACGGCAAAAAAGAACTTCAGTGATCCTGAACGTAGCCGGTGTTAGAAAGATACACTACACACACGGCATTGTACACTTTACACCGTGAAATAGAGCTCTGTTATAGATTTGATGGACTGGCTGATCTAAAACAGTATCCCTCGTTCTGCCTCACCGATCAGCACCCTGGAGGTCACACTGCACTGTAAGATTGTAGCAATGCTGTGGCTTCAGCAGTGTTCCTCTTGCAGACACACAGTCTCCCTTGCACACACACACACACACACACTCATACATACACACATACATAAATACATACACATACACACACACACACACTGAATTAAATTCATGCAGCCCCTTTGGTTATACATGATGGCCCTAACACAATGCAGGGCAGGGGTTTCTGCACTCAGTGGGGTTTTGTGCAACTAACAGTTGTGCTGCACTGATTGAGATCAGACAGGAACGGCCATCGTCTGTATTCAGCTTATTCGTCTACTTGGCCTCACGACTCAGTCTAAAATTAGAAGGTGAAGATGAGTGCTCTCTTGTCCCGGCATGCGTTCTATACTGCACGACAGCACCTTTTTTCAATTATCACCCATGTCATTGTTTTCTACTCATCTGCTTCGCTTGTGTTGTTGTGATGCGTGGGTGGTGTTGCTGGTTTTCCTATATCTGAGGGCTGGTAGTCAGGTGGAATAATGATCTGGCTGCAGCACAGTGGCTCTACTGTCATCTTGTCAGTTGAGATGAGATGAGATGAAAACCCAGATGAGATTTTTGTGCTTTTCTGAAGAAACATCAGAAAGCTTAAACAAACCGTGCCTCTGCCACACAGTAAGCATTTTTTATTTAAAAAAAATAGGATTGATTTGATAGATCAGAGTTCAAAGTTCAGATGAATAAATGAAGGCATATAAATAGACTGGTTGCTTTCAAATCTTTTACACATCTTTTCACATTTCCTTCCATTCAATCTCTTGCTCTTATGATGCTCTGACTATTTGTCTCCACCAACATGTATAACCTGCAGCTAACTGCATCAAGTTTATGCCCATTTTTGTCTCAAGGAATGTTAAAATGCCACAGATCACTATGAAATGATGTGGAATGAGATGCATCTCTGCTTTGTGCTATAGGCTCAGGATAATATCAGAATGGCTGCGTATTTACATGAAACTCTTGCCGAGAGCAGATTTAAGGCGTTTCACCTCTGACTCATGCAAAAAATCCTGTGGTCAAAAGGGAAACGTCATCTTCTAATACAAGGGGTGTATGCAGGTCTTCCTGCACGTGTTCTTACATACCTTTTGTGGTGTGTGTGTCGGCAAAGCAACAATGAGCGTTTACCGTGCGTGTATTTCAAGCCCAGAGGAGCAGTGAGAGCTGTCTTGTCACGTCCGTTGAACTTGTGAACAGATGGTTATGAGAAGCAAAAGCAGTGTAATTAAAGGCTCAATCTGTGATCATATTTGAATAAAACGGTTATTCCAACAAATAACAATTAAATTGAAGTTGTTCCATTTTCTGATGAGGCTAAAGGTTTGTTTGCATACATGCATACATACTTACTTACTTACATACATTACACTTGAGATCCATGTGGGCAAACCATTATGGATCGTACCAACATTAATGCTTGCCTTATCAGCACCTGCTGTATGAACTCAACTTCCTGTTACTAAAAATTGCTACAGAGAAAAACCGCTCGTCCTCATCAGTGTGTGCCAAATGTAAACAGTGGTATGCATCCAATTTATGATTACGCTAAGTTCAACCTGCTTATAAGACTCTGTTTATTAGCCGGGGAGGATTTAACTTAACTGTAGCATAACTCAGTGTCCTTAAGAAGTCTCCTTACTGTTCTGGCGGGCGGGGTGGGAGGGTGGTTTGTTCTGTTTGTTCTTATCATGGCCGCGCACATTGAGCTGAGTGTCATCCCCTGTCTCCGAAAAGTTCACTCAAAGTTTCCCGTCCGTCCTGAGGGAGAGGAAGGATGGAATGAAAGAAGGAAGGGGTGGAATGGACGGATGGTGGGTGAGGATAAAGGACTTTGTGCCGACTGCTGAGGGGTTTAGGGGAAGGGACAGAGGGAGGAAAAGGATGTCGGAAAGGACGGAGAGAGAGAGAGAGAGGATGGGAGGAGTGGGGGTAATGGGGGAGGTTCTGGGAGATTTTGTTTCTCTTTCAAATTCCCCAGGGTCATGCACTAATAGACTGTGTGTGTGTGCGCTTGGATTCGGAGTCATGGGGACATGCAAGGTCACGTCTCTCTGTGTATTGTCTCTGGGAAGAGATTACTGTCTGCTGCTTGGCTGTGTTGCGTCATCGCAGCCCTACTACTGCAGATGTTGGACCGGCTCTCCCTACGCTGTTTATATAAGTTCAGCAAACCCCGCTCACACCGAGGAAATCATTTAGCAATACCAGAGCGTATGAGTTGCTCTGCGAGCCTCGATTGTTTGTCCTCTTAGTCATCTCTGTCGGGGCGTGTGCCTGGCATGTTACGCCTGTAAAGAATTAAAGAGAAAATGACTTTCCTTCTCTCTGTGGAGCCGTTGGGTCAAACCTTTAGAAATACATAATCACCAACGGTTTGTTTGTGTTAAAGGAATAGTCCGACTTTTTGCTTAGCGTAGCAGGAAGACTAAAAGCAGGGCAACATAAAAGAGATTTTGAGATACCTGCCTCTGAGATTTCTACTCCAACCACAATACAAATTAGTTAAATAAAATAGGGGTACAACTAATAATTATTTTAATTATTGATTATCCTTGCAAGTAGTTGTTTTTCATTAATGTATTACTTTTTTTATACTATGAAAATGCACATTGAAATCGCAAAAACAATTGAACATGAAAACATTCGCTGCTATTTACATTATTGTTTGATGTTCATTGTGTAATTAGCGGGACCAGGATGAGTATAATCTAATCTAGAAATTCCGGTCTGGATAAAGTCAGTAACTCTGAAGGAGTTCAGTCAAAATGTAGCTTCTGTGTTTAAGTATTGGTTTAAAGTTCCATCTCAGACAAGATTTAGATGTAACTCTAACCAGAACCACTTAGCCGAGAAATAATCATTTTCCCCTTTTCAGTCCCTCGGGGCTAACGCTGCTCTGTTTGTCTCCTGTGAGCCGGGGCCATTCGTCAGCCACCCCTTCTTTTCCTAGAAAGGATAGAGAGGTGATGCATCACAGGAGACGCAGATAGATGTGTTCCTTCTCCCGCTCTGTTTGTATGTCCAGCATTGTGTCGCTCTCTGCTGCAGTAGCTTTCACTTGCACCTCCCTAACCCCGTCTTTGGCTGACATGCCCCGTTTCAAGCTCATGAGAAAAATGCTGACATGGCCCAACCTTTGGCCGACCTGAGTCACTGTGTGTCTCCAGCTGCGTGCCAGCTCTGTGAACCTGTATTCACCATTAACGTGGCCTTGGTTGGTGAACATGGAGTTTTCGTCACAACCTCGACTTCACACTCTAATAGCTTCATCTGCGCGGTCAAAAGAGCACGGGAGGCTGCTCAGAATTGCGCCCAGACTTACAAAGACCCAGAGGGCTGAATAAGGTTTTGACAGGAGTGCGGATACTTTCAGGGGAGAACAAAACTGAAGCAGATCAGTTGCAAAAGGCCAGCATAATAACATTCAGCGAAGGCCAGTGAGGAAGACACCCATTCAAGGCTGAATTAAGTGAACATCCTTGTGTTTTGAGTGTATTTGATGCAGTCAATAGACCGTTGCTCTGGCAATAACTGAAGGATTATGGTACCATCTGATTGTACAAGACTATCATCTGCTCTGAGACCCGCACTGGGGGAACATCTTTTCTGGGAATAAGCTGTCATACACACATACAACACCATGCTTACTATTTATATTAATTATGTACTTTTTTTTTTTTAACCATTTTGAGTTGACCATAGAACAGCTGATTCAGCCCCAGATGAACACTGTTTCCACTTTACATATTTATGAGTGTGTGTGTGTGTGTGTGTGTGTGTACTTTTTGAATGAATGTTTAACAGTTAGCATGTGGGTATGTTAAATAGCCTTTGAGATCCTGTAATGACTTTTTCAAAGGGAAGTTTCTTGTTTTAGTGCTGTTGGCAGAATAGATGTGTGACTCTGGGATGGATGACTGTATAAATGGGAGGATGTGGGGCTGGCTACTTAAATGAATGGCCGGAAGGACAGCTGGAAGGTCACCTGGGTTGCTGGCTCACGCCCTGCTTTTTCTTAAGGCATAGACATCTCTGCAAGTAACGGTCTTGCCAGAAGTAATTATAGAGAATGAATATCTAGTAATGTAGTCTGCCCGACATTTGTCTAAAACCACATACAGCTTACTCACCTTACTAAATTCTCATTTGGGCTCACACTGTGTGGTGCAAGTTGCGCACCTGCATCTGCACGGCTGGTGGTGTTGAGGTATGACAACACACACCACAGAAAACCATTTATCTACAAGCAGCTGGCACACAGAGGTGCAGTCAACACCTGATGTAGTGGTATTAAATAATAGTTGACCCATGAAGTACTGTAATAGGATTAGAACTGCTGTGTCATATTGTGCTTTCTGTCATAGATGAACATAGATGTGTTCATGTTATACAGACATTGTATCAGCCATCAAGCATGACATTGACAATTTGAACCATTTCACGCAACACTCCCTCCCATGGCTTGAGGCATCATTAAGGGGATGAAACTGTTTTTTATTTGAGGCAGAAGAAGGTATCATCAGTGTTTGCAGTGTCTCTTTCCCCTTGGTTACTTCATTCACGTTGGAGAAGAAAAAAAACAACTTCTCAGCGATTGCTGGTTTGTTAAGACCCCCTTTTAATAAGGGCTCTTTAACAAGATTGGTTGCCACTGTTCAATCCTGGAGCATGTTTCCATGACGCCAGCAGTTAATTTCATGTATCCACAGGCTGGAAGAGCTGAAAGGCGGTGAGAACAAATGTGCTTTAGCCCAGTGAGGACAGCGAGGCTTCTTTCTAGACAAATCAAACTGTTTCTTTTTTTTTTTTTTAGGCAAGGTAATTAAAGAAGACAGTGTCCTTGGAGGGCTGGGTGTTCCAGCATTTAGAATGAGTGATGTAGTGAAATGTAACGTAAAGTTGTGTAATGAGACTTCATTGATCCCTGAAGGTGAAAATCTCCTCCCTTGTCCCCGTTCAGAGTGGAGGTCAGGGTTTATGGTCAATTAGGTGGATGTTTGCCAACACGGGGGATTCACCCTTGGATTTTGGAATGAACTCCTAGTTCCCTACTTACTTACAATTATTTCTACATCTTACAGCCCTGCATTGCACATCAATATGACATGAACACTCCAAGGCACCCAATGTCCATATTATTTTTCACAAGCACTGCTGCCTATTTATTCAGAATATTGTTTTCTCTCTTTATGGCCCTCCCATCCACCCCAGGGTTTGTTTAGAAAATGGGCCCCACTAGATGTTGTTTGTTTCTCTGGTGTCATGGTAAGGTGCAAGGACCTTTTGCCATCTGGTGTACATGACAATGCTGTGATTCAATCAACATCCCATTTACTGCCATTTACTCTTCTAGAGGAAACCATCATGGGTTGTGATGGACCATTATCCACGGATGAGGCCCATTTTCATTTCCTAGATTGTGTGTATGTTTGTGTGTGTGTGTGTGTGTGTGTGTGTGTGTGTGTGTGTGTGTGTGTGTGTGTATTGTATCACCAGAAAGGCGTCACGCCTTTCTGACAGTCCCACTCTGGAGAGAGGCTGTTTTACTTATCTGTGGAACACATTCTGTTTCTGTCCCTGTCTTGTACACATCCACACTTTGACTATAAGTGTGCTTGTTTCTATTATTTAACAGTAACACATCGCAAGGGCACATCATCGTCGTTTCTATCGTGTAACCTCTCCTCGGTTACAGCATTTACCACTCCAGTCCTGAGATAGTCGGATTAGGCCAATGATGAGCTCAATGAGCTGGTGAAGTGTAACATTGTTTTCTGATGTTCAGAAAGAGACTAAAAGCCTTTTTGTAAAATAACTGAAATGAAACACAGTCAGCTTCCACTGGGAGTGTTGCTTGATTGGTTCTCCTGAATAAAACATTGAGTCGCTTGAACTGTTTGTCTTATCATATTTAGCCTATTACTTTAAAAATAATACATTCATTCTGACAACTTCAGCAGGAATTTTTTTTTCCACTATTGGTATGAAACTGGTCTTGTTTGAGCATGGAGAAAATGAGATTTTTTCCACCCTCTCCCATCAACAAATCACAGGAGGGATAAGAGCAGTTTTCAACCACCAGCCACAGTCTGAAGGCGGCTGCTAAATCTGTAACGTGTGGCTGAAAATAGAGACAAAGCAGCTGATTCTTTAGACCAAAGCCACTCTTCTTTCTGTGTTCAATGTTGACATCTTCACTGAATCTGCTTACTGTTGGATTCACATGCTTGCACTGTATTTTAGGAATGGCTGATACAGCACGGTGAGAATAGAATAAAATGTTGACTTTTCACTTTACTGTTTGTTGTACGTCAACATGGCCGAGGGATTTGAAGGAACTGTCTTATATTTGGTCTCAAATATAATTGTGAATGAGCCGTTGTGTAAAAGTAATGTCACCCAAATATGTACAAACATGGTAAAAGGCTGGGAGGCTGGACGGAAGATGAGGGTGAGATAATGGAATTATGTGAGAGATGAAGCTTCACAGCCTCTTTAAAGTACTTGACATTACAGACATTCATTTGCTGCACTCAGCCAAGCACCTACAAGTGGCTTTGCGCACATTTCTTTTTGTTGTTTATCAGGGGAGATTTCACAGGCTGTGGTTGAGCAACTCCGAAGGGAAAGATGACAGGAATTACATGGAATAGTTTATTCTTTGCCTGGATGTGTTTTCTGGTGACGTGTGGACTGGTGAGTCAGTGCCAATGGCAGCAAGATTGTACATGTATTATTAATACAACGTCAGAAATTATGATTGACGTTGACGATGATGCATGAAATGATCGTCATGTTTGTGAGAATAATAGTGTGGAGACTAGAGGTTTACCCCAAGGGGAGACTTACTATCTGTTTGAGCAATACCCAGTGCGTACACACACACACACATATATATATATATATATTTCCTTTTGGCCAATAACAGCTCAGCTCTACAACAGAAGATGAGTTTGTTAAGGGTCAAGTGGAACTTTAAAGGCAAATCTCTCCCCCCCCCCACAAGAAAAAAAAAACATTTAAATACTGCTCAAAACAATTCTATCAATGTCTGACATGTTGTTCCCACTGCATATTAGGGCTGCAAAAAACAGATTATTTTCATTATCGATTAATGTCAGAAAATAGTGAAAAATTCAGATTATATTGTCTTACAATGTCTTATTTTGTCTGAAACTCCACAAAACCCCACCAGTTTCACATTTTAAGTTATATAAAACAGAAAAAAAGATACACAATTTATGAAGCCAGAGCCAGAGAAAATTACTTCAACGATAAATCCATTATCAAAATATTTGCCAACCGATTGATCGACTTATCGTTTCAGCTCTCCTGTATACTGGCTAAATCACTTACCTCAGGTCCCTTCACATCATAACTTGTTGCATGTATAATGTTTGATTAGATATAAGGAGTGTCAGTGAGAGGGCATACTGGTAAACCACAAACTGTATTGAAAACACAAAGCTTAGCCTGATATAAATTGATCTAATTTTACTGCCATATGGCTTTTGTTATGGCACCACCCTCAGGCCAAACTGTACATTTTATCCCACTGGTGATAAGGTTATAAAGCTGTCTTCATTTCGTGTAACACGAGCATTATCCCCAAAGAGCTGCTAGTGTTGTATAGACTTTAGAGACTTTTAGTTTTTTTATTGTTTGTACAAGATTTAGGGTAAGGGCTAAAAGTGATCTCTCTTGTGTCTTATTTTACATTTTGAGAATCATTTTATATAAGGCGATATTACGGCTTCAATGTTTTTGTTTGCTTAATCACCAAGTGTCACAGCCTGTCACAGTCAGCCATTTGCCCTAATGTGCTTTCCCTGGCACTGAGATGTTGATAAAATGCTATACCCAAATCCAGACTTCAAAATGACCCTTAAAAACACTCCGTGCATGTGCGTGGGTGACCTCTTATATGCTACACCCACATGCTTCCACAGTTCATGAATTGGATCCTCCTGCACCATCTACATTCTGTGAGCCATCAACTATGTTGCTCACAGCGTGTCTGCATGTTAAAGTAACAGAGTAAAGACTAAAATTGATTTATAGTAGTGTCACACTGTTGGGAGTCACATTGCTCACAAATTACTTATCTCTAAATCTGTGGGGTTCTTCCCTCCACAACAACTGCTGCATTTCCCAGTGATTGCTTTAACTGGCTCATGCTCACTCTGCAGACCATCCCAATATATTTTGCCACAACCAAATTTCCACAGCCCTGAATTATTGAACAGATTGCTGCAGAAGGGTGTTTAACACGATAAACAGAGTAAACACATCACTTTGCTTTCAGTATAAAGTGTTGGAGATAAAACAACAAACTTGGCTGTAAGTGAATTTGGATTCTGGCTGTAATGCAGAAAAATGGTAGCCTGGGAGCCAGACGAACCTGCGAGCAGATATGTCTGACCCCCCTCCCATTTCCACCCGACATAGATGAACTAATCACAACTGTTCATCTAATATGGGGCAGATTTGATACGGTGACTGACAAAATAGCGCCGTTGAGGCATTTTCGTAAACAACCAAGATGGCTGCCGCTGATGTAGAATGTTCTGTTGAATCACCCATCGCCTCAGTATTGAACACACATGGTATGTTTTACCTAAAAGAAGCACAAAGAACTGCATTTTAAGCTTTTGTTGATAATAAAGATGTTTTCGCCGTACTTCTGACAGGACGTACAACACAACAACGCATCTCTGATTGATGGTCTGCGACCAATGATAACGTCCCTTGGAAATCGAAAATTAAGTGAGAATACCAGACTAATACACATTAGCGAATTAGTCTGGCAATGCCATGCTAGAGAACTTGTTTAGAAAGGGGGATTATGAGCACCATCATGACTTGTACGGTGGTTTATTTCCCTCTGAAGATAATCACTGAATGTAATTGTTGCCCTGCATGGCAATGAACCCTGTTGATATGGTGCCATAAAGCCCTGTATCAATATCAAATTGCTGATCTAGCAATACACTGAGAGCAAAACCTACTGTCTCCTACTTTATGACTAATGTTGTCTGAGTGATGCAACGATCTTTTCCGAACCATATAGTAAGCCACATACAAACTTTTTGTCTGTTTGCCTTAAGCTATGGGCTGTCTTTCTAGCTGTCAGGGTTAACCTGGACCATTGGCCTCCACTTTTGGCTTTTAATTTGTTGTAGGCCATCTGAATGTAGCGCACCATGAAAAGTCCAAAGTGTCCATTTTTCTTTTCCATCGAACACTTCCTGTTGAACTCTAATCCTCTGGTCAGCCCAGAATGTTACCTTCTTTTGAAGAGGCCGAGGAGACACATTATCACAAGGTCCATATAAAAACATTGTGGTGCTCTAAGCATGATTTAGGCTTGTGATATCTCCATTACTTCAGCAAATTGTGCACTGATAATGCTATCACTTGAGTGTGAAAATGGCTTTAAAGTAGCCTTGTGTTTATTTGGCTGCACTATCAGCGGCCAACCATGTACTGTGTGCTCTGACACTGATTAGGGCTTAGGCTGTATTGTTAACGGTTTGCCTTTATTTCTGTCTAGGTTTTACCACTAGAGGCTATGAAGTGTGAGTTGTCATCTGATCAAATCTAATTTAATGTTCTGGTTGTCCTTTCTCACCCACTGTAGTTTCACTTGTGTATTGTGTGTATTTGTATATGTGTACGTGTTCAAGGGCACAGAGCTGATGTTTTTTTTTTTTTTTTTTTTTTTTTTTTTTTAATACTTGCAGTTGTACACTACCTGCTAGTGCCTGCCTCTCCTCCACAGAGAGACTCAGAGATGGTATAAGTGCAGCAAAGGACGCAGAGCAGATAAATAGAAAAGGAAAATGAATAGCTTTTCTCTCTTCTTTACCTGCTTTCTTTTTCTTCCCGATTAGTCTGTAGAGAGATGAGAAGGAAAGTTTTACCAGAGATTTACCGAGACAGGATGAGGGTAGACAGATGAGACGGTGAGAGGAGGTTCGGCAGATGCTTTCTTGTGAGGTGCTTGCTGTAAAATGCATGCAAATGGAAAGAGGGAGAGAAAGAAAAGAGGTAGACAGAGGCGGAGAGAAACTTAAGTAGTTGCATGAAATATGAAAAGAAGGACTGAAGTGTTGAGAAGAAACAAATTTATGGTTTAATGCAGCCAGAAGTTTCTGAGCAGCTCTTTAATATTGTTTCAGGGAGATTGAGGTTTGCTCACTGATGCATTAAGATGATGTTACTGGTTGCCACTGGAATTCCAACAGCTTTAAAAGGTCCTGTGAGAATAAATGTACATGTTTAGGTTTTTGAGTTTTTGTTTTCCAAAACTCTTTAAAATGCTTCTTAAATGGTCGCAGGTCAGGCAGAAATCCTTGGATGTGCCCAAAGTACAGTTGGCGATTGTGATTCATAAGTGCTTCTATTTTTTACTTGCGGTTGAAAAGTTTACGAAGGTTTGCTTCCACTGTGTGTTAAGGAGGATACTTTAACATTCAGGATAAGAATACTCTGGCGCACACTGGTCGTCATGCTGTTCTGCGATGCCTCCAGCCCACACACAGGTGCAGCGCATCTTTGGAAGAACTATCAGCTCAGCCCACACACGGACACACTTGCACACACACACATGCACATGCACACAATTTGGACAGGCTATAGATAGCTATACGCTGACACACTTCATTATCATCTCTCGTTTCTATGGTAACCAGTGCCATCCATTCCTACCATTACCCCCATAGCGGAGTGGATTATAGTGATTATAGTGTAAGTCCATCCCTAGGATAACTGTCAAATAATGAGGCAGATGATGGATTCTTACCTTCCCTCAAGCCTGAGACTTACAGACCACTTCCTCGTAGTGTGTTTTCTGTGTTACAGCTTAGACACAACAGTGTGAGGGTAAACAGGCTGTGCTGTTATTCCAGGTAAACAAAACGACTAATCTGCTGCTCTCAGGTGATTGAATGTTGCTTGGAGCGTTTATTTACAAGAGTTCATTTTTAATTTTTTTTTTCGTATTGGATACGAGAAAATGCAGCACATGGGACAAAATGCAGCAAATTAGAATGACCCATGCCAATGAAACGTCAGAGTTTCTTTGTTTCTTTACTGACACCACTTTAACAAACAATATAGGTTATTATGGTGCCCCACTGCAGCAGGGAATTAGTGTTTCCTTTGTATTTCAGCAATATAAGGATTATGTTTTGGGTAGTTTTTAACTGGACTAAGACCAGCAGCTCTGTACTTAGGTACAGCAGTGCTTTGAGCTAAATGGTAATTACCATAGTTACTACAAACCGTCGTGAGGGGAACATGAATGACTGTACCAGGCTTCAAGGTATTACTGTATGTTTTTCTCCCAAGGTTCCTATGAAGCAAGGAAAAATCATGTTTTTTTTTTTTTAAATCCCTAGATGGCCCTCACCTCACTGTATAGTAATTAACCTCTCAGCAGTGGCAAATTTATTTAAGTCAGGTGAAAAATGACACATCTTTGAAGACATTTGAACATGTTTATTTTAATTTGAAATATTTCAGCTGATAGACCTCATAATCTGAACTCAGAAGCCGTTTTACACTAGATGTGTCTGTTGTCTTATCAAACTGGCAAGCATGAAAAGTCTTCCTTCACAGAAGCTACAGTAAATTATCTTTCTAGTCACTGTTCTGCTGTTGTCACATAGATGTTAGGATCTTTCATCTGGATTTGACATGAAAGGCATTGTCTTCAAGTGATAAGGATGACGCGTTTTGATATTTAGTGTGTTGCATCATCATCCGTGCATCATGTGTTTGCTAAAAGTGTCAGCAGTGCAGTTTCTTTTCAGGTAGAACTATCTACCACACAAATACTGAATAACTCCCATGACGGCCATTCCAGGGCAATTGCACAGATTCAGAACTGCGCTGGTGTCAGCGGGTAAATGAGCCAGTTTGTCTCAGTTCCCAGTCGGTTGAGTTCTTCGTAGGTACAAGGTTTTCAAGGGACAGCGGCGTTTTACACGAGGGAATTGTCATGAAGGAACACTGAGAACATCAACCCGCTGAATGCCTGCTGAAATGAAGCTAATAAACTCCACGTCTTATCTTAATGGCTTCACACAGTGAAGGTTGATGTCCAAGTCAGTCTGCTGGCAGGAGAGTGATAGGACGGGAGAGAGAGTGTTTCTGTGTGTGTGTGTGTGTGTTTGTGTGTGTGTGTGTGAGAGAGAGATATTCTTGCCTTCACTGATGCTTGCGTGTGTGTGTGTGTGTGTGTGTGTGTGTGTGTGTGTATTTTCTCCTATTTTAGTCTCCTCTTCAACTGAGTCAGCCCTGACCATGGCTGATTTGTAGCGTGATTTAGAGGATTAGGGAGCGAAAATGCCCGCTAAGATGCATTGACTGGTGGAAGAGAGTGAGAGAGTGTGTGTGTGTGTGTGTGTGCGTGTGCACGTTTGCATGCGCAAGCTGTACATAGTGCACAAGGAAACAGATGGGATGAGAGAAATAATGTTTGGAGGAGCAAAAAGAGAGATGTTCTTATCTATTCATTTAGATAACAGGAGCGTTAATCACACTGGATGTTCCAGGCAGTCAGTTTATGTGAAAAGATTAAAGGAACATCCATGTTTAGACAATAAGCTAATTGCCTCTGTGTGCAGCTGTAAAAAAAAAAAAAAAAAAAAAAGTGATTAAAAAATGTTTACCAACAATAATAATTTTTAATTTTGTGTGTGTGTTTTGCAAAATTCACACTCAATATTTTCTTGTTTCTGTCATTCTGAATGTTTTTCGAACGCTTTATGTTCCAATTTTTCCACTATGTGCTTTGCTGAAACTAGTATCATAATTTTCTCCTAAATTAGAATTTATGTGTGTGTATGTCAGATTACAAATCACAGAAAAGTCCTCTAGTACGGGCTGTTTTTCAAAGGGGCGAGAGCCTGCAAAGAAGTTATGGCCGCTTTTAGGACGGACTTGTGACATGTTGTAGTGGTAAATCATGCGATTATGGAATAAGGATTGCACATGACATGATTGTAGCAAGCTCACCCATAGGCACCCCCTCCACTTCCAAAGGTTCAATTTAAAGACATAATTATAATAATCCTGTATTACATTTTAGAAGGGTATTACAGAAATAAAAAAAATCTTACCCATTCAATATTTTTTGTTAAAGGAAAGTATTTCTCAACTACTCTTCTCTGTCTTGTTTCTTTTAGCTCTTTATTTGTCATTTTATATCAGAACGTCAGGTTTTCAGGCCAAATAGCCCAAGTGCCCCACGTTTTCAGGGTTCATTTGAACATAACGTCTTCAAAAATTTAAATCTCAGGTCCCTATTCTCATAATGCTCTTTTTTACTTAGTAAACTTAAAATGCAGGTGAATGGACACAAGTGTAGCCTTTGAGGAATTCTGTATGGCTGTTTGGTTTCACAAGTCTCATGAGTGCAGCCTTTTTGGTCCCTTTCAGACGGCCATTCCAGCCAGACTGAGCTCGACAACACACTAGTGAGAGATCTTAACACTTGACATCTGGGCACTCATTGACATCTGGAGGGCAGAGGCCAGTCTGCGAGAGAGATATTGCAGAGCATTTGAGTTGTGACCTAGGGATATGATGCCAAAGTATTAAAAGTTAAGAAGTAGAAGAACTTGTGAAATTCTTAAGCAGGAATGTGATATGTGATATGAGGCAACACAAATTGTAATCGTCGCTACAAACTGGTACACTGTGTTGATGACGCACTGCCAACCACAGAGGGATTCTTGTTTCATGTGGTGGAGTTATTAGTTCTTGCCTTTCCCTCATTAAAAGAACAAGTGCGGTCCCAGACCAGAGAGTGTATTCAACATTAATTCAATGCTCTTACTCAAATAATGTAAAGAATTTAAACTAGGATTTGATAAAAAAATAGAATTTATACAGTAAGCAGCAATACCCAATGTACAGGTTGGGATGGTTTCAGTTGAGTAGTTTTAAATGAAGTTGGAGACCAACTTTGTGGCGTAAATCTGTGTCAGATTTTTTGTCATAATATCAAAAAATGTATCATTTATCACGTTTTATTTCCCGCCTTAAAAGGAACATGTAGGTATCACGTTTATTGGAAAGTAGACAATTGCATATTTTGGAACCTTTCGATATAAAGCATCAAGTACCAGCTTGGTTAGTAAACATGAGTGTGCTGTGTGCAGCTGCCTCGTGTTGTGTTAAAGGAGATTTCTTGGTATCAAAGTCCTCAAATTTCAAACAGATGCTGTTTGGGGCCACCGACATGCAAAAATTGCATAATACAGGTGTAAGGTGCTTACTGTGTGTGCTTCAGTTTCATAGAGTTTCCATAACAACAGTGTAATGTTTCTTGACAGCCATCTTAAGTGTACTAGTGTAGCTAGTGGAAAAAAAAAAAAAGGAAAAACACTTGAAGGTTGATTTATATGTACAAGTCCCATTCTGTTCATTTGAAGTCTGCGGTGCAAACAGTCTAAGTGTGCATCTCATAATGACTATCTCCTCTCTCTTTCATCACGGTTCACCTTCCTTTCACTTTCCAGGTTTTACAGCCCTGGAAAGGCAAACAGGGGGCAGATGTGCCGGCTCTTTAAATAGACCTAAAGAGGTCTTAACAAGCAGCCTGCTCAGCTCTAGTTAAAGTCCAGCTGCCCCTCACAGCCCCTCAGAAATTCCAGAAATCGCATACAACTACTGAAATTTATTCTAATTTTGTTTTATTTTCCCTTTTATATATTGAGTTATGTCTGCTGCACCTGTTATCCTAGATCCTATCCCTATAGAGGAGAGTGGTGCAGAATAAATAAATAAACATATATATATATATATAAAAGCCATAGCACCTGTCTATTTTCGCATTTCTTTGTGATTAAACTCTTTTCTCGTAGCTTCAACAGGCTGCATGGAGTTGCTGACATGATTCATCCCATATTGATCTCCCCGTGCTTATTTTTACTGTCTTGTTTGTTGCTTTCTGACCCGAAATGTAGCGTTTGCTTGGTGCAAACACACTGCTGATCACTTCCCACACATATTTCTTTTCTCGTTGTGCATGCTTGCGGTTTTTTTGGGTGCGTATGAATCACTTTCATCCCACATCCTTCTCTCCTGAGGACAACCCTTTGCCACAATATCAGAATTCACTGGGGGGAGGCAGGGAAGGGGGTGTTGAATTATTTTCTGGCGTGTATAGTTCCTTTAATAAAAAGTGTTGCATAGAAACTATACAATACTGTATGGTGAGCCACACACTGTAATATATATATACACACACACACACACAATACATGGGCCTTCCTCTGTGTGTGTGTGTGTATGTGTGTGCACAAACAGACTAGACGAAAAACTCCCTCAAACAAAGCTTATGATGGTTGCTAGGCGTTTGAGGGTCATATACTGGTATGTTACTGGTAAAGCTGGTTTTGCCATTTCTTCTGGGCTCCCTGGATCAGTGATCGTCACCAGCGTCTACTTATTTTTTGCTCAGCCGAGACCTTCGAAGACCAGCTGACAGCTTATGCTGGTTATAGCTTCCTTTTCTTCTCCGTCACACTGGAGGTTTTGAGTCTCTATTTGTAATTCAGAAAGGCTCATTAACAAGCAAGACACAGCAAGCTTCATGTGGGATAACTGACAGATAGAAAGGCGGCAGCATTGGCTGAATACAGATGGGGATAAAGAAACACAAGCAAACCCTGTTAGGCTTTCTGCGAGTGTTGTTTTAGTGAGATGTTGATGTGTTTTAGGCTGATGTTATGCCTCCTCTGTAGACACTGAAGCTCACTCAAAAAAATCAGCAATTTAAAACATCAATATATAATCACAAATTTACTGTGATTTAAATTATTAACCTCAGAATAGTTACTCAAAAAAAATAAAAATAAAATAAAAAATACCATGTTAGTAACAGCCCATACACACCCGTCTGAAAGTAGGAGACAATGAACCTGTCACTTAGGATCGGTCCAAGCTGAAATTGATTTCTGCTCACGTTGTTGCTGTGAAATTGAGACTAACTTTTGAAAGAGGAAATGACTCATTCTTCCTTTGTGAACATGAAGTTGAATTCAGCCAACGTACTAATGAACAAACTGACATTACCGAGTCAGTTTGACTAGTCTCTACTTGTTTTAGCGTTTTACCATCATCATCCAGAAACTGTCTCTGTGGTCACAGTGGCTGCTGTTGAGGAAGTCTCACAGTACCAGAAACCTAATGAGCTGGCTTGCTCGAAGAGTAAAAAACTGTACTTAAAAACGTTAAACTTTTTTTTATTTTTTTTTTTTAATTTTTATTCTACCACAGAATAAATTTATTAAGCTGAAAGGATAGCTTATGGTAGGCTATGTATATGACCAGCCATTCTGTCATATTATATGTTATAGGCCAACAAAGTCAGAGCAGCTTTTTTATTGGGTTGAGAGCCCATATTTTTGTGTTTAGAAAAGTTGAACTGGATCCTAATTAACTTCACTGCTATGATCGAATCCACTGATCGTGAGTACTTCATACACATACATTCCATTTAGTGTGAAATGTAGCTGTCGTAATTGTAAGCGGGCCCTTATTTTTTGTAAAAGAGGATGATACACACCCTGCCTCGTACTTCCTGGCGTCTGTAGTTTTGCCCTAAGAGGATGAACAAGTTCAAAGTCATTTTTTCCAAGGCGTTTCCCTTGCTCTGTCATCTTTAATTGTAAATAACTTGTTTTGGCTATATTTGTGCTAGAGGAACAGCTGCCTTTTCCTGTTTTTTTGTTGTTGCCCTAAAGCAATTTAACTTGTGAAGTGCTGATAGCAATTCAGTCGATTTCAATGCTGAATCTGACCTCTTGGACTACAATGTAAAATTTAACATATTATAGGCTGCTAATCATTCAAAGTGATGACCTGTTATCGTACGGGTACTAACGTTCTGAAGTTAATGTGGTTATTTTGAAGTTAAATGAATACATGTACAGAAGGGCCTCTATCAGCTTTGACAGAGGAATGGAAAGAAAGAACAAGACTGGGAAAACTGAGCCAAGCCAGCATTTAACCTCTCTCCGAGGCAGGAATGTTTTGCTGGGTAATTAATAAGATGTGGCTCTGTCTTGCCTCTGTCCAAATCCAAACATTTTCTCCTTCCAACTTCCTTCCCCTCTGCACCCCTAGTGATGTCATCACCCACAGCCTCACACAGCTACACACACAAATACTGTACATCCTGACCCACATGCTCACACGCGCTGGCCAAGTATCAACAGCGCAGAAATGTGCAGAAAAAAAGCGGAGTGATTTCCTCGAAATACAGTGGGGGGGAAAGAGGCATTGCTGCTGGGCTGATTTGGCCTTAATAGGGCTTTGACGTCAGTGGGACGTGGTGCATATTTCTGAAAGCTTCACTCAAGAGGCCTTAATAGAGGACCTTTTGCATTCCTTCGTTTTGTTGTTACTGTGAAGTTAATCACACTTGGCACTCCATCTGCGGCTCATAGGTTTGCGCTTGACAAATATTGTTATCAGTGCATTATGCAGTGAGCCCAAAGTGTAAAAACATTCGGAAATTCAACACTAACTGTGAAGTTAATGGCATCACAGTTCAGTATTTTGTGAGGAGATTTTTCTGAAGGAGATTGATGATGGTGTAATAAAACCACCGTAGTAGCCTGTTACTCTTTATTTTTCGTACCTGTTGAAAAAGTTGAAAAGGTTAAAAAAAAAAACTTTACTTTCAGGTCAGTTGATCATTCTACATCCATTTATTTATAAAAATATGGTGTCAAATGCCATTATATAATGAAGATGGTATTCCTTTGCTTTGTGTGTTTGCTGCACACATCGAGCAGTCGGAGTTTTCTGAATGACTTGCATGTCCAGAAAACATCACGTAGTCAGCTATATGGATTAGTATTAACCTTGTGGAGGTCATTGTGCATAAACTTACTATAGCTGTTTCTGGGATTGACCCTAGTCATGGGTGTGTGTGTGTGTGTGTGTGTGTGTGTGTGTGTGAAAAGCACATTTGCTGCATGTTTGCAAATGGATGACGCAAGCAGCTGGTTAGGGAAGTGGGAACCGGTCCAGAGGGCTGAACCGTATGCTGAGGCTGAACGTTCCCCTCTCTGTTTGTTTACCCCCCCCCCCCCCCTTCACTGGATGGCTTCACTGCTCCGAGTGAAAATGTGGAAAAAGACAGAAAGAAGGAAGAGAAGATGAAGGGAGGCATTCAGAAGGAGGGAGACAGATTGGGGGGGGGGGGGGGGGGGGGGAGGTTAAAGTTACAGCCGTTCTCAACATTGACAGCTGGGAGGAAGCAATTTGTAGAAAGCAGTGGTAGTGCCACAAAGAAAGTTGGCCTCAGATGCAGTATACAGTATGACACAGTGCATGCGGTTTCTACCCTAGAATGTTGTTATGTACAGCTGGAAAGGCAGTTGGAAAAAATATCCCATATATTGTTTTGCTCTTTTGTGATCTCAAAGTAATTATCATGTGTAGGAAGCATATACAAACTTAGAAATCAAACGAAAAGGAAAATGGTAATGAAGGCCTTTGCATGTTTGTATGAACCGTTTAACCAAGTTCTTCCTTTGTACGACCTCCTTGTAATGCTTCACTTGAAATATATGATTAAAGACTGAAGCAAGCTGAAGCATAGTCTTTGATTCCTACTATAAACTTTATTCAAATCTTAAACGTTTCTGTTATCGGATAGCCAAATCAAGACAGTTGGTATGTTGGTAAGTCCAGACAGTTTTTCCTTCTAATATGCTGCTTTTTTCACTCAAAATTTGCAATGCAACCCAAAAGACGATACTTTTGTTTTTCGGGGTTGTGGGTTTTGATAAAGGGGAAGTATTTTTGGGAAGTTCCGAAAATAGTATTAAGCTGTAGCCATAATATTGGGTTTGCTAAAAAGACTTGAGAGGTTTTATTAACCACATCAGTAGCGTCCTTTAGACTTTGATACTCTGTTTAAATTTATGATCAGATTTATGATCAGATTTATGAAGCCACAGATATGTTCACCGTCTTGGAAAATCCGTTATGTACACACATGGGTGCGGGTACATGTAAAGCCTTTGTGTATATGTGGGTGTGAGGAAGAACAGCATAATTTTGTTTTTTATTTGTTCACTCCTAACATTTGTACATACATAGCAACTGTATCTAAATATTATGTTCTTATCTTATTTAATCAAGACTAAGATTACTATATATTTTATAAGTGATTGGACAAGTTATTTTAAGATAACCATCTTTATTTTTTTTTCACAGTTGCACAGATTAAATTTCTCCAGATCAAAATCGTCTCTGATTGCAGACCTCATGATAATGTCACTAAATATTGTAGTATGTGTTGCTAAATTTGGGCTTGAACTAGAATTGTTCAAAACCTCATATAAACACCATTCTTGCATATCCCTAAACTAACCTTCTCCTCAAACCACAAAAAAGCTCACGGTCAGACATTTATATATACACACTGGAGTCTTGGTGCTTGTTTGGTTGTTTACTGGCCAGAAAAATCAAGGGCGAAATGTGGAAAACTGCACTCCGTGTTTGTCGTAAAAATTCCTTCCTTTCACATCACTGTTTGTGGTGTTTTAGCCCAAAACGGAGACAGCGTGCCATGCCCATACTTTGCAGGGTGTTTGTATATACACAGTGGTTTGTGTGCATGTGGCCTGCGCAGATCACAGTTCATACGTTTGGTTTGAAACTGAGCTTGCCGTGTTGTGTTCAGTGAAAATCATCACCAGGTGTTTTGAAAACTAAACATTGTTTATGCTTTGTGTGTGTATGCCTGGATGTCCATATTCCACCTGCTCAGTCTCCATTTTAATATTGTTTTGACTACTCACCGGCCTGTTTCTTACGTTGTGCTCCCTTTCTGCTGTGCGTGTTTGGCCTTGGATCAATGGTTCCCGTTGGCGACGCTGTTATGTAAACACAGTTAGTTTTCTTGTAGCCACAGAAAGGCAGACATAAGTTCAAGGTCGAGGATATTCAGACAGAAGCCTTTTCAGCCAATCAGCATACTGTACCAGCTGCTGTTTGTTTGACATTTTGGCTGCTATAGATTTGAAGTGGCTTGATGAGTCAGCTTCTTTACGCTTGTTGACCAAACAAAAGAGAGACAGCTGAAAATCTCAAGATATTGAGAGTACAGGTACGCCAGGTACATCTGTGAAGTTCTTACTGGTTACTGTAAACACAGACTGGGAAGATTTTCTTTTTCTGTCCTCCAGTGTCCTTGCTTTTAAAGGAATAGACTAATTTGTGTTGTCACCAGTGATGGGGCTGTGCAAATTGAGAGCCAAAGTCCGGCGAGACACCCAGGCCAGCTCCCAGTTTAGCAAATTTTAATGCAAACCCTCCCGCGAGTTTCTAACTGGTCTCATACTGTGCATATACTTGTTTGAACTGGTCATAAAAACAGCTTCACATCATATAGTTCACCTGGGATTGGCAAAGCCGATGTTTCCTTTTGCAGAAGGGATCCCAGGCTACCGCTGGCTTTGAATGGAGAGCCAGCCATTAAGTAATAAATGTCTCTCAAGTGATTTACAAGGACTGGAATGTCTTGTCCCGGCTGCATTTCTGGCCACACCGCGCCTCTTGCCGCCATCTCTTTCTGCTGCTTTTTCTGTTCCTCTCTTTCTTTCTAACAAACACACCGACAGATCGCACCAACTTGCACTGCTTAAAAAATTGACTTCTGTAAACCTGTAATGCAGTTCTGTTCAGCTGCGTAAGTCCATTGCAGTCCATTTTAATCCATTTATTCCAGTGGCTGTCTGCTCCGCGGCAGTGCTCCTTCTCTGTGTCTCTCTCCCTCTGTTAACCTTTATATGGTCCATTTCACAGCAGGCCTGTTGGTTCTTCATACCTTCAGTGGATGAAATGTCACCCATTGTGGCGGGTTATCATCGTACACTGTGTAAAGAAGTGGATGTAGCCACCGTGACATCAGCCATTGGTTTGCGCACTACTGTTTTGAAGCCTCGAATTTGAAATTTTGGCCGTTGCCATGCGCTCATGCCCTTAATTATGCAAAAAATAAACTAAAAAAAGGCCAAAAGGTTATGTCAAGCTGAAAAGTTGGGTGATAATTCTCCCTGACTCAAGAACTTTGAGCAACATCTTTCACATTAGACAGAGTTGTTAAATTTGATGTTAATGTTTTGAATAATAATTTAGGTTTAAGGGTTTTTGTATTGGTTTATACTCAAATGTTAATATGTCTCCAGTGCCTGAAGCCATTTGCCTTTTTTGTTGTAGCATTGTACGGGTTATTTAGGCATATGTACGCTTTGCTGTGGATCATGAATAGTCAGCTTTCTTTCACGAAGACCACATGACCCTGTGTTTGTAGAATGTCATAGTCACATGCTGGTAATGCAGTTTCAGTGTGAATCTCTGAGCAAACAGTGGTCAACAGGGAGTGGAAGCAGACGGGTGATTTGTTTTTGTCACATCACTCAGCAATATGTCAGAAGGGCTCTGTACTCAGCAATGTCTCGCTGTTCTGTGACGGAAATGTCTGAGATTCTTGTCGCATCAATTTTCACTCCGAGACAGCTGAGAGAAATGTTGTCCAAAACATCCGAATCCCACACACACACGAAGTCTCTCCCTCTCTCAATCTCACTCACACTCACACTTTCGCAGACAGCCACCTCCCCTCAGGGAGCCGCCGCAATGGACACTCGATAAGGAGAGCTCTATTGATCAACCTGCGGGTAGCAAGGTAAAGGAGAGCCCATTACTGCTTTAACAACACACTCTCCTCGGTGTGAGCCCGCTCTGCAGCCCGCAGCCTGTCCTGCCCCACAGCCTGCGTGGTGCACAGCCTTGCATATGACTGACTGACTCAGCTACTGAATAACACACATCTGCTGGTACCGTGTTCATGTTACCACTTTCAAAGAAAGCCTCAAACCTAGTGGGGTTTAATTCAAGTTTTTTTTTTTTTTTTTTCACTTAAATTCTGATTTATTTGCTTACTTAAAACTCTCCAAACTCTTTATAAATGTTTGTGGACAGATTCTGTCAACGCGTTAGCACGATGCAGTCACAAAACTTCAGCATTGTGTAATTGAGACCACAATAGAGACCGAGTTTGAAGATAGGTGTGGTCCGAGCAAGGGCGCCAGAAGTAGGGGGGGGGGGAGTAGGAAGCAAGGACGGGACCCTTGGCCCCAGTATACACCCCTGGCACACATTCGTGGACCGAGTCGCGGATTACTGACTCCCAGTTTCAACAATCATTTCCGTCCACTGATCAAGCGCAATTTAGATAACATTCAGCCTTTATAATAACAACAACAAAAAGGATGTTGTTTTGAAAGGCTTAATGCCAACAAATATGGATTAATGCAGAATATTTCATTAGGTGAAAACAAGTTGTGAATTTTGGAAATTATTACATCAATTTTTTTTCAATAGATTTTGACTTTTAGACTTGACAACGCTCTGGAGTTATTTGAAATGTTTGAATCACGCGAGTCGAAAACAATTTCTCAAATCATGTTTTCCATTGCACCGTACACTTGGCATCGCGGCTGGTGTGACCCCATCACAAGTCTCTAGTTTTGACAATTTTCTGAATAATGTCAGTGTGGTCCAAGGTTGGAAGGACTGCTTAAAATATCAGTCCTTGTCTGTGTTATGGTCTAGGCGGGAAACATTAAAATGGCTACAATGAGCTGACACAATAGAGATCAATATCAACTTGTCAAATACTATTTTCTTCTTAATGTTGCTTTTGACATTTACAAATCCATTTGTTTCTGAATGACATTTTAAATGTCAGTTGTTCAATGGAAATACAGCTTGTGTGACTTGTAGTTTACTACTGTGAATGAGAACCGACAAACCAATCTGTTCCATTGAACGTATTTCTGGTGCTAACTGGTGACGAGAAAGAAATTGGCATAATTTGATATTTTCTATCCGTGCTGTTTTTGGCAGATTTTTAGAAATAATGACTTTGAATCTCGAAATGAACGATCACTTCTGTGTCGATGTCTTTCACAGCATCATATGTCACATGTGTGACATTTGATGGAAATGGGATCCCAGATTAAAAAGTTTAGACTTTCGGATTTGGACATAATAGGGAGGGATCATGGGATTCATGTAGTTTAACCAAAAACATACAAGCACTCGAGTGGTATATAAGGGTAGAGGCCACAAACAATGAGACCAGTCAGAACTGAGAAGTCTGGAAAACAGGGAAAGGAGAGAAGGGTTGTGTTAACATGAGAGAATTATCTTGTTTCTCAACATTCCTGACATACTGTAACCCTGCTGACTGTCATTAATTTGGTTACTGAAAGCTCTTTGTGTGTATGTGTGCCTGCAGTTGTCTGCATACTTTTGTGGTGCACAATTAGTATGAAAAGTATGTATTTTGAATATTACGATTTCTGATCCTCAAAATTGTTTTAAAAAGCTGATGTCTGTTGTCACATTTGTCTGCATCTTCACTTGGATGCACAGACATCCTTTGCGGTACCTCTCCTCACCTCTGACCCGTACCCATCACCGTTACCATGGCAATCGGCATCAAGGTCCAATTAGCCAGTTCCTGGGAAATCAAGTCCATTCTTTGATTCCCGGAAAGCTCTGCAGTGTTCCAAAAGAAAGAAAGGGGCTATTTGGAAAAGCTTTGGTTCAGATATTGATGCAGTGCCAACTGAGGTCATTTCTATGCTTCATCTGTTCCTGGGTTTTCAGGCCTTTTTTATTCCTTAGTCTTGGGCTGAATTGCTTGCGCTCTCTAATGTGTTTGTGGCTCTGTTACCAAGGCAGTGGGTCAGACGGTTTCTAACTCAAAAGTTTTTAATGGATCCGTTTGGTCGTCCAGGGAAGTGTAGGCGAGAAAGAACACTGGAGTTGGATCATTCTCTGCATCCTTTTTTACTCTCCTTCCTTCCTTCTGTGTGGTCTGCCGCTCTCACTAAGTTATGGTGAGAAGAAAAACTTTATTTAAATGTTTTATTTTCATGTTGTCAAGCATTTTATTTAGGCCGTTTACGCATGACATCAGTGGTTAGAATATCATCAACTGTACTGAGCACAAAACAGATTCTTCCATTTGTCTAATTTTGTCAACAATGTGCTGAACTCATGATTGAAGCTATGTGAATGGATGGAAAAATAATTTCTTATTCAGAATTGGTTGTTTGCCTGTTACATGTCAAATGTCTGCAGCATTTAGTTTAATAATGTTGGGGATTGGCATTGGTTTTCCCATATAGTTTTATTTAGAGCTGAAAACTCTCTACTTTTATTTTTTGTTTTTGTTTTAATTGAGGAACTATTTCCCCTAATAAATATAATAACCTTGATTTAAGCATTAAGATAGTGCTGGGATCGGACTGTAGGTCAATATTACTCCATAATCCATCCAAACTCTTACAGGTAATTGAGGATTAGGGAAGAAATGTTTTTGATTAAAACACTTTAATTGGTTTAACAGAATGTGTGTATGAGCATGCGTCTATCGTGCTGCTGCGTGCTTGAGTCTGACCTTCTGTGTGTTACTGTCTGTGTGAACTTTACCTCCATTGACTCACTGCCTCCCTGAAGCCCCACCTGTCTCATATTTTTCAAAGACACTTTATTCCTCTCTCAGTGGCGATGACTGTTGACATTTCCTTTTTAGATTCCACGGTGAACATCTAAGTGTAACGGTGTGTAGCTAAAGAAAGACAGCCTGTGTTACCATACATACAGATCTATTTTAAACCAACCTCCTGCTCTTTACAAACAAAGCAAATTCTGTGTCCACTTTCACAAAGACGCATGGGATGGACGCCTATTTTTTACAACCATGTATGCTGCGATCACACAGAAAAACTCCGCCAAACTGAGAATGATTTCGCTTTTTCACAGATACCCTTAGACCATACAGATCTGTTTATGCTGTTCAGTGTATTTTGGGACTTAGTTTGTGATAAAGGGTTTTAATGTACTTAACATTGTAGAGGGCTGATGAATAATAGATATATATATATATTATTTGCATTGATGAATAATGTGTCCATCAATTTTTTTGATTAATAAAGTAATCACTTTTGTGCAGTCAACAGACTAAATGAATCAACTAACCATTTCAGCACAAATCTCAAAATATATGTTGATGGAAGGAGAAATAACAGTAGCGTAAAACAAGAGGACAGGCGATTTAGAGTAAAGTGAGAACACCATTAGTCTTAAGGCTACATTACATTCTGGGCTCTTGAGGATACTCAAAATCGATACATTTAATGGGGAATATGCCTGCTCATATTTTAGTTTACAATCCATTTACTCATTTAATCCTTTATTCAAACTGCATAGCTGCACTTCACCCAGTGCATGTGCAATCATTCTGCAGCCAAAGGATTCACATTTCCACTCTCCTGCCAGCAGCTGTTTATCTGCACTCTGCACCTATCAGGAGACTGTCAGGCTTATGTCCAATTTAAACAGGATTCAATTCACAGTGGCAAGCTCTGTAATTCTAATTATTATCAAATCCATCCACAATTGTAATCCACAGTGCATCTGCTGTGTCAAATCCGGAGCAAATTATCTAGTGTTTTTCACTGAACTCAGAGGTCATCTGATAATAGCAGTGCAATCAAACTGACGTCTCTGTAATTCAGAAATGTGTTGTGTTTATGGTGGGCAGCATATTGTACCATCAGCACTTGTGTATACATTGAAGTGTAGCTGTATTATATGTAACTAATGTTTTAATATTTAAGCACATTGAAATACTGTACATTTGCCTCATAAATAATTTTCGGTAATGTGCTGGTTTTGAAGCTACTATGTAAATCTTGCAGAGCAGACAGAGCTTTTAAAGATAAAAAACTGATTGGGTGTGGAGAGTGCTACAGTATGTGAATAGTGATTCATTTACAGGTAAGAATAAGTTAATGCAGTGTCAACACAGGAGGGCTGCACCCACTTTCCCCTCGTGATGAAACTGTAGCTGTCCAAGGTACTGAAGCGTGTTTGCAGGCCAAGGGGTTGGTCCTGGCACATCGTGCACACGCACCACGCACGCACAAACACACACACAAACAAACACTTGTAGGAAAGGCTGACATTAAGTTTCATTGAGCCTCAAGCTAACCAAGTGAATTACGTCATAATTCTTTTTCCTTCCAGATGAATTTTTTTTTTTTTTGCTGCAGCCAGAGGTTAATGGTGTGTGTGTGTGTGTGTGTGTGAGAGAGAGAGAGAGCACATGATGTAGCGGCTCATTGCTATAAGCACTAACACGTGCATGTGTGTGTTTCTGTGTGTGAGAGACAATGCTTGTGTGCAGTCTGCTTGTGCCTGCACATGTGTGTATTTTAGGGATTGCTTATGCTTATTTTTAACCAGCAATATCTACCAGCATGCACCAGTATTAAAAACACTAAAATGGTTAATGTAGAACATTTTTTTTAAACATTTGCTTATAGGATAGTAAAGGTGTGATTCTACATTTTTCCTATCGTCAGTCATAACTATGACATCGTAACCCTTACCCTTAAAAGGGGCAGCACTTGTCTTGCTTACGGACCCTATTATCTAGCTGATTTACCCACTATAGCATAATAGAGAATGTGTGAACATGTTTTAGAGTTTTTTGCTCTATCTGGTCAAAACCTGTTTACCCATAGCTCATACTACACTGTGCAAATTTACATAAGAATAATACAGAAGAATACAGTTCAGACTGTTGATCTGTGTCTGTCTCTGATGTAAGTGTACATGGTTATTTTAATGATGTTGGAGACCGGAATCACAGTTTGGCAGCGTTCCCCTTCTGCTTTTTCATTGCCTGTGGTGGATTTATAGATGCCAGTTAGCTCAGCCTCAGGCTTGAAACTGTTTCAAGGTAGATACTTTATCAAGATGAGTGACAGATGCTGGGCACATACCCAACAAACTGAGGCAAAAGAGAGCAAACAGTTTACATCCTGCCTCAAGACAAAAAAGTTGCATATTGTATCTTTATTGTCATGGGGAAAGGGTTTGTTTCATAGTGTATGTTGCTGCTCAGATGAGAGAATTAAAAACAGGAAGAAAAAGGTGCAGGTAGTTGCAGAAAATGAAGACAGTTTACAGACCGTAAAGACAGTTTATAGATACATGTGAGCAAGTCTTTATCTTTTAAAAGGCCAGCTGTACTGAGGCAGATCCCAGGAATCTGCAGCTGATTGTTTCTTTGCAACAGAATATCTAATTATATATACAATTGTTGCTTTTAGCTTCCTTTCCGTTCTCTCTTCTCTGCGGGAAGCTTCAGACCACAAACCGCAGAACAGTGTGATTGTTGGTGCAGCACCCAAGGGAATTTGTCTGCAGCAGAAGCCCGATTATTGAAATATTTTCTGGTCTGTTGTAAGATAGAGAGTACTGTTTGTTCCGTCAGTTAGGCAGTTTAATGTGCGTTGTATATCCTCCAGCATATTCTGACATCGGCTTCCACTCACTAAAATCAGCATAAAGCCTCAGCGTATGTTTACATTCTTCCCCCTTTTTAATAGAAAAACCACTGCCTCAATAGTAATTTTTATGTTGGTATTGTAAAAAAGTGGGTTACACACTCTGATTCCACTGTAAAACACACTTGTTTATTTACATTGCAAAAGCATGAACAACTTTTATCTGATTTCATCTCATCAGTGCTCTTAATGAAAGGAAGCAATGCCCCCAATACTCTGCACATTTAGTGTATAGCAGTGATGGCACATAATTGAGTTTTAATGACCCGTTTCTTGAATTGTTGATAGCACGCACATATGATTAGTTTTTATCTCTTAAGAAAGAAACATTCACACCTCTTAATAGCATCAGATTGAGCAGGTGGGTTAATTTTTACCCAAGCATGATGTCCATTGAGACAAAGCCCATAAGGACGTGGATTTATTGACAGCTGACTGCAGATAAATTGCCTGACTGCTCAGTGTGTTTGTCCATGTGAGTGTGCCTGAGTATGAGTTTGTGTCCCAGAGTCTACAGCTATAACTATAATTAGCTCTTGTGTTTTGGTTGCCTTGGTAGCGCCACAAAGTCCATGTGACTGTGGCTGTGTGTGTATGTGATATGTGAGTGAATTTGCCTTAACAAATGCGTAGTGGCATTTTTCCTTTTTATTGGGCAACTGCATAGTTACATAGATGTGGCATCAGACACTCATTTGGACTGAGTTCCAAAAGCCTTAAATGCACATATGCTGCGCTCTTAGATTGGCGCACACACCTTTGGGCAACAGTAGAAGCACAAAATTAGATTGAATAGATCCAAGAGAGTTTTTTCCAGCAGTTGTATCCAACAGCTAAATCAGATATAGTAAAACTGACGGTGCGTGTTCACATCAGCAATCTGAACTCTGGAGCAGTTACTGCTCTAGCTCAGTGGGAGTAGCGGGTTCCATTTAAAGTCAGGTGGCGTTTCATGGCAACATGGCACATAAAAATGTAACCCTCAGTCCTCAACCAAGAGAACCGCAGCGCATTCATTTAGAGTAAAACCTAATCCAATCCAAAAACAGGGTTTTATGAGAGTTACAAGACCAATGTTGAACCAGCAGTTCCTTAGCACAGTAAAATTCAGGGTAAACTGCATTCTGGACTGATGCTTAGCTATTTCTGTGTGTTCCTACCAGGTATGAACACCAAGACAATATAAATGACAGAGTGCAGACAAGACAGAACATTGTGTTTAGTTTAAGTTAGAACAACTTGACCAGATTTGTTTTGATTCTTGCAGGACGACAGGTTGCCAGATTTCTGTCCTATCAATTTTCCACTGAGTTTATGTGACATTATTTATAAAACAGGGGTTTACATAACTAGTCAGTGTGACTGTTAAAAGAACAGAGTACAAAAAAGTGAACCAAATCCTCAGTAAACACAGTTAGAGGTTGGTTTGAGGCCCTTGAGGCCAATGAATATTTTAATTGAAGAAAATCTATTTGGGGAAATGGGCAGTTTGACTGATCCCTTTAATGGGTTTCAGCTCTCGAAGCACTATGTGCATCAAGGGTCGGGTAAAGCGTAATATAAATTGGAAGGGTGTGTTGATTAATAGTCATCCTCACATTACTTATCTAATACCTTTTAAGCTTCTGTGCCAGTTGAAGCACATTCCTATCTCTAGATCACGTAGATGTTAGTTGCTAAGGTTGCATCTCAATCATCTCCATGTGTCCTCACCATTTGGGACACAGCTTCAGATCACCTGCACCCACCTACCTCTGTCCTGTTTAAAACTCTGGAAAAATGCCTGTCATGGAGGGCAGCTGAATTAATTTAGACTAAGCTGCAAATGCTGCTTGCTGTGATAAGGACACGTTATCAGCCGACTGATGCTTATATACATAGAGATTATTAGTTGTTGTGACTCTTTAGGTGTTTTTCTTTACATTTGTAATCACCCTCTGATTTGACCTTTGGATTTTAGAGGTAAAAAACATGTTCCCAGACAGGCTTCTTGGCCAAGTAGGATACTTTGTGGTCATAACTGTGAAAATTTCAAGATGTTTGTAGTCTGATTGATATGGCATTGGTAATGATGCAATGATGGTGTAATTATAAATCTATCAAAATATTATTATAGTCTTTTAACCTAAGTACATTTGTATAGATTTTTAAGGCATAAATTCCCTCCCCCTTCTTCCCCACTGCCAGACGCGTCTAATGACGATCCTTGGGAGGGTTCATACAAAAATGTGAATTTATATTACATTATATATTGCCCAAGCTTAGTATCCATTAGGCCAATTCTGTCCCGATAATACACTATTGATTTCTCTCAGCTTGTCAATTTGACAAACCTTTTGCTGTAAACAGGCCTGTTTCACACCAGGGTTCATAAAGTTCACAACCTCAAGTAAACCAATGATGTATTATTGGATATCAATACAGCATTATGTCAGTGCTGTTTTGTATTCAACCAGACAAAGTGTTTAAATCTAGGGTTGCTGTTTTTTTTATCTGTTCTTAAGAGCTTCATTGACAACAAACTCGATCAAGAGGTTCAAACAACATTGCCAGTCATTCACATAAAAATGGTGTTGTCCTTACTCCCACTCCAAACTAATGTTGAAATACGACTGAAATAATGTCCTTGATGCCACAGGAACAATATTGAGCACGGCTGGTGAGAAATTAACGTCAGCTGACTGGTGAGTGCTGTTGTGTTTCATCGAGAATCATTAGTGCGTTTAGAATTACACCACCGTGGACAGTAACATTATCTGAACTGTCATTATGCAATAGCCCAGCATGCCACACAGAAGTATATTGCATCAGTAATTCACGGGTCATGAGAGGGTGACATAGACCTCAATGTATAATAAAATAATAAAAGTAAGAGGGACAGAGAAATGGCAAGACATGAAGGGAAAAGAGAAGTGTGTGTGTGTGTGTGTGTGTATATATCACATTACTTCTCTAATAATACCTTTTTATATATATGAATATGTGGTGAAGTAAGTGCCAGAAGAGGTGGAGGAAAAATGACTTTCCATAGCAAATGCTGTGTTCACATCTTATAGAAGTTGCACTAATTCCACTATATCAGTAACAGTGGAAATCTTCATCTTGAGTTGTCTGAAGGCATGAACAAAGTTGTGAATGGGAATCGTTCCCTTTTTTGCTTTCTGTCCTACAGGATGTAAATGCAATAGTTGGTTTCTAAAGGGATGGACAGTCTGTTTTTCACCTCACTGGGGCTAAAAGCGGTCAGTCCCTAAAACAACTCTGTCCTGCAGGTGTTTGCACAGCTGGTCCAATTAGGTACTGCAAAGGATGTGTTTAAAGCTGGCCCTTAGGTGGTGTAGTACGCAGTTAATGCTCTGCTATGCTCGGATTTGGTTAATGAACACTGATGAGACCTGTGGCACCACTCCAAAATGTGACATCTAATGAAAATCTTATTAAATATTAAAGGATGAACTGTTCTGTGCAGGAAAAATAAAAGCATAAACTGTGCAAACATAACCGTACAGCTTTTCACCAAGTCCTTTTCAAAGGGTTGTCATAGCATGGGACACACATCTACCGCTAATAAAATAAATGATGTTTAAGATAACCAGTACAATGGTTAATATTGTTGTTCCTGCTTGCTATCTGAACATCTAAATCAAACTTCCCCATCATCAATTAAATCAATTTCCAGCTGTGTTCACAATGCTGTTACATTTCACACTTAGTGGAAGAGCCTGTGTAGAAGGCATGTGAAAGTAAAAGGTGATGGGCCTTTTTCACAGAAGACATTTTGACTTGTCACGTAAGAAACGCACAGGTGTAAATAATCAACTGAGTGATGGTTGAATTCCATTCAGCTGCTTTAGTTGCAGGGTGCTGGCCCTGTGCATGCGGGCTCACTGTCACACCTTACCTGGACGGAGCCATCGTCAATGTTATTAGTAACACTTGTGCTTTGCCTACTGTAACAAGTCAAAATGTCTGCCGTGAAAAAGGCCTAGCCTGGCATCGCCGGACTAATTTGTTAATAAATATTAGTCTGGAGCTTCTCAGTCCATTTTCAAGTTCCAAGGGGCGTTATCGTCATCAGTTTGAATGGGAAGGGGGCCAGACGTATCTGCCAGAGCAAATAAAACATGAGCTTCCAGATTCGTCTGGTTCCCAGGCTAAAGAAGGCCTATTGCAAAGAGCAGAAACAGAACAGGTGTAATTAACAACATTAATGATGGCTGCATTCCATTTATGTTAACTAATTTCAGGGCTCTGGTGTTGTCTATGCAGCCCGACTGGCATGGCTTACTAAGACTCCCAAATGGAACAAATCCATCATTAATGATATTAATTACCCCTTTGCCTCTCCTGCAGTGTCTGCTGTAAAACAGGCCTTTTAAAAAGCTCCATGTACAGCCATTGACTGACTTGATTTCATTCATAAATATAAAACAAGTAATCTTATTAGGTTCAGTTGGTGATGACTAAATTGGTCTTGATACACCTCAAAATTATGGGGATTTTTCCAAAGAAATTTGTCACCATGTTGAACCCTTAAAAAAAAAGAAAAAGAAAAAAAGATTTAGGCATGAGTAAGAAATGGAGGGAGAGAACAAGGACATGAAAACACATGGAGATTGGATGAAGACAAAGAGAAATAAAAGAAGAGGAGGCAGGAAAATACACCGTCCTTTTGTCCCTGACGATGAAGTCAAACTTCAACCATCATGGCTAAAAATAGTACAGTGCTGCTGCTACAACACACACAGACACACACAGACCCCCCCCCCCCCCCCCCCCCCCCACACACACACACACACACACACACACACACACACACACACACACACACACACATATCCCCAGTGGGGATTCCCATCAAAGCTGCCTTCACCCATCCCGACCTTTTCATTTAAGTTATGTTCACTCACTCTCTCACTCCGCCATTCACAACCTCCCTGTGCGGTATAAACCATTTACCTGCACTCCTACACTGAGCCGTTAGATTCATAAACACTCACTAACAGATACACACACACACACACACACACACACACACACACACACACACACACACACAATTTTATATTTGCTTCCCTTTCCCACACACATTCAGTACAGATCACACACAACCTTTATACCACTGTGATTTACTGTGTTGCGCACTGGAGCTGCTCTTTGAAAATTTAGATGAATGACTGTCATATGAATTTCCTCAATGTGCATTATATTGCAACAACACCTGAGCAATTAAGTAAGAAAAATTAAGTAATTAAGAAAAAGCACAGCAGCAAAGGACACGCAAATTGAATTATGTGAGCACACATTACACTCTGTGATGTGCAGCCAAGGAAACAAAAGAGAAACATGCAGGCATAACAGGGTTCATTGGCATTTTAAAGTTTGTTGGTTATTCAAGTTAAACTAAATGCTTGGCTTGGCAAAAACAAAAATATACACAATGTAAAATTATGTTCTCTTGTGAGAATTAAGGAGCTGTTAAGGTTTTTTAAATGGCATTTCCTGTTTGATATTAAGTTCAATCTTGACATCAGCAATCGACAAAACAATCTCCAAGTTCCATTTAGTAGCTGTTTTGCAGCTTTTTATGGTATCACATGATCTAGCTTCATATTTACCATACAGGCATGAAAGTGGTGCCAACTTACTTATTTAGAGTACTAGAAATGGAGTGTGTGATGTCTGTCAGTGTTCAAAAATAGACCTATATTTGTTAAAACCATGTAATTTTGAAAGGCCAGTATTATAAAATGTGAGGACTAGCTATACAGTCCCACAGTTGAGAAGGTACATACAAGAAGGCCAGTAAGTGTGAGAAATAGTTCAAGTGGAAGAAAGCAGGTGGAAAAAAACACGAAATACAGATGTACTCGCAGTCTCCGATCGCTGTCACTGTGTTTAATTGTTTCCTGCTTGCTGTGGTTACTCGCCACTAACATTCATTGCCTGTGTGTGCATTATGTACGTGTGTGAAAACCACTGAGCAGTGAGATACAAGTGCTTTCAGTGACCACATGTATCTGTTCACACCACAGATGTTCGTCATGAGCTCTCACTCGCTACTTCAAGAGCTGCATGAAAAAACACCTTTGGTTCAAATTAAATTCTGAAAGAAAAAAATAAAATAGATAAGCTATAATTACTTCGGCGCATTCTCCTTATTCATGTCATGATCACAATTCCGAAAAATCTGAGGATCTGCGGTCACAGTGACAGCGGGAAGTGAAATGAGTACAAAGTGTTTTGGTGGAAAAAGTGTGGAAATGAAAGACAGAAGGTCCAAGAGAACGGCACGGAGGTGAAAGGAAAATTATATGACGAGAGAAGGCGAAAGTGAAAGGACATATTAGAGGAGCGAATGAAGTGACAGATAGAAGACAGATGACATGATTATAGCTAGGAGAGAGAATGGGACGTAGACAGATAGAACTGACCATGTAGTGAGTGGTGTTTGCTTGTATAAAAACACATGAGAGCCCAATGACACTGAAGGAACTCTGATTAGTTGCCTCCCCTTCCTTGTCCTCTTCACTGGGCTTTATGGCACTTTAATAGGATTTGGTCTCCACTCACTGCCACTGTCGCTGTCTCCCTGTAAATCACAGCTTTTGGAGTTAGGCTGGTCACTGGGTTGAATGACATTTCCTTTCTATATGCACGTACATGCACAACACAAGACACATTTCAACATAGATTTCAAGACAAGCTGTGTTGATCGTAGATTGTTAAGCACTTCAAACATCGGCTAGGCTGGAATATACAGAAGTTCTTGTAGTCCTCCAAGTTGGGAAAATTTTTGTAGTAATTTTGTAGTAAATACAGTGATTCCTTAGACAAACCATTTCCTACTTATTACTTGGAATATTTGTTCTAAACTCAGGCTGTTATTTGCTTATTGCACATGTATCGGAATTTGCGTATACGCCACCTGATACGTAACAAGAGTTGCAGTACAGAGATGCCAAAAATATATTTGAGATGCTTTATTTACAGTGTAAATCGAATAGTTTGTCCACCAAAGACTCTAAGGTGAATGTATTCAGAGTGCTTGCCTTAACATTGTCCTTGATGTGTGTGTATGTATGTACTGTATGTTCTTTTTCTCGCAGGCATGCACACTGGTTTGTACTGTATGTGTGTACCACCAAGGTGAGCATGTCTGCACGTTCACACTTGTTGGTATGTGTGTCAGTGTATTATGCTTATGTATGTGTGTGTGTGTGTGTGTGTGTGTGTGTGTATGGAGGATGGTTCTCCCTCCGGTAGAACAGGGCTAATGGTTTGTTTACATCCTCTCAAGTTTCAGGAGGGATTTACAGTCCCTGTGTTGGAGGACAAGGAGGGAGGATCTACTGAGTCAGGGTCCATCCTCTTCCTCCTTCTTGGTTCAGTTCTCTCTCGTTACATCCCCCTTATGCTTTATTCAGTCTCTTTCTTACTCTAACCCACTCCTTGTCTTGACTCTACATCATCCTCTTTTTCACTGTCTCATTCTCTCTCTGCGGATTAATGTAAAGTACCTCTTCTGATTATTCTCTCCCCTTTTATTTAGCACTCTTTCTTTCTTGCCGTCTGTCTTTCAAGTTCCTTTTCGCTCCATCACTCCTGTCATTTGTCAGGTCTAAGCATTTTCCCTAACTTATTTTTTCTTCCATCATCTCCCTCTCTCCTTGTCTTCTCTCTATTTTGGCTGGGTTCTGTTTTCCTCTTCATATTACTTTCTGTCATTCCCTGTCCTCGTATCCATTTTTCTTTTTCATGTGCTCGGGGCTCTGCTCCTCCTCTGCTTTTTCTTCTTCTTTTGCTTCACGTCTCCCTATGATATTAAAAATCAAACACCATCACAAATTGGTTATACCGGAGCCTTGCTTAAAAGATTTTAACCTATTTCCCCATTTTCACATTCCTCTTGAATCATAATTCACCCGTGCCCGAGCCTAAATCATAACCAGGCATTATCATTGTCACCCCTTCAATAAGATTTCAATTAAAAATGTTTTTACAAAATGAAGAGGAGTCCATCTGGGGACTCTCATCATGAGATGATTGCCAGTAACAAGCTCTGTTGTGCAATCCCAGACCGACGGCTGCACTTAAATTGTAATATTGGAAAATATTGTTGTCTAATGTCGTTGTATGAATATGTAGGTTTGTTATATACTGTAATATATGATATATGACACTGGTTCCCAACCTTTCTTGGCTTGTGGCCGCTGAAAGATTTTTTCCCCCTTGTGTTATTTGAATAGTTTATACAGTCGTAAAGATTTAAAATGATCCAGTAATCCACAAGAATAAAAGCAAAGATTATAGGAAAGCCCGAAAAGATTAACATGACTTTGTGTAGCAGTTCTTTTTTTCAGCTTCTCTTGCTTGTCAATCATCTTATGATCCCTCAAATGTATCTATATTTATCCCATGAGGATCCCAACCATCATGTTGAAAACCACTGATATGTAACTTCTAAAAGGGCATTCGTTTTAAAAGACAGCAGGGGAAGCATGTGTGAGCGTGACTCTTTACAATCCTCTAGATACTAGAATTTTTCCATAGTCATAATAGAAATCATTTATTAACCTTTTATTTATTAACACTTCCCAATTTCTCCCAAATTACTTAACTTTCATTGTCTGATATCGGACAGAATTGTCAATTTGTTACACTCGTGTCTTTTTTCATCATGAGGCAGATTTTTCTGAATCTGAAACATCAAAACTGTTGAAAAATACAATTCATTTTTCTTGACAGCTGATATTATATTATTTTCAGCAACGAAATTAGGCCCACATACAATTTGATAGCAGCAGGCTATTAATTAGGCTGATTTGACCTACCGCTTACCTCATTCATGTCTCTTTCAAAGGCCTTCCACATCCGTCTTGTTTTAGCAGATGTGGGTCAACATGAATTAATTGTTCTTAATGCAGACTCAGTAATCAGTTAATGAATACAGTCAATTGAATCATCACTCAAACTGTAAAAATCGACCGAATTCTGTGTCATTATGGGCTGGTGGTGAGAAAAAAAACAACAAACTAGTGTAGAGGAAGTGCCGGGGATAACTGATTGTTTTAGTGCCGCTTTAGTGCTGTATGGAGGTGGGTGAGGGAGAAAGGTGTTGAGTGTTTTGTGGAGGTGTGAGGACATACAATTGAATACTGGAATAATTCATACACACACACATTTGTACATCTATACTATACATTCATTGACATAATGCATTCCCCAGGCCTTTACCCTAACCTTGACCATCAAAACTAAACGCCTGACCCCAACCCTTTCTATTACCCTAACTTAAACTTAATTCTAACTTCAACCTTAAAACCAAGTCTGAACCCTCAAACAGCCCTTTGAAGGTGTCTCTGAAAGTGAGGACCGACAAAAATGTCCTCACTTTCCAAAAACACTCCCATGGTCTAAAACTGAAATTGGTTCTCACAAAGATAGATGTACAAGTACATACACACAGAGTTGATGTATGTATAGTACAACTACTCACTTTGAAAAGACAAAGCCAATGACACACGGAGTATCGAGCATTTGTTCTGCCCCCACCCCCCCCCCCCTTCGCTCCAAACATCAGACAAACACAGGCACACAACGTGGTGGCATGTTACTGAGTGCTCTTCACACCACTCTCTGTGACACACACAGGCTGCAGCAGCTGTGGGCGCCGATCTGCAATTCATAGCACACTACCATGACCTTCACCTCAATGCCAACAGCTAACTGGTTTTCAGCTGAGCTTGATACAGGCCTCATACTTGACTTCCTCTGCTGTTACGTGCCATTTTTTCCAGTCCAGACAGGGGTAACATTATAATTGTTAAGGGAATTTTAATGTTTAAATGTCAGCCAAAGAGTGGCATGTCTTTAACGCTTCATCTCCTGCTCCTGGGACAGCAGGTTTCTATTAATAGATTACCTTTTGTGCTCCCATATGCCTGTGCATACCAATTTAGTGTGATGATCATGTTGCTACGTCAGGGCAGTGAAGTTATCTGAAAATAATCCACAGTTGAATCAGAATCAAGTATTTTCCATGAGCATGGCGTAATGATAGCCTGGCATCGCTAGGAAAATGAACTGAGGAATCCAGACTAATTCGCGAATTAGTCTGGATTCCTCAGTTCATTTTCGATTTCCAACAGTCGCGACAACCAATCAGAGCAACAAAGCGCCGTCCTGTCAGATGGTACGTCGTGTCAGAAGTATGGCAAACACATTCTTATCAACATAAAGTTTACGTGCAGTTAATTGTACTTGTTTTAGAGAACATTTATCTTTCAGTACCAAGGAAATCAGTCTGAATGGGAGAGGGGCCAGACGTATCTGCCAGAGCAAATAAAACTTGAGCTCATAGAATAAACTGAAAATCTTTTTAGTCTTTATATTTCAGACAAGTGGTAGTGAAAGTATTAGCAATTTTTGAGACTTCTACCTGGTAAGATCCTTAATGAAATACACACTCATGTGTATCAAGGATTACATTTTGCAACACTTTGTTTTCCTCGTGTTGTCATGACCCACATCTTAGTCACAGGAAAACATCCATATAACTGTCTCTGGCATTGGATTTGTATGTATAAATGTGTACTGTGCATCATCTGTGTGTGTGCACAGGCCCATCTGCATGTTTGATGATATTATGAATAATAATAGTTCAGGTGAGGAGGCGTTCGTCCCGGGTGTATGCCTCAGCTGGCCAGCACTTCATCCCACATTAGCAGGAACTTGAAGCTGACAGGTATCAGGTTGAGTCACAGGTGGGCACCTCAGCACAGTTTGTTTCACTTAAAGGTCAAGGGAGCAGCCATCAAAATCAATATACAACAACTGAAATCAGTTTTTGAAATATATTTCCCATTTAAATTATATTTCAGTGGTTGTTTGGCCTTAAAATTTTGTTGTGCATGTTTGTATTGACATTGACATACTTACCAATTATATGATATTAGATAACATTTAACCTGAATCCAATACAAAGACAAAGGTGTAACGTGTACAAATTGTTAGAAAAGTGCTTTTGTTTGTGACGTGGATGTGGGGACAGTGGATGGTCCACCACTTTGGTCCAAACTGAATATATGGTCAGAATCCATATTGCTGTATAAAAACTAGTGGATCACTTTTTGATATGTTTTCGGCCTGGACTGAACATGTTGTTGCTAGTGCTTTGCTGTGCAACAGTCCAAACCAAAAGGATATGTCTTATTCACATCAACAGATGCTGGCTATGAAAATGCACTGTTGACTTCCTGTGTAGGAGATTAGTCACCACAATAAAAGTGCCAAAGTTTTGACTGCTGCATAAACGGAGCACATTTGTTGACTATCCAAAATAACAGGTTGGCTTTGACAAAAAAAAGAAAACCTTGGGGAAAATATCAAATCTTGCACAGCAAACTTGGTTTGATGGGAAAGCCAGAGATGGAAAGCACATCAAAAAATTTTAATTTCATAGCTTATCTATCACAGTTCAACTGCCTCCCAGCTTCCAGCAGATATTATCACCCTCTCAGTTTAACCTCTTGTGCCATTGTTATTATATGGTGCAAACACAGGCTACCAATGTCATCTGTCACTAATAAATACAAACACTTTTTCTCATACAAAGGTTATATTCCCCCTCACCCCACTCTGTGCATCCTCAGGAAAGACTGCAGGCAGGGAAGGTGGGATAAATGTGAGGCTTCTTGTGGAGGATAGGACAGGGATGCACTGCAGATGTTTTTCTGTCCTGCACGTTGCTTTCTTGTGTTTATGGTGCTCAGATTGTACTTGCTTGGCAACACCGATAACTTGTCTTTCCTCTCTCACTCACTCAATTTCTATCTTTACCATCTTTTGCTGCCTTGTTCATTTGCCCTTTCTCTCTACTCTGTCTTGCCTTCATACACACTAATTACACTGGTACACTTATTGACTGTCAGGCCTACAGCTGAAGGATAATCTTATCTGGAGAGAGCAGCCCAGCACACTGCAAACGGCCACCCAGTTGATTAAATGTGCACAGAATAGGGGAAGAAGATTGCGTGTGTGTGTGCCTTTTGCCATCATAGGTAATGAAACTGCAAAGTGATGGGCTCATAGCTCTGCCAGCAGTATGGGACTGTGTATGTGTTTAAGTGTATATGTGTGTGTGTGTGTGTGTGTATATATGTGTGTAAAAGATGGATGTTGGAAAAGCTGCATACCAGTGTAATCCTAGCTACATACCTTATACAGCAGATGTGAGATTAAAGATTTTTTTTCCCCCCCAATGAAAACCATGTATTTCCAAATGCAATGATTTTGAATTTTTCTGATATAGTGAAGGATTAAGTGCTCCTTCGGGGGTTGAGCGTATTATACTACCCAGTCATTTATCTGAAATTATCATCTGAAAAAAACAGCCAGTGAATAAACCATGCATTTTGCGTTATCCTTATTTTTAACCAGCCTCTTTCTTAAGTAGTGGTGCCACTTTGGGAAGTGGTAAAAAGAAAACTCCAATCAATCCAAACAGTCCAATCATGTGGAAATAAAATTAAAACATTTTTTTAGAAACCTGCATATGTTTACGTAGCAGAAATGAATTACAATCATAAATAACTGTTGGTGAGTTCCAGCAGTGAAAGAGGCGTTTTTTCTTTTCATGTTTTGTCCCTGTTGTTTCCTGATATCGGTCAGCTCAGTCTGCTCTAATATTGCACCTCTGTCCACATTCCCACCACCACCCTCCATTACTCAAGCCACTATCACCCTCCTAATGCAGCCATCCATCAATATGAAGGGCTGAGTGTTTGTGGGGTTGAGAGGGGGAAGAGCTGATTAGAGAGAAATAGTAAAGCCACCAGGTTTTTACTATTATTTTATGTTAAAGATTTCCTCAGAATTTAATTTACACATTAATTGGTGCCACGACCTGCCCTGGAATTAATCCTGGGCGCATGACATCTTTGGAAGACAAATCGATTCAGAATTCTTTTTAGGTGACAGACACCAACTAGGGGTGGGCATCGTTATAATTGTACTCATACCAGTACTGCTTATTGGTACTTATACTATAAGATAGCTATATAGTAGTTTAGCAAGATTCTATAGGAGGTATACGAGCTATAGCTACTTTTGCAGTAATAGATCAATAACTTTTACAGCGTTATAGCCATTTATTTGTGCCATTTTGTAGATACAGTATACGACTAAAATTTATAATGAGGAAAACCACAAGAAAGACACTTATGAAAGCATCGTCATTAACAAATAGCCACAAACAACATTCAGTAGGAGGCACCAACTTACCCATGAGCTCATTAAGATTTCTGCTCTGAAATAGGAACCTGTACTAATTTAAGACTCCCATTCCTAATACAGCCTATAAAAAATAAAGAATATCTGCAACATTGAATGGATGGGAAAAGAATGACAGTGGCTGACCAAAATCTTTTTTATTATGGGTCCAGCACTCTGCCTGTGTGGGCTGCATGTCAGTAGATATGCGGTCTTCTATATATAAAAAAAAATCCCCTTGTTTTTTTCTTTTTAGGTGAATACTTGCCTTCTGCTTGCGTTACCACAGGTCCTCAGCGTGTGTTCATAATAGCACTATGTACATACATACTTCCCACACAGACTCATTCACTCGGTAACCAAGGAAAGCACACTGAGCTCATTTATACAAGCGGTTAGCCAAGGATTATTTTATGCTTTCGCTGTCATCTCCATTGCAATTTCACTCTTTCAGGCAGAAATTGAGCAATTAAAATCACATGAGCTCTGGGGGCAAGAAAGTTTTTTTTTTTTTCGTCCAGTTGCTCTTGTATGTTGTCAGTGTTTCTGTACCTGCCAAGCACAAAATGGTCTCTCTGTTGGGCTGCCATGGCGCTCCCGGAGGGCATTAATGTGGCCCCTCTACAAGTGGAACGCAGTGATTAGCAGATCTATTAGTGTAGCTATTACTCCAAATTGACATTCAAATAGCTGTGTGTGCTGACCTGGCTGCTGAGGAGCAGCGCTGTTTGACTGTAGGTTAATTCTGTTCTCACTGATACTTTTGCTGTTTATAAGAGCCTTTGGCTGTTGTCTAGGACTTGCGTATGCAGAAGGTCATTTATGCTGCTTCATCTGGTAAGGTTATGTTTAAAAGGTAATGTAGAATAGATTACTGGAATATGATAATTAGGGATGCCACGATTCTCCAAATCCACAATTCGATTAAATTTTAGATCTTGAACTATATAAACTGTCATTTACGTTTTCAAATTCCAGGATAGGCTGCAGGGTATCAAGTGTGATATGTACCACACTAAGGCCATATGGTCAAATTTAAATAATTTATTTAAAAAACATCCACCGCACAACAACTGCAGCTTGCACTCATTGATACAGGGCAGCACAGCGGAGTGACTGAAATGCACAAGCAAAGGCACATTGTAGCGGAACTCAAGCACTTTGACCATATGCTTAAATGGTCGCATATCAGCAGCGATAAACATTCCTATAGCATTAGTTATTACTTTGGCACAGTCTGAATCTGCAGTGAGAGGAGGCCTGAACGCTGTGGGGAAAAGGTCTCGCCTTCCTGTCTGTTTTTGTCTCGTTCTGCTTATTGACACATTTCGGTGATGCCATCGCAAATGATATGTTTGAAGTGTTTCCGCAGACATACCTGATTTTAGTTAATGTCGGCATTCAGTATGACACTAATCTTTTTTTTTTTCATTTTGCATTCATTAAGGAGGAGATTTAACATGTGTATAACAAGTCACTAAAACATTGTGTTGATATTGCATAACACATCTAAATCTATTCACATATGTATTATAAATGTTTATAAATTTACATTCACATAGTGACATGGAGTGAAATACAACAGTAAATGGTGTGAATAATACAAAAAAAAAAGAGTGTATACCCAGGAGAACCCAAGATAAGCAATTGGTTGCTATGCTCTGGTCGAATAAACTTTGATCACAATTTATTAAAAATAATTTTCCCACCTCCATTTACAAACCAACTCTTTACCATCTGCCTCCCTCCCATCTGTCTAATTGTTGCAGTTGTCCAATTTTGCTGTAACTAACTGGGAAACCGGGCTCAGACAAGTAGCATTCTACAGCTTATAGACAACAACTGGTGCACTGACAAAATCTTCTGGGTGGAGAGAAAAATAAATACTGGGAGAACCGTAAATCCTTTTGATTTAGATGATTGAAATTGAAAAGCCCATTTTGATGAATTTTATTTTTTTTTAAAAAAACAAGCTGAATAGAGATGAATGATCTTGGGTTGAGGAAGGACGTCTTCTTTTTATTTATTAGGCTAAATGTAGTCAGTTCCTTGAGGCATCACTTCCTCCTCCTGGCGGGAACCTTCCATTTCGTCTTACTCACCCCGGGATGAATCACGATGTCTCATTTTATGAATATTTTATTTCATAAATTTAATTTCCACCTGTAAAACGTAATTTGCGCTCATTCAAATTAATCAATTAGCTGTATTTGTGAAAGCAAAGTGTTTGAGCTAGTAAAACATCTGACTTAATTTGTTAATGGTTTTTTCCTTAATAGCTTTTCACACTAAAATGTGCATAGGATTTCAATTTACTTTTTCAGTCACTAACATCCACTAATGGTTTAGGTGCATAAGCAGGGTGGATTACTTCGCTTAATGAAAATATTAACTGAGCAACTGAACCTGTTGATAAAAGTGTTTTATAACAGTACTAATAAAAATTAGGGTTTTAATCAGGTGGAATGGTCAGTTTTGTGTCTGTGATCACATAGTAGGGGTCAGCAAATCAAGGAATCTTTTACAAGGTTTATGCTTACTTGTTAATTTGCAGTGCTTGCTTATCTTTCTTATATTTCTATATATTTCTATATTTTATACGTTTTATGTCTTTTGTTTATAATAATAATTAAAAAAAAGCAATATCCGAAGAAAAATTCCTTATAAGTGAAAACCTACCTGGCAATAAATCTCTTCTTGCAAAACTGATTCAGAGGTTGGAAATGGGGCAAAGTGTTGCCTCCCATCCAAGGTCACACTTTCACATACAATCAAAATCAAAACTGAAACACTTCCATCACTGTGTGAGTGTGCCAGTGAAGCCAGAGTACATAGAGCCTCAGTTTCTTTTGACGAGTGATGTTGTCGCACAGAATAACGAGGGAGATCATCTCTCAGTGGACAGAAAATGATTCTACTCTTTCCTCTATCCATTCTCGCCTGTCTTGGTTTATTGCTCTCATTCATTTGAGTTCCCTCTCCTCAGCCTTTGTGCACTGAGGCCTGGAAATGTAGTGATATACAGTGATGTGCAGCTTGCTAATCATAACTCCTCTCCTCTCCCTGCTGTTTCTTTCCTTCCTCCTGTCTGCCTCCCGTCCGCTCTTGTCTATGTGCTGATACTCCAGTTCTTTACTTCCACTGTTTTATCCACTGATTTTCCGCTCTCTTTTCCTCCTTTTTTCTCCATTCTTGTCCCACTCCCTCACCCCCCCACTTCACTTTCTTGATGATGGTGCTGTAGCATTATCGACTGCACAGAAATGCTGAAGGAGTCCAGATAGACCACATATTGATTGATACAGCTTAACCCTGCAGTGTTGTTTATTCATATTGTGTTTCTCCAGTCCAGCGGTACATCTGGCTGCCTGAAAACTAGTCTAGACCTTTTTAGGCCTTTGGAAATGTGAGCAGTAGTGTTTTTCTTTTCTTTTTGTTAACGAATGGAAGTATTTGTGTTTGGGGTGTTGTTGAGATTGCAGTGAATTAACCACTGTCTCACTGGTTGGGCCTATGCTATTAGATAGCAGAAGTAAATTTGAATTGAAAAAATTATATAAGTGTGAATAATTTAAATAATGTCAGATGCAACTGATTGTTTTTCTAAGAATCCCAGGCATACTGAATGCAAATAAGTATCAGAAGGTTTTTATGCTTAAAAACACACATCGATGATCTCTTTCTGAATAATTGTATTCATTTATTTTATTGAAAACTATCTTGAGATATTGATACGAATATAGGAGATTAAACAGCAAAAATCATACTACAGCTTTTTCAATCTAAACATATGCTATCATGTTTCACCGTCGATGGTGTATCTGAAATCTTGAACATTGCTTAATTCAGTGATCCAGGCAGCCCAGAACAAAGGGCCTCATGCAAGAACCACTCACAAGAAACGATTTGTTGCAGTGGCACATATGTGTGATTTAACAGAATTTATCACATTTACTACTACTGATTTTCTCTGAAGATTAATGAGGTCCAGATCTGTCGTCATGTCAAGTAAACATAGTCTGCCTTTAAAATGAATATTCTGTTCACCATATCGCCATAGCTCGCCAATTTACTGAGAGGTTCTGCAATGTTTTTAGATTTTAGGATTTAATATTTTGACATGGCAACCTCAGTTCATTAGGTTTTAAGAAATGTTAACATCTGATGAGCAGTACTGTTGACCTTGGAAATCCTAATGTACAAATTGAAGCCGGGAAAACCACAGTGAGTTTGAAACTTCACAAAACAACCCAGATGAATGTATTTGGTTAAAAAAAAACTGAAATCGAGTTTTGACTGTCTGCAGCGACAAATCTCTAAACTTACAGATTACAAGCTGTCAAAACAGCAACTGGTGAGTCTGTGTGCCTTTTGTTGTATTTGTGCAATATAAAAACACCAAGGGCAAAGATGCATTCGAGGGAAATGAAGTGTTTGTGTTTATAAAATCAATGGGTTAAACACTATTTTTATATATATATATATATATATATATATATATATATATATATATATATATATATAATGTGGAAATGACAAGTAATTCAGGGGCTGGTTGCGGGTAGAGACACTCCAGGAAGAAACAGCTGTAGGTGTGATTTCACACCCGTCTGAACGCAGCCCTCTCAATGTGTGGATTTGGGTTACAATGACCTCGCCCAGAACCCTGTAACAGGGGGTGACGATGACAACACACTCAAGTTTATTGGCATTGATTAATGAGCAACAACAAACCAGAGTGCCTTGTCATCAGACAAATCGAATAAAGACAGGGCAAGTACTGGCCTCTTTGTGCTGGCTGCGTCATGTAGCTAAATGATCGATCACGCTGTGAAGATTCCAGACAAGAGACAGAGTGAGTAGTACTTCAGCGCTGCAGCGTTCTCTGAAGTGATTGCTTGTTTTGCTTCAATGGGGGGAAAATAACAGGGCTATTCAACCAGTCAGTACAAGCTTTTATTTGTTGTCGTGCAAACCTTCCCTAATATGGAGCGGCCTGTTTTGGCCTGTTCATGGTCAAGCACGTTCATTAGGGTGTCCTCAAACATTTGAGATAATCGCAACTGGCTCTCACTGGAGGCCCAGATAATGTGTGCAAGTCCTTGATATTTTTAGAAGTTGACGACCGCTGCAGCTCATCGATGACTAAGCGAATGGAGAAGGACATCTCTAGTCTAAACAGACATTAAATTAGGCTGATGTCACACTTTACTGCCTCTGTGACGCAACATTTTATTTCTCTCCGCCCGTACCCATCTCTCATTTTCCGCAACTGTCCTCCCTCGTGAGCAAAGGACTCACAAAAAACGTCCTTGTCCTCCTCAGTTTGTTCTCCTTTTTAATTCCCCACTCAGCTAGTCCTCTGCCTCAGTGTCTTTCAATCCACACCACTCACCTCCCTCATTTGGTATGTGGTATGAAGTAGGTGGGGATGGAGCGCATCTGCATTATTTACTGTAGCTCTTAACCTGGCAGGCTCGCGCTCACCAGAGCCCAGAGCTGTTTTTAGAAATGTTGCCTTTGCTTTCGAGACTTCAGTAAAAAGGTGAACTTTTATTAATGGAGCTGATGTGGCTGAGGAGAGAAGAGACTGACTCGACGCCAGGTGATGCAAAAAGAACACGTTATGCAATTTGTTCTGGGTGTATACTCTGTAAAGGAAAAGAGGGGTAATGTAATAACTTCAGCTCATGCATGCTGCATTAATAAATGAACACACAAATGGGCAGAGGCCTTTTTCCATTTTAAACACAGAATTACATAAGCTTTTATAATACGGCTCTACCATGTTGGATGTGTGCATATTTTAAAGTGTGCACATTTTCAGAACTGATCTTCTTGACATTCCCTCTAATTAATTTATTGTGACTGAGTCTGAACTGTCTCAAGAGTAAACACATTATTGTGACTGTGTTAAACAAATAAAGTGCCCAAGTCTGATCACTAAAACACAAAGAGACCTCATTTTTATTAAATAAATGTACTAATGCAGCTTAATTGCGTATAGTTAAATGGGGCTACCCCTGTATCAGTGTTAGATAACATGAAGATTGAAAATTAATTTCAGAACTGCAGTGCTGGCTGTGCTGTACAGAGCCTTACGGATCATTTCAGGGCTGATCCTGCCAACGCTCAAAATGTCCTTTAGGTGTGCTATAAGTACCAAAAAATGTCCTTTTGCTTGATGCATTTCATAATCTTCCAGCATGACAGCACTGCACTTACCAACTTCTAGTGAACTTTTTAGTGGCTGGTTGGTTCTGCTCCACTGCGGCTCAAGTTGGTTGAGGAAATTGTGAGACCAAGTGACTGTTAAAGCGTCTATAATTAATAATTTTCTATTAACAATGGATGACACGACTACTTGCATGCGAGAGGAGTTGCTTCTAGTGAAAGTTATTATTAAATTATCGACTGACTCTGCAGTCCCCCTACGAAGCTGTACAGTTTCTTTCAGCTCGTTGAATCAGTTTCTACACTGTTTTTAGGTAGCCCGGGAACCAGACGAATCCGTGAGCTCATGTTTTATTTGCTCTGGCAGATCCGTCTGGTCCCTCTCCCATCCAGGCCCGTTGGTAGCGACCAAATCGAAAATGAACTGAGAGGTTCATGCCAGGTGCCAGGCTAGTTTTCAGGGGAAAAAGTGCCAAAAACCCTCTGCACGCTTCTTACCAGGCACCAAACCGCGAACAAAGTTAGAAATTTCGCTGGATGCACATAGTGGAATGTTTAGCAGTTAAGAGTGAGGTGTTTCGCTCAGGAGTTGGTGGACACATGAAACAGAGCAGCAAGAAGAGTGACTATTAGAGTCAAAAGGAAGGCTAATGTTGCTACGTATCTGCTGAATGTGAAAATAGGAAACCGTTTACTTTGCATTTGCACCTTCCATTTCTGTAAACAAGTTATAACATGTTACTTACGGAGCTTTAGAAATGTTGGTAGGTGTATTTTTTTAAATTTTTTTTTTATTTCAAGTTCCACCTCCATACTTTGAGTACAGACATGATTGTGGTATCAATCTCCTTATCTTACTTTTGGAAAGAAAATGTATTTCCCAAAATATTGGGTTATGTCTTTAATGAATGATGATACACTTTTGGAGGTTTCAGAGATCTTAACCCACAAGGGAAGTTTAGTTAGGTTCAGTTGAGGTCAGTTAAATCTAGGATGTATAATTAGCAAAAAAACTTCTCAGTGAGGTCAAGTTTTTGTACTGTTGTAAGTAGGGATGCAACTGTTGATTATTTTCTCGATTCATTAAAAAAGTTACAGACACATTTACCGCTGATTTACTATTTGATTAATTAACTAGTTGTTTTGCCTGTAGTTGAAAGCCAAAACACCTGCAAAACATGCCGTACAGTGGCAAAAATGCCAAAAAGAAAAGGAATTTATGATTAGAACAAATCATTAACTGTGGCAGAGGTCAGCCAAACGATCGGTGTCTTAATAACTATTCATCTGTTATCTTAACCTGCTGCTGTGTCTGACTTTCTGTCCTGGGTATTTACTGCTCAGACAACTTTCTTTAGGCCTGGTATTCTGTGTGTTTATTTAAAGTGTGTGTCCTTTTCTGACACCGCAATCTTAACAGCTATACCATTGGTTAAAGAGTGAGGGGCCTTGAGCGAGCAGATACAGAGGAAGTCAGTCATTGCGTTGCTGCCCTTTCTCACTTTCACAGTGAAACTAGTCTGCGGCACCACAGAGAGAGCCAAGGTGCTGCAGCTGGCTTTGTGACCTTTTAATGCGTAGATTGTGCACATACTGTAATGAGGTAGAAGTTTAGTGATGTATAACTGAGGAATGTGTGTGTAGGAAACACAGTTTTATCAGGTTGATGGTGGTATTTTATGCATTTGTCGAATTAACTAATAGTCTGGTGAAAATGTACATCCTGTTATCCTGAATATTTACCGTGCAAGTAAATTGCCTGTATCAAATAGGTCTTAGTATTCTGTTGCAGTGTGATGATGGTCATTGTTTCAGTAGCCAATTCTGCCCCAGGGACGAGTGTAATCATCTGAAAAATAGACACTCCCACCAGAGTAAAGAGACTTTAACATGCTGCAGGCAAGGGTGATGAATTAAAAAAAAATAGCTTTTGATCAATTTGGATTAATTTAAGCATGGTGCAGGAAATGAAAGCCATCCGTTCTGAATTTCATACTCCCTGTCCCTGTTGGTTTCAGTCTTGCAATTTAATGAAAGGAAGATTCCACAGCTTGCAGTTTAGTTGGAATGTAAAATGAGCAGTTGGACACACATGAACATACAAACGTGGGTCGGATAGTACATTTGTACATTTACACGTAGTAACCACTCATCAATGCTGTGCCTTTGGACAATTAACAAGCAATGAATGTTGCATAGTATTAAACATACTATGCATATTATATTGCATGGAAATTATCTTAACATAATAGTGTCAGCACACATGATCTTCATACATCCACTCGGAGATAATTATGGTATAGTAGTAGATACTGTATTAGACCAAATATGTTGATTTTACAGCGTTGCTTTGTTAATGTAGCTGGACATTGGGTTATTTTATTATTCAGCTCCAAATTAACTGAAATAAGCTTTTGTTTTTGTCATGCAAGTATTAAAATAGGCTTTCTGGAAGCTCAGCTGCCCTAACTATGCAAATCCCCCCTGATATTAGCTGCTTGGTTTTGCATCTTTCCACTAGGCCTAATCTAATGACCTGAGGGGCTGTAAATAATTGTTTCATTTATTTTAGGGCATACCTGTAAAATATGTGTATCCATGAGAGATTTGCAATAGCAGCTAGATGGTGAATCCCATCTGCCCCCCCCATTTCCTCAGAGAGAAAGAGGAAATGTGGTATCCTGGGGAATACGGTTAATTTAGCTTCATTACCACTGCCCTATTCTCACTACTGACATTTCTTTTTAAAGTGAGAAGAGGAGCACAGAGAGAGGCGAAAGCCTATAGTAACTGAGCAGGAAACAAAAGTGCAGCATCATGAGTTCACAGCCTATAACAGATAAAAGGATTATATGCATCACTGTCCATCATAAAACCACCTTTTTATTGGCTTTTACGCCTCATTTTTCTTCATCATCTTACTCTCCCACTTATAATCTGTTGCAGAAATTTCTGGTTGTGTCCCTTTTCCCTGTCTTTGATTTAATTTTGGCCCATCCTTCTCATTAAAACGCCTCAACTTGCCCTCCTTTGATGCTCCTCAGTCTCTCACTCTCACGTCAGCTCCTTTTCTCCCTCTTTGAAATCATTCATTCATTCATTCATTTCCATATCTTTCCTACACCTTTCTTGGTCGTTTGTAACCAACAGAAGCTTTGGATTTAGAAGATGAAGATTAAAGATGAAAAGCAGACAGAAGTGCTGCCTTCAGTCAGTCAAACCAGAGTTTATTGCTTGAACAGTGAACATGCTGCAGGGCATCTAAAACTGAAAGCTGTTATTGCATGGTCAGGGTATTTAATTAACTGAACACTGTCCAGTGTGTACAAATTTCACGGAGTCATGTTCATTAAAACAGAAGTAGCTTAGCCAGAAGCCGACTGTTAGTCTGGCCTTTTATTGAAGAAGCATTGTTGCTGCAGAAGCTGACATGACTTTACTTTGTTTTCTGACCTTTTTCTCAACTATGTCTGGAAAATAAGGGAATAAATAAAAAATGAGTGTTGACTCAGAGCCAAGCAGACCAGAATTCATGGTAAAACTCACCCAAACATCTGCTTTTTAGCTTGTAGAGGAGTAGGCTACAGTTTCCCACTTTTTCAGCCTCAGGGCAAAAATAATGAAGGAGCCACAGTTGAGCTAGTTTAAAATTTGGTGCTGAACCCTGGAGTTTTATTTATGATTAAAGGCAGTCTGACTCTGACATTTATATTCCTAAATAGTGAAGGTATCTAAGCGATTATTATTGAACCTGATGTATTGCTTCAGATCTTTTTAGTATAAAACATATTTTTATATTCTGCTTTTACAGAGGAAACAAAAAAATGCTAAAAATGACACAATTAAGATAGTGTGAGTAACATCGCATTTTGTGTAGCTTTGGATTTAATTCCATGGTGAGCTGGTGTTGGGAGGTCGCACACAATAGTGGAACTTTAATATTCTATGATTGTGAATCTTATTATAGACAGTTGTATTGTTATTTCCCCTGTTCCTTTCATCATTTTGTGCGATGACAAAGTAGTCTGATGAAAAATGAGAAGATGCAGGTGGGATATGTTTTATGATAATTAGACAACGTGTTTTTTTGGTGTCTGTTTTTCTGTTTTGCTGAAACTGTCCCATACAAATTGACTTCAAACCCATAAATAAGTAGTGAAAAATATGCTTAAAAGAATGGCTTTGTTGCACTGCATAAATGTGTATTGTGTGATTCTTGTATTTCAGTTTTTCTTTTTAGAATTGCATATGACTTTTATGTATCTAAATGCCACACATACACAGTTAAGACAAATATAAGGTGTACATTGATTTATTCTAACTAAACTATAAAAAAGCAAACCATGCTACCTCTATTTGCAGACTGCAGTGACTCAATACTTAACATTGTAAACACTTCAGATAACTGAGGTTAAAAGTTCATTCTTGACAAACAAAGTCACCACAAGGTTAATTAAGTAGGTGTTGTGGAGATTTTGAACTCATCACATGATCTCCATCAACCACAAGTCCTTTGAAATTTTAACATCTACAGTTCCATGACAAGAACATTAGATATTATCTAAAGCTACAAAACATCCCCTATGTCGATCTTGTGGTGAGTTTGTTTTCTCAGTTTGACACTTGACTTGATCTGTAAGAATTTTGGCTGTCAACATATCTGTAAATCTTTGACTTCAGTATGTCCCAAGCCTATTCCACTATGTACTAATGTTTTTAACTTATACTGCAATTTTCCTAAAGTGGTTGTTGTCAGACAGTAGTGTGTGAACTTATCCTGTCTGTGTGTTTTATCTTCCAGTACCGAATTGGGCAGCTGTACATGATCAGTAAACACAGCCACGAGCAGAGTGATCGAGGGGAAGGGGTTGAGGTCGTCCAGAACGAGCCGTATGAAGACCCGGCGCACGGCCAAGGGCAGTTCACAGAGAAACGAGTCTACCTCAACAGGTCAGTAGAACACGTCTTTTCTAGTAGTACTCTTACAGTACACTCTACTGGCAGTTCATTTAACACATTTTTGGTTAAGCCAGTAGCCAGTTCATGAAAGTTTCTATGTTTGAAGTCTTTTTGGACACAATTTCTTTGTCACAGGACATATTTTGTCAGAAAACAGAACAAGGCCTGAGGAGGTGGAAAAAACAACATAAGCCACCCTGGTTAAACAGTTTAAGGAAAGAGGACAACCTGCAGAAACTCAAAACTTTGTCAACAGTAAATTCAAGACAAAAGATATAACAAAACCACAGAGTATCTCTGGGTAGTGCAGAAGTGAAACAGCAATCAGCTTAGTTTTTTATTTTTTATTTCTGTTTGGCTCATAGTTTTAAAGGCTTGCTCACTACCTGAGACTAATTCTCATTCTGAACTCTCATACTTAAAGAACAACTCCGCTCAAGTTTGATCCTTAATAGGGCTGTCAATCGATTGCAATTTTAAATCTAATTAATTACATGATATGCTGATTAATTAATCAAATTAATCGCATATATCAACATTTCCTAAATAAGGATATTTCAACTCAAAAACATGACATTCCTGTGGCAAATGACTAAGGCATAGAATAGAAATATTAAAAGGGGGCATTATACATCAATAAATTGTTTTATGTTATTTCTTTTTATCATTTTTTTTTGTCTTATTTTTTTATATTTATCATTAACTCATCGTCTAAGCACCAATGTGCTGCTTAAAGCTGGACGCTGAGTTGTATTGTTGTATATAGGGTCTGTTGTATTGAGTTTGAAACTCAATACAACAGTTGGCCAATGAAAATAAAACCAAGTCAGGCCTCTTGCATCTAATAAACAAATTTAGCGCTTCTCCTACAACTCTGGAGTTAAGCTGGCTGATGCGCTGCTGTCAGCTCCAGGAAGCCGCTGCTGATCGGTTTCTGGTGCGCCAGCGTGAAGATGTTGCCACAGACACCAGATTTAAAACTGGTGTCTGAAATATACAGACAAAAATACAGAGATACTCAACTGGTGGTAAGAGGCTTAATCAGCATTGTGTGAACTTGTTTGGTGAAGGCTTGAATCTAACATACGTTCATCTATATGTAAAAGTCCCGCACTCCAACTTTAAGTGATGACCACATTTTTTAAACTATTTACATGTACAACTGACACACGGGCCAGTTGGAATTGAGCGATGCACGTCAGAGGGTGCGTTCATGAATTCACTCTGGTTGTGTCAGTGGCTCCCTGAGTGCTGAGAGCGCTGCTCTCAGAGGCTCAGAGCCTCTGACATGCACGTATGATATTATATGCGTTAACTTGCATTAATGTTTTTAATGCGTTAATTGTTTTGTAATTAATTAATCTAAATTAACGTTTTAATTTGACAGCCCTAATCCTTAACCATGACTTTCCCCAAAGCTGGAAAAACCTGGAGTACAAATTATGGTGTATGTGTGCATATGCACAAGCTAAGATTGCATTCAGCCATTTGATGAGGCTGTAAAGGTTTGCGCACACGTAAATACACACACGTGCCGACCACTGCACTAGCAGTTTAGTTAGACCCCCATGAATGAAAGAGAGATAACAGAAAAGGATGGAAAATATGTGGAGAAAAGAAAATGACAGAAAGAAGAAAATGGGGAAGAGAGGGAGAAAAGACAGGGGGAACAGAGATGCTGTAGGCCATTTGTTTGAGCACAAATACCTGTGTCAGCATTTGCTATGCCAGGGAACTAATTATGTTGAGTCAGCACAGCTCTGCTCTTCAAAAGACAGGAGAGGAAGAAGGCAGAGGGAGCAAACAGAGATAAGTTGGGCTTCCATTCATGTATTTTTATGCAATTTGCTCTGTATTGAATAAGAAGACTAAGAATAAAAATGTAACACTTTATTAACACATTTTTACAGTTGCTCAAGGCTTTATTTGGACAGTAAAGAAATCAGGGTTTGAATAGCAAAGGAATGGAAGTTGTTGAATGGACTATTGTCTTTACACACCAATTCAAAAGTAGCTGTAGACATTGTAGACTACACTAAAGAATTTCATCCATGACAACCTCCTGGACATTGCACCTTTTATTTTTAAGTCTCTATTGTTTTTTCTAATGTTCCTACTGAAAAACATGGTTCAGGCCAGTTAATTTCTTTCACAATACATTTCTTTAAAAAAAAGAAGGATTTCAGCAGCTTAATTACAACTCTCCTTAGCCATGGAAGGAATTTTAAGGGAGAGAAAGAAGGAAAGAAAAATTTAAGAAAGAATCCAAACTCAGCTCACGACCATTTACATATCCAGCTCGGATGGCTTCTAGAGAAGCTGATATTTTGTTACTGTAAAATGTTAATTTCTCAGGATGAACAGGAGATGGTGCATAAATACTACTCACTTTGAATAGTTATGTGTGTGAGAGAGAGTTTTCCATTTAACGTTTCAGTCCTGTCATGAAAAGTGAAAATGTTATCCCTGACATGAAAAAACCTTTAGTATTAATGCTGATGAACACATAACAGGTCAGCCACCTACAACCTGTGTATCTGCAGAGTAAGATCAGAAAATAAATAGATCATAAGTGATTTCTGGGTTGATGAAATTCAGTAAATTAAGCTAAAATACATAACATTGCATCAAGTAATGTAAAATGAAGTTAAATAATTTTATATCTAGGATTTTATCATAACAAACCATTCTTGTATCCCATTCATTTGGCTATGCTACAACTAAACATTTGGCTCTGATTCACCAGCAGGGAAGTCAATCTGGACTTGTTCAGTCACGCTTCAGGCACCCCATTAGCCCTCACAATCTGCCTCGCGCTTCACTATTTGGCCTGATCCCATCCGACCAGGACATCGATCCAGTGCTTGTTCTGTAAATAACCTTCATTAAGAGCGGAGAGGGGATAGTTGATTTTATGATTGAATAAAGTGTTGTCTTTCCTTGGATGTGTTCAATTAAACTAAGGTGTTTTTTTAATGTCTCTTTTTAAATACAAATACCATCTTTGGCGTGAAATCTCAGAGCAGTCCCCCACAACGCTTGCACGCTTGGCAACGTGAGCCCATTCGCATCAGCTATTGGCAAAAATCTTTAAAAGAACAAGGAGGGAATGGAAGAAATCAACAGATGGGGGTGTAGGAGGAGTGTCAGTCGCTTTTGTTGAGAGAGAGAGCGAGAGAGAGAGAGAGAAAAAGAGAGAGAGAGAGGGTGAACAAGCCTGCCAACATTCACACAATGTGACCGTCGAAGGCTGTTTTTATTCACAGCCGTCACGATGCAGTGGGCGCCATTTTTGTCCTCCTTAAGAAATTGTTTTCGATGTCAATCAAAGGAAGTGGAGATGAAGGCAGGCTGCATGAAAGCAAGAGAGTGAATAATTGTATTTCCCAAAATGTCAAACTTTTACTGATTAGTTTCACTGATTAGTATGACAATTATTTTCTAATTATAATTGATTGATATATAAATGATAATCGCTTTGTCAATGTGAACAGGGTGTTCCCGGAAAGAGAGCACTGCTTTAAGCCAAAATTTCCTGCATAAATTACATTCAATACAAATAGGTTAATAACAAATAGATTACAAGGTTTGTGTCTTCATGTTGGGTTTTAAGTTCCAAGTAGGTTCCCAAAACCCTTAAAAGTCTTTAGGTTCCATGGAGAAAAATTAGTTTGGTCTCCCGTTGCATCTCCCATGAATTAAAGCATTTAGAAGCGTTCTTTTCATATCATCCCTCAGTTTCAATGTTCTCTACTGTGAGCAGATTTTCCTTTCACAAGTGGAACAAGTTTTTGATGATTGCTGCAATAACGGAAGCAATTTCACCCCCATGCTACATGATGACAGTTTCCTTCTTGTCTGTCTCAATGTTTCTCTGCAGTAAATTACCCAGCTGGGCTCGAGCAGTGGTTCCTAAAATCTTCTACGTGACTGAGAAAGCATGGAACTACTACCCTTACACCATAACAGGTGAGCGTACAGAGTTAATGTGTTTGCTGGAATGTCCAATCAGTCTGATGCCGCCTTTTTTTTATTTTTTATGTCCAACACCACCTTTAGGCCTACACACTCACCATTCATATCAATCAATCATATCAAATCCAGTTAACTACTGTAACAAAATAGCCCTACTGTACATGTTACCTCTCTTATATATTTATATATATATATATATATATATATATATATATATATAATAGCTTAGGCTGGAATAGTTTAGCACTGTAGTCACAGGAAGTACTTTTTTTAAATTTCAGCTTCTCGACTGGTTTTCAGGGGGCTGAAAGTAGTAGTATTAAGTCAAAACAAAGATTACTCAGCACTCACTTGGTACAACCGCTTCACTGAATGAAGATAGCACGAGTCTTTAAGACCCACAAAGAAAAGCCATTTCTGGCGCATGGTCGAAGATTGTTAATCTCCACTGGATTTTATAACACATTTTTTAAAGACACGTCTCACTATGCAACTTCAGACATGTGTTTTATAATTCAGGCAGCTCCGATGCTCAATTTTCAGCCACTCCACGTGTCATTTCTGAAGGATGTGAGGGTTTTATGGCATGGATCCTGAGCTGGATGCAGTGACATTGGCAATCAGCGGTTTTATAGCATTCTAAGCAAAATGTAAATGAAATGTGCAAAATCTGTGACCTTTGAAGACAAAAGAGGGAGGAGGATTTAGCAACGTGGATCAATAAAGTATAACCTTAAACTCTAAAAGGTGATAGTATTGACATGGGAGAGCACCGCTAGACAAAAAAACAACAGACAAAGGTCCTTAATCCTGACACGTAACAAATAAAGATAACCTGGCACAAATGTGATGATAGCACACTGATCACCTCCATTGCAGCTTTCTGTTTGTCACCTTGTCAGTTTGCCAGGAAGACATGATGTGAGAAACCATGAACATGTTATTGACATATAAACATGTTAAAGCTGACATGTATTCACATGTTTACAGTTTTGCCCCAAACCAAATGCTTTCCATCCACACTGACTTACAGTGAGTGCAGCAGTGGAATAAGCTTTGCTTCGTAAATCACAGACATAAACACATATTTCTCTGGTGTTTTTCATGATCCTGATTTAAGGGAGAAGTGGTACAAGTTGAGGAATATAGATAAAAGGGGATTTCTTTTTGATTAGTGCAATTTAGAGAAAGTAGAGGAGAAAGTCACTGAGGAGGGAATGATGTGAGGTATCAGTTATGTGTCACTATGCAGCTCCTGTATGACTCAGAAATGTTTTCATACATTGCAACCATCTTATTTCCATTCATGCTGTGTAAAATTTCAGGAGGCTTAATAACTAACTGTGGTTCTCTTGTGTTCTGTCTCTGACCTGACCTGATGTCTGTGATACCCCACATCGCGGTCTGTAGAATATACAGTAAGTATCCCCTATGCATAGTTCACTGTCTAATTTTATATTTATGTTTTTTCTTTGTTTTTTGAGAATACGTGCATCGCAGCAGAAGAAGGGGAATGTACAAGTCAGAGTAACACTACATGTCTTAATGATCAAATTATGGTGCACCAGTGGCCACAATGAGTGCAAAACCCCAAATGAACCCAAGACTGCTGCCTGCTCAACAAGCTGTGTCCAAAATCACTCCCTCGTTTATTTATTGTTTATTTTATTATCACCATTCCCTACACACAGCAATAAATCCTCAATGTTGTTCACTAAATGGATATTTCAGATACTTATGCATGCACAGGAACAAGTTATAATCGGGATATTGAAAATGATTGCCTTTTTAAGTCGTTATTGCAAAAGTGCCAGCCAATTTTTTTTATTTACACATCCAGCAGACATATCAGCATTTATTTGGAGTTGACCCAGCAAATATAGGTCCATATTCACACTCCTTTTTGCTCTTCTTTTGGTCAACAACTCTTAAGAAAAAATACCGGCTTCTTTAGCTGCTAAATGTCCCACTATGTTTAGGTAGTTGCCTAAAGTCACCCTTGTTACCTTGTTGATGATATTTCAGAGAAACATTTACAGCTAAATTTTTCAGCACAGAAATCTCCTTGTTTGTGTGTTCATGTGTACTTGAGAGAGAGCTGTCATTGTTAAAGCCCCGTACACAGGTATTTTAAGGTAAACTTGTCTTTAGTATGAAGGATCTGACAGCTCGTAACATGTCGAATGATACAAAAATGGAAACATTTACATATTAAAGCTTAGGAGCTATAAGGTCTGTTTACAGAAGTGAATTATGCAGTCTGTTGCTGTTTGAAGTGTAGCCCGGATATCATGCTGTTACAGAACTTTTTCACAAGGGGATTAGGTTTGTTAGTTACAACACATGCATCTTCTATGTCTGCGGTGATCAAAACAACTCTGTTTACCCCTCCAACATACCCACTAATGGGCATGTTCTTGCTTAGAAGCAGAACTTGCTTATGTGACCCATGATTAACCCTGGAAAGCACATGAAACTTTGGATGAATAGGCTGACACATGCCTACAATTAAGTTTAGCAGTAGCTTCTGTTGTGCAGAGTGAGTCATGCCAATTTATCGTGCGGGGATAAGATGGGAAAGACAACAATGTTTTGACGACAGAATGCTTGATATTGTCTTCATGTATGAGTCAGTGTAAATACACCCATGCCAAGATTAGTTTTTAGGCAAAAGACTCATAAAAGCCTTAAGAATTGTTTTGGCTTTTGTCAATTTTGAAAAGGAGATAGAAATTGAAGAGTGTACTATCACAGCCTGAATTTTAGTGTTGTACTGCACAGTAAGGAAGAACATAGGCAGGGTTAGTGTTCAGCACATCTTTTTTCTTTCTTTATCCACAGTGCTCATTCCTGCCCAAGTTCTCCATCCATATAGAGACAAAATACGAGGACAACAAAGGATGCAATGACAATGTGAGTATAGTGTGTGTGTGTGTGTGTGTGTGTGTGTGTGTGTGTGATAGGAGCTTTGAGTAGTGGTTTGGCGGATTTTGGGTAAGTCTGTTTTTCAATGGTACAATCTGACAATGGGTATAGTATGAGTTCTCTGTACATGTACTGTCCAGGAGGAGGGATGGATCCCTCTGATATTGATATTTTAGAGTATACGAGCTGATATAATTTATATAAACACATAACATATGCAATTATTTTCTCCAACGTATCTTTGCAGTTTCTTGTTACTTCATGACATATACACAGATACTGAGGTTTCTGCATCGAGCTTTTATCAGCCCATAGACTCAATTAATTAATCAGTCAGGCTCTAACTCCCATACAAATCTCTCAGCTTAATATAACTCTGCATGTCTTCTGTCCTTCTTATACAGAAATCTCTACAGCAAAATAGGCCAACTGAAAACACAACATATCTAATAGCAGACATATGGTTGAAAACAAGACCTCTGCAAAAGCTACATGAGTAAAACCATTCGTGCAGATTTGGCATGACAGACAGACACAGACCCTCCTGTGCAATCCCACCGTATCATCATGCCAACTTAACACTGCGCCTTGAGTGTCTGCCAAAAACGGCTCAACTTGTTGGACAGCTAATTTCATTTGGGCTGTTGGCCCTACTCACTTTCTTTCTTTCTATATTTTTCTCCACTCTCCAGTTTATAGGGGCATTAGTCATCAAATGAAATGCTGCCACTGCCTGGACAGTCAGGAAGAAGGATGGTAGGCTAGTGTGCAACAGACAAATTGCTCGAAATTTATCATGGTGGGCGGCCAGCAGGTTCATTTTCCTGTCTCTTCGTATTTTGCTTCAAATTGTCAGTGATTTGGTGATTGTATGAGGGAGGAATGGCTCTAAACTTGGCCCAAGTGTCTTGTTGATGTCTCAGAGTAGTTTAGTACTCACAGAGCAAAAAGGGAGACAGAAATGGACAGACTGTCAGCATGTATTAAAAATGGAGTGATGTTTTAGATTGATGCTTGTTAGGTTTAACAAGACAAGGCGACAGATCAGAGACTTTTTTGATTAAATTTAACAGAAAACGCCTACAGCAAATGGGTAAAAACTGAGACAAATCACGGCTCTATTGGATAAGTGTGTGTGTGTGTGTGTGTGTGTGTGTGTGTGTGCGTGTGTGTTTAGATGCCAGAAAGTCTGAGATGTTTGTGCATATGAGCGAAGATATAAGAGCAGCGCATAGATTTCATCGTCTACACACACACACACACACACACACACACACACACACACACACACACACACACACACACACAGAGAGAGACACAGACACACACGCACTCAAGTCAATGATTCAATCATACAGCTGCACTACTTTGTGTGACATCTTCAGGGCAAACAAACAAAACACTCTGCATGTTTTAAGACATTGTATAACCAGTTCATGAGTATGTGAGGTGTATAAAGGATGCTGTGAAATAATATGAATGCAGCTGTGTGCTGCGTTGTTTTGGACATTTATATAACAACATTCTCTCTTCCCATGTGTGGATTCTGATGCCATAACATACATCTGTCCACTCAGGGTGTCTTAACACTGTATATACGCCTAAAAGAAAGAACGACTCTAAAAAGAAGGACTAACCTAATGGAAAAGACTGAGAGATTGAGGAAGGAAAATGAAGGAATGGCAGAAGTAAGGGAGGAAAATCGTGGATGTGTGGACAGGAAATGAGTGGGTGTGTGAGTGGACATCGTGCACCGTTTGAATCGAGGCTGCAGTAACAGAACATGACATGCAGAATTCCACAGTACTATCCAACGTCAGACACACATACATAAGCGTTCACACTCAAACACACACACACTCACACATTAAGCTTTAACATGTGTCCTGAGGCTCATGTTGCTCTTGTAATCTCTCCAAGGACCCCTGAACTACACAGCAGGCAGAATGAGAAAAACATCTGTTTTAATTCTGTCTCTCTCTTTTTGTCATAGTCAACCTTTTAGCACCATTCGGTTTTTCACTGCTCATTTTTTTAGTTTTGAACATTTCAAAGGCATGCCCAATTTAGAGACTGTTACGAGCTGTTATTACAAAATGCGGTCATGTCAAATAGAATTAGACATTTCATTTTAATAAATGAGAAATGCGTCCTCAACATTTACTGCACCCCTCCTTTTGGGCAGAACATGAATCTACTCTTCCAATAACTTAAACATTTGCAGTGCCCTAACTTTTTTGTAAACTGATATTTCTGAAAATATTCTCAGCCTGATCGGATTTTACTAATGATTGTCTCTAATGTGTGCCATGAATGAGATTGGTATAATTAAGGTGTATTTTCCCTTTTTGAGGATAATGAAGTGCAGTCCAATCCAACTTTTTATTTAGTCAGTGATTACGATCAGCCTCCAGGGGCCATAGCTGTGAAGCATTTTAGGACAAGAGCCCTGTCTGTGTTTTGAATTTGTAGTGTATTGACATTGGTAAACTGAAAAAATTAAGTGTACCAACAAATTCTGGCATACACGCTTGTTAAGTGCATAGTATTAGCATAAAGCATTGCATAGGGATGCAGCTCAGGGCATATAGACTTTGGGGTTGCCCAGATTGATACTTTAGCAGCATGAGATTTGTTCATGTTGGAGAAGTAGAAACTATGGAAGCTATGGTTAGTGTGGAGTGTGTCTTTTTTGGTTCATGTCATTCTGGCATTTTCAAAATGACACTGAATGCCCTTAAGGGGTGCTACATTTACGGGTCAAAACAAGGTGACGTGTAACTGATTGGCACTGGGGAACACTGTTATCATAATATCATTCTTAGGGTGCCAGTGGGTTGTCTTGTCCCTGTCGACGTTTTTTTTTTTTTTCATCCTCTTACTTGCCGATCTCTTTCTTTCAATCAGTCAATCAATCTCCTCTCCCTTTTGCCTGGTACAGTATGGCAATATCACATTAGTGTGCTTACAAAAGTATTGGAAAATTTTTGGGAAAATTGCTTTCTTAACAAATAACTTATTAAATGTCTATTAAAGTTAGTTTTGCATAATATATAATGAAAGAGCTACTGGGGAATTTCTCAGATGCAGTGAATTATGTTTGTTTAAACCTCTGATGATTTACATCAAATTCAATTCTGCTTGAAAATGCTTCAGTAAACAGACTACCAAACATACATGATCATAGCAGATATTTTTCCCTTTCTTACTCACATCTGATTACACAAACCCATGTTTCCTCTTTCATTTCATCATCTTTCCTCCCAGTCATTCCCTCCTCCTCCTTCCTTCTCCTTGCCAGTCTCTGCATGCGTCCACTGTTCCCCCCACTCTGTTCCTCTGCTCTGTTTTCCTCTCCCTCCTTGTGACTCCATCCCTCTCCTCTTGTTACACAGTGTCTTGCTCCTGCCTTTCCCTCCATCATCCCTCTATCTCTTTTTCCTTGTTTACCTCCTCAGTTTCTCCTCTCACCCACCTCTGCCTCTCTTCATCCCATGCTCCATTCCTGTTGCTTGGCTGCACTCATGCATGCTGACATATCACCCTTATAGTGCCAGCATTGCTCAGCCACACTGTAAATGACAGAATGCAACCTTGGAGGGGAGCAGGAGAAAATAAGGGAAAGGAAACAAGAAAGGGAGTGAGAAACAGGGAGGAGAGAGCAAGAGATATATGTGTCAGCAGAAAGAGAAGTTCACATTCAAAATGATACTCTAGCTCTAATGAAAATGAATGAAAGCTCTGTTCAAGAAGCACAAGTGAGATTTTGTGTGTGTGTGTGTGTGTGTGTGTGTGTGTGTGTGTGTGTATGTACTAGTATATAAATAGACTGCATGACTGTGGATGGATTGATACATTTATCAATATAAATACTGTATGCATTAATGTAAAAGTATATACATTCATACTTTATTTATTAGAAAGTACTTCCATATAAGTAACAGCAAGAACTAATGAAGAATGATTATAATAACAATAAAAGCTAAGAAGGGAAGAAGAACTTTTTGTACAATCAGCTGACAGTTTGTCTTAACACATGACAGTAATTGCAATGTGTCATTTTGCACAGTTACAAATTAAAGACATGGGCATAGAGCACCATCTAATGGTTGTGCAAGCAAGTACAGTATGTGCTTTTAGTGTTTGCCTGAGTGACGAGGGGACCGAGAGTGACAAGATACACAGTCAAGCGTTACTAACAGTATGAATAATTTCCAACCTTTGAGTCAAGCAGTGGGCAGGTTTGCCAGCCACATATCAGATGATGTTACTTGGATTCGACACATTTCTGAGATATTATTTATTTGTGAGGAGAGTACTCTGATCAGCAGGCAGAGGCTGCAGTGAACGTTGGCAAACCGATCTGTTCTGTTTTCAGATCTTTGACACTGAGCTGAAGGAGCAGGAGAGGGAGGTGTGTTTCATTGACATCGCCTACGACGAGATCCCCGAGCGCTACTATAAAGACTCTGAGGTAGGTTTGTGTGTGTGTGTGTGTGTGTGTGTGTGTGTGTGTGTGTGTAGATGCTCGTGGCTATTGGGAGTTAACAGCACTGGAGAAGCATAAGTGTGATGTAAGGTAGTAGTTAAACAATGTGATTCAGATTAAACTGATCTGATTGAGTTTCTGTCATGCTGTGATCTCACTCAGATGTTTTTTCCTGTGTCTAAATTGTTTTATATCCAATATTTCCTTATATCCCTATGAGGATATTTGCAAAAAAGATCTGTTAGATTTGTTATAGAATCCCAAATACCTGCGCTAATGCAAACTTTCAGGACTTGAAACCTCAATCCCTCTTGTCTAGCAGCTGCACTCGCTGCTTTATATGCCTCTCCCATCTCACACAGCATTCATCTGGAGTCTGAAAGTCTTTCATACTTCAGAGTGTGTGAACTGTGAGAGCTGGTAATTGTCTTTAGAGGTGTTTGATAACAGATTGCCTGAGCTCTAATGAGCCTGGATAAAGATTCTCCAAGGACCAGAACGGTTAATGCGACTGATATTTAATACTAGTATTCAGTCATGCATTCAATTGTAGGCTTTCCCTTGCGTCTCTCCACTGGGGTGTTGTTTCTCTTCTGGGGTACAGAAACAACGGTGTCTGAAGGTTTGGGTTAATAATTGTAAAATTAAACGCGTCTATGTTCATTTTACTCCCATTGCAGGACTTGCGATATTTCAAGTCAGAGAAGACGTCGCGGGGGATTCTTCAGGAGGGCTGGAGGGACACCCAGGATCCCATCATGTGCTCATACAAACTGGTCACTGTCAAGTTTGAGGTGTGGGGTCTGCAGACACGTGTGGAGCAGTTCGTACACAAGGTGAGAGGCCACCCATAGGATCTTAGGTGTCTCATTTTAATCATAGTTGAACCTCGGTTTTAAGTTGCAGTAATGAATATGTACATCTATCCCTTCTTGCTTGGCTACGTTTATTTATATATTTCAGTCCCACAAACCAGTTGGTCATTATTAAAAATGCAATTGGACATAATCAGGAACATGTTGAAATATCCAAATGAGTGGTTATTTTGCATATTATTCCACATCATGTCACGGTTAACTGTATGTTGTCCGGCAGTGTGCCTCTCTGTGGTGTTTTCTGAGCTGGTTAAAGTACTTTTGCCACTAAGCTTGGATTCTAATTTACAGTTCTAAAGACTAGAGAGTAAGATGCCTTAGATTTCATGACCGTACTTCTACAGCCTGAGCGTTGAATATTTTGCTTTTAAACATAATAACATTGAATGATGAAAAGATTAAAATATGTCAGTTACTATTTTCTGACTGTCGTTATGTTGTGTAATAGGTGGTTCGGGATGTGCTGCTGCTGGGACATCGACAGGCATTTGCCTGGGTGGATGAGTGGATTGGTAGGTCTATCAGCCTTTTTTGACAGTCCTGCTGTCTACACATTCCAGCTAATTTATAGCCATTGGCACATTTCAATCTTTTAGTCACATGTAGTTATAAATAAATGTGTTGGCTACACAATTACAATATGGAATATTGTACTTTTATGAATTAATAGATGAAAGCAATCCTTTTTCATTTTTGTATTGTGAATAACTACTTACGTGAAATTGTTCATAAGACTTTTAAAATTTGCCATGTATTTGTATTTACTAACCCTTCTTGAAGTGTTATGTTACTATAACTGATTATTGTTTATCTACCAGTCAGTGTGCATGAAAAAGTACCTGCACCTAACCCTGTCACTGCCAATCCTGCTCATTCTCCTACAGCATGGATCCTCCTATTGGTATCACCACTAACCTACTAATGACAAACACTGTACTGTGTTCAGGCATAGTCCAGTGTTTGTTTCAAATAAAACCTGCACAATAAAAACAACCCCTGAACCACTCTTTCATGTTTCATGTTAGAGAATTCATATAAATATATCAGTTTGTTCAGAGCCAAATTAGAGTGTTTTAATAATGTTACACTAATTTTAACTCTGTTTGGCACTATTTTTCATATTAAAGACAAATATAAAAAAGCAATAAGAAAATGCCTGTAAATGCTTACCAACCCTGTGTGTATGGGTTTAAACCTTGTCAACAAATTGACGGCAATTACATGAAGGAATAATTGGAAATTTACATTGGTGAAAATGATGCACTCACTGAAACATGAAAGCTGCCTCTGTCTGTTTCTCTGAGGGTCTGGTTGCACAAGAGGCAGCCCAGTTTGCAGCCATAAGTGGCTGCAACACATTTACTAACGCTCAGCTTTTGAGCTTTTTCTATAGCTGAAGGGCATAAAGATAACAAGCCCATTATCTTTGCCATGAAACATGTTACTCTCCTCTCCTCTCTATAACCACTAACCTTTTTACCACAACTCGCTACAACCTGGATGCTTGAAATACTCCCTAAATCTTTTCACATGTGGAATGATGTTGCCCAGAGAATAGTAAACCCTTCTAGGTGTTTATTTCTTGTGCTCCCAATGGTCCAACCCCCTTTTTGGGCTGTGGCTTGTTCATGCTTTTCCTAAATCTTGAAACGTCCTTGATCCATACTTCCTTTTCTTCCTTCTTCCTGGCTCGGATTTGTCTACTATAGCTGTCTACTGTAAACTCTCTGGGTCAAGGGATGCTAGCACTTTGACCTCCAAAGCTTTAACTGTATAAAGCTCCCTTCAAAAACGCTATACTCACCCATGGAATGCTCCTTTGCTACCTAACCCTCTCCTTCCCCACCTGTCCGTCAACTGGAGGGCCATTATGGAGGAATTACCAACATTTCGATTCCTCGTTCAACCCCTCCCCCCTTCTTCCAGATATGACTTTGGATGATGTGCGGAATTACGAGAGACAAATGCATGAGAAAACCAACATTAAAGTTTGCCATGAGCAGCAGGAGCATTCCACAACAAACCCATCTTCACTGGATGACATAGAGATCCATGACAAAGCAAGCGTATGTGTCTTTTTCATTGTTTCTTTACTCCCTCGCCCCTCCTCTATCTCATATTTGAACCATTTGCGACTGTGAATGAAGTTGTCACAGTTGCACATACAGTACATCCACTCATTCTGTCCTACATTGAGTCAAAAAATTGCCTACATGAACTGTTGTATTTGTAGAGATTGTAAGAACAAATTCCCAAAAGGTTTGCAAAAGTATCTAGGAAACAGAAAGCAACAAATGAACACTAGAAACCTCAATACACAAATATTACTTGTTTTTGGTTTTTGAACCAAAAAACAGCATTTTTTCAGCATTGTACTAACTTTGATGTTTTTTTTTTCTGGGTATGCCTGTGGCTCCAATAATGACCTGATGCTAAAAACTACAGTTCCAGCCTTTTTTCTTCTCAGAAATTGTCAATAAACATTAAAAAATATATCTACTTTCCCAGTTCTTCCTCTCACTGGTCTCAATTGATCTTTTTCCAATCCAGACATGACAATGGATGAGGTGAGAGAGTTTGAGCGCACCATCCAGGAGGCCACCAACCAGAAGATCGGGATATTTCCCCCGTCGATCTCCATCAGCGAGACGCCACTGTCCTCCTGTGCCCTCACCGGCCCTGCCAGTGCCCCCTCCACCCCAATGTGCACTGATGCGCCTGAGTCCCTCTCTATCCCCAAGGACCGACCCCGCAAAAAGTCTGCTCCGGAAACCCTGACCCTTCCAAACCCTGCCCCAAGTGGCGTCCCCCAGGGCTCCACCCTGAGCCCACCAGCCGTCACAAACCACCTCCAATCCCCCACAATGCCCTCCTCCAACTCCGATCTTGCTGAGATGGAGGAGCAGTAGAGGGACCTTGCAATGTCTTCCCCCACTCCTTGCTTACTTATTCCTCCAACCCCATTGTCTTATTACCCCAACAAGACTAGCCTAACCTCCAAACAGTGCCCAGACATTCAAGTTCTCTAGCCATATCCAATAATTTGCCATAATCCTGGACATAAAACAATCACCCTAAAAGTCTTCATCAGTATTATTAATACCATCCAGGCAGCTGTATGCTCAGCCACCCTTATGTGGCTGACTTCCTCTTCCTGTGAGTCTAGCCAGCCACATCTCATCTAATAAAAGAACCACCCGTGATGTCTATTCAAAGCAAAGAGCATCCTTAATTATTTTTGTTGAGTGGCGGTATCTTACATTATATTTTTCCTTAGTTACGTTTTCTTCAATCAGAAGAGCTGATTTCTTTCAAGCTGTTGAACTATGAAGTAGTTGCCTTAGTACCACAGAGTAAGTGTTTATTAGTTTTGACGATGTGCTCAAATTAATGACTTATGAATATTGTATTTTGTCTGTAAAATGGCTGTGTGTATTAAATTAGAACTTAAATCAATGACACAAACTACAGTAGCACTGATGCACACCAGAAAGACAGCCAAATACCCTCATAACACAGCTCTGCATCTGTTTCCTAGGCCGTCCAAACTGGCCTGCGGATCAGATTGCACTCATCCTTTCCATCCCAAACTCCAATTATACAACAGATGCAAGATCAGTACAATCATAGAGAGTTTACACCTCAGGTCTCCCCGACTCTACCTGGCTCACAATCCAAAAGCAGGGATATTACTGTACCTTTCTGTCCATGCTTATTGCCAAACAGCCACATTTTATACCTCCACAGATATTACAATACAGCAACTCTTGTATGTACTATACCAGTCTACTTAACCCTTCGAATGTTTACACATCAGAAACCTTGGAGCATTTGCATATTAGTGATAATGTTGTGATTAAGCTGTTGTTATATCTGCAATTGCGGTTTTAGCTTGACAGTTTAATGATTCTAAAATTGAATTTGTTAAGGTTTATTACTGCATATATCTTACTCAAGATGACTGAAATGTCAGTACAACAAAAAAAAAAAAATTAAGTTAAATGTTGCCTGAAACTAATGCTGGACATCTTATGTGGCATAAAAGTGATCCAATGTCATCAAATCAGCAAGTCACTTTACTGCCACATGTAGGAACAAGGCCATTTTGGGGAGTTTTTAAGCATTGACAGATATTTGTGCACAGTGGCGGTAATGAAAACTCGAAGCTTGATTTGAGGAGAAGGGCACGTGCATCAAGCTGACTTGAGTATGTGCTTCGTTAGCTGCATAGTGTTTGTAGAAGTGATGACACCTTTGCTTCGCCAGCGCTGGTTGGTAATACTGAGCCAGTGCTGAAATGTTGAAATGGTAAAATCCTTTGCAGTGACCCATTATTTGTGCTGGGCTTATACTGCTAGTTACCATGTAAACCCCCCCAAAGAGAAACTAATACATAAGGACAGCAAGTTATTCTTTGAACCCCCTTTTTCCAAACAATGATATTATTCAAAGAGGGTTTTATATGCTGCATGGAATGTTCACAACAAATATACATGTTATGTGAAGTATATATGTATATACTGTAAATGAATGGATTGGTACAGTATATTTGGTGATGCAACTGTATGAAAAAAGTGAATGCCAACTTTGGAAGCTCTGTACTAATTTTGTATAATAGAAAAAGGAGATTTTGAGTGAAATGTAAGCATGTCGAGAGAATACAGGCCCACAAACTCTTTCAACTCAGTGCCTCTGCATGCAACTATTGTATCATCGCCTACATGTGTAAACCAAAATCTCTTATACTTCATCTATAGAAACAAAAATCACATTTCTTTGACTGTTTTCAAATGTTGCATTTAACCAAGAATAATAATGGGCTACAGCTCCACAATGCAGTAGCTGAACTACAACATAATTAGATCAAATCCATCATATCAAACTACATCACCAGAGGTAACAGGGCTAACTTGTTATTTTATTTTAGGAAATTAGTTAATTTTTTGTTCCTCTATTCATACTAATCACTTCTAACTTTAAAGCGCAAATGCATTTTGCACTTTTCAGTCTTTGACACCTTATTTGACAATGAAGAAATGTTGAATTACAGTCCTATTGGGTTTGTTGGACCAAAGTCCTATAATACAGCATAGTGACTTCGTAGAGAGCAGGTCGAGGAGAGAGTCCTCAGTGGTCTTTCCATAAAATACTGTTAATATTATGTACAGTTTCTCACTTGCTTTTGTTAAAAAAACAAAACAACTGTAGCTATTAATCTGTAACTGTAGCTTTTGTCTTTGCCTTTTGAGGATAAAAATGTTATATACCAGTTTATTGACCTATGTGTATTGATCTATGTATAGATTATACATACTTACAACTCTGGTATTGACTATCTCTCTTGTCAGGAACACAGAGATCCAGGGATATGATCTACCATGGGCTATTAAAAATAATGCAAAATATCCAATTGTGTAACATTAAGCTCTGCTCTGTTTAAAAGAGTAACATTAGGTATTGTAAATACTGTTGTTATTAACTAATATAGTAGGTTTCTTATCTTGAATCTGTTCCAAGTTGCATTACTGATATAACATGAATGTGCTCAAAATCAACTGAGAAGGATATTCTTTAGTGTTTGTGTGATAAGGATGACATCTTCACAGACATACATTTTAAGGTTGGTTTAAAGTAATATGTGTCTGTATCTATGAAGTCATTGTTATCTATTGAGGTTACTGAATTCAGTTAAGTTTAGTCTTCTCAATCGAGTGTCAAGATTCTTCATTGTAGTGGTGCACTTTTGACTCTCCAGTTGCTTTTGTTGACCATGCAGGGGAAAATTGTTTGTACAAGTTGTAAAACAAAATGAAGCTTTTCTTTTTAGTGGGGTGGCTGCTTTGACGTTTACTTGCTTTGTTAATTGAGAGGTGATTGGCTTTTTTGTTGTTTATTTTTTGTAGTAAACCTGCTGTACTTTGATTTTGTGGTTGCTGTATTGTTTGAAGGAAAACATAAATTAGTTCATTATTTCTGTGGATAAAAGGACCAACTTTTCACTCCCTCCTCCTGATGCAGTTTGCATTCGGCCAGGCTGTTGTGCTGTCTCCTGATAACTGGGACCGGTCTCACCAACCAGGATCACTGGGTTAGCTGTAGACTTGCACTGAGTGAAACCAGGACAGCTCAGTGTACGTCACTCTTTGTTGGAGATCAGGTGTGGTTCTGGCTAATTCAGCTTTCTACATTAATCCTACTGTGTGAAACAGGCCCCAGAAGTGCCATTCTTGTTCGGCTGCTGGAAGTCGCTCTTAGTTCTTCCACTTTAACTATTATTGTATTTGTTATATTTTTACTGCCCTTTGAGGTTCATTCGGTATTTTGTTGTAATTATTGTTTTACTTTTTCTGAAAAAGACAAATAAACTTTACTAGCTATTGAAACTGTGTTATTCATTCTGTTCACCATGCATGCTTTATTGAACTCCTTATGTATGTTCTGTTCTGTGCAGCTTGCAACTTATAAGTATGTTGTTACTGTAAGGGCCCTTGTGAAACCTCATCTTTTCCCTCATTACCACCAGCTGATGGTGATCTTCCCTTAACATGCATCAGAAACCATTTAAGGGAAAAATCCACGCAAAACACACAGCCACCAGGGATACATTTGTGGACCCATTTTTGATTTAGCAGCAGCATGTACTTCAAGTATCAAAAGGTAAACATAGGCATTAGGCGCCAGAATGGGGCCTGTTTGAGGGTAATATGATATTAGTTGTAAGCAGCATTTTAATGCTGTAGCTGGCCAAAGTGGAGCTAATATTAATTACGTATTTGTTCTTTTAAAGAAAATGATCATATGCATTGTATATAAAACCTGTATAGTATTTATGATAGATAAAGTGGAGTAAAAAGTACATTTATTTATTTTATTTTAATTTTTATGAAGTAGCATAAAACTCTTCATCAGACATCATATTTGAGCAGCCTCACAGAATCTTTCAAACATTTCAGGCACTTCTACATTAGCTTACTTACTTGTACTTACAGTCAAACCCACTAAATGAGAAAAATAAATATTTTTGTAAATTTGAGGACATTTGTTTCATGCTGTACCACTTCCATATTGATAGTGTCATTTCCATTTGTCTCTTTTACTTCCAAAGGAGAGAAACCACAACACTGATCCAAAGACACTGTGAAAGGGTCAAGGTGTGCCCTCCAGTGGATGTTGTGTCATTTGCAGTTGTAGTCACAGGCGGATTTTTATTCCCAGGCGGAGTTGTAGTCACAGGGGGAGTTACAGTCACAGGGGGAGTAACAGTCACAGACGGAGTTACAGTCACAGGTGGCGTTACAGTCACAGACGGCGTTACAGTCACATGCGGCGTTACAGTGACAGGGGGAGTTACAGTCACAGACGGAGTTACAGTCACAGGCGGCGTTACAGTCACAGGCGGCGTTACAGTCACAGGCGGCGTTACAGTCACAGGCGGAGTTACAGTCACAGGGGGAGTTACAGTGACAGGTGGAGTTACAGTGACAGGTGGAGTTACAGTGACAGGGGGAGTTACAGTCACAGGCGGCGTTACAGTCACAGGCGGCGTTACAGTGACAGGCGGAGTTAGAGTCACAGACGGAGTTACAGTCACAGGCGGCGTTACAGTCACAGGCGGCGTTACAGTCACAGGGGGAGTTACAGTCACAGGGGGAGTTACAGTGACAGGCGGAGTTACAGTCACAGACGGAGTTACAGTCACAGGCGGCGTTACAGTCACAGACGGCGTTACAGTCACAGGGGGAGTTACAGTGACAGGGGGAGTTACAGTCACAGGCGGCGTTACAGTCACAGACGGCGTTACAGTCACAGGCGGCGTTACAGTCACAGCGGGAGTTACAGTGACAGGGGGAGTTACAGTCACAGGCGGAGTTACAGTCACAGGCGGAGTTACAGTCACAGGCGGCGTTACAGTCACAGACGACGTTACAGTCACAGGGGGAGTAACAGTCACAGACGGAGTTACAGTCACAGGCGGCGTTACAGTCACAGGCGGTGTTACAGTCACAGGCGGAGTTACAGTCACAGGCGGCGTTACAGTCACAGGCAGAGTTACAGTGACAGGGGGAGTTACAGTCACAGGCGGAGTTACAGTCACAGGGGGAGTTACAGTCACAGGCGGAGTTACAGTGACAGGTGGAGTTACAGTCACAGGGGGAGTTACAGTCACAGGCGGCGTTACAGTGACAGGCGGAGTTACAGTCACAGGCGGAGTTACAGTCACAGGCGGCGTTACAGTCACAGATGGCGTTACAGTCACAGGCGGCGTTACAGTGACAGGCGGAGTTACAGTCACAGGGGGAGTTACAGTGACAGGCGGAGTTACAGTGACAGACGGAGTTACAGTCACAGGCGGCGTTACAGTCACAGGGGGAGTTACAGTCACAGGCGGAGTTACAGTCACAGGGGGAGTTACAGTGACAGGGGGAGTTACAGTCACAGGCGGCGTTACAGTCACAGACGGCGTTACAGTCACAGGCGGCGTTACAGTCACAGCGGGAGTTACAGTGACAGGGGGAGTTACAGTCACAGGGGGAGTTACAGTCACAGACGGAGTTACAGTCACAGGCGGAGTTACAGTCACAGACGGAGTTACAGTCACAGGGGCAGTTACAGTCACAGGCGGCGTTACAGTCACAGGGGCAGTTACAGTCACAGGCGGAGTTACAGTCACATGGGGAGTTACGGTGACAGGCGGAGTTACAGTCACAGGCGGAGTTACAGTGACAGGGGGAGTTACAGTGACAGGCGGAGTTACAGTCACAGACGGAGTTACAGTCACAGGCAGAGTTACAGTGACAGGGGGAGTTACAGTCACAGGGGGAGTTACAGTGACAGGCGGAGTTACAGTGACAGACGGAGTTACAGTCACAGGCGGCGTTACAGTCACAGGGGGAGTTACAGTGACAGGCGGAGTTACAGTCACAGGGGGAGTTACAGTCACAGGCGGAGTTACAGTCACAGGGGGAGTTACAGTCACAGGTGGAGTTACAGTGACAGGCGGAGTTACAGTGACAGACGGAGTTACAGTCACAGGCGGCGTTACAGTCACAGGGGGAGTTACAGTCACAGGCGGAGTTACAGTCACAGGGGGAGTAACAGTCACAGGGGGAGTTACAGTCACAGGGGGAGTTACGGTGACAGGCGGAGTTACAGTCACAGGGGGAGTTACAGTCACAGGGGGAGTTACAGTCACAGACGGAGTTACAGTCACAGGGGGAGTTACAGTCACAGGGGGAGTTCCAGTCACAGGGGGAGTAACAGTCACAGGGGGAGTTACAGTGACAGGGGGAGTTACAGTCACAGGGGGAGTTACAGTGACAGGGGGAGTTACAGTCACAGGCGGCGTTACAGTCACAGGGGGAGTTACAGTCACAGGGGGAGTTACAGTGACAGGCGGAGTTACAGTCACAGACGGAGTTACAGTCACAGGCGGCGTTACAGTCACAGACGGCGTTACAGTCACAGACGGAGTTACAGTCACAGACGGAGTTACAGTCACAGGGGCAGTTACAGTCACAGGCGGAGTTACGGTCACAGGGGGAGTTACGGTGACAGGCGGAGTTACGGTCACAGGCGGAGTTACAGTCACAGGGGGAGTTACAGTCACAGACGACGTTACAGTCACAGGGGGAGTAACAGTCACAGACGGAGTTACAGTCACAGGCGGCGTTACAGTCACAGGCGGAGTTACAGTGACAGGCGGAGTTACAGTCACAGGCGGCGTTACAGTCACAGGCAGAGTTACAGTGACAGGGGGAGTTACAGTCACAGGCGGAGTTACAGTCACAGGGGGAGTTACAGTCACAGGCGGAGTTACAGTGACAGGTGGAGTTACAGTCACAGGGGGAGTTACAGTCACAGGCGGAGTTACAGTCACAGGCGGAGTTACAGTCACAGGCGGAGTTACAGTCACAGGCGGCGTTACAGTCACAGGGGCAGTTACAGTCACAGGCGGAGTTACAGTCACAGGGGGAGTTACGGTGACAGGCGGAGTTACAGTCACAGGCGGAGTTACAGTCACAGGGGGAGTTACAGTGACAGGCGGAGTTACAGTCACAGACGGAGTTACAGTCACAGGCGGAGTTACAGTGACAGGGGGAGTTACAGTCACAGGGGGAGTTACAGTGACAGGCGGAGTTACAGTGACAGACGGAGTTACAGTCACAGGCGGCGTTACAGTCACAGGGGGAGTTACAGTCACAGGCGGAGTTACAGTCACAGGGGGAGTTACAGTCACAGGCGGAGTTACAGTCACAGGGGGAGTTACAGTCACAGGTGGAGTTACAGTGACAGGCGGAGTTACAGTGACAGACGTACTTACAGTTACAGGCGGCGTTACAGTCACAGGCAGAGTTACAGTGACAGGGGGAGTTACAGTCACAGGGGGAGTTACAGTGACAGGCGGAGTTACAGTGACAGACGGAGTTACAGTCACAGGCGGCGTTACAGTCACAGGGGGAGTTACAGTGACAGGGGGAGTAACAGTCACAGGGGGAGTTACAGTCACAGGGGGAGTTACGGTGACAGGCGGAGTTACAGTCACAGGCGGAGTTACAGTCACAGGGGGAGTTACAGTCACAGGGGGAGTTCCAGTCACAGGGGGAGTAACAGTCACAGGGGGAGTTACAGTCACAGGGGGAGTTACGGTGACAGGCGGAGTTACAGTGACAGGGGGAGTTACAGTCACTGGGGGAGTTACAGTGACAGGCGGAGTTACAGTCACAGACGGAGTTACAGTGACAGGTGGAGTTACAGTGACAGACGGAGTTACAGTCACAGGCGGCATTACAGTCACAGGGGGAGTTACAGTCACAGGCGGAGTTACAGTCACAGACGGAGTTACAGTCACAGACAGAGTTACAGTCACAGGCGGCGTTACAGTCACAGGGGGAGTTACAGTCACAGGGGGAGTTACAGTAATAGAGGCAGGCGTGGTAGGCGTTCTAGCCTGTCCCACACATGTCCCCACATTTCCTACTCTGTCCACAATAGCCAGCTCTACTTTCTGTGAACAGCAGGAGGCGCTGTAGGTAGCCACTGTAATGTTCTCACCCCCTGCTCCAGCCACTGTGCTGGTATTGAGGGTACCGTTCCCTTGGCAGATGGTGATGGCTGCAACGCCAGTCCCATTGATCCCATCAGTAAGATTAGTGATGAACTTCCACTGGGAGGAAGCACATAGTGATGAAGAGGATGGACAGATACCTGATACATTGACTACCTGGCACACTGGACCGGTCAAATCTATCCCCTGGAAAAAAGAGAGGAGATTAATACAGGAGTGTTGTCTTATAGACATAATTAAAAAAGGGAGAAGAACAAAACCTGGATAGTTCATTTAAGCAGTTATGAGTAGTATTTTAACACATGTAATCCTTAAAACAAACTTTGATACAGAAGTCTCCAGTATATACAATAAATAAAAAACACCAGTAACATCGTCAAATCAAAGAAACAAAACCCAAAGAAGTGAAATCTCTTGAAAACTCTTAATTATAACCCTAAAGCCAACCCTGCTGCTGACCCTAGCCCTGACCCTGGATCACCAATTCAGACATTTCAGTCACTGAGTGGCTCAAGTCAATTCAAAGTCATCAATTTTGTTTATATAGCTCAATATCACAAATCACAAATTTGCCTCCAGGGGCTTTCTTCTGCTTTATTTCCCATTCAGCTAAATTATAGTTTCTCTTACCTTGGCAGCCACAGAAAACCTAAGGACAGCGTAGTTGAGGTCAGTGGCAGCTGCATTTTCTGCCTCGATGGTGAGGGTCACATCTGTTCCTGATGCAACACTGGCTGGTACTGTTAAGGTAACCGTGCCACGTGCTTTACCTCCACTTCCTGCTGTTATGGTGACGGTGCTGGGTGAAGTGGAAGAAAACCTCCGGTCGTTGTTGACTCGCACTGTGAACGTTCCAGTTGTGTCTGAGGATACTATGAAAGGGATGGAGATGGTAGAACCTCGTTCTATGTTGATGTTGTCGGCTTGGGCCTGGAAAAATGGAGGGGGAGGAAAAGGGAAATTTGAAGAAAGAGGAAGAAACAAAGAAACAAGGCATTTCTTTACGTATTTTATATAATAATGTGGTTATGGGTGTTGATTTTAGCCCGGAAAGCAAGAGTGTACCGAATAAATTAACAATATATGTGTTTATCTGCTTTAAAATAAGCTGCAATCGTTTGCATCTCCAGCTAATTAGTAACTACCTTTAACTTATCCTTGCAAGGCCAGGGAGAGCATCATTAACTAACATTTTTTTAAAAATCCCCATACACAACTTGCACATCCACTTTATTTCCAACTGTGTGGAAGCTGCATTAACTAGCATTAACTTGTGTTGTTCAGCAAAGTGAAGAACTGCTTCACTGAAAGAGGAAACTGAAAGTGATTGAGCTCACAGTAACAGAGATGCTGGAGATCTTGATCTGTGTGGCGGCCTGTCTCTGGAAGCTGCTTGGCGTTGTCCTGGAGGCGGAGCTGATGTCCTTACCTCTAAGGCGAACAACAAAGGCACCTGCTGGGACTCCACTGAATGTCACCAGGAAGTTACCACTTCCCACTGACTGAGGAGGACAGAAATAGAAAAGACAAATATTGTCACAACATGACAATAACATTCAAGCATAACTGCTTCTTCTTGCCAAGAATCACATTTTTAAATCTTACAAGGAAGTTATCACTTCTTAATGACTGTGGAGGACAGAAAAAGAAAGACTGCATACTTCAGTCACAAGGTAGCAATAAATCAACGAGTCAACAGGAGTAGCCTGACTAATGCTATTTATACTTAATCATTCTTCACTTCTACTACCCCTGTTTTTCAGTGTTGTATGAAATGTCTGCCACCAGTTTCTTCTCACACAATATTGTACATCTACAGAATTTATTTTAAAGGTTATGCAGAACTTGTCTTTGTTGCAGCTCTATCTTATTAATTTAGAAAAAAACAGGGTTGTTTTCATTAATAAATAAATGTTTTGTATGTTTTACTCCACTAACTACAAATCATGAATACCTGACCTTGTTGCCAACCATTCAAAGCTTACTAAAAGGTTAATTTCAGTTTTTCTACATTCCAGGCAGACAGTTGGTCCCATTCATTTCAACATGAAAATTACCTTTAAGAGACAGGTAACAATGTCTTTATCTATTTGGCAAAGTTGCATTATCAATGAGTGGCAGCAGATATGAGAAAACTCTAAAGTACTTTTTCACTGTGACCTTCAAGATGGGAAAACTGAAACAAGTAGCTTCCTCCTAGGTAGGATGTAAACTATTATAAAACTTACTATATAAGGTTTATAAAAAGAAAATGTTCAGCAGTAATGTAAAGTATTCACTTAATTTGTAGTGAATTGGCTAAAAAATACAAAACCTGTACTTGTACTGTCTTTTCAGTTTATCAAGTGTAAAATGTGACATGCCTGCAATGATCCGTTGACCTCTGTTGACCCTGAACTGTCAAACAGAGTGACCTCTGTGACCGTCACTGTGTCACTTCCTGTCACAGTGACCAACAGGGTGACATTACCACCTGAAAGTTGTGGCAAGAGAAAAAAGGAAAATGAGTATCATTGTGACAGGTCCTTAGACATAAACATAATGTACACAAATACAGAAGGTTGAGAGGCTCTGGAATAGACAGAATTGTTTAGGCTTGATGGGTTGGACTTTATTTAGTGAGACATGACAGAAGATGACAACAATCAACAATGTTGGGACTTTGAAAGAAGATGATTTGGGGACAATGAAGAAAACAGATTCAGTATTATAATATCTTCATTGTCCTTGTTGTGTTATGCTCATTTATATACTTTGTATATATATTTATTTTTATATTTGTACATAGTAGTTAAATGTTTATGCTTACCTTTACTGTCCCTGTTTTTTGTTTATTTGTCTATTTATGTGTATGTACTTTGAGAGCAACAGTAAAACCGGAGTCAAATTCCTTGTATGTGTACGCATTCATGGCCAATAAAGCTGATGCTGATTCTAATTCTGATTCTGAATGTGTTTTATCATGTATTAAAAATTATTAAAAAGGTCCAACCTGTAGTAGGACGTCCCTTCTTAAGACTGAAGCCACTGTAGGCTCCCTCATGCACTTCCACAAGGTTGTAAATGAAGTTCACTGAACTTTGACCTGATGTACATACACAGAAAAAAGATTAGTAGTGCTTAAGAAAATCAATATGTTTACATCACCTCATCTACTCATTCTGGCTCCATCCTACTACTGACCTATGACCTTAACAGAGTAGGGGTTATAAGAGTTAACACTGATTTCCCATGATCCTGTTTGATTGTCAGTGATGAATCTTAAACGACGTAGGATTCCTGCTGTGATGAAGGATGCCACAGGACCACTGGGCTGACTTGATCTCTGAGATACACCTGGAAGAGGGGGAAACATATTCCATGCTGTCATATTTAACATGTTAAACCAGTGGGTTTATCACACCATTAATGTTTCATCTATTCATTATTAATATTAGTATTATTACAATATTTAGCTGCAAGACAATTATATGCTTCTTAAACTTGAATTACTTAAATGGCTCATTTTTTAATATTGTGACACATGGATTTCTATTAACCTTAGTTTTATTGGAGTGGTGGCAGAAATCTCAATTGTGGCTATTTCAAAAGTGGAGAAAATATGCTTTTTTACAATTTGGTAGAAATTGCTCAACATTAAGACAATTTGCAGTATTCACTTGCCTGTACATAAATGTTAATGTTTTAGGTCGCTCCACAACAGAAAGACTGTTCTACCAGCAGAAACAAAGCTAAAGGTTTTTCTGACAACAGATGATAGATATAATAAAAAAAGTGATAAGAAAATCACTTTGAAAGAGCCAAAAAGTAAACCAATTCTGGGGCAGGGAGGGGGGATGCAAGTCTTTGTAAAACAGTGACAGTAACAATGCCAGAGTCCATAAACGTATCTTTGAACTGAACCTGTGGAGCTGGTAAGCCTGAAGGTGAGAGATGAGCCCCCGGTGATGTAGATGATCATGTTGCTTACTGATGCATCAACAATAAAAGTAAAATGATCAGGCCTCCCCGGATTCATCACTGCCTGGAAAACTGTGACCTGGAAGAGGAAGGCACAGAAACTGCCGTGAGAGCGGAGTCAGTATGGAAAGACACATCTGTGTGAACAATTTGGCCACAACTTAGTGCTAAAATACAGTAGTGCACAATGTTCAAATGTACTAGTATACAATCTTCAGTCAGCTATTCATTTTCTTGTTCAATGTCTTACCACACTGTTGGCTGATAAATCCTGTATAACAGTAGTGGCCAGAGAGAAGTCTAACTCGGTGAACTCTATGGCCTGACCTCCAGAGGCTTGGGCTAGGTCCCGGTACAGCTGGGCATCTGTTTTGAACAGGGCACGGGATTTGAAACCATGTGGATCACTGCGGCACCATCGGTTGGAAAAAACGTCGGTCAACATGAAAGTTACCTAACAGTATAAGGATAGATAAAAAAAATATATAGTGTATGTGCAGTACAGCCAATACAGTACAATATTTGACATGGTTAAATTAACCACACTATTGACAAAATAAGCAGAAATTGCGTTAATGTTCAGAATAACTAATTTTCTATCCTCTTTGAAGTACACTGATGAGTTATTTAAGGCAGCAGTTTGATAAGTTACAACACAATGCTGTTACCACTGTGTACCACTAATTTCATAACTCATGCAGAGGTTTGGCAGTTAAGTGGAGGAAAATGCTTATCATGGGAGTTGTTGACATTACATTATCAAATAAAATGTTCCAAATCTGTAAGCATGAAGTGATTTTAATAAAGTCTTTTAGTAATGACATTGCTGTGTGATCCTATTTGGTAAAAATGCATTTACATGTGTTGGTAAATCATTAATAAATAAAATATATATCTCATGGGTTCCTTGCTTTCTAATTAGCCCACAAGTCTGTAGTTATTTAGTAAGTCACTAATTGAGTTAATTTAATTTCTATCAAGCCATAAATTCTGGAGTTACACATGTAAATTCATTAATAAAGTGCTTTAATAACAATCCACTGAGCACTGCTGTTGGTCTGGATGCTCTGCAGTGGTTAAAAAGGCATCTTGGAAGTGTTTTCCTGATGAATGTGTTTCAGTTGTTGCCAGCATTTTACAAAAGCCCACATTTGTTTACTTTCTATTTTACTGTTTATTTATGGACTGCATTAACGTCTGAAGTGCAAGAATGGAAATTTGACCCATACACACAGTTACCTTGGACTTGGTGCTCTCTATAAGGGCAGTGACGATGCTTTTCAGCTGGAAATCTCTGGCTGGAGCATCAGTGAAGACAAATATGTCAGAGGACGGTGGAGCTGATGTCAGTGCAAGCTTTCAGTCACATAAAGGAGAGGAAAGTCTATTGTTCATTTGATCTATTAGACTAAAAACAAAAAATGTCATTATTGTTTATGGAGTCATATTGTGATTGCTGTACATGATCATAGCGCTGTTATTGCTTTACAGAACTCTGTTGTCCAAATGAATGATTCCAAGACAACTACTTAAGTACTAACAAGATTAGTTATTAAAGGACCGATGTGCAGAATTTAGTAGCATCTAGTTCTGAGGTTTCAGATTGCAACCAACTGAATACCACTTTACTCTCCCAACCTAGCGTATAGGAAACGTATGGTTGCAGAACGCAAAAGGCCCTATCTATAGCCAGTGTTTGATTTGTCCATTCTGGGCTACTGTAGAAACATGGCAGCCACACCCTCCTCATTTGAATACTGGATCGAACTAATGTCTAGCATAGCAGCCTATGAACAAGTCATATCCAGACTTTCAGGACACCAAGAGTTGTTTCTGAAAACATGGAGCCCATTCTTGGATCATATTAACAACAGACAACAACGTCAAAGAACTGATCACACAATACGCACAGCGTTTGTCAACTGATAGTCCACTGTCAGTATGTATTATGTATTCATGTATTAAGAAAATGTCTAAAGAAATGTTTGATAACTTTCACGTTGCAATTAACTGCTGAACACACACGATAAAGTAATTACGAAAAGTTAAAAAAAAGGAAGAGGACCCGTTTCGTATGTAGATTTGAATGGCTCATTCTAATATTACATTTCTGTCAGTAGATCACTCTAAATCCTACACACTGGTCCTTGAATGATTTATCTTTGCATACGCAGCAACACATACACACACACACACACACACACACACACACACACACACACACACACACACATGCACACAAACACACCTGCAGTCCAGACAAACTCCTCTCTGGGTTGTCCCATCCTGCAAATGCAGTGAGTCTGTTGATGTTGTCTTTGAAGGTGTGTGCATCGGTTGTCCTTGTCACAGGTCCAAAATCTAGTTTGGAGTTTAAGTACTAGATAAAGTGAATCTTGCAGATTTTTGAAGTTCTGCCTTTTTTGCTTTTTATTTGCTAGTTGCCACACGCAACATATGCAACATCTGCAACATCTGTAAAATTCCAAGTCACCTACCTGGGTCATTGAAAGGTACCAGTATGTAGGCGGAGGGCTCCTGTGGTGTTCCTCTCTTACTGTCAATGATGTCGAAGGAAACTCTCTTCACCTCGGCTATGTCATCACTCATACTGCCTGTGGTGTCAATGACAAAACACAGCACAGAGGACTGGGAGACGCCCATCAATCTGCAGGAACACGAGAGAGACAAAACATTATTAGCTCTTCATGTTATAAGTGTGTTACCTATTTTGTGGATAATACTGCTAGAACCCCCGTCAATGATCAGTGATTACCACTTGACTAAAATAGTATGTATAATGTACTATCACATACATTGCTCAACTGCACGCCTGTGCAGCATTACTGTATATTATAGATTACATGTGGCAATGGTTACCGTAGGGGTGTTAGCCTGTTTGGGGTGGAACCATATTACAACTGAAATTAATAAAGAGATTTCTCAACATGTAAATCCAAAAATACTTTTTATCTTTACTTTAATTTGATTTTGTAGCCCCCCTTTGCATCCATTGTATGAGCACACAAAATGGTTCAAGTAAAGGTGACCAATACCGCAGGAAGTTCTTGTCTCCAACAGCTACTCTGATGTCCTCCAGTAGCTCCATAGTGGCGTTCACCGCCAGGTTAGCTGCCTTTTTGTATAGTAAGCCATTACTTGACTCAGCAGCATCCTTGCTGATGCCCCCGTGGGCAAATAATCCACTGCGGCTACATTTACCTTAGGGAAGAAATATAAACAAGCTCAGACTGTGTTCCACTCAATAGCGCGTTGGTGGCATTGATAGAGAAGTAATTAATAATTAGTTTATTTGGATACGATTTCTTCTCTCTAGGCATTTGTGTTTGTTCAGTATTGTGTGCTACTAAGGTTATGACTAACTATATCTAGTTAGCTAGTTAACCATAGCTTAACTTAAAAAAAAAAAAGGTATAAGGGAAGGCATGAGTACCTTTGCATAAATGTAGAAGACAAATTAAAGTTACCCGCAGGTTTTGCTGAAGAGACCATGTTGAAGTAGCCTGAAGTGAGAAGCCCTTGCTCCAACACCACAGGCAGAATGTTGTTACAGTACAATACAAATCTGTCCTGTACAGCTCCTATCTGTATATGTGTGTACGTCTGCGTGTGTGTGTGTGGTCAAGACATAGACTGTATGGTGGTGATGCAAGACAGTCGGTGAAAGTGTGCCGGCCTCACTCTGTGGGCCAAACTGTCGCTGTTTAAACCATACACTCCCCTCAGACAGCATCCTACCTGCCGGGTTCTCCAGAGGTCGGTCTGGTCTGATCAGTGTGCTGTAAGAAATTGATTTCCCCAGCTCCAGCCAGTTACTGTTGCTGTAGAAGTCCTTCATGTAAAAGATTATGTAACATTATTTGCAAATCGGTCATTGCCTCTTCCATCCAAAATTGTACCATGATCTATGGCTGGGCTTACAAAATTACACTACCAGTACTTAAAGTGATATGGATACCAATAGAGTACTTCATGTGATACCTTTTTTCCCCCTTACTTCATTCAATACCCATCATGTGAATTTAAGCATTCCGTTGGGTAAAATGCAACCACTCCTCCCCATCCAAATGATTTTTACAAGAATGCATTTTGAAAGTGTTCAAATTATTAAAATACTTATAAAAAAACTGTACAATGAAGTATTATTTGGGAAGCGTGACTTTAAACATCACATGAGGAGCTTTATCATGTTACTCATATTCTCAGTTTTTCTCAGTTTGTGTATTTGACTTCACCGCACCGCAGCCTATATGTTGTGGCTGCTGTGGTAGTGGGCCAATCACACGTCGCATTAAATCGAAGAACGCTTGCAGTGATTGGCTGCTAGAAAATCCATACAAATGCTTATTTTTTTCTAGATATGGGTACAAAAAGATTGAATGCAGGTATAATTTGACTGGAGCAGTTTCAGTTATAATTTTGTACTTTTATACTGTTTTTTTGTTCGATACCTTGAAGGTTTTAAATACTGATACCCAGCCCTACCACCATCCAATTAAAAAAAAGAAAACAAAGAAAATAGCTGCAGTTACAAATTAATCATCAACCTCACCTGTAGGGTGTGACAGACTCGTCCAAGAGTCTGCCTCGCTGCTTCAAAGTTCTCCAGTTTCACATTAGCTTTCACAGAAGAAACACCTCAACAGAAGAAACATAACAATAAGAGTCTAGGTGAATTAAGCAAAATGTTAATAAGTGCTGCATTGCGCTCTGTTTTGTTTTTTTTCCCCCATTTTTTCACTCATAAGAAACATAAAATAATGTCAGCCTTATTTTTACTACTATCAGAAGACATGTAGGCTAGACAAAGACAGAAGTATTAGAGATGAGAGAATTTGGCTCTTCTCTCTTTACACTTCCATTTTAAAAACTGTTGAATTATTGAAGTTGTTTTATAGGTCAGACTGCTGAGTTTGACTATCTGAGTTTGAGAGTGCAGTCTTCATAGTATCCATGCATATAGTTTTGGTTTTGTTTCCACAGGTTAACACATCTGCTTCTGAGATGTCTAGCTCCACTCCAGAACAATGGAGGTAATGGCATAAAGTAATTTGAAACATTCAACAGCAACCTGTCTGCAGTGACTTTGTTTTAATAGGAACATTAAAGCTTTGAGTATTGAGCTTTGTGTATTATCAGGGGTGACAAGGACACACAAAATGCTGCCAGCAAAATTAAATTAATCTCCATTGTACTGGGGTAAATGAATAAATATTAGATGAAAAACCAATGCAAATTAACCCCAAACTGTTTGCTTACCCATGCAGTTACCACAACAGTTAAGTTAGAAAATATGTTTTGTTGTAATTTGAGTGAACTGATCCTTTTTATGCATACTGTAAATTTACCTTGCAATTTAAGACAGGACAGCCTCCAATAACCTCATTGTATTTCTATGGAAAATAGGATCAGTCAACAATTGGCCCCTGTGTGTGTGTGTGCGTGTGTGTGTGTGTGTGGGGGTTTTTTTTTTTTTGTGTCTACCTGCTGTGATGATATTTCGGAAGGTCTCACTGTCAAAATGGTACTCCACTGAGAAGTCCACCTCCTCGTTGCTGTTATAAATTTTTTCAATGGCACTTTGGAACATGTCACTGGAGAGGGGAGATGTGGGTGTGGAGGAACAAGCCTTTTTTACCTTGCTAACTGACAGGCTGTCATCAACCTGAGGGCATGAAGGGCAAGATAGATGCAACACATCAGGAAGGGGCCAGGAGCCTCCTGGAATATCCATAATGAACGTGAGCAAAACTAAATATCCCAAAAGAGTGACATTTGGAGATAATCTCTTGTTTCATTTTTTTAAAAATTCAGTCAAGACCTCACCTTCAGGCTGAATTCCCGTCCCTCAGAGACAGCAACGTCTCTGCAGACCTCAGCAGTCTTTCTGAGAATTGCCCTTTGGGTGATGACACGATGAGTAATGGAAGTCCCATCAGCTGCGAGGTTTGGTGGGAAGCTGTAGGCAAGGCCTGGCAGGGAGAGGACCACCACAACCAGGAGCGAGACTGTCTGTCTGGCAGCCATAATGGAGGATGGAGCTGTCATTAAGGGAGGGGGTTGGTGACAAAAGAAGAAAATATTTGGATGGATACTGTCTTTAAATATTTCTCAACTATCCTAACTTCTCTTCTGCATGTTTTCAACAGTATCCTTCTCCAGTTTTTCTGTAGGTAAGTAGGTAGGGAGGGAGGGTAATCTAAACAATATAAATTCAAATGGGTTGCTGGAGTAGCCGAGTACAAAGAGGTTACTAGAAGATGGGAGTTGTTTTGTGCCATAACTACACAAATTGCAAAGGTAATGAAAATGTTGACTATTCCTAAAAAGAAACCTTCCTTTCAGCTCAAATACCATAATTAGATGTTACATCTAGCACTCTTAGAGCTCTGGATTTTAATAAGGTGGTGGACAGTTTTGCATATAGCTGGTGAGGGGGGAAAAAACACCTAAAGGTAATATATGTTAAGTAAAATAGTTTTGGAAATGTAAGAATCCAAATTTCCAATCCAATGTATTTATAAACAAAGTGCTGTACACACACACACACACACACACACACAAAAAACATAGAAAAAAAGAACATGAAACACAGTAAACACAAGAAGTTTAAGAGACAAATAATAGGCCTAAAAGCAATAGGACCATAGAAAAGGAAATGTGGCTCTGATACGGAGTTAAAAGCCAAGGAATGAAGATTTGTTTTAACACAGGATTTAGAAACAGGCAGTGTAAAAACAGACATCTGGTCCCAGAGTTTGGAGGCTACAACTGCGAAGGCATGCTGATGTATGTATAAAATACCTCAGTAACAAATTCATAACTTGTAACATGACATACAATTTATTTTACATTATTCAAAATAAATAAATTAAAATACAGCTTGAGTAAAGTAATATTTTTAGCATGAACCCCATAAAATAATTGCTTCTCACATGTTCATGTGTAGGTTCACTAAATATTTTCAAATTAATATTTGACCTAGTCTCAAATACAGTATATGTTTATAGAAGGAAGAAATGCACACGCTAATGCTACATTACCACAAATACTTATGACACCGATTTAAAGCAATCAAAACAATACAATAAAAAAAAAATGAACAAAAGATGCAAATTCTTTTTCGCACACTCTTACCTTTGAGTTCTGCTCTCTGCCACCAGCTCAGCCTAAACACTCCGCTAAATCACTATGTATAAACTTATGTTTCCCGAGTAACTATTTCAAACCTTTAGGGTGTGTGTTTGATTGTCTATGCAGGTGTATTTTATACAGAGTGCACATCCTCATTCCTTACATTTTCAGCTGCTTATCATTTGCTTTAGTGATGAGGAAATAAATTGTTCTACTAATTGGGCTGATGAGTAAATTCTGTGTGCGTGTGTGTGTGTGTGTGTGTGTGTGGGGGGGTTTAACCCATAAAGTTCGCTGTACGTTTACAGGATTTTAGCAATGCCGACAAGATGCTTTGTGTTAACTTTCTGTCAAGAAAGTAACTCAGCTATGATGTTACTTATGTCATCATTAATCCAGAAGTGTAAAGAATTCTAAATATTAGACCTCACTTTTAGTTAACATTGCTCTCTGTCAGAAACATTGTACTAGACAATAAATGGCAGTGTTGCTGACTCTAAAACTGAACTCCATAACAGCACCTTATGTTATGGTATTATTAGCGCTATGAGTAAGATGAATGTCTTTTAAAATATAGTACTAGTGTGCATTGTATGCACCACTGTACATGTATAGATGGGTATCCCAAATTCTACATTTTTATTTTTTTTTAATCATGACAACTAGTGGAGCAGTAGGACCTGATCCAGTCTGTCAGGTTTTCTTGATGCATTTTGCTGTAGGCGTATGTTTTTCTTGGTACTCATCGCGTAACAACTTACGTGAATCGTCTTGTTCAAATTAACCTTCTGAGAAAAACAGTCACCTCTTTTCCCAGGAGAGAAAACAGAAAATATTTTTTTATAAATATTTTATCTGTTCGGGAAACAATTGATGAGGAAGCTGAGGGGGAAAAACTAAACAAGAGTATCGAAGAGACTGTTGAAAGAAACTTTAAAGGGAGTTACTTGTTGAAAGAATTTACAGTGTAAACATGTCTCAGAATGAAAAGGTCTTTCCCAGTACTGATGCAAGACTGACGTCAAGGTTTTCAATAATTCAGAGTCGAGTTTATTGCTCACCACAATCAGAAAACACACTTCTCTTAAAATTGAATACCCCCTTTAATACAACAGTGTTTCATACATTTGCCACCAAAATACACATTAGAAGAAATGTAACTATCTATTGAAACCTTAAAACTACATGTGGAAAAATATGCATTATTAATGTAATTATTTTAAACATGAAGAAATTCATATTATTTCATTAAAGAGATGTCAGTAACAGTGATTTAATTCAAATGGAAGAAAAAAATATTTTATTCAAGCAGTAGTAAACAGATTATAATATGAAATAAACTGAAAATATAATAGACTGTCTGAAGGAACACTTGACTCATGGGCTACAATTCTACATTTACAGTGTAATATTTTAATTTATCCCTTTTACTTCCAAAGAAGAGAAACCACAACACTGATCCAGAGACAGTGTGAAATTCTCAAAGTGTGCCCCCCAGTGGATGTTGTGTTAACTGCCAGTGTAGTCACAGGGGCAACTGTGGTAGAGGCTCTAGCCTGTCCCACACATGTCCCCACATTTCCTACTCTGTCCACAATAGCCAGCTCTACTTTCTGTGAACAGCAGGAGGCGCTGTAGGTAGCCACTGTAATGTTGTCACCCCCTGCTCCAGCCACTGTGCTGGTATTGAGGGTACCGTTCCCTTGGCGGATGGTGACGCTCTCGACGCCAGTTCCATTGATGCCATCAGTGAGATTAGCGATAAATTCCCACTGGGAGGAAGCACAGAGCGAGGAAGAAGACGGACAGCTGGCTGATGTACTGACTACCTGGCACACTGGACGGTTAACATCTGTCACCTGGAGACACAGAAACAGAAGTGGGAGATGAAGAAATAAGACAAGAATGGGGCATCATACAAAGCATTTGTATCTGTATTTGTTATGTTAATTGTTATTACACATACATTGGAAATCACTACCCAGCATCTTTACCTCGGTCTCATTTGTTTGCAGTCGGCGTACATTATGTAAGTGACATTAATCATTATAAATGATCTGACAGTAGATCAAGTACACAGTAAATCCAGTACTGCTTGCCACAACACTCGTGTCTGACTCTAAATTTTCACCAAACCACCAACATATCCTGCTTTCTTTTATCCCACAACTGAGTGAAATTATATTTTCTCTTACCTTGGCAATCACAGAAAACCTGAGGACAGTGTAGTTGATGTCAGTGGCAGCTGCATTTTCTGCCTCAATGGTGAGGGTCACATCAGTTCCCGATGCAGCACTGGCTGGTACCGTTAAGGTTATGGTGCCATTGGCTTTGCCTCCACTTCCTGCTGCTATGGTGACAGTGTTGGGTGAAGTTGAAGTATAGCTGCGGTCATTGTTGGCACGCACTGTGAACGTCCCACTTGCAGAGTCGTTAACAACTCCGTTGGTGGTTGTGGTGACTGTGAATGGGACGGAGATGCTGGAGCCTGGTTCTATGTTAGTGTTGTTGGCTTGGGCCTGAAAGAGTAAGGGGAAAGTAGAAGGGTAATAACACAAACCTTTTTATATTTTATAAAATTCTGATGGGTAGCCTGGCATGGGTACATCCTGTCAGAAGTACAGAAAATGCATATTCCTTATCAACATAAAGTTTAAGTGCAGTTGTTTCTTCCTTTAAGCAAAATTTACCGTCCAGTTTGTCTAATACAGCTCAACCGATTCAACATAACGTTACACATCAGCGGCAGCCATCTTGGTTGTTTACGAAAATGCCTCAATGGCACTCCTCTCTGTCAGTCATCATATTAAACCTGCCCCATATTAGATAAACGGTTGTTAATTTGATACTTTCCAGTTCGGGTATCAAGATTATTTACTTTATAAATGCTAAAGTAAAGTGAAGAACTGCTTAACAAAAAACTGGAAGTGATTGAGCTCACAGTAACAGAGATGCTTGAGGTCTTGATCTGTGTGGAGGCCTGTCTCTGGACACTGTTTGGTGTTGACCTGGAGGGGGAGCTGGTGTCCTCTCCCCTGAGGCGAACCACAAAATCCCCAGCTGGGACTCCACTGAATGTCACCAGGAAGTTACCACTTCCCAATGACTGTGGAGGACAGAAATAGAAAAGACAAATATTGTCACAACGTGACAATAACATGCGATCATAAATGCTTCTTGCCAAGAAACACATTCTTGTAACTCTAACATATGTCAGTATGTACAATAACACTGTGCACCTGTTTTATAAACACCATGGAAGCAGATGCACGTGAGGAACATTTCTCTGTTCCAGCCCTGCCTTGTAATTTAGACCAACACACACATATTTTAAATCAAAAATCTTGCTTGTTGCATCATTAAATGCCATCAATTATCAAAAAGCTTCCTTTCATGCTTTGTCTTGACATCAATGATAAAGATTAAATGAGTACACTCAAAGTTTTTTTTGCCCATTCATTACAATTCATATATACTTGTATCACTGCCACCATCCAAAGCTTACCAAGGTTTAAATTCCCTTTGTTCCAGACAGCCAGTGCTTCCAATTCATTATAACACAGTGTGAAAATCATTAAAATAATTAAAAAATAATTCTAGTATTCAAGATGTGAGAGTCAGTTGTTGGTAAGTATAGTGACATCGACTATAACAGATAGCTTCCTTCAAGATAGAAATCAAATGTTCAAAACTATTTTGTAAGTAGAAATATGAAGTATGCACTTGAGCTACTGGTTAAGGTTCTATAAGTTTTCAAGTGTAACATGTGACATGCCTGCAATGATCCGTTGACCTCTGTTGGTCCTGAGCTGTCAAACAGAGTGACCTCTGTGACCTTTACTGTTTCACTTCCTGCCACAGAGACCAAGAGGCTGGCATTCCCACCTGAAAGTTGTGACAAGAGAGAAAAGGAAACTAGATGAGTATCATTGTAATGTATACAACTAAAGCCCTGAAATAGACAAGAAAAGATGAAAATAGATATATATAGAAAAGTGGTCTGACCTGAAAGAGGACGTCCCTCCTTTAGACTGAAGTCCCCGTGGGCGCCTTCATGAGCTTCCACAAGGTTATAAATGAAGTTCACTGAACTTTGACCTGATGTATACGCAAAAACAGACACACACAAAGCAGATCATTAGGGCGACCATTTACAATGGCAAACACAACTGTGAACACAAACTAAAAATTCTTCTCATTTAACTCTCACTGGCTAATAGGTGAACTCTATCATGTTACTGACCTGTGACCTTAACAGAGTAGGGGTTATTAGAGTTAACACTGATTTCCCATGATCCTGTTTGATTGTCAGTGATGAAGCTTAAACGACGTAGGTTTCCTGCTGTGGTGAAGGATCCCAAAGGACCACTTGGCTGACTGGAACTCTGAGATACACCTGGAAGAGGAAGAAACATTGTGAAACAACACTGTTGTCTACCAGCACAAACAACTCTAAAGATGTTTGTAAGGGAAATGTAACATTTTGATCATTCAAAATGTATATATTGATCTTAACTTCAGAGACAAAAGCAGTAGCAACACCTGTAGAGCTGGTGAGACTGAAGGTGAGAGTTGAGGCTCCTGTGATGTAAGCTGTCATGTTTCTAAAAGAACCATCAACGGCAAACGTAAAATTATCTGGCCTTCCAGGATTCTTCACCACCTGAAAAACTGTCACCTGAAAGAAGGAACAGAAACTGCACATTTATATACATACTACACCTTCAGTCAGGTATGATTTCTTGTTCGATGTCTCACCACAGCGCTGGCTGATGAATCCTCTATTACACTTGTAGCCAGGGAAAGGTCTGACTTGGTGACCTCGACGGCCTGACCTCCAGAGGCTTGGGCTAGGTCACGGTACAACTGGGCATCTGATTGGCTCATTGTGCGTGACATATGACCCTGTGGGCTACTGCGGCGCCGTCTACTGGCCAGGACGTCTGTCAACATGAAAGTGACCTAAAAGTATAATGATTAAAAACAAATAAATGTTTGGTCAAGTTTATATTAGAACGGGACATATGGCCACAATTGTTAACATACTATTTTATAATTTCTTTATGGACTGTATTGACATTTAAAGAACAAGGATGGTAAAAATCAACACTTACCACAGACTTGGTGCTCTCTATAAGTGCAGTGATGGTGCTTTTCAGATGAGCATCTTTAGCTGGTGCGTCAGTGAAGACAAAGATATCAGAGGAGGGTGGAGCAGCAGTCAGGGCAAGCTGTCATTGTGTACGGGACAGGAAAAAAATGTCACTTATTAAAAATGGTCTAGAATTATTAAAAAACAAACTTTGATTTGAATGAAAAGTGATTTTCTTTATTTACATTTTGACGTAAATTTTGCATTTATTTATTTAGCATGACTGGACAACAATAGTTTGACGACTTTAAGTGGAATCGTGTCATGACATGATATTGTTTTTAGTTGCTTTACAACACTATGTTGTGTAAATGCACGATTACAAGAGAAAAACAGTGAGAAACACTTCTGTCAACACCTGCAGTCCAGACAAGCACAACTCTGGGATGTCTCCTCCTCCACTTGCAGACAGCTTGTTGATGTTCGCTTTGAAGACGTCTGCATTGGTTGTCATAATCAAAGGTCCAAACCCTGGATATAGAATAGGTGGATCTCATCACTTAGCATTATTCACTTAATCATTTCACTTTAACTATTGGGGCTAAAGTCTAACAAACAGTTTACAATGGTAGAAGAATTCCATTTTACAGTGCGTTTCCTTAATATTCACAGCAGAACTTTGCCAACTTTATTTGGAAGCTGTCAGAGGCAGCATATGCCAGTAAATTCTAGTCAAACAATGAACCCATGAACTACAAATATGTCTGTACCTGGGTCATTGAAAGGTACCAGTATGTAGGCGGAGGGTTCCTGCTGGGTTCCTCTCTTACTGTCAATGATGTCAAAGGAAACTCTCTTAGCCTCGGCTATGTCATCACTCATACTGCCTGTAGTGTCAATGACAAAACACAGCACAGAGGACTGGGAGAGGCCCATCAATCTGTGGGACCAGAGAGAGACAAACATTATCACCTTATACTGCTGATCATGGGTAATCCATCTGTCAGTGATCAATGATTACCATTTGACCTTATGCAAAGATTTGCGGGACAGAAGACATCCAGGTGTCCTTTTTAAAACTGGGCTAAATTTGTTTAAAAAATGTGCACGCTTTTTAGACCTCTAGGATACATATAACTGCTATTTTAACACCATATCAGGGGTTTATTTCAGTGTGAAGTATGGAGCGTGGAGACATGCTTTTATATATATATATATATATATATATATATATATATATATATATATATATATATATATATATATGCTTATCATTTGGCATTACAGCTCCATCCAAAATGGCTCAGGTGAAGATTGTCCATACCGCAGGAAGTTCTTGTCTCCGACAGCTGCTCTGATGTCCTCCAGTAGCTCCATAGTGGCATTCACAGCCAAATCAGCTGCTTTGTGGTGAAGTGAACCATGACTGGACCCAATGTCGTCCTTACTGATGCCCCCCACTGGGTCCTGTCTGCTTGTCCGGTCAAATGATCCACCGTGGCTGCATTTACCTTTGGGCAGAGAGAATATGTTTGTTAGGTTACCAACATATGTACAAAACATTCTAATAGTGGAACACAACAAACATGTAGATGATTCCTTAAGGTTACCTGCAGGTTTTGCTGAGGAGAAGATGTTGAAGTAGCCTGAAGTGAGAAGCCCCTGCTGCAGCAGGTCAGGCAGAAGGTTGTTTGCACAATTCCCTCCTGTACAGTTTCTACAGGTTGGAGTACTTGGGCCTGCAGCAAATTCAACAGCATTAAACAAACCTGACATGGTTAATTAATCTAAAAATATGAGATAATATATAATATATAATAAACAATTTTTACAATCACATTACACAACTTAAAACCAGACAGAATATTTCTGTTGTATCGATGTTAACAACTGTATTCAAACTGGAGTAGTCTGCAAACCGGTATGAATAATTATCCTTTAATGACCTCTATTACTGAATTCATTTTGACTACAGCTGTAATAGATTGTTTAAAGTGTAGAAGTTCCTCTTCACTGGGCAGAATGATGGTGAATAATTAATTTTTTGTGACTCTAATGAACGGGTTGTCCCAAGTTTGACTGTTTGTTTGTCTGTATCGTTTGGGTACTAAGCCCCTAAGCTTGAGTGTTTAGTGAAATATGATGAAAACATTGAGTAACAATGTTCCCATTTAAATGAGTGACTTTCTCTCTCTCTCTCTCTCTCTCTCTCTCTCTCTCTCTCTCTCTCTCTCTCTCTCTGTGTGTGTGTGTATGCATGTACTGTAAAACATTACGTTCCGCGGCTGGGTGTATATTTACTAACTGACAGTGACAGATAAACTGACACGCCTAGTGTGATTTCTCACTGAAGCGTAAACGTAAACTGTTGCATCCTACCTGCCAGGTTCTCAAGAGGTTGGTCTGGTCTGATCAGAGTGCTGTAAGGAACGGTTTTTCCCAGCTCCACCCAGTTACTGTGGCTGTAGAAGTCCTTAAAATACAGAATATGAAAACATTTACCACACCACCACATTGCTTGTTGTTGTTTTGATCATGCCTTGCACCTCCAGAACGACCCCACCATCCCCACAAAAATCACCAACTATAATCATCAGTCTCACCTGTAGGGTATGACAGACTCGTCCAAGAGTCCACCTCCCAGCGACAAAGTTCTCCAGTTTCACACTGGCCTTCACAGCAGACACGCCTCAACAGTAGAATAGAGAACAGAGAGAGACACTGTAGGTGCAAACTGAAGCTTCACTTTGCAAGATATAATCATCCGCTAAACCTGAATCAAAACATGCCGCTGAGACGAAAATGTGTGTCCCATTATGTCTTACTGGAATGCCGTAAATTGTCCCTAATTGACCACATTTATTCTGTTGTCTGGTATGTTTACAAGTGGGAAAACTTCTCCTATCAGTATAAAAAATGAAAGAGTAAAATGTGAACTGTCCTCTGAACAGCAATGAGGGGCTGCTACGTTCATAGAAATATTATATATGACTGTCTTCACCACCTTTCACTACACTTGGCACTAAGCAGCTATTTGGCACCACCAGCTGGCTAAACTGTCTGGTGCAATTTTTACTATTATTTCTACTTATTTAGAGTAGATGTTTGTATTTTGACAGATATTGCATATACCAAACACTGAAATATAATTTGAATGTATTTTCAAATTAGTATTTTTTCATGGATGTTTTGTGTAGGAAAGCAATGTTTAATGTGTACCCGCTGTGATGACATCCCGTCCGCCCTGGAAGGTCTCATCATCAAAATGGTGCTCCTCACTTAGAGCAAAAACCACGTCCACTTTTGCGTTGCTGAAGTACATATTGGCAATGGAAGTTTGGAACATGACAGTTGAGAGGAGAGAAGTGGAGGTACCTATTGAGGAACAGGCCCTTTGCACCTTGTCAGCTGACAGGCTGTCATCAATCTGGAGACAAAGACGTGAGAAAGAACTGACTGCGTGTTTGAAACACAAATACACAAACACAATTACAAGCACCAAACAGTGATTTATTGGAGAACCAAACAGTTTTTAAGATCTCTATCAATAATAGAGACTTATATCTCCATCTTCTTGTAGTTTTTGTGAGGAAAATCTATGTGAGAGATCTGGACACAGGGGGTAATGTGGGAACCTGAGAAGGGAGCAGGATGCTAAAACAAAACAAAACAAAAAAAAAAACAAAAACATTTAATATTTCAAGTACATTTGCCTCATTATATTTACATACTTTTACATTAGTAACATTTTCAATGCAGGACTTTTACTTGTAAAGAAGGAATTTAACAGTGTGGTATTAGTACTTTTACTTTTGTAAAGGATCTGAACACTTTCTCCACCACTGCAGGAATGTCTCTAAAAATCTTAAATTATTGTCACATAACGGGAAGAAGTACAAACCATAGAAAACATAATCTAGATATGCACCCCAGTTCACCAGGTTTCTCTGTTTTAGTGTGGCTTTCCAACTCACAGTCAGGCTGAAGTCACGTCCCTCAGAGGCAGCAATGTCTCTGCAGACCTCGGCTGTCTTCCTGAAGACCGCCCTTTGTGTGATGTCACGGTGAGTGGTGGAATTCCCATCAAATGAGAAAAGTGGTAGGAAGCTGTTAATGAGGCCTGGCAGTGAGAGGGCCACCGCCACCAGGAGCATGACTCTCTGTCTGGCAGCCATGATGGAGGACGAGTACGATGATGTTGTTGGAAGAAGAAGAAAGCTGGATCGACAACAGTCTCTACACCTTTCTCAGCTGTCCCAACTCCTGTCCCTGTCTGTTCTCCACTCTTTCTTTCACTAGTTTTCACGTTTTGTGTTGCTATTGCTATTGCCCACACTTAAAATTAACTGAACTGAAGAAGGGAGATTTTGGTAATCTATCCCCCACTGTGTGCAGTAATTTCACAGTGGGTTGCCACAAATAGACAACAATGTAGTCAAGCACAGAGAGGTTACTGGCATGGAACCAGGTGCAACGAGGCAACAAGTGGCAAGTGAAAACACCTGAGGAAGAAAGAGAGACAAAATCAGCACGGAAGGCAGAAAGGAGGGAATGAGTTAGAAATAGGGAGAAGTTAAATTTGACAACACATACAGTAATAACATTAAACAAATAGATAGCATTAGTGCTACACAATGTCAAGACATTAAAAATTGAGATTTTTGAAGAGAACACGATTTAACTGTAGGATTTTTAAATACACGTACAATTGCTTGTGAAGTTCCAGGGTTGGCATAGAGACAGTGAATAGTATGAGAATCTCTACTAAAGTTTCAACATAATTCCCATGAAAATGAGCTCAATAGCATCTCGTGCTCTTTAATTATTTTCAAATCAATGTTTGACCTAATCTAAAAAAAAGTAACCTCTTATTTTATGTAGAAAAAATAGCAATATTACTACACAAAATGTATTATGACGCTGAAAATGTTAAGATAAAAAAAACAATTACAAATGGAACATTTTGTGTACCATTACTTCTAGCACAGTTAACAATAAACAGAAGATGCAAATACATTTTACACACTCTTACCTGTGTACTCTGCACTTTAGCAGTCCAGCTTTATTCAGATATCGGCACCGCGTCAGTCTATGTCAGCAGGTAGATTGTGTTGTGTGTACACCTATGCGTTTCCTGTGTTGCCTGAGAGACAGTGAGTGTGCCCTCATCCTTTCCTCTTATAGTCAATTTCTTACCGTCTTGAATGATTGAGTGTGTGAACTTCCACACACCCTGCATTTTTTGTGCATGCGTGCGTATGTTTGAGTGACAGCGGGGACAACAATGGGTGTGTGTGCCTTTCACTGTATTTAATACAATGCTTTTTTTATCACCCCCAGATCCATCTGATAAAAACCGTCCATTCATTGTCTACATTACAGTTTATTCCTTTTATTACAACTGTATACCAGTTTGCCTCAGTATTATTTTTTTGTATTGTATTATATTTATTTGATTCTATTTTGTATATATTATATTTTTCTTTTTAACTTTTTCGCTATTTATGTCATTATTTTAGATCCTCTTGTTTCATTTCTCATTTTACTTACTAACTTTGTTGACGTGAGCCTGAGAGCAAGAATTTCATTGGCAGTTATTTCACTGTAATTGTTGTGTATATAAAAAAATAATAACATCCATCGGTCCATCTGTTCCTGTCTGCTTTCTCCAAAGTTAAAACAACATGTATACCAACACCTCTCAAATTAAGGTGTTGTATCTTGTTTGTTTACTCATTTACTCAATTTGTGATTCAAAGGGGACTTTAGGCGCTGTAACTATTTCTGGATCTTCTGACCCCCCAACTCCCCCTAAAACCAAAAACTGTTGTTTTTTTTATTTGTCTTTATGTGCTGGTTAAACAAGCAAAATAGAGTGTTTTAAGAAGTGAGCTTAGAGGTGTTGGAAGACACTTATTTTGTTGTTGAAATGTTGGCTAGTTGTATCTCCTTGCTTCCAGTCTTAAGCAAGGCTATGAAGCAATTAATAATTTCTCTTTCTGCAGTGATTAAATATGAATACAGTTGGTATACTGCTCTGTCATGAATAACCTTTCTCACACACACATACACATTTAGATGTGACCAGAGTTTGTAATGCCAACAAGAAGATAGAAATGTTCAGCAACCTAAAAGTGATGATACACGGTCAAGTTGATGTGTTGGAGGAGATGGTAATATTGCTTGCTGCAAGAATAAGAACTGACAACTCACATTGACACTGTGGCACTGCAGTATAGTCTGAACAGTATAGTTCAAGACAGAAACATCACCCCTGTGGAATATCTTTACAATAATGCAGAGGGACAAAGGAATTTAATTCTTATAATAAGCCAAGAGGGATAAATTATTCATAAGATGAATGACATATCTATGTTTATTAATATTGTCCTTTGTTACTTGGCTGACCTCAGACCTCACTCTTAAAATAGTATCTTTATTTTATCTTTCATTATGTCTCATGATAGTACTGAAATGTGAGTCCTGTGTTCATCTGATTGGGATGTAACTAATCTTAAATTAGAGATAAAACCCTGAAAACAAAATCCCACACGTCATTATGAAGTCCAATTTTTTACCCAAAGGCCTATATGTGCTCAGTAGCACTTCTGGTGGATTGCAGGTAAGAATCTTGTCTACATGGTGTCTGTGATGGAATTTTCTTGTACGTTAAACTTCCCTCTTGTAGGTTAAAGGTAACTTATGGCAAGGCTTCACAGGTCAGGTCAACTGCCTGTCTCTGTTCGCCTGTCTTACTATGGCCGAGTTGGCTCTGGCATCTGGTAGACCAAGATCTGCTAGATATCTTCTGTATTCGGGTTTAGACACAACATGCTGGAGCCTGGTTGTTGACACTGGATACGAGAGAGACTGTAGAGAGGCTATGCTGTTGCTAGGACAGCAATGGTTGACGTCTTTCCTTGTTTGGATCTGATATCCACTAGAGTCATCATACATGCCACGCTGAGTTAGGAATAACCCTGTTTGGATATAGCGGAACTTATCAGTTCTGGGGAGGGTTAAATACTGAGCTTCAGGACACCATCTTCAGATTTGGGTAGCAGTACGCTGTGATTCACACGTGGTGTTTCCCTTTTCTCCTCGATCGAGCTTCAATAAATATTCCTGTGTAAGACATCCAGGTCTCCTGAAACTTCTTGTTGGAGTGAACCAGCTCTAAGATTTTCTTTCACAGTGTCACGGTGACAACTTCCAAAATCCGGCTCGAGAGCATATTTTGTGTCCAAACTTTGTTTATTGTGTTCAGTATGTGTGAGTCATTGGGTGCAAACTAAAACAACACAGTTAAGAAAACAGACTTTCCTCTGTTTAGCCAGGGCGCAGAAGTGGCTGACATACTTTCACCTCTTGAATCCCTCAGTGAGGTTGTTGACATTTTAAAGGAGCTGAATTCTTACACTGTACCTGCCTAGTGCATCAACAAATGATTGTGAAATTCCAGAAAAGAATGTGTGTGTGTATGATTGCAACAAAGACTAAGTTGTAAAGTAACATTCCTCAGCTATCCATACACAATCCAGTGTGGCAAAAGTTAGGTGAGCGTTCCTATGGAAACACAGCATTCATGTAAATGGATGTTTTGTCTCATCAGTAGGTCCTGCAGTGGGAGCCTCTGAGCCCTCTGACAGGCGACACCATTCTGTAGCCCTGACCTAACCTACTTTCAGATCCTGCTCTCACCCAAGCAAAGTGCAGATATTTGGCCTGCTGAATATTCTGTCTAATTTGTAGCTACTTAGGCTAACCTACAGTAACTGGCACTTCATAGTCAGTTTAATCCATGGTCAAGCCATCATCCCTGTGTATCAGAAAACTTTTAGCTGCTTTAGTTTTGGAGTCCTGGTATTGCACCATTACATCATGGCATACTGGGACACTTTCCTACTGTATCATATGAAAGTCTACTGTGAAAAAGGCCTTTGGCTTCCATCATAGACTTTATATCCGTAGATGTTGCGTTTTGGGTTTACATGGATTAATGTGCTGATTATCATGTCACGAGTTTGATAAAATATTATTTATGTTAATAAATCAGCATGTTTGCAATCACACTCTGGAGTGTTGAAATCTGTTTTAGATTGGTTCATTTGGTCGGACAAGAACAACAGTATCCGAACTTGGGTGTCACCAGTAACTGTGCTGACATACCTGTTCGTTCAAATGCGGCTCATTCAAGCATAAACATCCATGGCAAAAAGCAGCTCTGAACCATGAAACAATGTCATCAGACTCACCAAACTCCACACCTATGAATATGTGTAATCACACACCGGCTCATTCTCAGTATGAAATTAAGAGCATCACGTTAACTGATGCCAGTAACTGTCAATAAATGAGAGTTCCCCAAATATATTTTTGTATAATTACAATTTTTCTCAGTTTTGCTTTCAATACTTTTCCTGTGATATAAATGATGGTCTGTGCTTGTAACATCTCACTGCATGTTCAAAAGTCCCGAATTTTACAAAGTGTAGTATAGTAGTAAATGTAGTATATTAATAATATACTAATAATATACTGCAGTATATGGGTGATAGATGTCGATGATTAAGATGAATCTTAGCTGCAGCTATCTGAAAAGACTGGGGCTCAGTGTGTTTAGTGTTTAGTCTTTTTAGCCAAGCTAGTTAGCCACACACAAACACACACACACACACCAGTCACTGTTCTGGAAATACATGGACGTGCCCATCCCATTGTCATATGACCATTAAGAAAATTGGATTTTTAGTGAGGAAAATAATAAATGCTGCTTAGGCAAAACAAGGAATAGATATAGCAATGTTTAAATGTGTGCCAAGAAAATGATGGAGCTGAAAAATAAAATGAGCTAGTAAAAGATAAATAGAAGAGTGAAATTCTTTTTAAATTTGTACTTTTATTAACTGAATGCTGGTCAAGGAGGAAAAGGCTTTTTGGTTAATTAACAGTATTATTGATTAATGTATCCAGGTATAATTTTGACTTGTCTGACTCACAGTAGTATGAAACTTTTTCTGTACTAGGGCTCTACATGCATTTTTTTTTTTTTTATATCGCAGTTAAAAATATTTCTTTGTCCTCTTTGGAAGCCCTTTCCACTCTTTTGATTGGTACTGTATTCCTCAGACCACACCCAACATTGCTGCTAGGTGAGTTGCAACAGGCTTGAAACTTCAACCTTGAAACAGTTATGAACAGAGCACTTTATTACAACATGGCAAGTAGCCTCCGGATGGAATATGGACTTAAGCAATAATATAATGATCAACAACATTTGTAAATATTACATCATAAAATTATGAAAAATTCCTCAATGTATACATTACAAATATGCAGTGTTAGTTGGAATGAATGCTATAACAATATTTCCCTCTAAGTTTTAAAACATAGAAAGGTCAGCCTACTCCAGGCCACAATGTAATTGCTGCCAAATGTAAAGGTCATAAGATCTTTATTTAAATTGAAACCTTGGCCTTTAAATGACAACTCCAGCAGGATAGTAAGTGCTGTTATGCAAAGATGAAGCACTGCAAACAGCAGATTTCTTATGGTTTTCTAACACTTTCACAATGAGAAAGGGAAGAAAAATAGATACAATAATCAAACAAGTGATGGTAAAAATGAGCCAAAATCCATCCACTGGTAATGCAGATATTGGATGCAACATATTGCTCTCTCTATCATAAACGCAGTTCAGGTTGCTCTTCAGTCTGTAGACGACTTTACACCTCTGTGTATCCGTCTCAATGTCAGTGACTTTGAAAACCTCATAGGGAGGAATCAGCACCTGGCTGTCTTGTTTCAAGGCTGAGTAGTGTGTTATTTCAGCGCCAAAACATGTATATACTTCGAAACATGAAGCGTTCATTGCGAAATTCCACCCGTCAGAACCTAATATAAAGGTGCTAAAGCGAATCTGTTTGTTAGAGATGTTCAGATTTAAAAGTGTCTCAGTTCTATAATTTGTACTTACACATGTCACCTGACTGTGCTTCAGAATCTGAATGGCTTCACTTAGGGAAAAATAAAGGGAGTGGGACTCAAATGTCTCCTTTAGTTGTTTTCCACTTCTTTGTGCAGTCTCGAGGTCTCGCTTGACAGGTTGCAGCATAATATTTGTGTACATGTATATGGCAATTGAATGATGTTTCTCCATGTGCTTGTGTGCAGGCTCTCTAGCTTTTTGCTCTGCATCGCTCCAGGCTTGACTGAAGCTTGTACGGGTATCCCATCTCGGCATTATGGTTTTATCATCCACAACTGTAGCTTTGGATCTGCAATTGTCATATGTGTCGTCATTCAGGTCATAGGTCAGATCCTGAATAGAATGATGAAATGAGGAGAGACATGTTGTTCAGTATTAATCCAGTAGATGGAAACATACACCAAATGAACAGTATTAAGCTGGAAACCTTTTTGCACAACATTTCTGTTTTTCCTTGAGAACAATCACAGATAATGGCTTTCAGTATTACTTTAATAGTGCGTTCGTAAAAATGATTTATTTAAGTATGATTTTTTAAAACACTTTTTGTGATTAGAGTAACTCGTTTCATATTATGGTTAAGTCATCTAGATTGATTTTGTTTTACGTCAAATATGGTTAAATAATAAGTGTTAAATACCTCTGCAACAATAGCCTGCCAGTTGAGTGTCAGATATATAACACCAAACATCAGCAGGCCCACCAAAAGAACAAGAGAAGTAATGGCACATGCAGATAAAGGTTTTCTCTGACATGCTGTCCTCTGCCAGGAAGGCATGGTGCATCTGGAACAGATAACATTTGTAATTTAACCCTCCAGTTTACAAATGAGTCACACACACACAGACACACACACACACACACATATACACATACACGTACACACACGCACATACTCACACACATTCACACCCAATCCCACACATACACACAACCACACCCACACGCACACAACCACACCCACACACGCACACACACACACACACACACACACACACACACACACACACACACACATCTATATCTACCTCACCTGGTGTGACTCAGAAATGAACAAAACCTGGCAAAACCTCTCATGCAGTGGAACTAAGCTCTGTACTGTTGCATATAACAATTAATCAAACTATATTATTATTTATAGAATTTATAGAATACATTATTTTGGTGCTCAGCTATTGACTCTTCACTCCAATCTGCATTAAATTCAAAAAGTTTGAAAAAACTAGCAGTTAAAATGTTATTTTTATGATAACTTACCACATCTGCAGCAATATGTTTTGTCTTTTATCTGAGAAGATGAGCTGTTTTGGTCTGTGCTTTTTGTGTTTTGCAACCTGATGACTTACCTTTGTTTGTCTTTACCTGATCAAACTACCCAACAGGATTTACTGGTCTTACCACATGTAGAACTTCCCTCTGGCCATGCAATCAGCCAATGAAATGACAGAGCCGGTGTGGTGCAAGGGTTATATTTACACTTCAGAAATACATACATTCAATTCAAATTCAATTCAATTCAATTCCGTGCACACACATACAATACATACACATAGCACAAGAATATGCTCCTAACTAGTTTCTTTTGTTAAGTGGTTTCTCATCAAACACTAAATACTGTTTAAACATCACAATGCAAGAAAAGAGCCAAGCTCTGGTGCCTTTGAGCAAAGGTGCAGAAGAATGTCTGTGCGGTGTGGTCGTTCCTGTAAATCCTGTGAGCTGGAACTTCTTTGCTAGCAAACAACACTGCGTTTGCACTCTGACTTTTTTCCACAAAGGAGTCCTATGCTGCTGTTGAAAGCACTCGGCAAGAAAAAGGTAAGCCAGATCTGATTTCATATGTTGTTGGTGGAGAATATGAGGGTGTTTATTAATGGATCGGACTACAAGGAAATATTGTGTGGCTACTGACTGTGGCTTATTGTTTATCTCTTACATTTCAGCTACTATAGGCTGGTACTTTGACCTTTACTTAAGCACATAAACTGAGTCAATATGCATGCAAATAGAACAATAATACAAAGTCTGGTGCATTTTGAAAGAGTTTTTCTGCCATTATAGTTACATTTAATTCTTTTCATTCAGGTATGAAGTTTGGCAAAAGACCAATGTGTGAGCTGAAGTCACTGAGAAACTGGGCAACCTTTTGTGTGTTTTTGGCGGTGACGCTCCTATTGTATCATGACCCATTTCTACTACTCTGGTGGCCCCAGCAACCTGCCGAGGTGGGATGACAGTTATTTATTTTAGATGCACCAAAAACATGGATGGTTTACCTGTTATTTGTGTTAAGAAGAGTAACACTTTTGAATGTTTTTCCAGCCAACTGACACTAAATATCCTAAACCTTCTGTAATTGTTGATTTTTACTCACTACAGCTGTTTCTTATCTTTCACTGCAGAAAACTAAGACCAGTAGTTTACCTATGGACATGGCGCCAGATTCCATTGATGACATGTATGATGGTTGCCGATCTGAAACAGCCTCTGTGATTGACCTGTTTGGCGTGTTTGAGTGGCACTACAACAGAAACTTCAGTCTTGCTTGGGCTTCAGCCGAGAGAAATGCACAGAAACCTGTGCACAAGCAGCTGAAAGAAGAGCATGCTATAGTTATCTACATGTACACAAATGAGAAAAATATCGAACAAGTTTTCAACAAAGCAGTGAATACAGGGAAACACAAGTACAGCACGTATAGATTTATGTTCCACTATTTCTACTTCTACCTGACTGATGCCATTCAAGTTCTGCGTCACAATCAGACATTGTGCAGAACCACCTATCACAGGACATGGAAATGGTTTAACCACAATGTCATCAACACAAACATGCGATTTGGTGCTTTCACCTTGGTAGCTTCAAGCAAGCAGTCCTTTGATATTAATGGAAATGTGTCTTGTTTCGAGATCTACTCATGCTTTGGTGCTGATATAACATATTACTCCGCTACAAAGCAAATGGGACAGGTACTGATTCCTCCCTATGAGGTCTTCAAAATCACTGATGTCCTGACAAATGACCCATGGTGCAGTGTGGTCTACAAGCTACAGAGCACCAACATTACAAGAAAAGATTTAAATTGTAAATTAAACCAAAGGCAAATAAAAACATTTTTTGGAGCAGTTTCAACACAGTGGCAAGCAAGCAGTGTTGGGATAATGTCTGTGTGCATTATACTGTTGATTATAATTTCATTAGTCCTTGTAAAACGCAGGCAGAAGCGTTTTGTGGCCGCAGTGATGGGTGCTCTGCTGGTGCTGATGATTATTCTGATGATGTTGAGAGCTAGCCACTGATCAAAGATAGGTGTTTGTCATTGAGAGAATTCAAAAATGATGTTTTGGAAACTGATGAGAAAATGTTACCATTGTTAGCTCACTTTTCCAAAGCCATGCTGTACATATTAAAAGCCAAACAACTCACAAATTCATATTTTGTTAACACTGGTTGATCAAATTTTTTTAATTGGATTCTTAAACACAGTTTCTGATGCACTGCCTGGACACGTGGACCTTATGGTATAAAAAGTTGCATTTTCAACATGTATACACTAACTACACCACTGTATGTGATGTGATATACTGTAGTAATTTATATTCTGACAATTATGTATCAGTATTATACATGTTTTTAAAACAAAGCGTCATTAATTAACAATCTTTTGTGCTTTTTTTATATTCATGTTGATATCAAAATTAGCCACATTTAAACCTTTAAAACATTTTCAAAATTTCAAAGGTCACTGATGCAGTAGGATGTACACAAGTTATTTACATGAGCCTGACTTGAATGTTTGTGAGTCATACATTTCCTTACAACAGCTCTTTCTACAATGGTAATTTGTGAAGTACTTATAGAATTGAAACACTTTTAAGGTATCCTTCTTGGGCTTCATCTAGAAATCATTTTAGGTACAACTGCATGATTCCCAGATACACAGGCTCAACTTTTTTTCTGACTGACGCCCTTCCAACTCTCAACACTCGCAAACCTAAAACAGAAAGATGTCTCACGGGCCACCGTAGAGTCGACAGAAACTTTAGCCAAGATGTTCTCAACAAGGTGATTTGCTTTGGTTCTTTTACCTAGTCCTAACACCTCCTTATGAGGTCATTAAAGTCATAAAGATTGAGAGGAGATCTAACCAGAAGAGCCTTCCATTTGAGGTGGTCTCACACATTTCAGATACAATATTTGATGTTAAAAAAAAAACAAACATGCAAAATAATGACAAACTTCAAAAGCCAAACAGTCAGAAGTGAAGAGTTTGGGGAAACATATTTAAATATCTGTAGCCTAACTATTGTAATTCAGCTGTGTTCCTTTGTATTATCCAAGTCATCTGCAATTGGGTGCATGAAAGAAAAACAATTTTCATAAAATCCTGTCATAATGGACCAACTTTATAAGAAAATGCAATGTGAAATACACGTGAAATGTAAGCTGTTATACATTAGTCTTTATTTTTTCCCTTAACCCTCTGTGTTTGTGATTCAACACCTGATCAAAGAGGAAAGTGTGGGAGGTAGTAAACCTGCTTTTTGATTTGGGAAGGGAAGTGATGAACAAATGAAAATGTAATAAGTCTCTAGTGACCTGCTGATCTCCTCCTGCCCTCCTATTTGCATTATTAAGCAGTGTCAGAGGAGGCTGTAAGCTGCAAGCTCCCTTCTTAACTGAATAGCTCAAGTGGATGCAGCACACAGATCTGAGATACTAGAACGTGGAGTAAGTTAACAAAAGCAGACATTCTTAACTTCAAAGCCTTAACTTCAGAAATTAAGTGACATCACCTAACTCAAAATTTTATGTAAGTTTGTTGCCCTGGAATTTTGACTTTTCTCAGATTTTGCTTTTTTTACAGTGTATTTGACTTTTCACATCCTCTCCTCACTTTGTTCTCTTCTTTCCTCTCCTCTCTTTTCCTTTGCTCTCCTCTCTTCTCTTCATTCTGTTCTTCTCTCATTGCCTTTCCTCTCCGCACATCACACCAGGAGTCTCCCTGGGACACCTCACCAGGCTGTTATTTCTCAGATCCACCTTGAGCATAGTTGCTATTCTTTCTCTCCATCTATCTCTCATACACACACACACACACACACACACACACACACACACTCACACACACAAACACCCACCTCAGACATACACAGAGTTACTAGCCTACCGGAGTCCACCCGTTTTCACTGACGACGCTATTTTACGACAGAGTAGCTGGCTTGTTGTTAAGCTTATAAACTTAATGGTGAGCTGTTGCCTAAGTTAGGCTCACTGTATTGAGATGTTTTCATAGTGGTTTAATTTCACAACAGTAACAAACAATGTCGAGGCATAGGGCAAACCCTATCATTACCTGGCTGGCTGTCACCAATGGAGGCAGGTCAGGGAGATGTGGAAGCTGCTCCACAGGGTGCTCAATTTGCATGTGCTAACTGTGACAAGGGAAATCAAAGAGGGAGGGGCAGGGGCTCGTGTGGTCTTGCAGAATTAGAGCTCAGATGCAGTTCACAGGTCTTACAACATGCTTTTAATTGAGGATTAATGCCATGGGCCAAATTTAAAAACTAAAATATAAAATTAGAAAAAACAAATAGAAAAAAAAAAAGTCTTGCAAAAAGGGCACTTACCTAGTCAGAGGCCAAAAGCGCATGTGCTTGAGCGCCACCTGGGGTCTATCTGTGCATGGGCCTGAGTATTGAAAATACTAAATCAGCTTTGTTTAATAAATAGGCATGCATTCAACAAGGCTTTTTAGAGCTCAAGGATACACACAATGAGTGTTGATGAGTAACACTGAATGTAAATATAACTTTTGTTTGTTAAAGAAAACTCCACAGGTCACCTTTAAGTATTAGTTTACAAATGAACAACAGTACCACTGCTTTAACATACAAGTTTTACACTGCAGCACATTCAGTAAAGTGTAAAAATACAATAGAATAGAAAAAAATACCATACTATGAATAGCTCCATTCATATTTAAAACATGACCTAAATCCCATTATATATTTATAATCCATATAACATTTGCATTGCTGCTATTGAAATACATGTAAGCTGTTTTTCTTTTATCTACAGTTGTATTATACAGTACACTAAAACTATTGCACTCAATGTGAACAATATATCAGTTGCCAACATTTCTGTAGTAGTTTGCTGGTTGACTGCATCAAACACCTGTGAGTTTGCATTTATGGATTTATGCATTTTATCTATGGCTGTTTTTTCATATCTGTTACAAGGAAAATATGTAAAGCAGTGTTGTATCTTCGGATCATTTCTCTTGCAAATCATGAGTGAGTTGAGAGAATAAATTAAAGATAACATTATGACACTGAGGTCCTTTAGTATATCCCATATTCTATCAGCTTGCCTTAGCAACTTAAGGCTATCAAGGCAAGTGGCAGAAGCAGCTCCCAGAGCTCCCAGAGCTCCCAGAGCACACACACTGAGTGTATGCAAGCCAGTTGGATTTTGGCATTTCCTGATATGATGAATGTGTTAAAAATGTGAGAAAGGATTGCTTATTTTTAAGAAACTGGAGTCTGCAAGTAATGAAATTGTGTTTATTTGGTAGAGCTTGATACTGCTAGTTGAAGAGTGTTAAGAGTGAAACAGTGTATATCTTTATTTAGAGTGTCTGTTCAACATGTTTATGTTAAGTGTATGAATATGTAAATAATATGCATTTATCCTGGTTCTGAAACTGTAGCTTCACAGCAGTGGTTGAGGACTCAAAACCTCCACATAGGAAACTTTTTAATTTACAAATAGAATGCTAAATGATGGTACATGTGTAATTTTAATTAGTAGAAAATGTCTAAATAAATAATGACATGGTTATAGGTAGAAGGGTGTGATTGAAAAAAAAATGAAAAAAATTGATTCTGGTTTCTGTACTGTAATTTAAAAGAGGTAAACAAATAAAGAATTAGACTAGCAGTAAACTAGTCATTTTATGGTTATTTTCATGCTTTCTTGATTGTCTGACTTCTATGAACCCAGAATTCTACAGGACCAAATTCAGTTATAACATACTTCACTTTTTCCTGACTCACGAAGCAATTAGTTTTTCTTTATTAGTGCAAGATGTATCTCTCTGACAATGTTTTTAGAACACTGAAACTAAACTACAATAATATACACACAAACTAATTTACCAGCACACTCATGCTTTAAAACATTCACACAGTCCGCCCACATACTTAGAACGTATGTGCATGTGCAAATTGTGCCTGTGTTTGATTGGACTTGTGACTTGTCTGGCCACAAAGGCAAGGTATAAATACAGTTGACTGATAGTCCTGAACACTGAGGACCAGTTCTCTGATCAAAACCTTTGACCTGAGAGGTTCACTTAGTGTGCAACATCTTCTCATCCTGTAGACTGGTGAGTTGAGCTTTCAAATCAACTTTTGAGTGTCATACATTTTTAAATATTTCTGAAATTGTTTTAGCATTTACCATGCCAGTGTTTTAATATATCTGTGTTACTAGTACACAGTGTGACACAGTTTATTGTTGATGACTCTCATTGTAACAGTTTTCCTGACTGCAGTGATGAAGGGTAACATGCTAATCTTTGCTTCACTGAGTCTGCTCCTTTGTTGGATGCAGCCTGTTGACTTAATGACGGTGAGTGGAGCATGTGGAAATCCTTTGACTTTCCCAAAATTAAACAAATGTTAACAGGGACGGATGCTTACACTATTACTGTGATGGTGGGTGTCTGTATGACAACCCAAATTAAATACCTGCTCTCAACCGTCACTCAGGCAATTTCTTTCACCATTCAGGCCAGGTTTTTATATAGACACAATAATAAAGTACAGTTTTACCACTGACTGTTTAATAAAAGTTTTCTATTCGTCTTTCTCTTTGTTTACCTTTTGGGTCCGACGAAATGGACATCCAATTGCTGCTGGACAGCAGGTCATCCCATTGAGCATGGTTGATGATGCGTTTGATGACATGTACTGTGGCTGTAATGAAGCAATGACAAAAAAGGTCAAGGACAAATATTTTAAAAAGGAGAACAAAGAAAACGAAGAAAAAAACGAAGAAAAAAAAGAAGGAAAAAACGAAGAAAAAAAAGAAGAAAAAGAAGAAAAAGTATTTGCGAAAGTCTGGAAACAGGCACAGAATTGTGCAAACAGAAATCTAAAAAATAAAGACAAAGGGGATGAGGCTTTAACTAAGGATCACATGCAAGCGATCTGTGTTTATACATCTTCTTATGAAAAGTTTTATGAGACATTCAATAATGCAGTCCGGACCAAGATAAAAATATATGACACCTCCTTCCCATTTCACTCCTTACATTTCTGGCTGACATCTGCTGTACAGATCCTCAGTAATAATAATATAAACTGCCACACATCGTACCGCAGATCCAATTCTATGTTTACTGGCAAAGTCAACCAAATAATTCGGTTTGGTTTCTTTGCCTCCAGCTCTTATAGAACAGACATGACCCACTTTGGTGACAAGACCTGCTTTAAAATTAAGACTTGTTCAGGTGCTTTCCTGAAAAAATATCCAACTCCTAAAGATAATGAGCAAGAGGTGCTCATCCCACCCTATGAGATATTTAAAATAACACAGATAACGAACGGTCTACATGTTGAAGGTCTGGGTGATTGTAAGGCTGTTTATATCTTGGAGAGCGCAGGAGTTCACAGCAATCTGAACTGTCGGGCTGTGTACTTATGAGAGACCAGTGGTACTTTTTCAACTGGTGGAGCAAAGTGAAAACTTAGTTGGGAGTTTAGTCTTGTTCAGCAAAGTATATGCATTTAAACCTTCTAAAACCAAAGCTCATTACAATATATTCATAGATTCTCTTCAACCCCTCAATTCAAGCTTGGCAGCTTTTTAATTATTACAGGCTTGAGTTTTCATGCTTCCTCAATATATTGTATAACAAGATGAGGCAACATAAGCAACAACTTTTTGTGCATTTGTGATGTGATTTGTGATTTCCATTTTACAGCATTTCTATGTGCAATAAATATTTTCTACATGCCTTAAAGTCATGCATTTTTCAAGTTAAAGAAACATTAAGTAAATAGTATGATAAAGTATATTACTCTTGATGTAAAACATATTTTGTGCATGTGTGTATGCTGATGTTGCTGCTCTGTGTTTGGTTCTTTGCTGGAGGCTGACTGTAGCCGTGAAGGCGAGACAGTGAAGCAGGTGAAGTAAAGATAAGGTTTGAGTTAACAACAACTTCCCTCGTCACTGCAACTTCAACAAAACCTTCACAGGTAAAGGAGTAGAGTAATTTATCAAAACTAGCATAAACACGTAGAAACGCAGTATTTTCACTTGCTTTGACTGCAGTCTCTCGATATGTTTTACACAACCACAGTGCCCTGGTTAGGTTAACAGCTGAGCTTGTGAAGGTGAGCAGTGTATGTAGCCGTCTCTCCACCACTCCTCCGCACAAACACAGTCCCAGCCAGGTAACGTTCACACAACCACACTTTATTGTCACACAGTATACTCACACTTTATACACACACAGTAACAACATCGACATAAAGTGTTGTGGGCTCTCCCCCGCTGCGCAACTCCTCCGAGTCCACCAAACAAACACCATCTCTGTGTCCTCGGGTGTGTGTGAGAGCCAGAGCTCCAGCTGCTACTGCTGAACAGGAACAAGCAGAACTAGTAACAAGAATGAGCGGTGCCGATTAAAGTCACCCTGGCTCTGTTCCCCTGAACCACTCCGACACATTTCTCCCCTGCAGCTGAGCACAGACCAGGCCTACTACTTTACTTCACCTGGTTCACTGTCTCTCCATCATGTACTGGAGAAGACACAGAGGAGAGGCTAGCTTCCTAAGTCTGAGGTACTAAATCATAATAACGACTTACAGGATCTTTGTTTTTCATCACAGTGGTGGAAATGGGCTTCCATAGGATTTAATTGTTATATTTTAAATTGAAAAGAAATATATTGATTATATTTTATTTGCTGAAACATGTTGAGGCAAAATTTGCAATAAAAAAAATAAATCTTTTGTTTCCCATTTGAGGTCTGCTCCTGTCTGAAGTCTGCTGAGTTTTATTGACTTTAAGCCCAAATGCTCAGGACAGAGTATTAGTTATTATATAGATTGTTTCTACTAGATTTCTCATTGATTTGCTTTTTCAGTTGAGCTGTTACTAACAATAAGGAATGTAGGGCTTTTGTTGGGAAATTTCAATGGAAATGTATGGCCTTGTCAGGAAGTCACCACATTGACTCTCGGTGGCTGAAGTGCACCGCCTGGACAAATCCACCAGAGGGCGCCTTTTTATAATAAATTTTGATTTTTGACAGATTGTGCACTTTTTGAAGTTTCATATTCACTGGAACTATTTTATTAATTGAAAGACTTTTTTATTGTTTTTATTAAGTTAAATTCAAGTATGTTCCTCAGTTGATTTTGTGTTATGTGGCAGACTGGTTTCTACATCCAACCCCAGCTCCTGGAAGAAGATGGCAAACAAAGAGAAAAAACTTTTTTTCTTAGGGCCATCAAAGGGATTTGATAGTCTGGGCTTGTTTCAGGGCCCGCCCACTATGTGTGTCCAAAATGTTTTTTTGTTTTTTTGTTTTTTTTTGTACGCTTCTTTGATGAAATAAGGGCAAAATACATACAGAAATACATATTTCATAAAGATAAGGAAAAGCTGGCAGCCTGTGTGCAGGTTTTTGGGTGTCTAAACAAGCAGCCAGGGCCACAAAATTGGGGTCAGTCCTTCTCTACAAGCTCGACTTTGAGTTTGAAAAGGTTCCAACTTTCTAGCTGTATTAAAAACCATAAAAGTACAGTGGAGTAATCCTAATGTCAAGATCTGACAACTGGGCGACCTTTCAAACTTTGGGCAGTATTTTGGGGGTCTTAACATGCATGCAGGACCACCAAATATTTCAGATTCAGTTGTTGTCTACAAAACCAACTGTGAGGTGGAAAAGGTTCCAACTTTTTTAGCTCAATTAAAAACCATGAAAGAATTCTGAAAAAACTCTCACTGACATTTGGGAACAGTCATATAATACAACATACAGTTGGAATATCCAACCAGCCCTTTCAAAAGTGTGCCAAGTGTCGTGATATAAGGAAAGTATCCTAATATGTTGACACTCTTGAATTAGAAGATTTCTTTCCAATTGCCAAGACTTCTGTGTCATACTGTTCCCAAATGTCATTGCCAAATGGGAAAGAAAGGCTTTTTTCTGTTTGGGCCGCAGTGAGGAGTGAGTAGCCCCATCAATGCTGTGTGAAATCCGACCCCTCATTGCATGCGTGTCAAAGCTTTCAAACTGATTATTTTTGTAGCTTCCTGGGATCACTGCAAGAAGGGAGAGACAAAAGTTCTGCACTCCAGGTTTAAGCACCACATTGGTGCTGAGGTGATGAGCTTATGTTAAATATTACAACAACAAAACAAAACAAAAAAAATTGTTATGGCCACATTTTAGTCTGTGATAGGTGATACCATATGTTCAATGATAAAAAGACATGTTTTTGGAAAAATGATTGCAAATTAAAACAATTTATTGATTTGTGGTGCCCCCTTTTGATATTTCTATTCTATGCATTAGTCCTGTGCCACAATAATGTCATGTTTTTGAGTTGAAATATCCTTATTTGGGGGCTTTTCGAAGCAAATATGGATATATGCATTAATTCAATTAATTTATCATCATTTGTCAAAACTGTTCCCAAATGACCCCAGCAACCCTTTATTTTACCCGCCCTCCGAGAGGCCAGGAAGGGATTGACAATTACATCCCATAGCATGTGGACGACATTATTGGCAGGGGACAGGCATTAATCTAGCCTGTTACAGACTATACCATAATTGAATTATATGGTGTATTTCTGTCAAAATTTCAAAAATGTACAGCAAAGTACATTATAATAAAGAAGTACATTTTAAAATATCACCTGATAACAAAGATATGAATGAGAAGAAAACTGATTAGGAGGAATATGAAGAAAAGCTACAAATGCATTAGGAGAGAATACAGGTTTCTCTTTATAGTACAGTCACCAGTTCTGGACTCAGTTGATTTTGGAAATGTGATAATACTTAAACAGCCTTATCACTGGACAATTACATACATTTTCAAAGCCACTTTCAAAGCATCTTGATGAATTCAAAGTTTCCTGAAGGCAGTAGGGGGGATTTTAAGTAAGTGCAGATAACAGTAAAGTATGTTTGTCTATGTGGTAATGAATTCTGGGCCTGTTGTCATTGCTACATGCACCTGTAATTTGGGCTCAGACTACTGGGACATTGACTCTGGGCCTCTGTTTTGCATTGTCAGTTTATATTTGTATCACTTATCATTAAACACTAAGAGTTGTAAGCTTTACATATTGTAATTGTACAGACATTCTGCCAGTGGTGGGCCGTCAGGGCCTGCAAAGCCTTCTCTGCTGGCCTAAGAAATATCTGAATTACAGACTTATTTTAATTCTAATTATTATTTTTAAATTTATTATTATTTTTTTTTCCATTAATACTTAATAAATAATTCCAAATGGTCTATTCGCCTCCTTTCTTAGCTTTTCCCCTGGTTGCGCTGCTTCCAAACAAGTATATTCATATAACAGCATTTATCCAATCACAGTTCAGCCATAACTTGTTGCTAGGGTCAAAGAAGTTTGCCTGGAGGCCTTCACAGTCAGTCCTGCGGGCCCTGTAGCATGAAATAAGTGTGGATCAGACTGTTGCTTTAACCAATCAGATTTTGAGTTGACGACACCAAGGCCTTCTAGCAGACGTACGGTGACGTCAGCGTATTCCCGCCCTTTGATTGGATAGTCAGAGAGCGTGCTAGCTAGAGCTAGCAAACTGCATCTGTTGCGAGCAGAACGAGCAGAAATATACTTGTGTTGATTTACAACCACAATGGCTGCATTTCTGCATAATATGTAACTCTGGAGGAATGATTGACTCTTTGGGCTGGTGGTCCGGGCCGGGCTGCATTATTGTGTGTGGATCATTAATATAACGGTTAATCGCGGCTCTCAATCTGACGTAGCTGCTGATTGAGTAACGCTGGCTCTGGCTGTTCCTCACGGCTCCATAAAATTCATGGAGGATCTTGTTTTGTCCTTCTTTACTAACTTCCGACGCAGGAAGCGTGTATTGTTGCCATGGAAACCACACAGACTCAGGCACTGTAGTCGGAGTGACATTTTTAGTGATGCGCTGATGTCGTGCTCATTTGATAATGCTCTAAACGTCTTATTGACCAATCAGATTGCACGGTCGGATCTACTTGGTGTATAAATAGCCATAAAGTAGTTATTGAGAGGTGGATTAATTCAGACGAACACTACTGAAGGCCTAGGTGTGAAATGCAAGGTCCGCCACTGCATTCTGCCTGTAGTCCTTTAACATGCTGCTGCTTTTTTTAGTGTATAAAGTGACCCACTGAAAGTAGGAAATGTCTCATTTGTCTGGTTAGAACAACCACATTTCCTTTAACAGCCACAGAATGCTCACAGCAAAACCACACATGCAAAAACTGGAAAATAACATGCACACTTACTTAGAGCACACAAACCCACGGCCAAACAATGTGCTTTTTTTACTTTCATAAAAAATCCACGCAGTTCACACACATACTTGCATGCCTTTAGAAGTGCTTGTGAATGTATGGGCAAATTGTGTGTCTTTGGATGACATGCATTTTTTCAAGTTAAAGAAAAATTAAGTAATAAAGTTGGTAAGAATTATTTTAGCATTTACCATGTAAAATGTTTGATACATACAAGTACATAGTATGATAAAGTACATTATTCTTGATGTAAAACATATTTTGTGCGTATGTGTAATTTCAGAAGCTGTTTTCCTGACTGCGGTGATGAAGGGTAACATGCTCATCTTGCTGCTCTGTGTTTGGTTCTTTGCTGGAGGCTGACTGTAGACGCCATGAGAGCGAGTGGAGCATTCTGGGATAAATTCCAACTTGCTAATACTACTGTAAATATAAATATTAATGGTCATTTCTGCAGTTATAACAACATTTGTTACATTTTGACAGTGAATGCTGTTTACACATCTACTTTGAGCAAGTCCTTTGTACATAATGCCAGAAGATAATGTTTTTTTATTTACAACGTAACTGCTGTTCTCCAGGAATGTGCCAATACCTCTAAAAATACTGAAACTCAGAGAGGCCAAGGAATATGAGCTATCAGAAGATCACACAGGTTAAAAACTAAACCTTAGAGTGGCCAAAATTATTTTGAAGGGAAAACTAAGGCAATAAAATGATTTCTCTAACTTGCCCATTGTAAATATGCATCACAGTTCATAGACCTTTATTCTGGTTAAACTTTAACCTATACCATATTTGCCATAGGTCTGCACACTCATGGTTTTCAGGGGGCAATGAGTTATTATTTCCACCAAAAAGGGTGGGCTCACTTTTGTTTTGACGTACGTCCTATAGGTACGCCATCAAAACCTGTTAATGTCAAAGTTTTTCAAAATGTTTAAAAGTAGTTGTGTTTCTCCCTCCGACCAGAAATGTGGGCTTTTCTTTCAGGCATGCATCTCTACTGCAGTCTTGCAAACTGTTGGTTAGTTGGTTTGTTCACATCACACAGAGCTGACCATAAACAGGCAAGAGGCGGTGTTTCACAAACTTTAAAAGTTAAATCAGTACAGTAGCATTCTGGAAACATTATTCCATAACTTTTAAAGATGAAGATCAAGCATGTCTATGTGTGTCTATGTGTAACAAACATTTTGTGTGGAAATGTCCTTATAGAAATCAATGCATTTGTCATACAGCAAAAATGTGGATTTGCTTTTCGTTTTGTTTTCTTAGTTGAATAGTAGTGGTCAATCTACAAACACGTTTTCTGTCATGTTCTTCCTGTGTTCTTTTATGAACATTATGCTTTGTACTTTTTCCTCATGTTTGATGTACCCTGGTCAAGTGAGCAGTCATTTGCAAAAACATTTGATGTACCAAGTAAAAACATTATACTGCACATTATATGAAATCTAATTCTAGTCAAATTTGAAATTACTCTACAGTACAGTTTCTTTCATTTTAAAGTGGGAGCTCATAAGTTAAAATATCCTCAAATATTTATCTTTGACCTATAAATCATAAGAAATCTTCATAGGTTAGCTGACATTTTCAATGGATTCCTGTTCAGGAGGGCCCAGGCTATGACCATACAAATGTTCATATATAAATTATATTACTTTTCCCTCATTAAAAACATGAGGGAAAAGTACAGTGCATTGCATGCATAAAATAATATAGAAAGAACATGAAAGAAGACCCGCTAAGAGACTTACCTTACCATAATTACACTAGTTTAGGTGCAACAAAATTCTGATGGCGGTTTCGCACTTGGTGGCTCACAATACCGCAGTGTTCACATTGACTAATTACATAACCATGCCTATTGAGCAGTGGTACTTTATCAGCATACTTGCATACATGCCAAGTTCAAAGTAAAATGCAATGAGATGATCCATACTGGGGTGTTGCACTGGGAGCAACTGAGCGGAAATAGACATATGGCTCAGAAGGAATGGAAAAAGACAAGTATTGCGTGGTAACGCAAAAGTATTGTGAGAAAATGCAAAGCATATTGCGAGGTAATGAAAAAAAAGTCTTGCCATGACTCTTCATCACTCTGGTGGCTCCGTTTGTCATAAATATCAAAGTTAAAATACAGAACCATAGCAAAATGTATATGCACAACATTTTCCAACTCATGAAGTATATTTTGATATAATGTCTGGACAAAGGAATGCATCGATGACACAACGGGGGCCTCCAGAGTTCTCTCAGTCCAGGAAATTAATTTAATCAGCCATCTTCTCTTGTATGCACGGGTACTCTCAATGCATGAAAAAAAAGTGAGAGGAAAAAAGATGTGAATGGTAAAAGAAGTCTGGCTCGGTGAGCAAATAAACTACTTATACTGTAGCAAATGCAGGTTTCTCTGTCTTCTGTAGATAACTGTGCAACCATCACAGCCTGAAAATTGGAGAATAGACGCACTTAGACAATATTGTGTGTGTGTGTGTGGGTGTGCTTGTGGTTCACAGGAAATGTGGTTGTTTTTACCAGATAAATGACCTCTGCAACAGCTTCAGAGAAATGACACATTTCCACACTTAAAGTCATTAAGGGATTCACCAATCAATGATTAATCACTAGGAACTCATTATGAAGATGTGGTTCACAGTTTTTATTTTATTTTAGTTAATTAGTTAAATGCCTGCACCTAGTGACTGAGGAGATCGCATGTGATCACAACTGTATTGCAATGCAATTAAAACAGGCACAATACAGACTATACAATAAAACGTCAAGTAAGTTCAAATTTTTCTTTGGGTTTGTGATTAACAAATGAAACTTTAAGGGAGTTGAACATATTGACAGTTCAAAATCAGAATCAGCTTTATTGGCCATGAATGCGTACACATACAAGTTTTTCCATTGCTCTCAACGTAGATACACAGAAATAAACAAATAAACAAAAAAACAAGGACAGCAAAGGTAAGAATCAACATTTAACTGCTATTTCCAAATATAAAAATAAATATATATGCAAAGTATATGAACACAACACAACAACAATGACAATGAAGTGGAGAAATAATGCCATGATGTAGAGTGCAAAGATGCCTGGATAAATATGGAGAGATTGTAACAGGATACTTTATATACATGAGGTAGGCGGAATATGTATATATATATTTATATATATATATATATATATATATATATATATATATATAGGACTATACGATTAAGTGTTTATATGATTAATTCATATAATGAGAGTAACGGCCTGTGGGAAGAAGCTGTTCTGGTGTCTGGTTGATACTTTTTCTAACATTCCCAAGAAAGGTCCTTCTGCAGCTTTTATGTGATATTGCACCTTTCTAGTAAATATCATAGTTTTGGCAGTCATATCTCTAATAATGTCACAGTGAGTGAGTCAAAAATTATTTGCTTAAAAGAATTTTCCAATGTAGGAGACAGACCCTATTTTGTGACTGCAAAGGGGGATGCAGAACATCATATGTGTGGGTAGAGTTTGAAATAATAACCACAAAGGCAAGGTGTATAAATATAGTTGACCATGAGTCCTGAGCACATGCTGAGGATCGGTTGTCTGATCAAAACCTTTGACCTGAGAGGTTCACATAGTGTGCAACATCTTTTCATCCTGAAGACTGGTGAGTTGAGCTTTCTTATTTGACTATCATACATTTTTTTCACATTTCTGAAGTAGTTTTAGTGTTTAAATTGTCAGTGTTTTACTATATTTGTGTAACTAGTACACACTGTGATGCAGTTTATTGTTGTTGACTTGATTTTTTTGATGTGTGCAGATTTAGGGACCTTTTTCCTGACTGCAGTGATGAAGGGTAACATGTTAATCTTTGCTTCACTGAGTCTGCTCCTTTGCTGGATGCAGCCTGTTGACTCAATGACGGTGAGTACAGCATGTGAAAGTTCCCTAAATGTTAACAGCAAACTATTACAATTACTTTGAACAGGTTGCTCACACATAATTGTGTGAACAACCACACATCAGAAAGAGTTTAACAATACATGCTTTTAATTTAGAGGTCAGTTCCCTAAGATAAAATCTTGCATGATACTTGGATTCTCTGATTCTTGTGGAAGTCTTTGGTTTATAAACTTTTAACATTAGTGTTTTTTTTTCTGCTTTAAAAAAAAGTATTAATAGCAACAGAGGGTAGGGAGAGGAGAGGAAACACGCAGCAAAGGGCCGTGGGTCGGACTTTAACCAAGGCCACTGCATTCATTTAGATTTTTGATTGATCTTTCTGTAATCAAACAGGTTGAGGGTCTAGTTAACATAAACAGAAACTGTATTTTGCACTTAACATTTGTTTCATGGGTAAACATATTGTTCTTCTGTTAATTATATATTCTTTATTGTAAGAATTAAGATATTTGAATGTGATTGTTACTGAAACTAAGAGTGACATTGTGCAAGTATTAGCTTAAGTATTATAGCTGCAGTGTTACTTGGGGATTTGATGGGTTGGGTCTACTGTAAGATCATATTTTTCTTTTTTACCCTTTTAGATCCGTTTCAACTTCACTCTGCGAGACGCCAACCAGGACATCCCATTGAGCATGGTTGATGATGCTGTTGATGACATGTACTTTGGCTGTAATGAAGCAATGATGAATTTAGTCAAGTCCAAATACTTTGAGGAAGAAAAGGCATCATTTAGAGATGCCTGGAATGAGGCAGAACACTGTGCTGAAAACAAGATAATAGAGACAGGGGATGAGGCTCTAACCAATGACCACATGCAAGCAATCTGTGTTTATACATCTGACAAATTGTACCATAAGTTCAATGAAGCAGTCCGGACACAAGGGAGCAGCTATGGCTCCTCATTCCAATTCCACTCTTTACATTTCCTGCTGACATCTGCCATACAGATCTTGAATAGAAATTCCTACTGTCACACTACTTACAGGCGAACAAATAATGTTTTTACTGGCAATGTCAACCAAATGATCCGATTTGGTACCTTCGCCTCCAGCTCTTACAGAACAGACCTGACAACGTTCGGTCAAAAGACCTGCTTCAAAATTAAGACCTGTTCAGGTGCTTTTTTGAAAGATTATTCAGTTTTTGAAGAAGAGAAAGAAGTGCTCATCCCACCCTATGAGGTGTTCAATATAACTCAGATAATTAAAGGTCAAGGTAAAATTCAAGGTCTGAATGATTGTGAAGTTGTCTATGTCTTGGAGAGTGCAGGGGGTAAGAGCAAACTGAACTGCAAAGTTGTGCACCCATGAGTCCAGTGGTTCTCCAACTAGTGGAAAAACCTTTCTGCCATTTTGAAATCTTCTAACTCTTTTGTCAAAACTGAATTAATTAAATGAAATATAACATAGCTAAACATTCTCTACAATCCCTAACTTAATGCTTAGGGTTTGTGTGATCATTGTGGGCTTATGCTTTACACACTTTTCCAGCAATACATTATTCATTACTATGTATATTTTTTGAGAGACACTTTGTTGTTGAAAAAAAAGGCACAAATTCCTTCTTTTGCTAAGTGAATACTAATCATTATACTGCTTAATGCAATGACGTTGGTTGTATGCTCTGATTTTTTTCCTTTTTTTCATAGTCCTACTGTTAGAACAAGGGATGTCAATAGATTAAAATTTGTAATCTAATTAATTACACGATATGCTGGAGTGTGGAACTTTTGTTTCCCCCTTCTGGCAGTGATCCCAGGAAGCAACAAAAATACTCAGTTTGAAACTCATTACAACAGTTGACCAATGAAAATAAAACCAAGTGACACATCTTGCGTCTAATAAACAAGCTTAGTGCTTTTCCAGCAACTCCAGAGTTTCCTCCCGTACTCCGGCCGGTGAGCAGATGGCGGCTTGAGGAAGCCGATTGGTTTCTGGTGCACCAGTGTGGGAATGTCGCCACAGACACCAAATTTGTCAGACACCTGGCGGTAAGAAGCTTAATCAGCATTGTGTGAACTTGTTCGGTGAGGGCTTGAATATAACGGACATTCATTTATACGTAAAAGTCCTGCACTCCAGCCTCAAGTGATGACCACATTAACCACAGTCTTTTTAACTATCGACATGGGCAACTGATGCACAGATGGGTTGTAATTGGTGTCAGAGGGGTGCGTCCGTAAATTCACTCTGGTGGTGTCAGTGGCTCCCTAAGTGCTCAGTGTGCTGCTCTCAGAGGCTCAGAGCCTCTGTTATAATGTTATTATATGCTTTAAATTGCGTAATTTTAACATGATTGTTTTGTAATTAATTCATAGAAATGAACACGTTAATTTGACAGCCTTAGTTAGAATATTTCCACATTTTTAGAGTTATAATTAAAAGGTGCAAGGCTGTACACAGAAATCAACCATGTGTCTGGTGGGTTGCCTTACAATAACTCTAAAGTTGCCTTATTAGGGGTCCAAGAACCTCACTGCTGCTGGACCCCTATTGTTTTTGCTCGTATTCTTCTTTCTTTTTTTCTCTTCTAAAAGGTGTTCATGCAGCAGAAACCTTAAGACCAAAAATCACCAAATTTGGCAGGTGGGTTGCAAATCATCCACTAGTCAGGCACAAAAAATGACATTCATATACCTCAAGGTATATTAAATTATTCAATTTATTTCAAAAACAGCTTGGCCTAGACTCAAAATTCTTTCATCATTTCAATCTGTTAACTCATATGTCATCAGTCAGTTAGTTAGTTAGATCTGTTATCAATTTGTATCAAAGTAGCAACAAATATAGTCATGTAAAACACGTCTTCACTGAAAGTCATGAGCTCAAATATCAAATGTTTCTGAAAGTAGACTTATATACTCAACAGAGCATTAGCATCTAGTGATGGCCATGATAAACTCTTTCAAAGAAAATCAAAGAGTTGTTCTTCTTGTCAATTAAAAAAAAACAAAAAAAAACAAGCACCCAAATGCTCGCAATCAGCTTGGAACCCAAACACTGATGCTTGCGGCTATATATGTTGCCTGTTGCATCTTCTTAGTTGGCTACAAGACATTCAGGAATCCTGAGTTTTGCATAGAGCTGAAAGGTATGTGAGCCTCAGTATGTACCAGTGGAGTGCTGCTGCCTGCAGTTAGCAGGAGCTAAGCAAACTGCTGATGGTCAGTAAATACCTCCAAACTGTTGACAGGCAGCTGTTGAGTAGTTAAAAGGTGATTTAAAGTAACTTGACCAACACTTAAAAAGTACATCACCAATCATAGATATGTGAATGTCAAAAATGACTTTGACTATGAGGAAAGCCAATATGCACACATACATCTCAAAAACACATGACAATATTGCTCATAAACTAATATTGTTATATAAGTTCTTGCACATTGTCATTTTTATTTTCATTTTGTTTTATTTTATTGTTTGTCTATTTGAGTACAGTCAGGTTATTTGACATAATAATGTTGTGCATATTTTACTGGGGAAGGGATTTCAATGTTGACATTAGCAGAGATTTAAACTGAACTTTTTCTGGACAAACTGTATCCAGCAGTGCAAAATTATGAAAACAAGCTTAAAAAAAAAAAAGAGACTAAAATACAGTTAATTTAATGTTATAAGATTAGCCTTCATACAACTAAAAGAACAATTGCTTGCAAGAAAATTGATATTTGGCCTTGTACTTCTCTCATTTTAATAAAAAATGTCTTGACTCACTGCAGTCCAGCGGAGAATATCCTTTTCAATCTGTCGCCACGTAAGATCATAAAAGTCCAGCGTTTAAACCACCAGCAATAAACAATAAACAATAACAGGTCAACATATACAAATACTGACGATCTTAGGGTCTTGAACTAAGATGCACAATGACAGCTTGTCAGAGTTTTTCATGTCACTATTATTTCCAAGTGGGAGGAGAGAGTGGGTGAACGGTCTTATTTCCTCGTTTATTTCCCCTCCCATACACACTGTCAACCTCGTGCTCCACAAGCTGTGTGTGTGTGTGGGCGACGTCCAGAGGTGGTCCGGTTGGCTGACTGGACTCCTGTAGGTTAAAAAAAACAAAACAAAAAACAAACAAACAACAAAAGACCACACACGTGTCCAATAGCTGGTGTTCCAGGAAGACGACAGGAGAGTGGAGGGCTGTGCTGCAAACAGGCCGGGGGCTGCAGAGACCATGGGTGTGTAAAAAGAACGCCGAAGTGTCCGCGGTTTCACCGACAGCAGCCAGATCACTGTCACTGACAAACCATGCAACTGCTACACCCTCGAGGGGACGCACCCACGTCCACATCCACCGTGCGTTTTTCACTCGCGAGGCGCAGAGATGTACCTCCACCACATCACACCAGGAGCCTCTCCCCGGGACTCCTCTGTATTCTCAGATCCACCTTGAGCATAGTCTCTCTCTCTCTCTCTCTCTCTCTCTCTCTCTCTCTCTCTCACCTGGACTGCACCTGGCTGGCTGTCACCAATGTATGGAGCCATATAGTGCCAATTTTGTTGATTTTTGGTCTTAAGGTTTTTGCTGCATGAACACCTTTTAGAAGAGAAAGAAAGAAGGAAGAATACGAGCAAAAACAATAGGGGTCCAGCAGCAGTGAGGTTCTTGGACCCCTAATAAGGCAACTTTAGAGTTATTGTAAGGCAACCCACCAGACACATGGTTGACTTCTGTGTACAGCCTTGCACCTTTTAATTATAACTCTAAAAATGTGGAAATGTTCTAACTAAGGCTGTCAAATTAAGCATTATCTGTCCGTGCAGGCTTCACTGACTGAGAGGGTACAATAAACTTTTATAGTAAGCATTTGAGGAAGTTAAACATCGGGTGTAAGATACAGTTAGAGAGCTCATTAGTGTCTTATAATAAGGAACAGACAGTTTTGCAAGATAAACATGACCATAAAAGAGAACCAGTACGAGGACTTATTTTCACAACTCTGCCACTTTAGAGGACGGCTAGGCGTCTACTCCAGACCACGTGACAATTCAAAGCAAACCTGCCAGTGCTGCAGTAGCAACACATTAAGCTGGAGATAAATATAACATATATTTCATATATTTTCTTATTTATTTGTTCATTTATTTCTGTATATATTTGTTAATATATTTCTAAATATATATAATTATTTACTTTTTATTTATTTGTATATAATGTATATTATTCATTTTCATCCTTTTTTTTTTTTACTCATTCTTTCCCCTATTGCTTTTGCTTTTCCTTGAAGGGCCAAGCTGTCAATCAACTGGCTTTGGGCGGGCCTCAGTGCCCAGGCTGAATTGTCAATTCCTGCACACATGAATCCTGCTTTTGCGGGAGCTTTTTTGCGCAGACAACAGGAAGTAGACACCACACGGGTTTGTGCATGCGCAGTGACGGAAGGAAACATGGCAGAAGGGGATGAGTTAAGGAGAGGTGTGCGTTAAGTACTCTTACCACTTGCAGAGTATGTGGAGGAAGATGTAGAACCGGACTATGTTTTGAGGATGTTGGATGAATTAATGAAGAGTCTCGGTCAAATATCTGGTTTTAAGAGATTGGCCAATCAGCCTGGGCAGTAAGGCCCTCCCAAAGCCAGTTGACTGACAGCTTGGCCCTCTTTATATTTTCACATTTTCTTATTCTTTACTTATTTATTCTTATTAATGACACTCCTATGGCCCTATATCAATGGAGGCAGGTCAGGGAGACGTGGATGATGCTCCACATGTTGCTCGATTGGCGTGCGTTAACTGTGGTGGCTGTGGCAAGGGAAATCGAAGAGGGAGGGGCAGGAGCTTGTGCAGTCTTACAGAATTAGAACCCAAATGCAGTTGTTGGGTATTACAGCGTGCTTTTTATTGAGAATTGATACCATCGGCCAAATTCAAAAACAAAAATATAAAATTAGAAAAAGAACCTCTGGTTAGAGGGCTTTAACATTGTTTTAAAATAAACTTCATGACGTAGAGAGGTCCCAACCGGTCGACTCTATCTCAGCATCAGTCTGCAAGGTCGTAGATGGCGTGTTGAGCCATTTTAAGCCCATAAAATACCAATTTCTTACAATTTGGTGAAAAATGTCGAAATTAACCCAGCATTTATGTGTTTCATCACAGTACAATCATATAGTTTAGTTTGAAGCTCAAAAAACATGTTTAAGTGTGCAGTACAGGTAGAAGTCAGCTTACATACATCTGCATGATTCCCAGATACACAGGCCCATATAATTCACTGCAGTCAAAGAGGAATGACTTGACCGTGTAGTCCTCCTGAAGGTCCCACACCTGATTGGAATGGCCTGCAGCTGGTGAAAGACAAGCAGGAACTCAGTTTAACAGATAACCCACAAGTCACCAAAGCAGTGCTTCACCATGTGAGAACTGAACTGTGGTAAGTGAATAAAAGTGTTAATTTCTTCCTTTTTCTAGTTAGAGGAAGCCAGCAGATTCAACTAAGATAACTGAAAATTGAATGATTTACACAGAACAATTGTGGTAACTGAAAGAGGTGTTTTTGTGTGCAGGTTTCTATGCTGGTGGAAGATGGCAAAGATGGCATTTTGGGCAGCAGTGCTCATGACATATGGAGTCTATATAGGAATTGCGAAGGTAGTGTTTAAGCTGAGTGGCGGCTTGTTGAAGCATGACTGCTGTGTCCTGACATCTGTAGGTAGGATTATCACCAAGTAAAATGTTTATTCCTATTATTTTTTACAGAATTCTGAAGATCCAGTTCCACTGGATTTGGCACCAAATGCTGTTGATGACATGTACACTGGCTGTAAAGACAAGATGGAGGACAGAGTGAAGAAGGAGTACCTGGCGAATGAGAAGAACAAAGACAAAAATTTCACCCTGGCCTGGGTTGAAGCAGAAAAATACTACAACAAAAAATGGTGGCGTAAAAAGGGAAAGCGACCTTCCACCTTCTTGGGGAAAGAACAAATCATGGCTATTTATGTTTATACCCTTAACACACCAGACATCTATCTTGATTTCAATAATGCAGTTCGAACCCAGAAATCTAAGTACAAGACCACGTTCAGGTATCACACACTTCACTTTTTCCTGACTGACGCCCTTCAAACTCTCAATGCTCGCAAACCTAAAGCAGAAAGATGTCTCACTGGCTACCGTAGAGTCAACAGTTACTTTGGCCAAGATGTTCTCAACAAGGTGATTCGCTTTGGATCTTTTACCTCAAGCTCAATGGGTTGGTACCCCAGCGCTGAAAGATTTGGAGACAAGTCATGCTTTGAGATTGTCACATGCTTGGGAGCCGACATCTCGCTGTACTCTAAGCTTGGGGAGTCAGAGAGAGAAGCCCTGATTCCTCCTTACGAGGTCTTTAAAGTCACAAAGATTGAGAGGAGATCTAGCCAGAAGAGCCTTCCATGTGAAGTAGTCTATAAACTGAAAAGCACAGGAAAAGCGCTTTCCAATTTGAATTGTAATCTTTTCTAAAATAACTTTAAAGCCACATACTAAAGAGGTTGAGAAAACTATTATAATGCAGCTGTGTTCTTTTGTATTATTCATGTCATCTGCAATTGTTCTAAAATCCTGTGAAAACAGACAAACTTCATAATAAAATGTAATAAAATACCCCTGTGTGTCACAGATTGTATGGAATGCTTATATATTTTGTTTGTGCATAATTCATAGACTTGAAAACTCATAATTAATGGCAAAGTAACTAATCACCACCTGTGATTGTAAATCCCTGAAGCTGGTGACGGAGTAGACATCAACCAACCTTGGGGGTTGCAATTAGCTCATGCAATAATGTATCACACAAAGCACCAGTATTAGTGTTTGAAATGTAAACTGTTGTACGTAGTCTTTAATTCTTCTTTTAACACACTGTTTGATCAGATTCCGAACGTGGTCAAAAAAGGTGTGGTAGGTAGTAAACCTGCTTTACTTGGGAAGGGAGGTGACAGAATATATTAAAGGAAGCGAATAAAAGTGTTAGAAGTCTGTAGTAACCTGCTGATCTCCTCCCTTTCATTATTAAGCAGTGTTATAGGAAATCAACAGAGTGAAACATGTTCACTGAAATTCAAATGCTTTACAGAAGATTACAAGAATCTTGTTTGCTGAAAGAGTAACTTTTGTAGACTAAATATGTTAACTGTGTCCCCTTTTAACCAGACTATAACTCTCTCTATATAACTTCCATATGTCTGAAAGCAAAGTCAGCATCAATTAACATTTATGGTTATCTGTATGCTTTCTTCCTGATTGTCTGATATTTGTCAACCCAGTATTCCACAGTCAGGAGCAAATTTAGTTACCATTTTTTCCTGACTCATGAAGTTCAAACCTTTTCATATATATATACACAATACCAAAGGCAGAACATTAGTATAGAAAAATGTGTTGCAACACTTGCAAATATCAAACAGAAAGATGTCTGATATTTTAGTCAAGCTGTTCTAAACAGCAGGAGACTTTTAGGCTCTCTTATCTCCAGCTTAATGTGTTGCTACTGCAGCACTGGCAGGTTTGCTTTGAATTGTCACGTGGTCTGGAGTAGACGCCTAGCCGTCCTCTAAAGTGGCAGAGTTGTGAAAATAAGTCCTCGTACTGGTTCCCTTTTATGGCGATTTTTATCTTAAACTGTCTGTTCCTTATTATATGACACTAATGAGCTCTCTAACTGTATCTTACACCCGATGTTTAACTTCCTCAAATGCTTACTATAAAAGTGTATTGTACCCTCTCAGTCAGTGAAGCCTGCACGGACAGATAATGCTTTCTCATTGAATGGTGTTTCTGCTAAACTCCAAAAGTTGCCAGAGATTATTTGACTTATTAGCTGTGTCTCAGGTGGCAATGATGACAGTTTGGGCAGCAGTGTTGCTGATCACTTATGGAGTCCCTACAGGAATTGCAATGGTAGTTTGTATGCTGGATTATTGCTTGCTTCGTTGTAACTGCTGTGCACTGACACCTGTAAGTAAGATGACCATAAAACAAGATTATATGTTGTTATAATGTCTATTATTTCTTTAAAGGACCGCGCTGAACCTGGGTCAAATTGCGTCCGTCAACTCGACATGGCTCCAAACTCTGTTGATGACATGTACACTGGCTGCAAAGAAGAAATGAAGTCCAAGGTGGAAAAAGAATACCTGCAGAAGGAGAAAAACGAAGACAGCAAATTCAAACAGGCCTGGGACGAAGCAGAGAAATATGAAAACCAAAAATGGAGACGTAAAAAGGGAAAGCGACCTTCCACCGCACTGAAGAAAGAACAGGCTATGGCTATTTATGTTTATACCCTCTCAAACCCGGAAGTGTATCCTGACTTCAATGTTGCAGTTCGAACCCAGAAACCTGAGTACAAGACCACATTCAGGTATCACACACTTCACTTTTTCCTGACTGACGCCCTTCAAACTCTCAATGCTCGCAAACCAGAAAGATGTCTCACTGGCTACCGTAGAGTCAACAGTTACTTTGGCCAAGATGTTCTCAACAAGGTGATTCGCTTTGGTTCTTTTACCTCAAGCTCAATGGGTGGTTACCCCAACGCTGAAAGATTTGGAGACAAGTCATGCTTTGAGATTGTCACATGCTTGGGAGCCGACATCTCGCTGTACTCTAAGCTTGGGGAGTCAGAGAGAGAAGCCCTGATTCCTCCTTACGAGGTCTTTAAAGTCACAGACATTAAAAAGAGATCTGACCAAAATAATCTTCCATGTGAGGTGGTCTATAAATTGAAAAGTACGGGCACACCTCTTTCCAATTTGAATTGTAATCTTTTTATGAAATAAGCAGTCTCACATGTTTTACATACAGTTAACAAAATGTAATAAAATAGAATATGTGTTAGTTATACACGCAGAAAAAAACACACACAGAACATTATGTCATTTTTCAGCCCAACATAGAGACTGCATTTTAACAAAAGCTGAAACAAATCTTTTGAATAGTATCAACTCACTCTGTAGGTGATTTTGAAATAGTAAATGGCTTTGTACTAATTTTAAGAGCCTGACAAAGCTCCCTCCTCTACTAATGTTTAAATGAATATCAAGAATTTCTAAGTTGGTCAATGTATACAATTATTGTAATATATCACTGTATTAGGTTGTTTTGCCCATGGCATCTGCATATAAATTGGATGTATAATCTCTCCTGCAAAGTTATTGTATCAACACTGTGTCCAAAAAAAATATTATAAAATCCTTGTGTTTCACAAATAGTGCATGTTTGTCAAGTGTTTTTACAGTTTCAGTTTTATTAATCTACTAAAATACCTCAGTGTCATCTCACTGTCCAACAGCCAAAATCCAAATGGGAGAAACTCTGATCTAAAAGTAAATATGCTTATCTGAATCACTTTCAGTTATTAGGTGTCAGAGCAGTAGCAAGTGATCTATGGACTTTCGCTGGGTTTTGCCTCTCAGGCAACATACACACTGCCCAACGCTGTTTTTGGAAGTTGCTCAGGCTACAAGCTGTCTGTGACAGAAGACTGAAGACGTTACTTAGGACCGAAAAAAAGTCTCCTCTGCATTTTGAGGTCAAAATCAGATTTATATACATTGAAGAACCTTTGACTTCATAGTGCCCCACCTCATTTCTGAAACCAAACCTATGCCCTAAGTAAAATGACTTGGATGTGCACGAGACTCTTAAGTCCTTTTACTGTAAAGACTTGCAGAACATATTAGCTGAGCTTAACAGATATCACACAGCTTATCAAGGTATCACTACTGTGCATATTGTGTAAAGTTTGGAAGATTACTTAAAGTCTTTCTTTCTCTTTTCTTTGATCGGATTCCAAACCTGATCAAATTAAGCCTGGCAATGCTAGCGTTTGACTTGGGAATGTAAGTGAGTGAATAAAATAAATCAAGGGGAAATTGTAATAAGGAGCACTTATAACCTACTGATCTCATTCCTAGAGGCTCACTCAGACATGCTCACTCAAAATTAAATGACTTGCGCAGAAAATTACAATAATCTTTTTTACAAAGAGAATGACTTTTGTAGAGAAAAAACTTGAGTCATAACTATGTGTCAAGCTCAGTCCATGTTGTGTCCTCACTTGACTTTTCCTTTTATGATCATGTTAAAATGTCTTCCTGGTTGTCTGACTTTGCAATGCTGTTTAATCTTACGCCCCATGTGTGACTTCTCTTCATTATAACAACTGCTCACTAAAAGTGTATCCCCGCCCCTACGGTCATAAGTCATGGACCGTTTGTCGTAGGCACTTGTGTCAGGCATCATTGGTCTCAGCAGAGAGTTCCTGTTTCAACGTGGCAAGTAAGCTCCGTCCCGTATACTTTAGCCATCCCCTTTATAACTCATGAACCGTTCGTTGTAGACACCACCACCTCATTCTGTTGGTCCATCAGTTCATTGGTCCGGAAAAAGCTACCCTTTCATTGGTCCACAAAGCTGTACCCACCATATATCGACCACAACTTTCAACCTTTGAGGCTGAAATTTGCCATAGAGTTCAAGTGTGAGGTTGTGTGTGTGTGTGTGTGAATGCATGCAAGCGTAGCTGCATAAGTGTACGTGGTTGCAGCTATTGAGGATTCGCACTTGTTCCTAATTGTATGAGAATTGCTCATAAACCTGATTTTGAACTGATAACATGTTGTAGAAGTCTTCTTTCTTCATTACTTCTGTTTGGGGTTTCTGAGGCTTCAGCTGTAAAACATGGTTAGAATGGATTTCGATATGGTCTACATGTATTTCGGATTATATAAGTCTATCTAAATAACTGTTATTTAAGTTTTATGACAGTTTGCTAATAGGAGGTCTAACTGGGAGTTAGACTTATCTTTGACACTGAAACATAAGTAACTGTCATATGCCACTTTGCAGGATAATGCTGTAGGCTACATTTCTTTGTGTGCAATGACTTTTTCTCAGAAGAAAAAAGATTTTTGGTTTGATCATCCACAGCCCATGTAACATAGAAGTGACTAGGTTGTGGATTGTGTTACAGGACATTACTGTTCAGTCTAACTTATACTGACAATACATCTGAACAAAAATGTTTTCTTGTTAACATGCTTCTCTTACTGTAATAAAGAGATGCAGATGTCTGTGAGACCTCCCGTTTGAAGAAAGAAATAACAAACCAACAAAGAAGGGAAACAGTGCCATCCAGAGGGAAGAAACAGATAATGAAGTTGAGCTGCAAACTGTGTCCCAAACAATGAGTGAGCCTCCTTTCAGAGAAAGTTGACCCACCAACATCACACATTGCATTTTGGACACTTGATCAGGTATTCAATGATTATTACACATAAGCAATTACATTTTTGTGAAAAAAACCCAAACTAAGAAACTCAGTTGTGCTGTACTTTTACCATTGTTAGGATTGTTGACAGTGTATGTGACTGAAAAATAATTGGAAAGCAGTTTTTGGATAGATTTAGGCCATCTAGACAGGAAAAACCCCAGTGTATATTAATTGGTATATATGTAATCTGAACCTTCTCATCTTGGAAACAAAGAACATACTATCATCAGTTATCCATTATATCGTTAAAAAAACAACAACAGATGAACAAAAACAACAACAACAACAACAACAACCCAGCAATAGTAATTTATTTGAACAAAATAACATCTATACAATACTAACTATACAAATAAACTTTTATACTTAGGATATTCTCACATGACTTATCTGAAATGCAAAAGTATAAAAGTATAAGATCCAAGATTCAGCAATGCAATTCAGATGAAGATGATAGATAGTCTAACCCTTCAATGGTCTCCTTTTTATTTGTTACAATAAGCATATTTTTCTTAAGCAGACATATATATTTTTTGCGATTTACAACCAAAATAATCAGTTGTCGACTTCACTATAAATCATAAATTCACTACAGTTGAATACTACAGACCCTTGAGCTTAGACTCACTTCACCATACACATATAATGTTCACAATGGCCAGTAAGGAACGTCTATATACAAACTATCATGATTACCTGGTAAAGCTCACCTTGTGCATAGCCTCACACAGCTTTACTGCAAGAAAATGTTTCATTCTTTTGCAGGTAAAGCAGCGGCTGGACAAACCCACTGGCAAAAGTGATCAATATTTTCCTATCATGTGAATACCAACGGTTCAGATTTGAAAGAATGGCAACACACCACAAGAGGTATGTTCCCCCAAATGACACAATGATTACCAAGATAGTAAGAAAAGCTCTTCTTTTCATGTTATTGTCTCTCCCCCTTTTCCCCTCCCCTGGCCGAGGTCATCACGCATTCACTCAAAAAAAAGATTTGTCACGGGAGAGAATGCGTAAAATCCAGAAAATCAAATGATATCAGCCCAAAACACCCCAGAGAAGGCCGCCTTGTACCTCAGTGGTTTATACCTGAAGAACAGTACAGGGTGAACCACAGCCAGAAACTGCTCTATACAAATGCAGCACTGCAGCATAGGGCGGCCACTCCACAGAAAACCGTTAGAAAATCTTGATAGAAGTTTCACTGCGGAGAAGGTAACAGAAAGCAAGCAGAAGAGAATCACAGCCAGGTTGAGTGGGGAGAACTCTGCCACCATCATGCCTCCTGCTCCGGTCACACAACGTAGCTGTTGGTTGGCAGACTCAGCACGAGATTGATGGGGGTGGAGACGATTGTTAACAGGACGACGTCAGAGAGGGAACACGCATTAGATGAGTTCATTTTCCTTGAAATTTCGTTCACAAACTTCAGATAAGAAACAAAACAAAACAAAGAAAGTTCAGCCTTTCAGGGTCAAGTCTTTCAATCAGAATCAGACTGAGAGGAGGGACAAAAAAAAATGTAAATGCAACTATAAACTTAATATAATATAATATAATTATATTCCTATTATTAATAATATAATATATTAAATAAGTTAACAGGTCACAGTTCTTTCTGTCCTGTTTGGGTCTTCATGTCTGTAATGCATCACCTGCTCAATCTCAGCTCTTTGGTAACATGCAAATGATACTCAAATTCAGTCACTTATTAATCAACAGGTTATCAAAAGATTACAGATAAAACAGTGACCAAGTTTTTAATGCTGTTAAAAACTTGCTTTCACTTGCTGGCTATCATGAGTAATGGGAGTTACTCTTCACCTTTTACCAGCTTTTAGCCCACATGAGCCCAAAATGTGCGTGTTTCTTTCCCCCCAAAACAGTAACAACATGGTTTTAGCTTCATTATGCACCACCCACAAGCCTACGGCCTATGACAATCTCAATAAAAGGAGAAATCCTTGTGATTTCAAGTGAAGTCTTTTCAATCATCACATTATTTATAAAACATGAAAATAAATGAAGTACTAAAATTGTATTAAGTGTACAACATTTATTGTAGGCTACTGTTTATCTGTCACAGCCAATGAAAAAAGCTGCCACCATGAGAATCTAGGTAGAATATAAGCAGACTTCTGTTTACATTATTGATCCCATTGTTTTTTTCCCCGTGGTGTTTTTGAGTCATGAGCATTGACTGACATTGCAGCGGTTTTGAACTGGTAAATATTATACTACAATATACAGTACATACATATACATAGATATATTGACAATGATAATTAAACCTCCCTGAAACAGAAAAGTTTTCCGGCCCTGTGGAGGTAGAGGAGGGGCTGTATAAACCCAGTTATTAAACCTAAGGTTGTGCATATGGTAATTGCATTGGTAAACTCCAGATACTTCAAGCAACATTGCAGTGGAATAGCTGCAACATACAAACAGAAATTAATGGTCATGGAAATCATGATCAGCACAATTAATTTAAAGGCCCTTTTCTTCACTGTATTGCTCTTCTTCTTCCCTGTGTCCTTTTCTCCTGGCCCAGGGCATTTCAAAGCCCTGAGAACTGAGAGGCAGCAGAAAAGCATTACGGATAAGAAGAGTAAATTCTGGATGAAAAACCCATAAAGATACAGAGTCTTTGAAAAGGTGAACTTAGAGTAGGTGCAGGAAACCAAAGCAATCAACCAGGCAACACCGCAACAGGCAACCCTGTACCTCAGGGGTTTAAACCGAAGAAATAACATGGGGTGGACAACCCCAACATAGCACTCGACACAGATGCAACATTTGAAGAGAGGACGGGCTGTAAAAATGAGGCCAAGTGAGAACATGAAGGCTTCAAAACAGAAGAAGATTTTCAGCAGTACATAAACTAAATAAAATATGCTGGACAAACAGAACAGTAGCTCAGATATAGCCAGGTTGAGAGAAAAGAAGTCTGAAGCCATAGTATCTCTGGCTCTTGCCAATATCAGCCACATGACATAACCATTCAAAGGTATACCCATGATGTTGTTGAATGAAGCTGAAACGATGACTAAAGCCACATTATGATATTGAACAATAGATGAGTGGCTTGACAAACCATTCTCTGCAAAGGTGGTGTTCATGACTGTAAAGAAGAAGAGGAGACCACTTCAGCCTCCAACCTGAAATGTAATGTTCCCTTGATCAGTCTGGGTTTGTTATGTACAAAGTAAAGAATACACAATAGCGCTTGTCAACAACAAACTTTTACAATGATTTGTGAGGCAGTTCAAAGCAATAATATACTGTACGTTATGTAACAACAAACCTGGAATAGAGTTGAGCAGTATCTGGAGTTGATCCAGCAGCACCGAAGTGAAGTTTTGAACTAATGCACAACCAGACTTGCAAGCTGTTTTTACTGGGTTTACTGTTGGTGTAATCAAATACACTACAAAAACAGCAATCCGTACACAGGCTGCAATTTGCAAATTGCAAATTCTTTGTAATAACAAAAGGAATTCTCAAAATAGGGTTTGCATGTTTCCAGGCTGTGTATATCAGTTTTTCCAGATTCAGATTAATATACAAAATATAATCAACAAATAACTTATATTATCTTATCAATTAGACTTTACTACATTTTGAATTATGAGTTCTTTTACTTTTAAAACTTTATAATACTAAGTATTTTGATGCTGATACTTGCAGCAGTTATTTTTATGGTGGAGTGGGTCCACCAACAAGAAAACTCCACAGGTCACCTTTAAATTTTGGTTTACAAATACAACAGTACTGCTGCTTTAACATTTTACATTCATTATATTTGTATAAAGTTTTACACTGCAGCATATAGAGGGTAGATAACAATAGAATATAAAAAATGCCATACTATAAATAGCCTCATGCATATCTAAAATGTGAACTTAACGTCATTATATATTTATAGTCCATTTAACATGATGTTTTTGAGTCATGAGCATTGACTGGCATTACAGTTTTAAACTGGTAAATATTATACTACAATATACGGTACATACATATACATAGATATATTGACAGTTGTAGTAGAAATACTACCGTGTGAACAATATAGAAGTTGGTTGACTGCCTCCAACACCTGTAGGTTTACATGTAGGGCCATGCTTCGTGTCCATTTACGTGGCAAACATGTAAATCAGTGTTGTACCTTTGCATCATTTCTCTTGCAAATGTGAGCTAAGAATAGAGAGACTAATGGTCCTCCTATGAGTCAAGTTAAAAATATCCTATGAACAAAATAAAGACTATGAACAAAATACATCTGTCTAACAATAAGTAACCTAACCACATAAAGGTACAAAAAGCATTTAAAATGAAAGATAATGATGTATGTCCTCCTACCTGCTGGCAAAAGTGGCAGAAGCAGCTCCGAGAGCTCCCAGCACACATTCAGTGAACACAAGCCAGCTGGAATTTAGCATTTCCTGATGTAAAATGTGCTAAAACATTTTTGTTTTTGCCAGGAAAGGTCATCGAAGTCAAGCTTACGGTCATCTGTCCGATTATTGGTTGGTATGGTAATGTGTTTATAGTACACAGGGTCTAATAAATAGGAAAAAGTGATTTCTTAACATTAACAGACTGGACTTTTCCTAGTAATGAAATGTTGCTTTTTTGGTAGAGCTTGATACTGCTTTCCAACTTGTTGGGTGGTTTAAATTGTTGGTGCCGCTAGTTGAAGGTCATGAAGAGTGTTAAGGGTGCAACAGTGTACATCTTCATTTAGAATGTCTGTTCAACATGTTTATGTTTGATGTATGAATATGTAAAGAATATGCATCCATCCTGGTGGTGAAACTGTATAGCGTCACAGAAGTGGTTGAGGACTCACAATCCCATGTAGGACATTTTATTTTAGGCTATTACAATGTTAAATTATACATGGTAATTTTAATGAGCAGAAACAGTCTATTGAACATTACACTTTATGATAAAGACATAGATAATGACATGGTAAGTTGAGTAGGTTATGAAAAATGTGTATAATATTTGAGAACATTAAACATTTAAAACTTTATAATAATGAAAACAAGCTTTTGGTATTTTATTTCAGATTCTTTAAATAAAAGAATGCATGGTGCAGATTGAATACTCTCTAACAAATTGGGCCTCAGATAATGTAATTTGAGAGAAGTAAAGAAATAAAACGACTAATATTAAAAATACAAGTATAGTAGTATTCATTTTTGTGTTTTACATTATACAGTATTTATGTGTGCTTATGTTCCTTATTTTACAAATGATTAAATAAACATTTATAGTATGACTTTGACAGTGTGTGCATTACTGTGCATGTATCAAAAACAAGAACATGTTCAGCAGCCCAGTGATGATGTGTTTATTACTAGGGAGGAAATGGACATTTGAACCATCAAGCATAATGCCACTGTGGGTGTCACCTGAAGAAAACACCATAACTGTGACGGATACTCTGGCAGGAGTTGAATAGACAGCAAACCTTTTCTTTAGTCTCCCTGCCTCCCTGTTGCTGTGCTTCTTGGCTGATAATGATAATGATGTCCATTGTTGCCATAGCTTTCATTTTACAAAGAGCGTTTTACTTAATGATTGCAGCTTTGTATCTGTTCTTATTGCTGGTGATGGCTTTCTGCTGCAGCTCAGTTTTCAGAACTCTGAAAGGTCCCAGACCAGGGGAAGGGCAGAGGGACAAACACAGGGGAAGCAGCATGAAGACAACGGCTCTTAAGATCATTTTAATTAATCTGGTGTGTACATTTTTGTCTCAGCTCCCAATGGCAGTTGTTACATCCTTGTCAGGAGCAATACCAACTCTTGTTTTTAGCAGTTGCCTCGGGAAATGTCATTATCTTTGTCATATATTTTGTCCCACCTCTCCTGTGTCTCTCTAGGGTGGGGAAACTGTACAGTAAATGCAATTGTCTATAAGCAGATGTGTATAAATGGAAAATAAAATGTCTACACGATGTCTTTAAGGCATTAATCATACAGGCTAAAATTTGAAAAATAACTAAATTAAACATAGTTGGCATTCATTGAGTTAATTGTGAAAGCTGCTCTATGTAATCCAATAAAATCTGGAGAAACATCATGTAGGTTTTTGTTTTTGTACTGTAAATAAATAGTTTTTGTCATCTATCTGCAGATTGTTTCAGCATTGTCAACAACATGTTCATCCTCATAAAACAACACAGTTGTAGAACAGTCTTTATAGAATCAATATATATTTCCCAAAACAGAAACTTCCATGAAATAATCCCATTGGCATATTGTGACGGTTCGAAATTATTAGGGGTGCCAGCCAGGTTTCTCTCCTGGCATTGACGATTTGTTTGTAGTCTCTCTTTACTATTATGTCACCTGTCACACTAGGATGCACATGCAAAAATGTACACCCTACACATTGAATGACCTTTCAAAAACCACACCAACACAAAATCTCAAATAACTACATTCATGTATTTAAAGTGTTACAAAAAATCACCCAAATCCCAAGTCCACAAAAACAAAATATATTCAACCAAAAAAAAAAAAAAAAAAAAACACAGAAAAGAAAGGTTTCTCACTGCTTACAATGAATTCAGTCAGTTATTCCAGTCAGTCTTAAAATCCAGTCCGGGTTTTTTTTTTTTTGCTGCTGAGTTGAGGGTGAGTGACCGGTACCATGAACACATGGATCAGAGGTGATACGGAGTGATGGAGGGATATGGAACGGATCGATCGGCCGGTGCTGTAAGTGGCGGATAGTCCGGTAGATTTGTCCTCTCTCCTGCTCTCCTGCTCTCGTTGGCTCCGTTCTCTTTGCTCTCTTCCGCTCGGTTCTCTTCTCTTCTCTCCTGCTCTCTCCCCCTCTCCTAACGAGAATGAACTACCTTATATACTGAAGTGAATTGAATTCCCGCGCGAACTGGGAACCAATCAGTGAGCGGACCGCGAAAAATGGGTGCTATCGGGGGTGTGCTCAGTTGGTGCAACCCGCAAGAAATTGCAGGTTGTCACAATGTATATTTAAAATAATAGCCTTGAATTGCAGTGTGGTCACCACACCATGAAAATATGTGACCCCTATCTTGCACAGATTTTAGATTTCCATTCTAAAATTAATTTTTGCAGACATAACTTTACATTGTACTGTACAGTCAATATGTAATACTTATACAGTACCTGAGTATTAACTACCCTTCACAATGGACCCACAACTTCCCAGTTTTTTTAATTTTAGTAAGGCACAGGATTCTGCTTCAGCTGGCAGAGGGTAACAGAGGAGCCCACACCAAAACCGGCATACAAAGGCTCACTGAACTGAGCTTTGAATTTGTGGATAAGCTCCATAGTCTCAGATATTGAGTAAAAGGCCACAGTGTTGCCTGCATAATCCAGGTACACACCAATTCGTGTGGCCCTCGGAGCATCAGGAAGGTCTCGGTCTACTTTGTTGTGCCAGGCAGAATAGCCTGAGTCTGAGCAGAGGAGACTCCAAGACTTGTCATTGTAGCCCAACAGGCTGTGCGAATTCTTCCCCTTGCGACTGATGCTCTTGTAGGCCAACCCGATGGAAAACTCTCCGCTCCACTCTGCCTCCCAGTAAAATCTGAAACCGGTCAGAGGCTCCTTGCACAGCACCTGGGAGAAGCCATCAAAGCGTTCTGGATGATCAGGGTAAAACTGGACTGTTTTCTTCCGCGTGACCTTCTGGTTCCCGTCCGACAAGACCAGCTCTTTATAGGCTGTGTTTTGATCGAAGGACATCTTGCAGGAGTCTGAGCAAAGACAGCCATACACAACATATATGAATTTATTTAAGGTGAGGATCTCATTGATCACGAAAAATTCATTTTCCCTCACTCTGTTTTTCACCCACAGCAACTAAATATCTGAGAATACTATATTAATACATATAAATCCATAAGGATTTTGTCTAGCAAACAAATATGTCAAAGTAGTCTTTTTGTTTCTGTCAACAATGATAGGCAAAGAATGTACTGAACATAAACACTTCACTCACATCTTAAGAAGTCTGTCCTGGTTTTGGGCTCCTGAAAATCAACTCTGGAAGGAACTGTTTTGATATAAAAACATGGGCACATATTTTGTGATACATAGTTTGTGATATTTTATTATTTATTTTAAATAAATCTAAAGTGAATTACTTGATTACGTCAAACAAGAAAACTTAAAAAAACACATTTTATCTACATCTTCCTTGTTCTCTTCCGAAATATAAAATCTATATAATCTGTATTCATGTGTGCTTAGAAGTAAAGTTATATATATTTCAGTTGACACTTACCTTTGACTCGTTTGTCTCCATTTCTTGGCAGAAGTATGTACACTGGGGTTTCACTAACTGTGAAGGTGACACCACATTAGGTTAACCTGTTATTGGTCCATTTTATGGTTTTCAGAGTATAAAGATATTTTGTCAATATTATCTAGACACAAACCTGTCTTGGAGATTTTGCTCAATTCCTTCTTACAGATGTCATCCAGATGTTCCTTCATCTCTATGGCTGTCTTGCTCATCTCTCCAAAGGAGAACTGAGGGTTGATGAGCACTTTGGGCACCATGGCCTCAGGAGGAACACACAGGGTCGGAAAATTCTATTCAACAAGAAAAAGGAGCTCTGATCCAGTCAACAAGTCAGAAACACTGCAGTTATATTAAATGAAAAGTATTAATGCTAAGCACCTGCAGAAAGTGAATGTTGTCCTCTGTTTCGAGGATCTGCCGTAGCTCTGCATCTCTGCGCTGCAGCTCCATTATCTCTTGCTCAAGACGGTCCACGTAGCCCTCAGCCTGCGACATCGCCGCCTGCATGTTGGACACTATCATCTGCGTGATTTCAGCCTTCCAGCGCTCCACCGCTTGCAGCATTTCATGGAATGTCTTGTCACTTTCTGCTTGTGCTCGCTGGGCACAGCTCTAAAAGATAAAATCAGTTTGTCGAGAGGTTTTAGAGAAGGGTGGGGTGGGAGATTTGACACTACCATCAGATGATGCCAAATGTTTCCAAATTCTATACATAGTGGCTTTAACATGGACATTTTTGCTAAAAATATCAAGTAATAATGTATCTCCCCACTAATACACAATGTCACTTTGATGACATGTTTGAGTAGGCAATGTCTGATCTTACTTTGAGAACATCCACATTATGTTTGAGCTCCTGCAGCTCCTTCATCCTCTCCTGAATGATGTGCAGGACTTCAGACTGGGTGATCACCAAGACTTTCTGTTGGAAGAACATGACAATAACAAGACAGGCTTTAGTAATGAGGCATTTTTCTCTCGGTGGGAGAGAGTACTACTCTCAAACACCAACAACAAACACTCACTTGTTTTTCAATGCGCTCTTCTTCTGCTGAGGAAATGTTGTGGCTGCGGTGCTCTCTGACAGTACACAGCACACAGATACACATCTGATCCGAGCGACAGAACAGCTCCAGGCCCTTCTCATGCTGGGGGCAGATCTTCCTGTCCAGGTGGCCCGTCTCATCCACCAGCTTGTGTCTCTTGAAGGTGGACGACTCATAATGTGGCTTGACGTGCGTCTCGCAGTAGTAGGCCAGGCACATGAGGCACGACTTAACGGCCTTGTTGCGACGGCCGACGCAGAAATCGCAGAAGGATTCCCGGTGCAAGTAGGGGAAAGGAGTGAGCTCCGGGCGCTGGCGCCGTGGCTCCTGGTTTACGTCAGGCAGATTACGTCTCAGCACGGGCCGTGGTGTGAAGGTTGCGCGGCACTGTGGGCAGCTGTAGACACCCATACTGTCAAACTGGTCCCAATAGACCTTGATGCACTCCAGGCAGTAGGTGTCACCGCAGGGGATGGTGACTGGGTCCCTCAGTGCGTCCACACACAGAGGGCAGTAAGCCTCTGGTGGCAAAGGGAAACTAGAATCAGCCATGATGATGTTGGATGAGACAAATAAGCGACGAACTCTGGGTCGGAATAGTTTTTAGTCAAGTTGTGTCATGGGTGAATCCCCAAACTGTTAATATGAGTAGACTGAGTCTGCCAAGCGATGGAAAGTCAAGTGCTGTTAGTATGAGGTCCGGAGAGAGTCCAACCAGAGGCTCTTGTGATCTTACAGGTCCTTTTCAAACCAGAGACTATGCTGTTCTCTGTTGATATTTAAAGGGAAGGCTTTGTTTCTACTGTAAGCAGTCAGGTGTTGTCTTCCCACAGAACCCCTTTGTCCAGCATCTTAGTGAAAGTACTGATGTATGCAACCATGACGGAATCTGCTTAACAAGCAGGAATTTCAGGTAAACTCACACAGTAAGGTCAAGTTGTCAGCAAAATAAAAACTAATATAGGCTACCCAGAACATGAATGAATAAATCTTATTTAAAGAAGCATCAACAGGTTCCATCATTGGTATACTGCTGTCTGTGGTAGCGTTAACATTTTGTATATTTGCAAAACATGGTTCATCATAACACGTAACTTAAGCACAAAGGTGAACACACAAGACAAGAGTCAAATACCAATTAGTGATTTGATCAGGGAGGACCTCCACTGTCTACTGTTGTTTCACACTAATTTCCCACTAAAACCAATGTTTATGAGGAATGAGGAATTGACTGCACTGGTTAGTATTTTCCAAGCAGGGACACTTAGTCCTTCACACCCTTCAGCTTTCCATTTGACTGAGAGCTGAGTTTCATAGTGGTGCATGATGTCAAAACAGCTTGTTCTGTTTATCCTGTGAACAAAACAAAGAGCATCAGTATCCTTATGTGGGTACCCACAGGATCACATTGAAAACCTGCCTGAAAAACAATGCAAGGTAAAAACACTGCAGTACCAGAGGACAATGCTGAAACCATTGTATTTAAATCTTTAATTTTAGCTTAATTTAAAGACATAATCTGTTGCAAATGGGTACTAAAATACTAAAGGTGAAAGGAAAGGATTGGAAGTAAAGGGTGTTTCATCACTCCTAAATTGATTTAGAAATTGGCTGGTTTCATAAATATAAATGGTCTGAGCTTTATTTACACTGTCTTGAAGCCAGCTGCTATAGGCAATATAACAAATGAGAGGGGTGCCAGGAAATGAAAGAAAGAAAGGTTGAGTCTGGATCTGCCCTTAAAATTATATATCACATTTTGGATGCTGTATACTAATTACTGGAGTATTGTCTTTTCTTTTCCTCCAAAGGATGTGATTCCTTTTCAATAGTTTATAATTAATTTCCTCCTATCCCTCTCAGAAATAATGACATTACAGATTATACTACCATTAGACATTCAATTCATTGATATGAAAACCCCAATGTGATCTGTTAAATAACAATCAAATGTATGAGCCAGGATATTTTATCAGCCACGAGAGGCCGTACTTTTAATCAATTATTGCACTGCTGTAAGTATGAATAAAATATCTATAATTTGGTAGGGTTGAATCAGAGTGAAAATATGATATATATGATAATAATGCAACTATAAATTTTAGTATATCAGTTGATTGTATGATTCTAGGTCCATGTACTGAATAATTATTCACAAAAATAATCCCACTCAGTGGGACAATCAGTGTGTAAAGAGGTCTGCTCTGTTTTCCTGGTCTGATATTCAGTTTGATTGATATGAAGCTGTGAGATGGGATAATCCTTCCTGTAATGTGTCAGCTTTATGTTGTCAGTGCTCTTTGTTGTTTGAAGGGCCACTCTCATCTTGGTCCAGACAAGAGGGCTCTTGTGACAATGACAGTAAGAGAGAAAAAGAGAGAAAGTAAGAAGGTGGGAGAGCAATGGATAGAGGGCATGGCAGATAGCTGTGAGTTGAGTGTAGTGTTATAGAGGGGAGAAAAGGGTCAGAACAGCAAATTCTGGGCAGAATGCAGAGAATTTATTCTTATCTTTATTTACGTAGCACCGCTCCCAAAACAAGGATTACAAAAGGAATATCAGAAGATGAAATATAACAAACATTATATATGGATTCCACAGAGGCAAGTCTGTTCACACAGGCGAGGAGCTAATGAGACTGAATAGACACAAGAGAGGCTGAGTGCCCATGATGTCATTGACTGTGCTAGTCGGTACTCTCTCCCTCCTCCCTCCTCCCCTCCCTCTCTCTTCCAGCCTCTCTGTATCTCTCCATCTCTGTCGTCATTGTGAGAAAGCCTGGGAGTGGCAGGAAGGAGGATAGGCAGAGAAGAAAGAAGAAGAAAGAGGAGGACGACAAAGAGGTCGAGCAGCTGTACGCAAATCAGAATATTCCTAAATATTTACCCAGCAACCTACCATTTACGGCAGCAGGTACACTTTGCTTTCTCTTCTCAGCATCATTATGCCACTAAAACAACAAAGGGGCAATGGACCAGCAGCAAAAAATATGTCTTAGGAGATATTTAACAGTTGATATAACTAGATGTATTATTTCATGCTCCAGTAATGACAAGTAATTGTAATATTTTCTGTCGACATTTTAGACGTATATTTTAATATTAGATTTTCCTAAACACAATCAGTATTCTTCCCAAAAGTACATGTAGTCATGCATGCATCATGTATCTACAGTATTATTTACATACATGCTTCTGTGTGCTAATTGTTTTTATGGTTTAGTGCCGGCAACGATTCTTGAGTGTTGTATTTTTATCCACTCGTGCATCAATTAAATATCACCTCCAAAAATATAAGCTGCTACTTTAAGCATGCATGAAAAATACATTTAGATGCATTTTTTCTGCTATGTGAAATAAAAACAACTACATTTTAATCATTGAATAATTATATTTATAATAATAATAATAATAATAATAATAATATAAAATATTATTTTTCTTTTTAAATGTCTACTTATGAACCATGCTTCTGTCATTGTTTATTACCCAACCTTACTAAATGTACATCCTTACAGAACACACAAGTGCGTGCCAGTGTGTGTGTGTGTGAAAGAGAGAGAGGGGGAGGAGAAGAGAAAGAGAGGAAGCATGTTTGTTCATTCACTTTAAATTGAACAGCAGAGCTAAGTGAATTAAATTGGCAGCTTGAGTAACACTAATATAATGATGGATGTGAAAGTGTGTATCTGCATGGATGTGTGTGGTGTGTGTATGTGAGTGAGTATATGAGAGGGAGAAAGCTAATTTTCACTTAGACTGACTATGATAGTAACTTCTTGGCAGGACAAGCCCCAATCAGCTAATAGAGTCATTATGAATTTGTGTGCGTTCTTTAATTTCACAAAGTATCCTCACAAGGATTAAAAGTAAATGATCATCAACCAGGGTAAGAATGTCTTGTCATCACTTTCTGAAGGTCTATTTCAGGTTTAGGACAATGCAACTGTATGCTACTATTAAGCTGATATGATGAACAGTCCCTCTGGTTGCCTGCACACTGATCAGAAATGCATGTATATACTATGTGTGTGCCTGTGTATCTGTCAGTATGGCTGAGGGCTCAGTGTCTATAGCAGAGGTGGAGACTTCCTTCCAGAAGTTTGCAGTCCATGGAGAAACTAAGACCCGAGGGAAGGAAATGAATGGCAAGAACTTTGCTAAGCTCTGCAAGGACTGCCACATCATCGACGGCAAGAACGTCACCACTACAGATGTTGACATAGTTTTCAGCAAAGTCAAGTAAGATTTCATTCAGGCTCAACCTTCCACAGCTAAAACGCTCATAATGCAGCAACCCTGTCAGTGTAACAAACAGCCAAGAAAAGCAGTAAACTCTGTTTCAGTAGCCTGGCATTGCCAGACTAATTTGCAATTGTGTATTAGTCTGTAACCTCTCAGTTCATTTTCGATTTCCAAGGGATGGTATTGACGGGCGGAGACAACCAATCAGAGCAACGAAACGTGGTCCTGTCAGAAGTACGCAAATACATATTTCTTATCAACATAAAGTTTAAGTGCAGTTTTTTATTCTTCTTTTAGAGAAAATTTACCGTCCAGGCTGTTTAATACTGCCACTGAAGCTGGCCGTGGAACACAGCAGCCATCTTGGATTTTTACAAAGATGCCTGAACGGCGCTCCTCTGTCAGTCATTGTATTATTATCATACTATATAAATGATTGTGATTGGTTCGTCCGATAAAATGGCAAGGAAATCAGTTTGAATGGGAGAGGGGCCAGACGAGCAAATGAACATGAGCTCGCAGATTCGTCTGGTTCCCAGGCTACTGTTTCAGCATGTTGCAGACATCAGTATCAACTGCACAAAACCATGAGAGTCAGTAATCATTGTATGGTTATTGAAACAAATTCATATATGCTAATCAATTAATTAATTAATACTAAACATAGTACATAATAAAGTACAGCTGAGGCTGATGGGAAAGTTTTGCAGTTATTCAGTCATAAACCAAAAGAGGCCAGCAGGAATGGTTTAGTCTGTTTTTAACAAACAAAAGGAAGTTCAAAAGCTTACTGGATAGTGCAACAGACAGAAAATCAAAAAGGCAACATAAGTAAGTCAATATCCAGAGCAGGCAGGTGAAGGAACAGGTCCCAGGAAAAACAGCTGCATTGCTACCAACCAGATTGAGACAGCTTGCTTTTTAATATAGATAAGGTATAATATAAAATAAGCACATGACATTATTTGGATAATTTGTTACTTTCCTCAGAAAACCTTTGGCAACACTGTGTGTTTCCTCAGGGCAAAGTCATCTCGTGTAATCACATTTGAGCAGTTCAACCAGGCCCTGACAGAGTTGGCTCCCAAACGTTTTAAAGGCAAAAGCAAAGAGGAGGCGCTTCAGCAGCTCTATGGTCTCATTGTTGGTAAGGAGCCTGCCAACATCGGAGTCACTGTGAGTATTTCCTCAGTTATAACCACAACACACTCACCTTTCACCAACCTCAAACGTGCAAAATCCAGGGAATGCACTTATGGACTCGTGCAGTTATATTTTGTCGTGTGCTGATTGGCCATCACCATACAAACGATACGTTATTATGTTTACACTTTAAAATGGATAGCTCAGATTTAATGTAGAGAACACTGAAGTTTATGTTAAGCTTTATGTTAAGATATGTTTGAAGTTGGTTAATGTTGGGGTAAGAACTTAGAACTTCAATTGTTCTTTGAGTGTCCTAACAATGTTTTCATGTATCTATTTGTTTTATTTGCTAAATCTGATTTATGTGCCATGACCATTGTTTAGACCCAAAATAATTATTAAAAATGTACATGCATTAATGTCTGCCATAGTGTTATTCTTGATGGTGCCAAAGAAATTTCAATTCAGTGTATTGTGGCTTTAAACTGACATTATATTCATAGAAGTGTTTTGAGAGCAATTGAGAGCTGAGGAGAAAGTAAAGTAAGCAAAGCAGAGGAGATAAAATATGTTTGTATATGTTCTCATCTGGATGAGCAAAGGAGTTAAATGACTGCGTCTTTGTTATATCAGTTACATTTTCAATTTCAATTCAATTTTCTATTGTTTTTAGAAAGTGGCAAAGGCAGCAGCAGTGGACAGACTAACCGATGCTGCAAAGTACACTGGAGCACACAAGGAGCGGTTTGACGAGTCGGGCAAAGGAAAAGGAAAGGCCGGGCGTGAGGACATCCCAGACACCAGTGGCTATGTGGGTGCTTACAAGGGCAGCGGCACTTATGATGACAAAGTGAAAGAAGCATAATTCTTCTGACAGATTATGAAAAGTTTGTGTCATCAATAACATGAATTAGTTTCAAAAGCAACATAAATTCATTGGCTACTCCATTTATGGAAACAAAACAAATATGTTGTATATGTCCTGTGGGCTTTTTGGACCATGAAAAAAACAATTAAAGATAAAAACATATAATAATAGTAATATTATTATAATAGTTATATTATAATAGTTTCAAGGTTTTAACAAGTGACAACCTAAAGAAACTATTTCCTGAAAATAATCAAAAGATAATGAAAATACTTAGCTGCAGTAAGTACAGAAATGTTTAATGGATCGTAGCATGAACAACTGATTGTGCTCTGTATATTTCCAGTGATTTTACAGGGAACAAAAGATAAAACTCTATTTGTAGCCAACATGCTTTTAAAAAACTAACTCTGCTTTGTACTGTAGTGTATCACTGTGCCTTGCTATTGATGTAGCCGCTAGAAAGAATGTTCTGATCCATTGATGCAATTATTAGCTGATTTCAAGAAATGACACTATGTCAGAAGTCACTCGTTCACTTGCTCAGCTTATCACTTTATATTTCAGTGCCTTTTGCTACATGACCAATCAGTACCCATTATTATTCTTTTCATAGAATTCTATTTACAAGTACAGTATGAAAGAAAATGTAACAACCAGTGAAGAACACAGAATTATACTGTACTGATGGAGCTAGCGGGACAGGATACCTTTACATTGTCTTTATTCCTTATGTCTTCCTTACTGACAACATTATGCTGTGATTCTTAATGCTCATTTACAATAATTTATATACTGTTTATATATATATATGACAGTTTACGTGGATATACTGTCCATTATAATATTTTACTTTATTTTACATAGTGTAAAGTACAGTAGGCAATTTTAAGGGGGGATGAAGGGGGATGCCATCTCCTTTGTTAGCAAAATTACCAAAATGCATCCCCCTTGTTAACCTGCCATCCCCCGTCCCCCTAGTAGCAGAGAAATTGCAGTCATGTTGGGCACCAAACCAGACTAAAGCTGAGCAAAAATTGCTAGAGGAAACAAATTGAACAAACGTGACAGATGTTGAAGGACTGTTAGGGTGCAAGAACTAGTTACTGCGTGAGAGAGTTTGTGTTATTATTGTGCGCAAGAGAGGATGAGTTACCGTGCGGGAGAGGTAGAAGGTGCACGAGAGAGACAAAGTCATTAGTACGCAAGAGAGGATGAGGGGTGCACTCCAATCGACCCATCCCCCCTGTCAAACAAACACAAACCCTCGCCTCCTGCTTGATGCTGCAATGTAACATCATAACATCAACAGAAGAAAATTAAAAATATTTTGTTTTAGATTGAGCTTTAGACACAGTGCTGTGTGGTATCTAAGCAATTGTACAATTTAATCATTGTGTTATGATGCATATGGTACTTACTTGTCTGCTCCATCTATGCAACCCATAACTCTTTCAGGAGTTAAATCTTTTTTCTTTTTTTTTTTACTGACAACAGTCTGGATCCTGTCACAATTTTTTATTCATGAGCTTATATAAAAGAGTACATGAAAAAACATTTCCCTTTAAAGTATGGTAATGAAGGTTACGGACAATAACACTTATCTATTTCACAACATAAAGAGTCCTTGTAGAACAATAAACACTCAGTATACACTCATCCTGCCATCTGGACCCTCCTTGTAATGTGACACTGATGGTATTTATGGAGGATTCATAGGAGGCATTTTAACAATGCTTATTGTATGGTGTTCATGTTTCAAGATAGCTTTCCTCCCCAATATCTCACACTATAGGCCTGAGCTGATAAGCATCACCTGGGTTTTGTGTGTATACTGTCATTGAATTTCATAATACAGAGCCTGTATTCTTTGCACTGTCATGCTTAACTCATGATTCCCTGTAATCACTGAGATCTCAATACATAATGAAGAAATAATCGTATAAATTAATACCATGTTGTAGAAGGTTTGTGGAGTAATCATTTGTGTTTTTTGTATACATATCACCTATTTAAATGCAACGTTGGTTATCTGAGGAGAAACTTCTTTTGTTAACAACATTTAAACCTGCATGAACTGCTTTTTGTGTCACAATAAGGTGTAAACACAACACTGACATAATATCACATTATCATTGATATGGTTACACATTCAGCATATTTGGAACAACATTATCATTCATTTGGAGTCGTGTTTATGGTCACTCTCCTTTTTTCTCTCTCTCGACCTTGTGTCTTTACATCAGCTTTTCACTGAGATCAACTGTCTGCTGCATCTGGAAACAATGCAAATGAAAGTGGTGAGAGGGAATTAAGACAGGAAAGTTGCGGGTTAGAAGTTAAAGTTAGAAGATGCTAAAAAGCTCCATAGGGGAATTGTATAGGGCAGGTGATAATTATCTGTGGGTTGGAACCTCTTCATTTTCGATGTCGGCGTTATCAAAGGGTGCGACAACCAATCAGAGCAACACAATGCTGTCCTGTCGTAGGATACTTCCTGTCTGAAGTATGGCAAACACATATTTCTTATCAACATAAAGTTTAAGTGCAGTTCTTTGTTATTCTTTTAGAGAAAATATACCGTCCAGGTCGTTTAATACTGCCACTGTAGCCGGCCGTGGAACGCTCCGCATTGGTGGCAGCCATCTTGGTTATTTACAAAGATGCCTCAACGGCACTCTTCTCTGTCAATCATCATATTAAACCCGCGTCAAACTTGATACGCTTGCTATTGGCTCGCCACATACCAGTACTGGGGAAATCTGTCTGAATGGGAGAGGGGCCAGACGCATCTGCCAGAGCAAATAAAACATGAGCTCGCAGATTTGTCTGGTTCCAGGCTATGTGGTTTCATCACTATGCGCGAAACCTTTTACATTACATATAGTCATCTGATCTGTTGCTAATACAAAAAATATAGCAGCTTTAGACACAGTGTTGGGACATCCAGAATTAGAATGGATTTCCCTTTTACAATGTACAAGACACACAAACCATTGCCGGTCTACCATAGCACAATTAAGTAAAAATAAGATATAAAAGAGATATAATTAGAATATTTATACTTTGAGAACAAAGGCATTTATTTTTTAGGAGTCTTACAGAAAATCACAATTCAAACCTACTAAACTACATATTGTGAGACAGGTGAGGTTATGGTGATGTGATTAAAGGCACGGTATTAGAGAACTATAATGTCTTAATTCCAGATAATAAGGTACACTGTGGATCATTTAGCTCCTATGAGCTACGAATGTCTTTACTGCTCATAAAGACTAGTGTCAATAGACAACTCAACACTTTTCATTTCAAACTGCCTCCTAATGGTCCAACCACGATTTACAGAAAGACATACAGAAACTAAACATCAGTATAAACTAAACTAAACTTCTTTGACCCAGTGTCATCAGTTTCCAATAGAGGGACAGGTGCAAAGGGATAATGCAGCAGGCTTATCATAGACAACAAACTGAGCGATCCTATCACCCAACCTGACACCTCTGACCTTATAACCAATGTATACACACAGGCTCTATAAGATACAATCTTTAGGAGATTTTGCTATACACTGGGGAACTTATCAGGACGGTCCCTGCGGAAACCTGCCCTCACAGGTCACACACAGCTTGTGGAGTACAAGGTTGAAAGTGTGTATGGGAGGGGAAATAAATTAGGAAAGAAGACTGTTCGCCAACTCTCTCCTCCCACTTGGAAATAATAATGACATGAAAAACTCTGACAAGCTGTCGTTGTGCATCTTAGTTCAAGACCCTAAGAACGTCAGTATTTGTATATTTTCTTACCATTTATTGTTTATCGCTATTGCTGGTGGTTTAAACGCTGGACTATAAGATCTTACGTGGCGACAGATTGAAAAGGATATTCTCCGCTGGACTGCAGTGAGTCAAGACATTTTTTACTAACTTAAGAGAAATACAAAGCCAAATCTCAATTCTCTTACATGCTTTGTGGCAGTTTTATGCAGTTTCATGACATTAAAACCAACTGTATTTTAGTCTTTTTTTTCCCAGCCTGTTTACATCATTTTACACAGATGGATACAGTTTGTCCACAAAAAGTTCAACATGCACAAAATAGTGTTCACCAGTATAATGAAAGCTTAACTTTTTTACTTTGATATGAGACTATTAATTAAGTTAGTTTTTGAACCTGTGAAGTAATTTTGTCAGATATACAATTAACGAAAGATGATAAAATAAAACAAAATGTAAATAAAAATTACAACTTATGCTTATAACTTGATAAAAACAAAATGTTGTACTGACTTTAATCAGTTACTGCTCTGTATGACTAAAGAACATCAAATTCCAGGTTCATCCTACACAGTCTTTTGTTATTTAAAATAAAAACTGAATGTAAAGAAATACTTTCAGCAATGTTCATTCTCACAAACTTTTCTAAATTTTGTCTGCAGACATTTCATTGTGTTGTGAGATGAGAGCTATAGCATGCATTGTGTTCGTCCTTGGCCTGCTGTGGGAGAATGTGAGAGCTGAAAACACTATCAGCAACCTACAAATGTCAGCAGGTAAACCAAACTGTTGTTCAACTATTATTCTGAGTACAAGTTCATATGGTGAAAAGGGGCTAAAGGCATGTTGGTTAGGAGGGTATGTTGTGGATAGGTAACAAAGACTCTTGATCAGAGAGTGAGTGTGACATCTCTTTGTTTTAACCAAACAAATAAAAAAGCAGCTGATTTCAAGATCGATCACTCTTCTTTCCTTCCTTACACATTTGTAGTAGCGTGGAAGGGGGAGCTTCCATGCAGAAAGTGGGACTGTGAGTGTGCCTTCAAGCGCCAGCGAGGCTGCTGCTGTGCCACCCCTGACCTCCAAGAAGTGGAGGATCAAATCTTTGCGAGAGTGATGGATCTGTCGACGAGCATGTCTCAGCTGGGTGGCAGCATCCTTGAAGTCATAGGTATTCAGGAACATTGAAACTGTTAGAAATAGTCCACAGAATCAATAAAATCCATATTCATGTGATTATAGCTGTTAATGAAACAATTTGTGTTGTTTTGAGTCTATTATTAATTTGCCCATACTGAAGCAAAATTGGATGCTGACAAAACAATCCCACATCTAGGTATTGCAGATGTAAAAAATTTCATTTTTTCTGAGCACTTCAAAGATGTTTTGTCCATGTTTGCTTTATAATTGAGATTTAAAGTATTTTTTTAAAATCCAACCTGAATGAAAAGTCCTTGTCTGATAATCAGACTGAGTTGCCATTTTTCATTCACTTTCATTCATTCATCCTGATATTGTGTTTTTGTTAGCCCATTTCTTATTGGGATGGCACTTGAGAAGTCTTCAAACTGCTAAAAAAAAGGTTCATTTTGACCATCTACAACGCCAGCTGAGCAAACTTCATTTGGTGATGAAGATCATGTGATATTATCAAAACCTCCAGCATAGCTTGACCTTAAGGTGATATTGATCTGTCTTCTGTGGGAGACACATCTGACAATAATAACATGAGAGTGTATTTTTCCTGTCCTGTTTGCCTGTCTCAGGAGGGATAAGGGTTGCGTTCACAGCCTCCATGAGCCGCAGAACAAACTGCTTTGGACCTTTCACCAGGAACAGGCCCATCCCTTATGATGTCATCGCCCTCAACCATGGAAGTGGATATAACCGTGCCCTGGGTAAGTGCACACAAGCAGAAATTTCAACACCATTTAAAAGTGTTGTCCAACCATGATTCATGTGATGGCAGGATTTCTTTCTGAATGATTGGCAACTTTAACCACAGATGAGTAGCGAAATTATCTGCTTTAACATTTGTTTGGAACTGTAACTTTAACACATTAATGTGCTTTGTGCAGTTTACTGTTGTCACATAACACCTTTTTAAAAAGTGTAATCATTTCATTGGAATTTCTTCTCTGTTTATCTCTGACATTTGAAACCAAATTCATTCATTCAAAAAAAAATTAAAAAAATGAAATGCTATTCATTCCAGGTATATTCACAGCTCCTCATTCCGGACTGTACTCCTTCTCCTTCTCGGTCTACTCGAAGGTGGGTGGGGAAGGTGAGAGGATGTACTACAAGGTGCAGCTCATGAGAAACATGGAGATGGTGGCATCCACTTGGGAAGACAACAGAGAGGACTCTGAAGACAGCAGCTCCCAGACAGTGCTGCTGTCACTGCAGCAGGGAGGCCAGGTCTATGTGGAGCTGCTGAACGGCAGGCAGTTATGTGGGAACGTCGAGGGGCTTAACACCTTCTCTGGCTCCTTGATTTACCCCACACTGGCCTAATATTGATTTATTTGACTGTGGTCTACTATGCCTGCATGATCCAAAGCTTACATGTGTTTACTATTTTGTTTCTCAAAAGTAAAGCTGGAATTAACACATGACAATAAAGATGAAGATGAAATACATCATTTGAAGCATGCCAACGCCTTATATGTAACAGCACTGTGTGTACTTTATTTTTTTAGAACTTTAAAGGTGCAGTAGGTAAGATTGAGAAGAGACTGGACTTCCCCCTCCCTCTGAACACTGAATCAGTTTTATTACTGTTATTGTTAACCTCCTGAGTCATTTGTCAAAACTTTTAGTCAGGAATGTGATGGTTGCACCACTGCAGACAGAGAGAAAGAAAGCATTATTTATGCAAGGGGCATATTAGCTTCCATATAATCTTCAAAATAGTCCTTTTTCACATTTCACATAATATACTTAAATATTTGTCCTGCCATTAATTCCAGTTATGTTGATGTGAATCACATTTAATTACTCAACAGCAAAGTTTACATTACTTTCTGTTATTCAGCCCGGCTCTGTTAAAGGTGCCTTCCAACAACTATTACAGGTGACTACAATAGACTGTTGTTTAATAAGCAGCCTGCCAACAGTTTGGAGGTATTTAGTGCACATCAACAACTAGTTGTGGTTACTTAGCTCCTGCTCACTGCACACAGCAGCACTCCACTGTTAAGTTGTGAGGCTCACACACTTTTCAACTCTGAACAAAATCCAGGTGATTCTTCAATGTCTTATCAGTTGCCAACTAAGAAGATGCAACATGTAAATAAGGCAAATCTGGATTAAAAATTCACACCCAACACATGGTTGACATCTGTGTACAGCCTTGTACCTTTAACTTTTAAGACATTTGAAAATGCTCCAACAGCCAGTCACTTAACACGGTCTATGCAAAAATTGAAAAGGAACCTGTAGAAGCCTGGCCGCCCAGTATATTCCCTGCCACTCTGTTACTTGGATGATGGGGTTGACTGCTAGTAATGGAGATGTTAGTGCTGCTTCAGTTTTAGGTATTAGCCCTTAGTGTAGGTACTGTAAGTGAATAAAACATTACACAAAGAAATTAGAGCATACACCCAGCATCATTGCATTAAGCAGTTTAATGACTAGTATTCAATTAGCAAAAGCAGGAATTTGTGCCTGTTTTTTCAACAAATTTCAACAACACAAATCTCAAAAATGTCTCTCAAAAAATATACATAGTAATGAATAATGTATTGCTGGAAATATGTGTAAAGCATGAGCCCACAATAATCACACAAACCCTAAGCATTAAGTTAGGGATTGTAGAGAATGTTTAGCTATGTCATATCTCATTTGATTAATTCAGTTGTGACAAAAGAATTAGAAGGTTGAAAATTGGCAGAAATGTTTTTCCACTAGTTGGAGAACCACTGGACTGCACAACTTTGCAGTTCAGTTCGCTCCTAACCCCTGCACTCTCCAAGACATAGACAACTTCACAATCATTCAGACCTTGAATTTTACCTTGATCATTTTGAGTTATTTTGAACACCTCATAGGGTGGGATGAGCACTTCTTTCTCTTCTACAACAACTGAATAACCTTTCAAAAAAGCACCTGAACAGGTCTTAATTTTAAAGCAGGTCTTGTTACCAAAATCTGTCATGTCTGTTCTGTAAGAGCTGGAGGCAAAGGTACCAAACCGGATCATTTGGTTGACATTGCCAGTAAAAACATTATTTGTTCGCCTGTAAGTAGTGTGACAGAAAGATTTTCTATTCAAGATCTGTATGGCAGATGTCAGCAGGAAATGTAAAGAGTGGAATTGGAATGAGGAGCCATACCTGCTCCCTTGTGTCCGGACTGCTTCATTGAACTTCTGGTACAATTTGTCAGATGTATAAACACAGATTGCTTGTATGTGGTCATTGGTTAGAGCCTCATCCCCTGTCTCTATTTTCTTCTTTTCAGCACAGCTTTCTGCCTCATTCCAGGCATCTCTAAATGATGCCTTTTCTTCCTCAAAGTATTTGGACTTGACTAAAGTCATCATTGTTTCATCACAGCTAGAGTACATGTCATCAACAGCATCATCAACCATGCTCAATGGGATCTAAAAGGGTAAAAAAGAAAAATATGATCTTACAGTAGACCCAACCCATCAAAACCCCAAGTAACACTGCAGCTATAATACTTAAGCCAATACTTGCACAATGGCACTCTTAGTTCCAGCAACAATCACATTCAAATATCTTAATTCTTACAATAAAGAATATATAATCAACAGAAGAACAATATGTTTACCCATGAAACGAATGTTTAGTGCAAAATACAGGTTCTGTTGATTATAAATAGACCCTCAACCTGTTTGATTACAGAAAGAGGATCAATCAAAAATCTAAATGAATGCAGTGGCCTTGGTTAAAATCCGACCCACGGCCCTTTGCTGCATGTTTCCTCTCCTCTCCCTACCCTCTGTTGCTGTTAATACTTTCTTTTTTTTAAAGCAGAAAAAAAAGGAAAAAACACTTATGTTAAAAGTTTATAAACCGAAGACTTCCACAAGAATCACAGTATCGAAGAATCACGCAAGATTTTATCTTAGGGAACTGACCTCTAAATTAAGAGCATTTATTGTTAAACTCTTTCTGATGTGTGGTTGTTCACACAATTATGTGTGAGCAACCTGTTCAAAGTAATTGTAATAGTTTGCTGTTAACATTTAGGGAACTTTCACATGCTGTACTCACCGTCATTGAGTCAACAGGCTGCATCCAGCAAAGGAGCAGACTCAGTGAAGCAAAGATTAGCATGTTACCCTTCATCACTGCAGTCAGGAAAAAGGTCCCTAAATCTGCAAACATACACAAAACAAGTCAACAACAATGAACTGCATCACAGTGTGTACTAGTTACACAAATATAGTAAAACACTGGCATGGTTAATACTAAAACTATTTTAGAAACGTGAAAAAATGTATGATAGTCAAAAGTTGATTTGAAAGCTCAACTCACCAGTCTTCAGGATGAAAAGATGTTGCACACTATGTGAACCTCTCAGGTCAAAGGTTTTGATCAGACAACTGGTGCTCAGATCAACACTATATATACCTTGTCTTTGTGGCCAGACACATGCACAATTTGCACGTTCACTGTATAGAAGTATGTGGGCGGACTACTTGAATGTAGTAAAGCATGTGATGTGTGCTTGTAAATGAGTGTGTGTGTAACATAGGTGTTTGTGTGTTGTGCATCTATGCTTCACACATTATTTCACACTCTAGCCACGCAGATGACGTTCTGCACCCCCCTTTGCAGTCAAAAAATAAGGTATGTCTCGTACATGGGAAGATTCTTCAAAGCAAGTCATGTAATTGTCGATTCACTCACTGTGACATTATTAGAGGTATGACTGGCAAAACTATGATATAAACTAGAAAGGTGCAATATCACATAAAAGCTGGCTTGTAGCTCGTAGAGAAGTACTGACCCCAATTTTGTGGCCCTGGCTGCTTGTTTAGACACCCAACAACCTGCACACAGGCTGCCAGCTTTTCCTTATCTTTATGAAATATGTATTTCTGTATGTATTTTGCACTTATTTCATCAAAGAAGCATACAAAAAAAAAAAAGAAAATTTTGGACACACATAGTGGGCGGGCCCTGAAACAAGCCCAGACTATCAAATCCCTTTGATGGCCCTAAGAAAAGAGTTTTTTCTCTTTATTTGCCATCTTCTTCCAGGAGCTGGGGTTGGATGTAGAAACCAGTCTGCCACATAACGCAAAATCAACTGAGGAACATACTTGAATTTAACTTCAAAAAACAATAACAAGTCTTTTAATGTCACATAAAATAGTTCCAATGAATATGAAATGTCAAAAAGTGCACATCTGTCAAAAATCAAAATTTATTATAAAAAGGCGCCCTCTGGTGGATTTGTCCAGGCGGTGCACTTCAGCCACCGAGAGTCAATGTGGTGACTTCCTGACAAGGCCATACATTTCCATTGAAATTTCCCAACAAAAGCCCTACATTCCTTATTGTTAGTAACAGCTCAACTGAAAAAGCAAATCAATGAGAAATCTAGTAGAAACAATCTATATAATAACTAATACTCTGTCCTGAGCATTTGGGCTTAAAGTAAATTAAACTTCAGCAGACTTCAGACAGGAGCAGACCTCAAATGGGAAACAAAAGATTTATCTGTTTTTTATTGCAAATTTTGCCTCAACATGTTCAGCAAATAAAATATAGTCAATATTTTTCTTTTCAATTTAAAATACAACAATTAAATCCTATGGAAGCCCATTTCTGCCACTGTGATGAGAAAAAAAAAAGATCCTGTAAGTCATTATTATGATTTAGTAACTTATAATTATGAAATAGTATCTCATAACTAGAAAATTTCAGATTGAAATTTTTGGAGTGGGCCGGCAGGGCGAGGATGCTCACCGAACCCTGTATCATTTCAGATTACCGAGCTCTACGTGCAATAAGTTCCAAAAACTAGTGTGGAGCTCGTAATTATGAAAAAGAATTAAGTCGGTCAATAGATGTCATACACCACCTGGTGGTCATTAGTGGGATTTCGCCACACTTCTCCTCCCACAGTTTTGAAAGCACATACGCAAAAAATATATTAAATGTGCAGCTCGATCTCGAGTCGATGGCTATTACTCTTATAAGAAATTGGCCAAACAGTGTTCACCATACTTTGCTGTAGAAGAATGATTCAACATTTGAGTGATTCTTTAGGTGTCGGATTGGATTCATGAAAGTTAAAGTTTCAAAGGTTTCTCCTCAGCTTATTCTGTGTTACAGAACAGGACAGAGTCCTGTTTTTTTTTTTAACTGTTCATGAAGCAAACATGAAACATGAATTATCACCAGGTGGTGTGTGACATCGATTGACCGACTTAATTCTTGTCATAATTACAAGCGCCACACTTTTTTTGGAACTTAATGCTCATAGAGCTTGGTTATCAGAAATGATACAGGTTCAGTGAGTGTCTTCGCCGTGCCAGCCAACTCCAAAAAATTTCAATGTGAAATTTTCTAGTTCATCCTGATATTGTGTTTTTGTTAGCCCATTTCTTATTGGGATGGCACTTGAGAAAGTCCTCAAACTGCTAAAAAAAAGGTTCATTTTGACCATCTACAACGCCAACTGAGCAAACTTCATTTGGTGATGAAGATCATGTGATATTGTCAAAACCTCCAGCATATTTTAACCTCAAGGTGATATTGATCTGTCTTCTGTTGAAGATACATCTGACAATATTAACATGAGAGTGTATTTTTCCTGTCCTGTTTGCCTGTCTCAGGAGGGATAAGGGTTGCGTTCACAGCCTCCATGAGCCGCAGAACAAACTGCTTTGGACCTTTCACCAGGAACAGGCCCATCCCTTATGATGTCATCGCCCTCAACCATGGAAGTGGATATAACCGTGCCCTGGGTAAGTGCACACAAGCAGAAATTTCAACACCATTTAAAAGTGTTGTCCAACCATGATTCATGTGATGGCAGGATTTCTTTCTGAATGATTGACAACTTTAACCACAGATGAGTAGCGAAATTATCTGCTTTAACATTTGTTTGGAACTGTAACTTTAACACATTAATGTGCTTTGTGCAGTTTACTGTTGTCACATAACACCTTTTTAAAAAGTGTAATCATTTCATTGGAATTTCTTCTCTGTTTATCTCTGACATTTGAAACCATGACAGTGCAAAGGTGCCTAGTGCAAATTCGTTCAAAAAAATAAAAAAAATTAAATGCTATTCATTCCAGGTATATTCACAGCTCCTCATTCCGGACTGCATGATCCAAAGCTTACATGTGTTTATTATTTTGTTTCTCAAAAGTAAAGCTGGAATTAACACATGACAATAAAGATGAAGATGAAATACATCATTTGAAGCATGCCAATGCCTTATATGTAACAGCACTGTGTGTACTTTATTTTTTTAGAACTTTAAAGGTGCAGTAGGTAAGATTGAGAAGAGACTGGACTTCCCCCTCCCTCTGAACACTGAATCAGTTTTATTACTGTTATTGTTAACCTCCTGAGTTTAATTAATTACTCAACAGCAAAGTTTACATTACCTTCTGATATTCAGCCCGGCTCTGTTAAAGGTGCCTTCCAACAACTATTACAGGTGACTACAATAGACTGTTGTTTAATAAGCAGCCTGCCAACAGTTTGGAGGTATTTAGTGAACATCAATAACTAGTTGTGGTTACTTAGCTCCTGCTCACTGCACACAGCAGCACTCCACTGTTAAGTTGTGAGGCTCACACACTTTTCAACTCTGAACAAAATCCAGGTGATTCTTCAATGTCTTCTCAGTTGCCAACTAAGAAGATGCAACATGTTTTAAAACATTTGAAAATGCTCCAACAGCCAGTCACTTAACACGGTCTATGCAAAAATTGAAAAGGAACCTGTAGAAGCCTGGCCGTCCAGTATATTCCCTGCCACTCTGTTACTTGGATGATGGGGTTGACTGTTAGTAATGGAGATGTTAGAGCTGCTTCAGTTTTAGGTATTAGCCCTTAGTGTAGGTACTGTAAGTGAATAAAACATTACACAAAGAAATTAGAGCATACACCCAGCATCATTGCATTAAGCAGTTTAATGACTAGTATTCAATTAGCAAAAGCAGGAATTTGTGCATTTTTTTCAACAAATTTCAACAACACAAATCTCAAAAATGTCTCTCGAAAAATATACATAGTAATGAATAATGTATTGCTGGGAAAGTGTGTAAAGCATGAGCCCACAATGATCACACAAACCCTAAGCATTAAGTTAGGGATTGTAGAGAATGTTTAGCTATGTTATATTTCATTTAATTAATTCAGTTTTGACAAAAGAGTTAGAAGGTTTCAAAATGGCAGAAATGTTTTTCCACTAGTTGGAGAACCACTGGACTCATGGGTGCACAACTTTGCAGTTCATTTTGCTCCTAACCCCTGCACTCTCCAAGACATAGACAACTTCACAATCATTCAGACCTTGAATTTTACCTTGACCTTTAATTATCTGAGTTATTTTGAACACCTCATAGGGTGGGATGAGCACTTCTTCCTCTTCTACATAAAATGAATAATCTTTCAAAAAAGCACCTGAACAGGTCTTAATTTTAAAGCAGGTCTTGTTACCAAAATCTGTCAGGTCTGTTCTGTAAGAGCTGGAGGCAAAGGTACCAAACCGGATCATTTGGTTGACATTGCCAGTAAAAACATTATTTGTTCGCCTGTGAGTAGTGTGACAGTAGGAATTTCTATTCAAGATCTGTATGGCAGATGTCAGCAGGAAATGTAAAGAGTGGAATTGGAATGAGGAGCCATAGATGCTCCTTTGTGTCCGGACTGCTTCATTGAACTTCTGGTACAAGTCGTTAGATGTATAAGCACAGATTGCTTGCATGTGGTCATTGGTTAGAGCCTCAGCCCCTGTCTCTATTATCTTGTTTTCAGCACAGCGTTCTGCCTTATTCCAGGCATCATTAAATAATGCCTTTTCTTCCTCAAAGTATTTGTACTTGACTAAATTCATCATTGTTTCATTACAGCCAGAGTACATGTCATCAACAGCATCATCAACCATGCTCAATGGGATGTCCTGGTTGGCGTCTCGCAGAGTGAAGTTGAAACGGATCTAAAAGGGTAAAAAAGAAGAAGATGATCTTACAGTAGACCCAACCCATCAAAACCCCAAGTAACACTGCAGCTATAATACTTAAGCCAATACTTGCACAATGTCACTCTTAGTTCCAGCAACAATCACATTCAAATATCTTTAATCTTACAATAAAGAATATATAATTAACAGAAGAACAATATGTTTACCCATGAAACAAATGTTAAGTGCAAAATACAGGTTCTGTTTATGTTAACTAGACCCTCAACCTGTTTGATTACAGAAGGAGGATCAATCAAAAATCTAAATGAATGCAGTGGCCTTGGTTAAAGTCCGACTCACGGCCCTTTGCTGCGTGTTTCCTCTCCTCTCCCTACCCTCTGTTGCTATTAATACTTTTTTTTTAAAGCAGAAAAAAAAAACACTAATGTTAAAAGTTAATAAACCAAAGACTTCCACAAGAATCAGAGAATCCAAGTATCATGCAAGATTTCATCTTAGGGAACTGACCTCTAAATTAAGAGCATGTATTGTTAAACTCTTTCTGATGTGTGGTTGTTCACACAATTATGTGTGAGCAACCTGTTCAAAGTAATTGTAATAGTTTGCTGTTAACATTTAGGGAACTTTCACATGCTGTACTCACCGTCATTGAGTCAACAGGCTGCATCCAGCAAAGGAGCAGACTCAGTGAAGCAAAGATTAGCATGTTACCCTTCATCACTGCAGTCAGGAAAAAGGTCCCTAAATCTGCACACATCAAAAAAATCAAGTCAACAACAATGAACTGCGTCACAGTGTGTACTAGTTACACAAATATAGTAAAACACTGACAATTTAAACACTAAAACTACTTCAGAAATGTGAAAAAAATGTATGATAGTCAAATAAGAAAGCTCAACTCACCAGTCTTCGGGATGAAAAGATGTTGCACACTATGTGAACCTCTCAGGTCAAAGGTTTTGATCAGACAACCGATCCTCAGCATGTGCTCAGGACTCATGGTCAACTATATTTATACACCTTGCCTTTGTGGTCAGACACATATACAATTGCTTCACACATTATTTCACACTCTACCCACACATGATGTTTTGCATCCCCCTTTGCAGTCACAAAATAGGGTCTGTCTCCTACATTGGAAAATTCTTTTAAGCAAATAATTTTTGACTTACTCTCTGTGACATTATTAGAGATATGACTGCCAAAACTATGATATTTACTAGAAAGGTGCAATATCACATAAAAGCTGCAGAAGGACCTTTCTTGGGAATGTTAGAAGAAGTATCAACCAGACACCAGAACAGCTTCTTCCCACAGGCCGTTACTCTCATTATTTTTATTTATAATTATACATACATACATACATACATACACTCCGCCTACCTCATGTTTATAAAGTATCCTGTAACAATCTCTCCATATTTATCCAGGCATCTTTGCACTCTACATCATGACATTATTTCTCCACTTCATTGTCATTGTTGTTGTGTTCATATAAATACTTTGTATATATATTTATTTTTATATTTGGAAATAGCAGTTAAATGTTGATGCTTACCTTTGTTGTCCTTGTTTTTTTGTTTATTTGTTTATTTCTGTGTATCTACGTTGAGAGCAATGGAAAAACTTGTATGTGTACGCATTCATGGCCAATAAAGCTGATTCTGATTTTGAACTGTCAATATGTTCAACTCCCTTAAAGTTTCATTTGTTAATCACAAACCCAAAGAAAAATTTGAACTTACTTGACGTTTTATTTTTTGGTCTGTATTGTGCCTGTTTTAATTGCATTGCATAAAGACGTGAAATTACAAAGTACTTTTTCTTGAGTATTGGACTGAAGTGCATGTACCACCGCTGACAGTGGAATTTCACCCCTCTACTTTACAAGGGTGAATTTTTTACACTGCTCCATTTATCCAATGGCTGTAGATGTAGAATGAGGTTTTACAAAAACCTACAATGAGCTCATAAATATGTTTCACTACTATGATTATAAGCAAGCTGGCAGTATATGGTGCAATCAAATAAGCCACAAAATCTAAAGTTAACAAGTTACAGTTGTGATCACATGCGATCTCCTCAGTCACTAGGTGCAGGCATTTAACTAACTAATTAACTAAAATAAAATAAAAACTGTGAACCACATCTTCATAATGAGTTCCTAGTGATTAATCATTGATTGGTGAATCCCTTAATGACTTTAAGTGTGGAAATGTGTCATTTCTCTGAAGCTGTTGCAGAGGTCATTTATCTGGTAAAAACAACCACATTTCCTGTGAACCACAAGCATACCCACACACACGCAATACATACACACACACACACAATATTGTGTATGTGCATCTGTTCTCCAATTTTCAGGCTGTGATGGTTGCACCGTTATCTACAGAAGACAGAGAAACTTGCATTTGCTACAGAATAAGTAGTTTATTTGCTCACCAAGCCAGACTTCTTTTACCATTCACTTCTTTTTTCCTCTCACTTTTTTTTTTCATGCATTGAGAGTACCCGTCCATACAAGAGAAGATGGCTGATTAAATCAATTTGCTGGACTGAGAGAACTCTGGAGGCCCCCGTTTTGTCATCGATGCATTCCTTTGTCCAGACATTATATCAAAATATACTTCATGAGTTGGAAAATGTTGTGCATATACATTTTGCTATGGTTCTGTATTTTAACTTTGATATTTATGACAAACGGAGCCACCAAAGAGTCATGGCAAGACTTTTTTTTCCCCATTACCTCGCAATATGCTTTGCATTCTCACAATACTTTTGAGTTACCTCGCAATACATGTCTTTTGCCATTCCTTCTGATCCATTTGTCTGTATTTACGCTCAGTTGCTCCCAGTGCAACACCCCAGTATGGATCAGCTTTGAATTTTACTTTGAACTTGGCATTAAGTATGCTGATATAGTACTAGTGCTCAATAGGCATGGTTATGTAATTAGTGAATGTGAACACTGCGGTATTGTGAGCCACCTAGTGCGAAACCGCCATCAGAATTTTGTTGCGCTTAAACTAGTGTAAATATGGTAAGGTAAGCCTCTTAACATAGAACATGAAAAAAGACCTGCTATTTTATGCACTGTACTTTTCCCTCATGCTTTTAATGACAAAATTCTGAATGTGTTATACTGTAATTTGAGCTGATGTTCCCTTTAACTTTCTCAAAAATTCCCGTTGCCAACCCTGCCTACCTTGGAGTTTCCCATAACTCGCCTGACTCCCAGTAAACGCACCTGCCTTCTGTTCCCGTTTTGGATTAGTTCTGTCTGCTGTTTCTACAGCTCAGCTGGAGACTGGGCTGAGAGACTCTGCTGCAAGCCGCAGTTTGTCCGGCGTCCATTTTGTGTGCATTCATATGTACCTGCTGAACTTTCCATTAAAAGTCTTCACGTACTGTTCCTTGTGTCCTGTGTGCTGCTTTTGGGTTTCGTACACCACCCATTACAGTACAATCTGGGCAGTCAGGGATCCAGCGCACTCCCCTTCATCGCAGTCCTGTTTAGAGAGGATCGAGGGGATCCTTCAGCAGCACGAGGCGATGATGGCCCACACTGCTGCCGAGACACGCCGTTCGATGTACCTCAAAAAAAAAATCCACTGAGTCAATGGGGGAAAAGTCTTTTTGGGCCCAATGGCATCACGTGACGGACCCGGAAGTTGTAATTCCACCGTTTGGCCGCTATGTCAAATTGGCTTCAAAGTGTGGCGCACTTCCTGGGGGCTTGGTCTGGAGTGTGGGCGGGGATCCCCCCACTAAAACGACCCGGGCGCGACTAATCTGGTGCCAAACGTTCCACCTGTGCTGCTCCTATGTACCATTTCTCTTTACCATATATGCATATATATGAATATAAAATAACATGGTTATCACCTCCATTATTAGGGGTAATATTAGACCCTGGAAATAAAAAAAAAATGACTGTCAAACTAATTCATTTAAATAAACACAAAATTACTGCACAATTTTGGGGTGTACCACAAATAGTATCAAATAGAGGGTCTCCTCTGTGTCTTCTCCATTACATGATGGAGAGACAGTGAACCAGGTGAAGTAAAGTAGTAGGCCTGGTCTGTGCTCAGCTGCAGGGGAGAGATGTGTCGGAGTGGTTCAGGGGAACAGAGCCAGGGTGACTTTAATCGGCACCGCTCATACTTGTTACTAGTTCTGCTTGTTCCTGTTCAGCAGTAGCAGCTGGAGCTCTGGCTCTTACACACACCCGAGGACACAGAGATGGTGTTTGTTTGGTGGACTCGGAGGAGTTGCGCAGCGGGGGAGAGCGCACAACACTTTATGTCGATGTTGTTACTGTGTGTGTATAAAGTGTGAGTATACTGTGTGACAATAAAGAGTGGTTGTGTGAACGTTACCTGGCTGGGACTGTGTTTGTGCGGAGGAGTAGTGGAGAGACGGCTACATACACTGCTCACCTTCACAAGCTCAGCTGTTAACCTAACCAGCGCACTGTGGTTGTGTAAAACATATCGAGAGACTGCAGTCAAAGCAAGTCAAAATATCGCTTCTACATGTTTATGCTTGCTGAACAGCCGTTTTGATAAATTACTCTAATCCTTTAGCTGTGAAGGTTTTATTGAAGTTACAGTGACGAGCGAAGTTGTTGTTAACTCAAACCTTATCTTTACATCACCCGGTTCATTGTCTCGCCTTCATGGCTTCCCTACTCTGCTGAGCCCTGCCCTCATTCAAACCGACACAGAGGAGAAGCTGGCTTCCTAAGTCATAATTATGAAATACTAAGTCAAAATTATGAGATACTAAGTCATATGACTTGTAGGATCTTTATTTTTTTCTCACAGTGGCGCAAATGGGCTTCCATAAAATCCAGAATTGTGCAAAAAAGACCAATTAGACATGATCTACTGCTATTCACCTAGGAAAGACCCCAAAAAATGTTGGTGTATAAAAATGTATTTATTTCATTCAGAAAAAATAATGATGTATACAAAACATTTATGGCACATAGAAATGATGATAAATGAAAATCACAAATTACATCACAAATGCCCTGTTGCTTAGTAATAAGTTGTTGCTTATGTTGCCTCATCTTGTTTTACAATATGTTGAGGAAGTACGCAAACTTAAGCCTGTAATAATTAAAAAGCTGCCAAGCTTGTATTTAGGGGTTGAAAAGAATCTATGAATATATTGTAATGAGCTTTGGTTTTAGAAGGATTAAGTGCACATAGTTTGCTGAAAAAGACTAAACTCTCAACTGAGTTTTCACTTTGCTCCACCAGTTGAAAAAGTACCACTGGTCTCTCATAAGTACGCAGCACGACAGTCCAGATTACTGTCAACTCCTGTGCTCTCTAAGATATAGACAACCTTACAATCACTCAGACCTTCAACATGTAGACCGTTCGTTATCTGTGTTATTTTAAATATCTCATAGGGGGGGATGAGCACCTCTTGCTCTTTATCTTTAAGAGTTGGATATTTTTTCAGGAAAGCACCTGAACAAGTCTTAATTTTAAAGCAGGTCTTGTCACCAAAGTGGGTCATGTCTGTTCTATAAGAGCTGGAGGCAAAGAAACCAAACCGAATTATTTGGTTGACTTTGCCAGTAAACATAGAATTGGATCTGCGGTACGATGTGTGGCAGTTTATATTATTATTACTGAGGATCTGTACAGCAGATGTCAGCCAGAAATGTAAGGAGTGAAATGGGAAGGAGGTGCCATATATTTTTCTCTTGGTCCGGACGGCATCATTGAATTTCTCATAAAACCTTTCATCAGAAGATGTATAAACACAGATCGCTTGCATGTGATCCTTAGTTAAAGCCTCATCCCCTTTGTCTTTATCTTTTAGATTTCTGTTTGCACAATTCTGTGCCTGTTTCCAGACATTCGCAAATTATTTTTCTTTGTTCTCCTTTTTAAAATATTTGTCCTTGACCATTTTTGTCATTGCTTCATTACAGCCAAAGTACATGTCATCAACAGCATCATCAACCATGCTCAATGGGATGTCCTGGTTGGCGTCTCGCAGAGTGAAGTTGAAACGGATCTAAAAGGGAAAAAAAGAAAAAGATGATCTTACAGTAGGCTCAAGCCCTCAAAAGCCCCAAGTAACACTGCAGCTAATACTTTGCACAATGTCACTTTTAGTTTCAGCAACAATCACATTTAAATATCTTAATTCTTACAATAAAGAATATATAATTAACAGAAGAACAATATGTTTACCCATGAAACAAATGTTAAGTGGAAAATACAGGTTCTGTTTATGTTAACTAGACCCTCAACCTGTTTGATTACAGAAAGAGGACCAATCAAAACAAAAAGACGTTAAAAGTTAATAAACCGAAGACTTCCACAAGAATCACAGCATCCAAGTATCAAGCAAGATTTTATCTTAGGGAACTGACCTCTAAATTAAGAGCATTTGTTGTTAAACTCTTTCTGATGTGTGGTTTTTGACACACAATTATGTGTGAGCAACCTGTTCAAAGTAATTGTAATAGTTTGCTGTTAACATTTAGGGGAACGTCAGCGGACTTTCACATGCTCCACTCACCGTCATTGAGTCAACAGGCTGCATCCAGCAAAGGAGCAGACTCAGTGAAGCAAAGATTAGCATGTTACCCTTCATCACTGCAGTCAGGAAAAAGGTCCCTAAATCTGCAAACATACACAAAACAAGTCAACAACAATGAACTGCATCACAGTGTGTACTAGTTACACAAATATAGTAAAACACTGGCATGTTAAATACTAAAAGTAGTTCAGAAATGTGAAAAAATGTATGATAGTCAAAAGTTGATTTGAAAGCTCAACTCACCAGTCTTCGGGATGAAAAGAAGTTGCACACTATGTGAACCTCTCAGGTCAAAGGTCTTGATCAGACAAAGCTCAGGACAACACTATATATACCTTGCCTTTGTTGCCAAACACATGCACAACTTGCACGACGAATGTATGGTGTATGTGGGCGGACTACGTGAATGTGGTAAAGCATGTGTTGTGTGCTTGTAAATGAGTGTGTGTGTATGTGTGTGTAACATAGGTGTTTGTGGGTTGTGCATCTACACTTGACACGTTATTTCACACTCTAACCAGCCAGATGAAGTTTTGCATCCTCCTTTGCAGTCACAAAATAGGGTATGTCTTCTACATTGGAAAATTCTTTAAAGCAAGTCATTTAATTGTTGATTCACTCACTGTGACATTATTAGAGATATAGCAAAACTATGTAACTTCATAAACTAAAAAGGTGCAATATCACATAAAAGCTGCAGAAGGACATTTCTGAATTTCTTGAAAATGTTTGAAGACGTATCAACTGTCAATATGTTCAACTCCCTTAAAGTTTCCTTTGTTAATCAAAAACTTAAGAACCTAAAGAAAAATTTGAACTTACTTGAAAAAACGTACCTGATGTTTTATTGTATTGTCTGTCTTGTGCCTGTTGTTTAAATTGCATTGCATAAAGATGTAAAGTTACAAATTACTTCATTCTTGAGTATTGGACTAAGGTGTATGTACTGCCACGGACTTTATTTTGCTTTAGAGAGAAATTTTACGCCGCTACTTTACAAGGGGGAATTTTATACACCGCTCCATTTATCCAATGGCTGTAGATGTAGAATGAGGTTTTACAAAAACCTACAATGAGCTCATAAATATGATGCACTACTATGAATTTAAGCAAGCTGGCAGTATATGGCGCAATTAGATCAGCCACAAAATGTAACATAAACAAGTTACAGTTGTGATTACATGCGATCTCCTCAGTTATAAGTTGCAGGCATTTAACTAACTAACTAAAAAAATAAAATAAAAACTGTGAACCACATCTTTGCAATGAATTCTTAGTGATTAATCATTGGTTGTTGAATCCCTTTATGGCTTTATGTGTGATAATGTGTCATTTCACACACATTCTCCAATTTTCAGGCTGTGATGGTTGCACCGTTATTTACAGAAAACAGAGAAACTTGCATTTGCTACAGTATAAGTAGTTTGTATTTTGTATTTGATTTTCTTTTTTCTGCTCACCAAGCCAGACTTCTTTAACCATTCACATTTTTTTCCTCTCACTTCATGCATGAGAGTTACCAAGATGATATGCATGCTAGAGAAGATGGCTGATGAAATTAATTTGCTGGACTAACAGGACTCTGGAGGCACCCGTTGTGTCATCGATGCATTCATTTGTCCAGACACTGAATCAAAATATACTTCAAAGGTTGGGAAATGTTGTGCATGTACATATTGCTATGGTTCTGTATTTTAACTTTGATATTTAAGACAAACGGAGCCACCCAAGAGTCATGACAAGACATTTTTTTTGCATTCCCTCCCAAAATGCTTTTGTTCTCTCGCAATTCTTTTTTGCCATCTCTCCCAATAAATTTTGTGTTTTCTCAAAATACTTTTGCGTTACCTTGCAATACTTTTTTTTTGTCTATTTCTGCTCAGCTGTAGTAATAATAGTGCCTTTGGACATAAGGGTAAACACCGGAATATTCTGTACATGTAAACTTAGTCATTGTTGGTTTCTGTTTTCAAGAGTTCTTAATTTGTTCCTGTTCCTGCCTGCCTGCATTCTGCTTACAAGGTATTTGCAATTAAAATCACCCTCTACTTTAGTCAGTGTTTGTGTCATTCAGCTTTTGATCAAACCAATAGTTTTGCTAGATTATGTTCCACTTTATTTTGGGGTCAAACCAAAGGTGAGCCCACCCTTTATGGTATAGATCAAAGTTCAACCAGAATAAAGGTCTATGAACTGTGATGCATATTTACAATAGGCAGGTTAGTGTCATTATTTTATTGCCTTAGTTTTCCCTTCAAAATAATTTTGGCCACTCTAAGGTTTAGTTTTTAACCTGTGTGATCTTCTGATAGCTCATATTCCTTGGCCTCTCTGAGTTTCAGTATTTTTAGAGGTATTGGCACATTCCTGGAGAACAGCAGTTATGTTGTAAATAAAAAAACATTATATTCTGGCATTATGTACAAAGGACTTGCTCAAAGTAGATGTGCAAACAGCATTTACTGTCAAAATGTAACAAATGTTGATATAACTGCAGAAATGACCATTAATATTTATATTTACAGTAGTATTAGCAAGTTGGAATTTATCCCAGAATGCTCCACTCGCTCTCATGGCGTCTACAGTCAGCCTCCAGCAAAGAACCAAGAACCAAACACAGAGCAGCAAGATGAGCATACACCCATGCACAAAATATTTTTTACATCAAGAGTAATATACTTTATCATATTATGCACTTGTATATATCAAACATTTGACTTGGTAAATGCTAAACTAATTCTTAACAACTTTATTACTTAATGTTTCTTTAACTTGAAAAAATGTATGACTTAAAGGCATGTACAACTCACCAGTCACCCAAAGACACACAATTTGCCCATACATTCACAAGCACTTTTAAAGGCATGCAAGTATGTGTGTAAACTGTGTGGATCTTTAATGAAAGTATTAGCCAACTCTTTGGCTGTGGGTTTGTGTGCTTTAAGTAAGTGTGCATGTTATTTTCCAGTTTTTGCAAGTGTGGTTTTGCTGTGAGCATTCTGTGGCTGTTGAAAGAAATGTGGTTGTTCTTACCAGACAAATGAGACGTTTCTTACTTTCAGTGGGTCACTTTACACACTAGAAAAAAGCAGCAGCATGTTAAATGACTACATGCAGAAGGTCTGTATAAGTACAATATGTAAAGCTTACAACTCTTAGTGTTATGTAATGATAAAAATGATACAAATATAAACTGTCAATGCAAAACAGAGACCCAGAGTAAATGTCCAAGTATTCTGAGCCCAAATTACAGGTGCAGATAGCAATAACAACAGGCCCAGAATTCATTACAACATCTTAACAACATCTTAACTCAAAATCCCCCTTACTGCCTTCAGGGAACCTTTGAATTCTTCAGGATGCTTTGAAAGTGGCTTTGAAAATGTATGTAATTGTCCAGTGATAAGGCAGTTTTCAGCATGGATTCGTTTATAAAGCGATTGGTGAATCACTTTGAATGTGCGAAAGTAAAACAAAGCAGCCACATATTACACTTGTCTTTTGTCTTAAACCTCAGGTCCTGTGAGAAGCCAAATGTGACAATACACTGCATCTGAAAAGACAACACATGACATAAAAAATCCAAATAAATGTACATGTACCGTATACAAGCATGGGAAAACACATGCACACACACCATTAAGGAAGGAATGTACAATTATCTTATCATTAAGTATTATCACATTTCCAAAAAACAACTGTCTAAATAGTAAGTCCAGAACTGGTGACTGTACTATAAAGAGAGAAACCTTTATCTTAAAGCACTTATACCTTTTCATTATATTCTTCCTAAGTAATTTTCTTCTAATTCATAAATCTTTCTTATGAGGTGATATTTTTATATGTATTCCTAGGATACGTTATTTAATGTTTGCCCAGCAGACAACTGAAAAATAAGAAGTTGCCACGGTCATTCGGGAATAGTTTTGACGCGGCAGTCTGCACAATTGGCAACTCCGATTGTCCCATTCGTAAGTGTGCCAAGTGTCAAAATATTAAGATACTTTCCTTATATTCTGACACTTTTGAATGGGGAGATCGGAGATTCCAATTGTACAGATCAGAGTTTCAAAACTGTTCCCAAATGACAACGGCAACTGCTTTCAAAACAAATCTTAGTGGCAAATGGGAAAAGCTTTGACATGCATGCAACAAGGTGTTGGATTTCACACAGGAGCCAAAACAGAGAAATGCCCTTTGACCTCCTCTGCTAAAGGAAGAAAAGTTTTTTTTTCAGTATATCCATCAAACTATCACAGTACTACTTCATCCACCACTAACATAATATAAGAGCTGAATTAACACTTTATGAACAAAAACTAGTTTGTCAAGTTTCAAAGTCGATCCTGGATCTCCCGAGTGACATGCATATATGTCTAGGTGTCAAAACTTTGAATGACATTTGTGAACAGTTTGACAAAGCAGTTTGGACTATTGGAATCTTCAATCTTCCCATCCATAAGTGTGCCAAGTTTAAAAATATTAGATACTTTTCTTATATTTTGACACTTGGCACACTAATAGGAAGATGGGAGATTCCAATTGTCCAGACTGCCGTGTCAAACAGTTTCAATATGTCAATATATATGGATCCTTTACTTATATCATGACACTTGGCCCACTTTGGAATGGGCTGGTTGGAGATTCCAATTGTATGTTGTATTATATGACTGTTCCCAAATATCAGTGAGATTTCTTTATGGATTTCAGTACAGGTAGAAAGTTGGAACCTTTTCAAACTCAAAGTCCAGCTTGTAGAGGATGCAAGGATAGGCCAAAAGTGTGATTGTGTCAGAAATATTGTCACTTTTTGTTTTGAAAATTTTTGCCACCCAGATATTCCAGAGTGGGGAAGTTTGAAACCCTTCATTACAATTAAATAGGGAATATACCCCAAATGTAAACTCTTAATTGCGCACACTTTCTGAAATTGGATGAAATAGCCTGAAAGTTGCATCAAACTGATTATCTTTGGAAACTGACAGATATCCAAGATGGTACTCCCGATGTGGAACGCTCAGTGGCCGGCTACAGCGGCAGTATTAAACAGACTGGAAAGTAAATTTACTCTAAAAGAAGAACAAACAACTGCACTTAAACTTTATGTTGATAAGAAATATGTGTTTGCCTTCTGACAGAACATACTGTTTGACAGGACAGCGTTTGGATGCTCTGATTGGTTGTCTCCGCCTGTCGATTACGCCCCATGGAAATCGAAAATGAGGTTCCAGACTAATACACATTTGCTAATTAGTCTCGCAATGCCAGGCTAGCAAAAAGGTTCCCTCTTGTCACCATTCAGTGTGTGCCAAATGTCCAGCACATTGACACAGTGGTGACTTCATGACGATGGCCATACATTTCTATTGAAATTTCCTAATTGTTAGTATTTCAGCTCATCTGAAAAAGCAAGTCAATGAGAAATCTAGTAAAAACAATCGATATAATAACTAATACTCTGTCCTGAGCAATGGCCCAGTAAATAAAACTCAGAAACCCAAAGTACAACAATTAAATCCATAATTGTGCAGAAAACACCAATTAGACAGTAGATGATATTGGCCTGTATCAACTTGTGGGTAGATTATCTGTTGCTGTTTACCTAGGAAAAACGAAAAAACAGATGTTGCTGTTTAAAAATGTATTTATTTCACTATTGTCATATACAAAATATTTATCGCACATAGAAATGCTGATAAATTAAAAAAAACACATCACAAATGCCGTTTAGAAAAATTTGTAAAAAGTTGTTGCTTATGTTGCCTCATCTTGTTGTATAACACAAACTGAAAACTTAAGCCTGTAATAATTAAAAAGCCACCAAGCTTGAATTTCGGGATTGAAGAGAATGTATAAATATATTGTAATGAGCTTTGGTTTTAGAAGGTTTAAGTACACATACTTTGCTGAACAAGACTAACCTCTTAGCTAAGTTTTCACTTTGCTCCACCAGTTGAAGAAGTACCACTGGTCTCTCATAAGTACACAGCATGACCTTTCGTTATCTCTGTTATGTTAAACATCTCAGGGGCACCTCTTACTCTTTATCTATAAGATGTGGATATTTTTTCAGGAAAGCACCTGAACAAGTCTTAATTTTAAAGAAGGTCTTGTGACTAAAGTGGGTCATGTTTGTTCTGCATGAGCTGGAATCAAAGGAACCAAACCACATCATTTGACTGACATTGTTGTAATGCAATCTTAGAGCAGGTTCACAAAAAGTATATTTGTCCTTGACCATTTTTGTCATTGTTTTTTTGCAGCCAAAGTATGTCATCAACAGCATCTTCAACCATGCTCAATGGGATACCCTGGTTTGCATCTGGTAGACTGAGGAAAAGTAACTAACACAATAAATTGAGCATCGCGTTAGTTCAGGCAGGCCAAGGAGTCAAGCTCAGCTCAATATCCCAGCTGATGGATTAGCTGATTCCCTTCTACGCATCTATTGGCAATCTCATTCAGGGCGCCCTATTTAAGCTGCTTCAGCTTGCCTATCCTGGCTGCTTCCTCCGCAAGCCGCTTCACAAACTCGCCCATGTGAGAACGATCAGGCTGTCAGGCGTACCTGCCTCAACTCACCTGCTGCTCACATGTCGCTCCCCGTCCACCATGACTGCATCACGGACTCACCGCATCAGCAATCTGAAGCAGAGGAAGCCATTCGTGTCATAAGGTAACGCTGCTCCCGCACCTCTGCTGTCGGAAAGTAAACTGCTCCTGCACCTCCACCATCAACCCGGTTCGGCAGCCTCAGCAACTCGTTTTTTTCAGCCACCTCCAGACTGTTTTCTTCCTCGGCCGCAGGGCCGCCACCATAATCCCCTTTCACACAGACACTGCTAACTTGAAATTATCTGGACATTTTCTGGTCACGGTGTATGTGTGAACGCAAATGTCCGCGTCAGTCGGAGCGACTTGACCCTCCAGCTCCCGAGTACAAAGTCCGGGTGAGCCATGTGTGAATACAGCAGGTAACTGTCCAACAATTTACGCAAGCGAGTGGTTGTGTTGACTTTCAGCAGTCAGCTGCTCTCATCCGCAGGTGCTGTGTTTTAGAAATGTGGCTGCACTGATAAACGCAGCAGCTAAAGCTGCATAGTTTTGAAGCTCCGCTGCAAAGTGCTAACAGGAGAGAGGACTTCCTGTAAAATAAAGGCTTTATTTCTGGTGAAAATCTTAAAAAACACTGAATTACAACCGCAGCAACGTTTTGCATTACGTCATGCCTCCTGCACCCTTCGCCTAAACCAGACGGACTATTTTCAGTTAGTGTGAAGGCATCTGACAGGACACCTCCTTCTGTGCTGCATGTGTGAAAGGGCAACTCTGCACCCAGGATGGCGCCGCAGACGGTCACTGCGGTGTGTTGGTGTGTGTTATTTTTTCTAATTTTGTGTGTAAACTCTACAACCCCTGTGGATTTAATTCCCACTTTCATCGCTTCATCTGTGGAATTACTGGACATTCTGGTCAAAGGTGCCCTCACCTTTGTCCACACAAAACGCCGGAGGAGAGGGAAACGCGCCGGTGCACTCCGCTGACCCGGATTTTGCACACCGCTGCCGGGAATATTTCTTTCCAACGTGCGTTCACTGGCAACAAACTGGACGAACTCCTGCTACTGGTGGGGAAAAACAGTGACTCTTCTACATCTTACGTTCTGTGCTTCATGGAGACGTGGCTGTGTGAATCGATGTGTGTAGATCAGCTGGTGGGTTTACAACTCCACAGAGCGGATCGCCACACGGAACATTCCGGTAAGACAAAAGGAATCTGTTTTTATACCAACAGTGGCTGGTGTAACGACGTGACAGTGATGCTGCAACACTGTTCTCCCTCTCTGGAATCATTTTTTAGCAACTGCAAACCTTTCTGCTCCCCCCGTGAGTTCGCTTCATTCATTCTGGTCGGTGTTTACATCCCACCGCACGCCAACGTGCAGGAGGCCCAGCACGTGTGGAGCGGACAAACCCGGACTCCCTCGTTATTGTCCTTGGGGACTTTAACAAAGGAAATCTAACACATGAATTCCCCAAATACCGACTTTATGAAGTCCCCAACCAGAGAGAACACCTTGGATCATAGGTGAGCCAACAGGTCTGTAGATGATGCAGTTAACTTGGCCCTCCACTTCATCCTCCAGCATCTGGACTCCGCAGGAACGTATGTCAGGATCCTGTTTGTGGATTTCAGCTCTGCCTTCAACACCATCATCCCAGCTCTGCTGCAGGACAAGCTCTCCCAGCTGAGCGTGCCTGACTCCACCTGCAGGTGGATCCCAGACTTCCTGTCTGACAGGAGGCAGCATGTGAAGCTGGGGAAACATGTCTCTGACTCCAGGTCCATCAGCACCGGTTCCCCTCAAGGCTGCGTTCTTTCCCCTCTACTCTTCTCCCTGTACACCAACAGCTGCACCTCCAGTCACCAGTCTGTCAAGCTCCTGAAGTTTGCAGATGACAACACCCTCATCGGACTCATCTCTGGTGGGGATGAGTCTTCCTACAGGTGGGAGATTGACCATCTGGTGACCTGTTGCAGCCAGAACAACTTCAACGCTCTCAAGACAGTGGAGGTGGTTGTGGACTTCAGGAAGAATCCAGCCCCACTCACCCCCATCACCCTGAGAGACTCCCCAGTCAACACTGTGGAGTCCGTCCGCTTCCTGGGCTCCATCATCTCCCAGGACCTCAAGTGGGAGCTGAACATCAGCTTCATCACCAAGAAAGCACAGCAGAGGATTTACTTTCTGTGGCAGCTGAAGAAGTTCAGCCTGCCAGAGATGATGATGGTGCACTTCTACACTGCCATCATTGAGTCCATCCTCACCTCCTCCATCACCATCTGCTACGCTGCTGCTACTGCCAAAGACAAGGGCAGACTGCAGCGTATCGTTCGCTCCGCAGAGAGGGTGATTGGCCGCAATCTACCATCTCTCCAGGACCTGTACACCTCCTGGACCCGGAGGCGTGCAGGGAAGATTGTGGCCGACCCCTCCCACCCCAGATGCAAACTGTTTGAGACTCTCCCGTCTTGCAGGAGGCTGCGGTCCATCAAGACCAAAACCTTTCGCAACAAGAACAGTTTCTTCCCGTCTGCAGCCAGCCTGATCAACAAGGCCTGACAGAGACTCTTATCCCCTCCCCAGACTACACGTTACATTAACGCACACCCTGTTTGGACTACAGTTTATACTTCTGCACAGTTTTAGTTTTATTCATTATTATCATAAAAAAGATATATTGCACACATTTAGTAATTTTTAATATTCTGTACTGTAAATTATATTTACTACTATTTAGCACTAGTACTCTAGTACTTTAATACTACTGTATTTATGCATACGCTGACCTTTGCACCTTGCACTACTTGTCTGTACTTGTTACACACCAATACACCACAGCAAATTCCTTTTATGTAAAAACCTACTTGGCAATAAACCCAATTCCGATTCCGACCTGTTTGTCCGTACATTGTGTGGTATTCATATAATAAAAAGAAAAAAAAGAAAGGGTGGAAGTAGCAGTAAGCTTTGCGACCTGACCCGTTGGCTTGTGAACGGCCATTTTGAAGCTGGAAGTACGTAGAGTTGGCCGTCGCCATCTTGGTTTTGGTAACAGTAGTGATGTCTGATAATGGTAACGACTTGTCAATCACACGGTAGCCCCACCCTATGGCATGCGCTGCTTTATCGTTTATTTTCATGTAAATATGACCATCATTTACAAATGAACATCCTCCTATACTGAAGAAGACTCAAAACTAGCGATTAACTCAATCGAAGAAAATGTTTATTGAGGAAATAAATCAAGTGAGAAGTTGGGTCATTTTCTCATTGAATACAATCTTGTCTTTGCAGCCAGTGGAGTCGCCCCCTGGTGGTCACAGTAGAGAGTACAGGTTAGGCACTTCCCCATTGGCTTCACTTTTCAGACCTGGAGTTTTCCTGGGGAAGTATAAATTTTAATGGAAGTTGCTCAGCAAATATCAGGGTATTCGGAAGTTTGGATTTTCCCGCTCTGTTGGGCCCATAGAGCATGCGCGCTAGCGTTTCAGGCCCACCTCCCAACCGCTTGGTCTCAGGCTCGCTCACATGACAGATGGGCTGCATGCTCATAGCAGCGCTATGCATATTTGATCTGCAGCTCGTATTAACCGCAGCAGGAGTCTGTGGAGGCAGCAGTGTGGTGTATATTATAATGTTAATATCAGGCTTTGTCCCGTCAGTAAGTAAATAGCTTACAACTAATTATACTGTGTAGTATTCCGTCATGCCGTGGTCTTAGCGCTGCTAGCTACCAGCCGACAGCCCGTAGTTTGGAAACAGACTTAATACAGTCACGGTACATCCATTACAACTTAGATGAGTTACAGCCAGTTTATCCGTTATTACAGCCAGTCATATGAGCGTGCTGGGCGGCGGAGTTGAGCGCTGTCCCGTTGGTCTGAGGCACATCCACGTTGCCGAAGAAAGAACTCAAGAACAACTTTTAGGACAGAATTATTTAAACAAGGGCTATTAAAATGTTTGAACTGGGAATTAGTACCTGGAAGGGCAGGGAAGTTTTTCCTCGTGCAATTGTTTCGGGGGTCCATGCTTCTGCTCTCCATGTGTGCGCATGGAATGGCAGGGAGGTTTTGTCTGATATGATCGTTTTGGGGGTTCTTACCGCTGCTGCTCCACTGCCTTAAGCTTTCCACGTATGGACCTGGAATGGCAGGGAGGTCCCAGAACAGAGCATACCACCAAACACATCTAACTGCAAATATATCTACTGCATGTAGATCAAGTTTCTTTGACAAAGTGGACCTGACTGAATTACAGTAGGAAACTATTCCAAAGTTTCAATGGTCATAACCTAAATATAGCCTAAAACTTATTATATGAGTAATAAGCATACATTTCTTTACTTCCACTCAATATTGGCACACCCTGTCAACATAACCTGCCATGTTGTGGCATAAAAGCTGAACAACAAGTACATTTATAACACAAGATTCAAAAAACACATTGCAAGATTAATACATTTGGAGGAGTGTACCCCTGGGTTACCTCCCGGTTCCCCACACAGTTTACCACTTTATTTGTCTTATCTTTATTCTTCATGTTGCAGCTTCTGTTGCTTTTTTTATACACCCTTTGTTTTATTCTGAATTGTGTACATAGTACAGCACTTCTAATGTCTTCAATTGTCTTCTTGTGGGACAATAAAGAGATCTGAACTCAATTGAATCAACAAAAGCTTTTAAAGTAACTTCCAGGTATTAGGTGGAAATAATGTTTCATTACTCTTATATAATCCTTGCAGCACTGCCTTGAACACAGAATTTTGTGGACACTCGCTCATTCACAGTGGCATGGTTGGTCTTCTTGTACTTGTGAATATTTACAATTACTGATGCTAACACATGGCCCAAAGTTTCAATCTTTAGTCTTACTCCATGAAAGAGGGTTATTATCAATAATTCTTGAGAAACTGCCTGTTGGAAGAATGATACTGTTGGTCCAAAAAGATACACAAGGATCAATGCTTTCCGTAAAATGCAAGCTGTTGGATCCCATAATTACAGGATGAAGCAAAACAGATTTGCTGGTATATTAAAATCATATAAATTCATTTTCCCCTCAAAATATATATGAATAGTTTTCAGAAATAAATAGATTTGTCTTTTGTGTTTCTGTTTCATGGTACTCGCTGGTGTTGTGCTGACCCTGAACTTACTGAGCCAAGTAAGATTTGGCTAGGCTTATGTGCTTGATCTCTACATTAAGAACATTTAATGTTCTTAATGTAGTTTTCAACCCAGCATCACGTATGAGTAGTTGTGAGATGTTTAAAGTATATATGTAAACACTTTGTTAACATTTGTCAAGAATTTCCACAGATTTTCACAGATATTAGATTAGAAATATCTCTGATTTAACTGGGTGGGATGCACCTTCTTTGAGCCGACAGCAAAGGAGCAAACACAGTGGAGCAAAAATCAGCCTGTTACCCTTCATCACTGCAGTTAGGCAAACAGCTTCTGAATTTACATACACAACACATACAAAAAAAGACATTTGACATCAGCAATGATTATATTTTTTATTTCATACTCAAAAGGTGCTTTGAAATATCAACTCACCAGTCTTTGAAGATGTTGAACCTCTTTGCAGACTCGTGAATTTCCATGACCTTTAATCTTTATGCCTGGCCTGGTCCCACAGAGATGACCAAAACCGCATGCACACGCGCGCACACACACACACACACACACACTTATGCACATTCACACAAAAAGAAAATAGGTTTATTTTCAACAGACAAATGACACGTTCAGTGTGTCAACTTATCAAAGGGGCTTACTAGCCAATGTGTGTTATAACTGGAAGCTCCATCTATGATTCACCATCTATGATTACACTGTGCATCTGCAGGCAGTTTACACAATAGATCAGTCAAACCAATTTAGTCAGAGCCAAACAAACAGCCTGTAATCCATGTTAATTTCAATGCCAATTAGCAGTGTCTGGCCCTGTCTAAGCAAGTAGCACTATCATATATTCTCAAGTTTTCAAAGCAAGCAATAGTGTAACTGTAATAAAAGTGTAACTGGCAAAAGGGAACAGTCTTAAGTCATCACACACCTAAACAAACCCTAATTTGACAAAGATCAAGAAACTTTATAAAATATATATAGGATAATGCAGAATTGTGTCCTTCAGTGCCAAAGCAACAAAATTGAGTTAAGAGTTTTGTAATAAAGTATTAGCAAAAAGTATTTATAATAAATGTTTGTGTAGGTCATAGTTGTAATTTAGAGCCCACTTGTACCCACTGTCACAACATTAGATATTTCACAATTGAGGTGATTATTATAACCCAAATAGCACATTAGAATTCATAATTAATGTGTATAAATTTGTACCATTATCTTTTCCAGTTGATTGCAATAATGTGTTTGGCAGTTTATTTCAATTTCAACAGTGCTCTTGCCAATTTCTTCAAAAACTGCTAAGAACTGCCCCGCCATTTGACTTTTGGAAAGCTGTGTTAGTGCATTCAAGGACATGTCCCTACAAATTACTAATCATATGGTTTATGGGTGAATGGGTTGAGTTGCATAACATATTAAAATATTTTTACAATAAAAGTTTATATTACAGTTATTGTTGAACTCAGTGGTGGACCTTGCATTTCACACCTAGGCCTTCAGTAGTGCTCGTCTGAATTAATCCACCTCTCAATAACTACTTTATGGCTATTTATACACCAAGTTCATCCGACCGTGCAATCTGATTGGTCAATAAGACGTTTAGAGCATTATCAAATGAGCACGACATCAGCGCATCACTAAAAATGTCACTCCGACTACAGTGCCTGAGTCTGTGTGGTTTCCATGGCAACAATACACGCTTCCTGCGTCGGAAGTTAGTAAGGAAGGACAAAACAAGATCATCCATGAATTTTATGGAGCCGCGAGGAACAGCCAGAGCCAGCGTTACTCAATCAGCAGCTACGTCAGATTGAGAGCCGCGATTAACCGTTATATTAATGATCCACACACAATAATGCAGCCCGGCCCGGACCACCGGCCCAAAGCGGCAGTAGCCTGTTTGACTCCAGGGAATGAGAACCGCGTGGAGTGTAGAAACCAGTCCGCCACATAACACAGAATCAACTGAGGAACATACTTGAATTTAACTTCAAAAAACAATAACAAGTCTTTTAATGTCGCATAAAATAGTTCCAGTGAATATGAAATGTCATTTCACTGGAATTTCTTCTGTGTTTATCTCTGACATTTGAAACCATGACAGTGCAAAGGTGCCTAGTGCAAATTCATTAAAAAAAATAAAAAAAATTAAATGTACTGTATGATCCAAAGCTTACATGTGTTTACTATTTTGTTTCTCAAAAGTAAAGCTGGAATTAACACATGACAATAAAGATGAAGATGAAATACATCATTTGAAGCATGCCAATGCCTTATATGTAACAGCACTGTGTGTACTTTATTTTTTTAGAACTTTAAAGGTGCAGTAGGTAAGATTGAGAAGAGACTGGACTTCCCCCTCCCTCTGAACACTGAATCAGTTTTATTACTGTTATTGTTAACCTCCTGAGTTTAATTAATTACTCAACGGCAAAATTTGCATTACTTTCTGTTATTCAGCCCGGCTCTGTTAAAGGTGCCTTCCAACAACTATTACAGGTGACTACAATAGACTGTCGTTTGATAAGCAGCCTGCCAACAGTTTGGAGGTATTTAGTGAACATCAACAACTAGTTGTGGTTACTTAGCTCCTGCTCACTGCACACAGCAGCACTCCACTGTTAAGTTGTGAGGCTCACACACTTTTCAACTCTGAACAAAATCCAGGTGATTCTTCAATGTCTTATCAGTAGCCAACTAAGAAGATGCAACATGTAAATAAGTCAAATCTGGATTAAAAATTCACACCCAACACGTGGTTGACATCTGTGTACAGCCTTGTACCTTTAACTTTTAAAACATTTGAAAATGCTCCAACAGCCAGTCACTTAACACGGTCTATTGTTACTGTTACTTGGATGATGGGGTTGACTGCTAGTAATGGAGATGTTAGAGCTGCTTCAGTTTTAGGTATTAGCCCTTAGTGTAGGTACTGTAAGTGAATAAAACATTACACAAAGAAATTAGAGCATACACCCAGCATCATTGCATTAAGCAGTTTAATGACTAGTATTCAATTAGCAAAAGCAGGAATTTGTGCCTTTTTTTCAACAAATTTCAACAACACAAATCTCAAAAATGTCTCTCAAAAAATATACATAGTAATGAATAATGTATTGCTGGAAAAGTGTGTAAAGCATAAGCCCACAATGATCACACAAACCCTAAGCATTAAGTTAGGGATTGTAGAGAATGTTTAGCTATGTTATATTTCATTTAATTAATTCAGTTTTGACAAAAGAGTTAGAAGGTTTCAAAATGGCAGAAAGGTTTTTCCACTAGTTGGAGAACCACTGGACTCATGGGTGCACAACTTTGCAGTTCAGTTTGCTCTTACCCCCTGCACTCTCCAAGACATAGACAACTTCACAATCATTCAGACCTTGAATTTTACCTTGACCTTTAATTATCTGAGTTATATTGAACACCTCATAGGGTGGGATGAGCACTTCTTTCTCTTTTTCAAAAACTGAATAACCTTTCAAAAAAGCACCTGAACAGGTCTTAATTTTAAAGCAGGTCTTGTTACCAAATCTTTTCAGGTCTGTTCTGTAAGAGCTGGAGGCGAAGGTACCAAACCGGATCATTTGGTTGACATTGCCAGTAAAAACATTATTTGTTCGCCTGTGAGTAGTGTAACAGTAGGAATTTCTATTCAAGATCTGTATGGCAGATGTCAGCAGGAAATGTAAAGAGTGGAATTGGAATGAGGAGCCATAGATGCTCCCTTGTGTCCGGACTGCTTCATTGAACTTCTGGTACAAGTCGTTAGATGTATAAACACAGATTGCTTGCATGTGGTCTTTGGTTAGAGCCTCATCCCCTTTCTTTATTTTCTTGTTTTTAGCACAGCGTTCTGCCTTATTCCAGGCATCTCTAAATGATGCTTTTTCTTCCTCAAAGTATTGGGACTCCACTATATTCCACATTGCTTCATTACAGCCAAAGTACATGTCATCAACAGCATCATCAACCATGCTCAATGGGATGTCCTGGTTGGCATCTCGCAGAGTGAAGTTGAAACGGATCTAAAAGGGAAAAAAAGAAAAAAATGATCTTACAGTAGGCTCAAGCGCTCAAAAGCCCCAAGCAACTGCAGCTATAATACTTAAGATAATACTTGCACAATGTCACTCTTAGTTTCAGCAACAATTCCATTTATATATATTAATTCTTACAATAAAGAATATATAATTAACAGAAGAACAATATGTTTACCCATGAAACAAATGTTTAGTGCAAAATACAGGTTCTGTTTATGTTAACTAGACCCTCAACCTGTTTGATTACAGAAAGAGGATCAATCAAAAATCTAAATTCATGCAGTGGCCTTGGTTGGAATCTGACCCATGGCCCTTTGCTGCGTGTTTCCTCTCCTCTCCCTACCCTCAGTTGCTGTTAATACTTTTTTTTTTAAAGCAAAACTCTTTTTCTCTGATGTTAAAAGTTAATAAACCAAAGACTTCCAGAAGAATCACAAAATCCAAGTATCAAGCAATATTTTATCTTAGGGAACTGATCTCTAAATTAAGAGCATTTATTGTTAAATTCTTTCTGATGTGTTCAAAGTAATTGTAATAGTTTGCTGTTAACATTTAGGGGAACGTCAGCGGACTTTCACATGCTCCACTCACCGTCATTGAGTCAACAGGCTGCATCCAGCAAAGGAGCAGACTCAGTGAAGCAAAGATTAGCATGTTACCCTTCATCACTGCAGTCAGGAAAAAGGTCCCTAAATCTGCAAACATACACAAAACAAGTCAACAACAATGAACTGCATCACAGTGTGTGCTAGTAACACAAATATAGTAAAACACTGACATGTTAAATACTAAAACTATTTTAGAAACGTGAAAAAATGTATGATAGTCAAAAGTTGATTTGAAAGCTCAACTCACCAGTCTTCAGAATGAAAAGATGTTGCACACTATGTGAACCTCTCAGGTCAAAGGTTTTGATCAGACAACTGGTGCTCAGATCAACACTATATATACCTTGTCTTTGTTGCCAGACACATGCACAATTTGCACGTTCAATGTATAGAAGTATGTGGGCGGACTACTTGAATGTAGTAAAGCATGTGATGTGTGCTTGTAAATGAGTGTGTGTGTATGTGTGTGTAATGTGGGTGTTTGTGTGTTGTGCACCTAGACTTCACACATTATTTCACACTCTAACCTAACCACGATGAACAACGATGTTCTACATCCCCCTTTGCAGTCACAAAGTAAGGTATGTCTCGTACATGGTAAATTCTTTAAAGCAAGTCAGGTAATTGTCAGTTCACTCATTATGACACTATTAAAAGTATGACTGGCAAAACTATGATATAAACTAGAAAGGTGCAATATCACATAAAAACTGCAAAAGGACATTTCTGAATTTCTTGGGAATGTTAGAAGAAGTATCGACTGTCAATATGTGTTTTACTGTCTTAAAGTTTCATTTGTTAATCAAAAACCTGAGAACCCAAAGAAATGTTTGAACCTACTTCAAAAAACTTACCTGAAGTTTTATTGTATAGTCTGTGTTGTGCCTCTTTTAATTGTATGTGCATGTGAAGTTACAAAGTACTTTTTCTTGCGTATCGGACTGAAATATTTGTACTGCCACTGACTTTATTTTGCTTTAGAGAGAAATTTCATCCCGCTACTCTACAAGGGTGACATTTTTGACACCGCTGAGGTTTTACAAAAACCTACAATGAGCTCATAAATATGTTGCACTACTATGAACTTAAGCAAGCTGGCAGTATATGGTGCAATTACATCAGCCACAAAATGCAACATTAACAAGTTACAATTACAGTCACATGTGATCTCCTCAGTAACAAGGTGCAGGCATATAACTAACTAACTAACTAAAGAACTCACTACAAATAAAATTTCCATTGGATCTGTAATGAAAGTATTAGCCAACTGTTTGGCTGGGGGTTTGTGTGCCCTAAGTAAGTGTGCATGATATTTTCAAGCTTGTGCATGCATGGTTTTGCTGTGAGCATTCTGTGGCTGTTGAAGGAAATGTGGTTGTTGTTACCAGACAAATGAGACATTTCCCACTTTAAGTGGGTCAGTTTACACACTAGAAAAAAGCAGCGGCATGTTAAAGGACTACATGCATCTGTACAATTACAATATGTAAAAATTACAACTCTTACTGCTTAATGATAAAGGTGACACAAATATAAATTGATCAATCATATCAGATCAATGCAAAACAGAGACCTAGAGTAAATTTCCCACGTGCATGTAGCAATAACAACAGACCCAGAATTCATTACAACATAGACAAAAATACTTTACTGATATCTGAACTGAGATGTAGATTTTAAAGAACTATAAAGGTTGCCTGGAGGTTGTCATTGTTTTGTTGCAGCCAAAGTCTGCCATCAACAGCATCTTCAACCACGCTCAATGGGATACCCTGGTTCATGTCTGGTAGGAGGAAAGAAAAAGATGAGAAAAAAGGTCATGAATTAGCTGCAGTTTGTACCACTGACAGTACAACCAGTGTTATTTAGCCTGCTGATACTATTTCTGGCTGCCTGAATAGTTTACAGTTTGGTTGATAGACTACTTGTAGTGCATGTTAGTGTTATTAGCTCCTTTGCTTGTTAATACATAAAATACTTAAATCATTATCAATTCATTTCTTATTTCTGCTATTCTTACTATACACCATACACAAGCGATGATAATGTTTAAAGAAATAATGACACTGAAGTAGAATCAACACAATTATTACAGTAGGAAACCAAAGTGTCAAAGGTCATCATCTAAATATAGCCTACAACTTCATATTATATAATGACTAATAAGCATACATTTCTTTCTTTCCACTTAATATTGGCACACCCTGTCAGCATAACCTGCCGTGTTGTGGCATAAAAGCTGCACAAAGTACATTTATAACACAAGACTCATCTCTGGGTTACCTCTCGGCTCCTCCACACAGCTTAGCACTTTATTCTTCATGTTGCAGCTTTTGTTGTTTTTTTTCATACACCCTTTGTTTTATTCTGAATTGTTTACATAGTACAGTGCTTCTAATGTCTTCAATTGTCTCTATGTTCTTTCTCTGTGTTTATGGTTCATGTTTTACATTTGTGTGCTGCCTTGTTGTAAAAAGAATTTCCTTTTATGGGACAATAAAGAGATCTGAACTTAATCAACAAAAGCTTTTAAAGTAACTTCCAGGTATTAGATGGAAATAATATTACAGGTGTTTCAGTACTCTTGTCTAATCCTTGCAGCACTGTCTTGAATGCAGAATTTTGTGGGCAGTCACTCATTCACAGTGGCATGGTTGGTCTTCTTGTACATGTGAACATTTACAATTACTGATACTAACACATGGCCCAATGTTCCAATCTTAAGTCTCAGCAGCAATGGTGTAACTGACATGAAAGAGGGTAATTAACAATAATTCTTGAGAAACTGCCTTTTGGGAGAATGATACTGTAGGTCCAAAAAGATACACAAAGATCAATGTTTTCCGCAAAATGCAAGCTGTTTGATCCCATAATTAAAGGATGAAGCAAAACAGATTTGCTGGCATATTAAAATCATATAAATTCATTTTCCCTCAAAATATATATGAATAGTTTTTAGAAAATAAACAGATTTGTCTTTTGTGTTTCTGTTTCATGCTACTCGCTGGTGCTGTCCTGACTTACTGAGCCAAGTAAGATTTGGCTTGATCTCTAAATTAAGAACATTTAATGTTGAACCTTTTTCCGATTGAAGTTTTCAACCCAGCATCGTGTGTGAGCAGTTGTGAGATGTTTAAAATATAAATATTCAAACACTTTGTTAACATTTGTCAAGAATTTCCACATATTTTCACAGAGATTAGATTAGAAATGTTTTAGATTTAACTGGGTGTGATGCAGTCACTCCTTCTTCGGGCCGACAGGCAGCATCCAGGAAAGGAGCAAACACAGTGGAGCACAAATCCCCTGATGTTCCCCTTCATCACTGCAGTTAGGCAAACAGCTTCTGAATTTACATACACAAAACATACAAAAAAGACATTTGAAATCAGGAATGATAATTCTTTTTATTTCATACTCAAAAGGTGCTTTGAAATATCAACTCATCGTCTTTGAAGGTGTTGAGCAGCCCTCAGATCAAAAGTTTTAAACAGACAATGACTCGTGAATTTCCATGACCTTTATACTTTATGCCTTGCCTTGTCCCACAGAGATGACCAAAACCACATGCACGTGCGCGCGCACACACACACACACACACACACTAACACAAAGACACACACATTTGCATATGCACAATCAAACAAAAAGAAAAGAGGTTTATTTTCAACAAGCAAATGACACGTTCAGTGTGTCAACTTGTCAAAGGGGCTTACTAGCCAATGTGTGTTATAACTGGAAGCTCCATCTATGATTCATGAACCATCTATGATTACACTGTGCATCTGCAGGCAGTTTACACAATAGATCAGTCAAACCAATTTAGTCAGAGCCAAACAAACAGCCTGTAATCCATGTTAATTTCAATGCCAATTAGCAGTGTCTGGCCCTGTCTAAGCAAGTAGCACTATCATATATTCTCAAGTTTTCAAAGCAAGCAATAGTGTAACTGTAATAAAAGTGTAACTGGCAAAAGGGAACAGTGTTAAAAGTCATCACATGCCTAAACAAACCCTAATTTTACAAAGATCAAGACACTTTATAAAATATGTATAGGATAATGCAGAATTGTGTCCTTCAGTGCCAAAGCAACATAACTGAGTTAAGAGTTTTGTAATAAAGTATTAGCAAAAAGTATTCATAATAAATGCTTGTGTAGGTCATAGTTGTAATTTAGAGCCCACTTGTACCCACTGTCACAACATTAGATATTTCACAATTGAGGTGATTATTATAACCTAAATAGCACATTAGAATTCATAATTAATGTGTATAAATTTGTACCATTATCTTTTCCAGTTGATTGCAATAATGTGTTTGGCAGTTTATTTCAATTTCAACAGTGCTCTTGCCAATTTCTTCAAAAACTGCTAAGAACTGCCCCGCCATTTGACTTTTGGAAAGCTGTGTTAGTGCATTCAAGGACATGTCCCTACAAATTACTAATCATATGGTTTATGGGTGAATGGGTTGAGTTGCATAACATATTACAATATTTTTACAATAAAAGTTTATATTACAGTTATTGTTGAACTCAGTGGTGGACCTTGCATTTCACACCTAGGCCTTCAGTAGTATTCGTCTGAATTAATCCACCTCTCAATAACTACTTTATGGCTATTTATACACCAAGTTCATCCGACCGTGCATCCATAGATCCGACAATCTGATTGGTCATAAGACGTTTAGAGCATTATCAAATGAGCACGACATCAGCGCATCACTAAAAATGTCACTCCGACTACAGTGCCTGAGTCTGTGTGGTTTCCATGGCAACAATACACGCTTCCTGCGTCGGAAGTTAGTAAAGAAGGACAAAACAAGATCCTCCATGAATTTTATGGAGCCGCGAGGAACAGCCAGAGCCAGCGTTACTCAATCAGCAGCTACGTCAGATTGAGAGCCGCGATTAACCGTTATATTAATGATCCACACACAATAATGCAGCCCGGCCCGGACCACCAGCCCAGAGCGGCAGTAGCCTGTTTGACTCCAGGGAATGAGAACCGCGTGGAGTGTAGAGTCAATCATTCCTCCAGAGTTACATATTATGCAGAAATGCAGCCATTGTGGTTGTAAATCAACACAAGTATATTTCTGCTCGTTCAGCTCGCAACAGATGCAGTTTGCTAGCTCTAGCTAGCACGCTCTCTGACTATCCAATCAAAGGGCGGGAATACGCTGACGTCACCGTACGTCTGCTAGAAGGCCTTGGTGTCGTCTACTCAAAATCTGATTGGTTAAAGCAACAGTCTGATCCACACTTATTTCATGCTACAGGGCCCGCAGGACTGACTGTGAAGGCCTCCAGGCAAACTTCTTTGACCCTAGCAACAAGTTATGGCTGAACTGTGATTGGATAAATGCTGTTATATGAATATACTTGTTTGGAAGCAGCGCAACCAGGGGAAAAGCTAAGAAGGGAGGCGAATAGACCATTTGGAATTATTTATTAAGTATTAATGGAAAAAATAATAATAATAAATTTAAAAATAATAATTATAATTAAAATAAGTCTGTAATTCAGATATTTCTTAGGCCAGCAGAGAAGGCTTTGCAGGCCCTGACGGCCCACCACTGGCAGAATGTCTGTACAATTACAATATGTAAAGCTTACAACTCTTAGTGTTTAATGATAAGTGATACAAATATAAACTGACAATGCAAAACAGAGGCCCAGAGTCAATGTCCCAGTAGTCTGAGCCCAAATTACAGGTGCATGTAGCAATGACAACAGGCCCAGAATTCATTACCACATAGACAAACATACTTTACTGTTATCTGCACTGAGATTCCACTAACTTAAAACCCCCCCTACTGCCTTCAGGAAACTTTGAATTCATCAAGATGCTTTGAAAGTGGCTTTGAAAATGTATGTAATTGTCCAGTGATAAGGCTGTTTAAGAATTATCACATTTCCAAAAACAACTGAGTCCAGAACTGGTGACTGTACTATAAAGAGAAATTTGTATTCTCTCCTAATGCATTTATAGCTTTTCTTCATATTCCTCCTAATCGGTTTTCTTCTCATTCATATCTTTGTTATCAGGTGATATTTTAAAATGTATTTCTTTATTATAATGTACTTTGCTGTACATTTTTGAAATTTTGACAGAAATACACCATATAATGCAATTATGGTATAGTCAGTAACAGGCTAGATTAATGCCTGTCCCCTGCCAATGATGTCGTCCACATGCTATGGAATGTAATTGTCAATCACTTCACGGCCTCTCGGAGGGCGGGTAAAATAAAGGGTTGCTGGGGTCATTTGGGAACAGTTTTGACAAAGGATGACTAATAAATTGAATTATTGCATATATCCATATTTGCTTCGAAAAGCCCCCAAATAAGGATATTTCAACTCAAAAACATGACATTATTGTGGCACAGGACTAATGCATAGAATAGAAATATCAAAAGGGGGCACCACAAATCAATAAATTGTTTTAATTTCCAATCATTTTTCCAAAAACATGTCTTTTTATCATTGAACATATGCTCACCTATCACAGACTAAAATGTGGCCATAACAATTTTTTTTGTTTTGTTTTGTTGTTGTAATATTTAACATAAGCTCATCACCTCAGCACCAATGTGGTGCTTAAAGCTGGAGTGCAGAACTTTTGTCTCTCCCTTCTTGCAGTGATCCCAGGAAGCTACAAAAATAATCAGTTTGAAAAGCATTGACATGCATGCAATGAGGGGTCGGATTTCACACAGCATTGATGGGGCTACTCACTCCTCACTGCGGCCCAAACAGAAAAACGCCTTTCTTTACCATTTGGCAATGACATTTGGGAACAGTATGACAACAGAAGTCTTGGCAATTGCAAAGAAATCTTCCAGTTCAAGAGTGTCAAAATATTAGGATACTTTCCTTATATCACGACACTTGGCACACTTTTGAAAGGGCTGGTTGGATATTCCAACTGTATGTTGTATTATATGACTGTTCCCAAATGTCAGTGAGAGTTTTTTCATGGTTTTTAATTGAGCTAAAAAAGTTGGAACCTTTTCCACCTCACAGTTGGTTTTGTAGACAACAACTGAATCTGAAATATTTGGTGGTCCTGCATGCATGTGAAGACCCCCAAAATACTGCCCAAAATTTGAAAGGTCGTCCAGTTGTCAGATCTTGACATTAGGATTACTCCACTGTACTTTTATGGTTTTTAATACAGCTAGAAAGTTGGAACCTTTTCAAACTCAAAGTCCAGCTTGTAGAGAAGGACTGACCCCAATTTTGTGGCCCTGGCTGCTTGTTTAGACACCCAAAAACCTGCACACAGGCTGCTAGCTTTTCCTTATCTTTATGAAATATGTATTTCTGTATGTATTTTGCCCTTATTTCATCAAAGAAGCATACAAAAAAAACAAAAAAACATTTTGGACACACATAGTGGGCGGGCCCTGAAACAAGCCCAGACTATCAAATCCCTTTGATGGCCCTAAGAAAAGAGTTTTTTCTCTTTGTTTGCCATCTTCTTCCAGGAGCTGGGGTTGGATGTAGAAACCAGTCTGCCACATAACACAAAATCAACTGAGGAACATACTTGAATTTAACTTAATGAAAACAATAAAAAGTCTTTCAATGAATAAAATAGTTCCAGTGAATATGAAACGTCAAAAAGTGCACATCTGTCAAAAATCAAAATTTATTATAAAAAAGCGCCCTCTGGTGGATTTGTCCAGGCGGTGCACTTCAGCCACCGTGAGTCAATGTGGTGACTTCCTGACAAGGCCATACATTTCCATTGAAATTTCCCAACAAAAGCAACAACAGCTCAACTGAAAAAGCAAATCAATGAGAAATCTAGTAGAAACAATCTTTATAATAACTAATACTCTGTCCTGAGCATTTGGGCTTAAAGTAAATAAAACTCAGCAGACTTCAGACAGGAGCAGACCTCAAATGGGAAACAAAAGATTTATTTTTTTTATTGCAAATTTTGCCTCAACATGTTTCAGCAAATAAAATATAATCAATATATTTCTTTTCAATTTAAAATACAACAATTAAATCCTATGGAAGCCCATTTCCACCACTGTGATGAAAAACAAAGATCCTGTAAGTCGTTATTATGATTTAGTACCTCAGACTTAGGAAGCTAGCCTCTCCTCTGTGTCTTCTCCAGTACATGATGGAGAGACAGTGAACCAGGTGAAGTAAAGTAATAGGCCTGGTCTGTGCTCAGCTGCAGGGGAGAAATGTGTCGGAGTGGTTCAGGGGAACAGAGCCAGGGTGACTTTAATCGGCACCGCTCATTCTTGTTACTAGTTCTGCTTGTTCCTGTTCAGCAGTAGCAGCTGGAGCTCTGGCTCTCACACACACCCGAGGACACAGAGACGGTCTTCCAGCTTGAAGGAGCTTGGAGGAGTTGAGCAGCGGGGGAGAGCGCACAACACTTTATGTCGATGTTGTTACTGTGTGTGTATAAAGTGTGAGTATACTGTGTGACAATAAAGTGTGGTTGTGTGAACGTTACCTGGCTGGGACTGTGTTTGTGCGGAGGAGTAGTGGAGAGACGGCTACATACACTGCTCACCTTCACAAGCTCAGCTGTTAACCTAACCAGGGCACTGTGGTTGTGTAAAACATATCGAGAGACGGCAGTCAAAGCAGGTGAAAATATTGCGTTTCTACGTGTTTATGCTCGTTTTGATAAATTACTCTACTCCTTTACCTGTGAAGGTTTTATTAAAGTTGCAGTGACGAGGGAAGTTGTTGTTAACTCAAACCTTATCTTTACTTCACCTGCTTCACTGTCTCGCCTTCACGGCTACAGTCAGCCTCCAGCAAAGAACCAAACACAGAGCAGCAACATCAGCATACACACATGCACAAAATATGTTTTACATCAAGAGTAATATACTTTATCATACTATTTACTTAATGTTTCTTTAACTTGAAAAATGCATGACTTTAAGGCATGTAGAAAATATTTATTGCACATAGAAATGCTGTAAAATGGAAATCACAAATTACATCACAAAGGCACTTTAGAAAAAGTTGTTACAAGTTGTTGCTTATGTTGCCTCATCTTGTTATACAATATATTGAGGAAGCATGAAAACTCAAGCCTGTAATAATTAAAAAGCTGCCAAGCTTGAATTGAGGGGTTGAAGAGAATCCATGAATATATTGTAATGAGCTTTGGTTTTAGAAGGTTTAAATGCATATACTTTGCTGAACAAGACTAGCCTCTCAACTGAGTTTTCACTTTGCTCCACCAGTTGAAGAAGTACCACTGGTCTCTCATAAGTACACAGCCCGACAGTCCAGATTGCTGTGAACTCCTGCGCTCTCCAAGATATAAACAACCTTACAATCACCCAGACCTTCAACACGTAGACCGTTCGTTATCTGTGTTATGTTAAATATCTCATAGGGTGGGATGAGCACCTCTTGCTCATTATCTTTAGGAGTTGGATATTTTTTCAGGAAAGCACCTGAACAAGTCTTAATTTTAAAGCAGGTCTTGTCACCAAAGTGGGTCATGTCTGTTCTATAAGAGCTGGAGGCAAAGAAACCAAACCGAATTATTTGGTTGACTTTGCCAGTAAACATAGAATTGGATCTGCGGTATGATGTGTGGCAGTTTATATTATTATTACTGAGGATCTGTACAGCAGATGTCAGCCAGAAATGTAAGGAGTGAAATGGGAAGGAGGTGCCATATATTTTTATCTTGGTCTGGACTGCATTATTGAATTTCTCATAAAACCTTTCATAAGAAGATGTATAAACACAAATCGCTTGCATGTGATCCTTAGTTAAAGCCTCATCCCCTTTGTCTTTATTTTTTAGATTTCTGTTTGCACAATTCTGTGCCCGCTTCCAGACTTTCGCAAATCCTTGTTCTTCGTTCTCCTTTTTAAAATATTTGTCCTTGACCATTTTTGTCATTGCTTCATTACAGCCAAAGTACATGTCATCAACAGCATCATCAACCATGCTCAATGGGATGTCCTGGTTGGCGTCTCGCACAGTGAAGTTGAAACGGATCTAAAAGGGAAAAAAAGAAAAAGATGATCTTACAGTAGGCTCAAGCGCTCAAAAGCCCCAAGTAACACTGCAGCTATAATACTTAAGATAATACTTGCACAATGTCACTCTTAGTTTCAGCAACAATTCCATTTAAATATATTAATTCTTACAATAAAGAATATATAATTAACAGAAGAACAATATGTTTACCCATGAAACAAATGTTAAGTGCAAAATACAGGTTCTGTTTATGTTAACTAGACCCTCAACCTGCTTGATTACAGAAGGAGGATCAATCAATTCATGCAGTGGCCTTGGTTGGAATCTGACCCACGGCCCTCTGCTGCGTGTTTCCGCTCCTCTCCCTACCCTCAGTTGCTATTAATACTTTTTTTTTTTAAAGCAAAACTCTTTTTCTCTGATGTTAAAAGTTAATAAACCAAAGACTTCCAGAAGAATCACAAAATCCAAGTATCAAGCAATATTTTATCTTAGGGAACTGATCTCTAAATTAAGAGCATTTATTGTTAAATTCTTTCTGATGTGTTCAAAGTAATTGTAATAGTTTGCTGTTAACATTTAGGGGAACGTCAGCGGACTTTCACATGCTCCACTCACCGTCATTGAGTCAACAGGCTGCATCCAGCAAAGGAGCAGACTCAGTGAAGCAAAGATTAGCATGTTACCCTTCATCACTGCAGTCAGGAAAAAGGTCCCTAATTCTGCACACATACACAAAACAAGTCAACAACAATGAACTGCATCACAGTGTGTACTAGTTACACAAATATAGTAAAACACTGACATGTTAAATACTAAAACTATTTTAGAAACGTGAAAAAATGTATGATAGTCAAAAGTTGATTTGAAAGCTCAACTCACCAGTCTTCAGGATGAAAAGATGTTGCACACTATGTGAACCTCTCAGGTCAAAGGTTTTGATCAAACAACTGGTGCTCAGATCAACACTATATATACCTTGTCTTTGTGGCCAGACACATGCACAATTTGCACGTTCACTGTATAGAAGTATGTAGGCGGACTACTTGAATGTAGTAAAGCATGTGATGTGTGCTTGTAAATGAGTGTGTGTATGTGTGTGTAATGTGGGTGTTTGTGTGTTGTGCACCTAGACTTCACACATTATTTCACACTCTAACCACGACGAACAACGATGTTCTACATCCCCCTTTGCAGTCACAAAGTAAGGTATGTCTCGTACATGGTAAATTCTTTAAAGCAAGTCAGGTAATTGTCAATTCACTCATTATGACACTATTAAAAGTATGACTGGCAAAACTATGATATAAACTAGAAAGGTGCAATATCACATAAAAACTGCAAAAGGACATTTCTGAATTTCTTGGGAATGTTAGAAGAAGTATCCACTGTCAATATGTGTTTTACTGTCTTAAAGTTTCATTTGTTAATCAAAAACCTGAGAACCCAAAGAAATGTTTGAACCTACTTCAAAAAACTTACCTGAAGTTTTATTGTATAGTCTGTGTTGTGCCTCTTTTAATTGTATGTGCATGTGAAGTTACAAAGTACTTTTTCTTGCGTATCGGACTGAAATATTTGTACTGCCACTGACTTTATTTTGCTTTAGAGAGAAATTTCATCCCGCTACTCTACAAGGGTGACATTTTTGACACCGCTGAGGTTTTACAAAAACCTACAATGAGCTCATAAATATGTTGCACTACTATGAACTTAAGCAAGCTGGCAGTATATGGTGCAATTACATCAGCCACAAAATGCAACATTAACAAGTTACAATTACAGTCACATGCGATCTCCTCAGTAACAAGGTGCAGGCATATAACTAACTAACTAACTAAAGAACTCACTACAAATAAAATTTCCATTTCCTGTAAACCACAACCCCCCCCCCACCCCCACCCCACCCCACCCCACCACCACCAGCAAATATGGTATAGGTCAAAATTTAACCAGAATAAAGGTCTATAAACTGTGATGCATATATACAATGGGCAGGTTAGGGTAATCATTTTATTGCCTTAGTTTTCCCTTCAAAATAAATTTGGCTAACCTAGGGGCTGGTTTAAAACCTTTATGATCTTCTGATAGCTCATATTCCTTGGCCTCTCTGAGTCACAGTATTTTTAGAGGTATTGGCACATTCCTGGAGAACAGTTACGTTGTAAGTAAAAAAAACATTATCTTCTGGCATTATGTATGATGGACTTTCACAAGAACTTTTAAAGACATGCAAGTATGTGTGTAAACTGTGTGGATCTGTAATGAAAGTATTAGCCAACTGTTTGGCTGTGGGTTTGTGTGCCCTAAGTAAGTGTGCATGATATTTTCAAGCTTGTGCATGCATGGTTTTGCTGTGAGCATTCTGTGGCTGTTGAAGGAAATGTGGTTGTTGTTACCAGACAAATGAGACATTTCCCACTTTAAGTGGGTCAGTTTACACACTAGAAAAAAGCAGCGGCATGTTAAAGGACTACATGCATCTGTACAATTACAATATGTAAAAATTACAACTCTTACTGCTTAATGATAAAGGTGACACAAATATAAATTGATCAATCATATCAGATCAATGCAAAACAGAGACCTAGAGTAAATTTCCCAGGTGCATGTAGCAACAGACCCAGAATTCATTACAACATAGATAAAAATACTTTACTGATATCTGAACTGAGATGTAGATTTTAAAGAACTATAAAGGTGCATTTGTATGTTGTAGGCCATTACCTTAAAATCCCCCTTACTGCATTCAGGGAACCTTTGGATTCTCAGGACACATTGAAAGTGGCTTTGAAAATGAAACTGCCAGTAAACACAGAATTGGTTATGCGGTAAGTAGTGTGACAGTTTATATTAATATTATTATTGAGGATCTGTACAGTGGATGTCAGCCAGAAATGTAAGGAGTGAAATGGGAAGGAGGTGCCATAGATCTTTCTCTTGGTACGGACTACATCGTTGAATGTGTCATAAAACTTTTGATAACCAGATGCATAAACACAGATCACTTGCATGTGATCCTTAGTTAAAGCCTCATCCCCTTTGTCTTTATGTTCTACACTTTTGTCTGCACAGTGTTGTGCCTGCTTCTAGACTTACCCAAATCCTTGTTCTTTGTTCTCCTTTTTAAAATATCTTTACTTTAACCATTTTTGTCATTGTTTTGTTGCAGCCAAAGTCTGCCATCAACAGCATCTTCAACCACGCTCAATGGGATACCCTGGTTTGCGTCTGGTAGGAGGAAAGAAAAAGATGAGAAAAAAGGTCATGAATTAGCTGCAGTTTGTACCACTGACAGTACAACCAGTGTTATTTAGCCCGCTGATACTATTTCTGGCTGCCTGAATAGTTTACAGTTTGGTTGATAGACTACTTGTAGTGCATGTTAGTGTTATTAGCTCCTTTGCTTGTTAATACATAAAATACTTAAATCATTATCAATTCATTTCTTATTTCTGCTATTCTCACTATACACCATACACAAGTGATGATAATGTTTAAAGAAATAATGACACTGAAGTAGAATCAACACAATTATTACAGTAGGAAACTATTCCAAAGTGTCAAAGGTCATCATCTAAATATAGCCTACAACTTCATATTATATAATGACTAATAAGCATACATTTCTTTCCTTCCACTTAATATTGGCACACCCTGTCAGCATAACCTGCCGTGTTGTGGCATAAAAGCTGCACAAAGTACATTTATAACACAAGACTCACCTCTGGGTTACCTCTCGGCTCCTCCACACAGCTTAGCACTTTATTCTTCATGTTGCAGCTTTTGTTGTTTTTTTTCACACACCCTTTGTTTTATTCTGAATTGTTTACATAGTACAGTGCTTCTAATGCCTTCAATTGTCTCAATGTTCTTTCTCTGTGTTTATGGTTCATGTTTTACATTTGTGTGCTGCCTTGTTGTAAAAAGAATTTCCTTTTATGGGACAATAAAGAGATCTGAACTTAATCAACAAAAGCTTTTAAAGTAACTTCCAGGTATTAGATGGAAATAATATTACAGGTGTTTCAGTACTCTTGTCTAATCCTTGCAGCACTGTCTTGAATGCAGAATTTCGTGGGCAGTCACTCATTCACAGTGGCATGGTTGGTCTTCTTGTACATGTGAACATTTACAATTACTGATACTAACACATGGCCCAACGTTCCAATCTTAAGTCTCAGCAGCAATGGTGTAACTGACATGAAAGAGGGTAATTATCAATATTTCTTAACTTCAAAAAAACAATAAAAAGTCTTTCAATGAATAAAATAGTACCAATGAATATGAATTGTCAAAAAGTGCACAGCTGTCAAAAATCAAAATTTATTATAAAAAGGCGCTCTCTGGTGGATTTGTCCAGGCGGTGCACTTCAGCCACCAATGTGGTGACTTCCTGACAAGGCCCTACATTTCCATTGAAATTTCCCAACAAAAGCAACAACAGCTCAACTGAAAAAGCAAATCAATGATAAATCTAGTAGAAACAATCTATATAATAACTAATACTCTGTCCTGAGCATTTGGGCTTAAAGTAAATAAAACTCAGCAGACTTTGGACAGGAGCAGACCTCAAATGGGAAACAAAAGATTTATCTGTTTTTTATTGCAAATTTTGCCTCAACATGTTTCAGCCAATAAAATTTTTCAATTTAAAATACAACAATTAAATCCTATGGAAGCCCATTTCTGCCACTGTGATGAAAAAAAAAAGATCCTGTAAGTCATTATTATGATTTAGTAACTTATAATTATGAAATAGTATCTCATAACTAGAAAATTTCAGATTGAAATTTTTGGAGTGGGCCGGCAGGGCGAGGATGCTCACCGAACCCCGTATCATTTCAGATTACCGAGCTATATGTGCAATAAGTTCCAAAAACTAGTGTGGAGCTCCAGTGGTTGTACCACTGCAGACAGAGAGAGAGAGAGAATTATTTACCCAAGGGGCATATTAGCTTTCCATATAATCTTCAAAATAGTCCTTTTTCACATTTCACATGATGTACTTAAATATTTGTCCTCCCATTATTTCCAGTTATGTTGATGTAAATCACATTTAATTACTCAACAGCAAAGTTTACATTACTTTCTGTTATTCAGCCCGGCTCTGTTAAAGGTGCCTTCCAACAACTATTACAGGTGACTACAATAGACTGTCGTTTGATAAGCAGCCTGCCAACAGTTTGGAGGTATTTAGTGAACATCAACAACTAGTTGTGGTTACTTAGCTCCTGCTCACTGCACACAGCAGCACTCCACTGTTAAGTTGTGAGGCTCACACACTTTTCAACTCTGAACAAAATCCAGGTGATTCTTCAATGTCTTATCAGTAGCCCAACACATGGTTGACATCTGTGTACAGCCTTGTACCTTTAACTTTTAAAACATTTGAAAATGCTCCAACAGCCAGTCACTTAACACGGTCTATTGTTACTGTTACTTGGATGATGGGGTTGACTGCTAGTAATGGAGATGTTAGTGCTGCTTCAGTTTTAGGTATTAGCCCTCAGTGTAGGTACTGTAAGTGAATAAAACATTACACAAAGAAATTAGAGCATACACCCAGCATCATTGCATTGAGCGGTTTAATGACTAGTATTCAATTAGCAAAAGCAGGAATTTGTGGCTTTTTTTCAACAAATTTCAATAACACAAATGTCAGAAATTTCTCTCAGAAATTGTACATAGTAATGAATAATGTATTGCTGGAAAAGTGTGTAAAGCATAAGCCCACAATGATCACACAAACCCTAAGCATTAAGTTAGGGATTTTAGAGAATGTTTAGCTATGTTATATTTCATTTAATTAATTCAGTTTTGACAAGAATTAGAAGGTTGAAAATTGGCAGTTTACCCACTAGTTCCACCACTGGACTCATGGGTACACAACTTTGCAGTTCAGTTTGCTACTAACCCCATCACTCTCCAAGACATAGACAACTTTACAATCATTCAGACCTTGAATTTTACCCTGACCTTTAATTATCTGAGTTATTTTGAACACCTCATAGGGTGGGATGAGCACTTCTTCCTCTTCTACAACAACTGAATAATCTCTCAAAGAAGCACCTGAAAAAGGTCTTAATTTTAAAGCAGTTTTTGTTACCAAAATTTGTCAGGTCTGTTCTGTAAGAGCTGGAGGTGAAGGTACCAAACCGCATCACTTGGTTGACATTGCCAGTAAAAATACTACGTGGTCACCTGTAAGTAGTGTGACAGTAGGAATTTCTATTCAAGATCTGTATGACAGATGTCAGCAGGAAATGTAAAGAGTGAAATTAGAATGAGGAGCCATAGATGCTCCGATTTGTCCGGACTGCTTCATTGAACTTCTTGTACAATTTGTTAGATGTATAAACACAGATTGCTTGCAAGTGGTCATTGATTAGAGCCTCATCCCCTTTCTGTATATGTATATTTTCAGCACAGCGTTCTGCCTTATTCCATTAGTCTCTAAATGATGCCTTTTCTTCCGTATTTCTTCCAAGTATTGGGACTCCACTATATTCCACATTGCTTTATTACAGCCAAAGTACATGTCATCAACAGCATCATCAACCATGCTCAATGGGATGTCCTGGTTGGCGTCTCGCAGAGTGAAGTTGAAACGGATCTGAAAGGGCAAAAAAGAACAATATGATCTTACAGTAGACCCAACCCATCAAAACCCCAAGTAACACTGCAGCTATAATACTTAAGCCAATAGTTGCACAATGTCACTCTTAGTTTCAGCAAAAATCACATTCAAATATCTTAAGACTTACAATAAAGAATATATAATTAACAGAAGAACAATATGTATGTGACGAGGTCAGTTTTATTGTGCATGTTTTGATTTATCAAATTTTGTGTTGCATTGCGTGTTGTGCTACTTTGTAGTGTTTGTTTGCAGAGATTTATTAGCTTGGATTATATTGAGTTGCATGTAGTGTTCCTTTTTCCGACTGACCCTGCACTGCACAGAGACTCACCAGCAGCGGGCTTAACGAGTGATGGGCTACAGGTGGAGAGGAGGGTGACTACTACCACCGGTCAGAGTCAAGGGAAGCGCCCTGGGCTCGCAGAGGGGTGTTGTCGCGACGCACCCCTCTACCAGCTAAGTACCCTTTTTTTCTTTTTAACGGATTAAGGATTTTAAGCAGGATCTCTGTCCCTGAGGACTCTCCTCTGGTTTTAGCCTGATTTTATTTGACACTGATCCCGGGTGTTTGTTCTGTCTCCTGTGCATGTGCTCTGGAGGGACTGAGGCCTGTCCACCACCTCCGCCTGTCGCTTCAGCTGGTTGGAGCAGGAGAAGATCCAGAGACTGGGGTCCTTGGGGGAGACTTTGGGCTGGGGTTATTTATTTTTTTTATAATAAATTTGGTGTACATTGTCAATTGGACTCTTGGTTCTTAACTTAACTCTGCTCCCCTGATTTTAAGATAAGAACCTGCGTTTCCTAGAGTCCTAGGCTCTGGAACCTAGGTTGCGTTATCGTTTTTTTTAAATTACTCTTAATATTTATTACTTGACTCTTTTAGCCTCGCCACATATACCCATGAAACAAATGTTAAATGCAAAATACAGGTTCTGTTTATGTTAACTAGACCCTCAACCTGTTTGATTACAGAAAGATCAATCAAAAATCTAAATGAATGCAGTGGCCTTGGTTAAAGTCCGACTCACGGCCTTTTGATGCATGTTTCCTCTCCTCTCCCTCTCCTCTTATGCTGATGATTTTTTTAAAGCAGAAAAAAAAAAGGAAAAACACTAATGTTAAAAGTTAATAAACCGAAGACTTCCACAAGAATCACAGTATCGAAGGATCACGCAAGATTGTATCTTAGGGAACTGACCTCTAAATTAAGAGCATTTATTGTTAAACTCTCACAATTATGTGTGAGCAACCTGTTCAAAGTAATTGTAATAGTTTGCTGTTAACATTTAGGGGAACGTCAACGGACTTTCACATGCTTCACTCACCGTCATTGAGTCAACAACTAAATTGTTTTAATTCCAATAATTTTTCCCAAAAACATTTTATCATTGAACATATGCTATTACCTATCACAGACTAAAATGTGGCCATAATTTCTTTTTGTTTTGTTGTTGTAATATTTAACATAAGCTCATCACTTAAGCACCAATGTGGTGCTTAAAGCTGGAGTGCAGAACTTTTGTCTCTCCCTTCTAGCAGTGATCCCAGGAAGCTACAAAAAATACTAATAGCTTTTCGCAGGCATGCAATGAGGTGTCAGATTTCACACAGGATGGGTGAGGCTACTCACTCCTCACTGCAGCCAAAACAGAAAAAGCCTTTTTTACCTCCTCTGCTGAAAGGAGAAACCTATTTTTTCTAGTATATCCATCAAACTATCACAGTACTTCTTCATCCATCATCACCAACATAATATAGAGGATGAGATGAGTTAACAGTTTATTAACAAAAATGGTTTGTCCAGTCAGTATTAATACTTTCTTTTTTAAAGCAGAAAAAAAAAGGAAAAAACACTAATGTTAAAAGTTAATAAACTGAAGACTTCCACAAGAATCACAGTATCGAAGAATCACGCAAGATTGTATCTTAGGGAACTGACCTCTAAATTAAGAGCATTTATTGTTAAACTCTTTCTCACAATAATGTGTGGGCAACCTGTTCAAAGTAATTGTAATAGTTTGCTGTTAACATTTAGGGAACTTTCACATGCTCCACTCACCGTCATTGAGTCAACAGGCTGCATCCAGCAAAGTAGCAGACTCAGTGAAGCAAAGATTAGCATGTTACCCTGCATCCTCCGAGTGACATCCATATATGTATAAGTGTCAGTCTTCTTTTGGCAATGACATTTTGGAACAGTATGACACAGGAGTCTGGGCAATTGAAAGGAAATCTTCCAATTCAAGAGTGTCAAAATATTAGGATACTTTCCTTATATCGTGACACTTGGCACATTTTTGAAAGGGCTGGTTGGATATTTCAATTGTATGTTGTATTATATGACTGTTCCCAAATGTCAGTGAGAGTTTTTGTAATCAATTTTCATAATTCTTTCATGGTTTTTAATAGAGCTAGAAAGTTGGAACCTTTTCCACCTCAAAGTTGGTGTTGTAGACAACAACTGAATCTGAAATATTTGGTGGTCCTGCATGCATGTGAAGACCCCCAAAATACTGCCCAAAGTTTGAAAGGTTGTCCAGTTGTCAGATCTTGACATTAGGGTCACTCCACTGTACTTTTATGGTTTTTAATACAGCTAGAAAGTTGGAACCTTTTCGAACTCAAAGTCGAGCTTGTAGAGGAGGACTGACCCCAATTTTGTGGCCCTGGCTGCTTGTTTAGACACCCAAAAACCTGCACACAGGCTGCCAGCTTTTCCTTATGTTTATGAAATATGTATTTCTGTATGTATTTTGCCCTTATTTCATCAAAGAAGCATACAAAAAAAAACCATTTTGGACACACATAGTGGGCGGGCCCTGAAACAAGCCCAGACTATCAAATCCCTTTGATGGCCCTAAGAAAAAAAGTTTTTTCTCTTTGCCATCTTCTTCCAGGAGCTGGGGTTGGATGTAGAAACTAGTCTGCCAAATAACACAAAATCAACTGAGGAACATACTTGAATTTAACTTCAAAAAACAATAACAAGTCTTTTAATGTCGCATAAAATAGTTCACATGGTTGACATCTGTGTGCAGCCTTGTACCTTTAACTTTTAAAACATTTGAAAATGCTCCAACAGCCAGTCACTTAACACGGTCTATTGTTACTGTTACTTGGATGATGGGGTTGACTGCTAGTAATGGAGATGTTAGAGCTGCTTCAGTTTTAGGTATTAGCCCTCAGTGTAGGTACTGTAAGTGAATAAAACATTACACAAAGAAATTAGAGCATACACCCAGCATCATTGCATTAAGCAGTTTAATGACTAGTATTCAATTAGCAAAAGCAGGAATTTGTACCTTTTTTTTCAACAAATTTCAACAACACAAATCTCAAAAATGTCTCTCAAAAAATATACATAGTAATGAATAATGTATTGCTGGAAAAGTGTGTAAAGCATAAGCCCACAATGATCACACAAACCCTAAGCATTAATTTAGGGATTTTAGAGAATGTTTAGCTATGTTATATTTCATTTAATTAATTCAGTTTTGACAAAAGAGTTAGAAGGTTTCAAAATGGCAGAAAGGTTTTTCCACTAGTTGGAGAACCACTGGACTCATGGGTGCAGAACTTTGCAGTTCATTTTGCTACTAACCCCATCACTCTCCAAGACATAGACAACTTCACAATCATTCAGACCTTGAATTTTACCTTGACCTTTAATTATCTGAGTTATTTTGAACACCTCATAGGGTGGGATGAGCACTTCTTTCTCGCCTACATAAACTGAATAACCTTTCAAAAAAGCGCCTGAACAGGTCTTAATTTTAAAGCAGGTCTTGTTACCAAAATATGTCAGGTCTGTTCTGTAAGAGCTGGAGGCGAAGGTACCAAACCGCATGATTTGGTTGACATTGCCAGTAAAAATACTACGTGTTCGCCTGTAACTAGTGTGACAGTAGGGATTTCTATTCAAAATCTGTATGGCAGATGTCAGCAGGAAATGTAAAGAGTGGAATTGGAATGAGGAGCCATAGATGCTCCCTTGTGTCCGGACTGCTTCATTGAACTTCTGGTACAATTTGTTAGATGTATAAGCACAGATTGCTTGTATGTGGTCTTTGGTTAGAGCCTCATCCCCATTCTCTATTTTCTTCTTTTCAGCACAGCGTTCTGCCTTATTCCAGGCATCTTTAAATAATGCCTTTTCTTCCTCAAAGTATTTGGACTTGACGAAATTCATCATTGCTTCATTACAGCCAGAGTACATGTCATCAACAGCATCATCAACCATGCTCAATGGGATGTCCTGGTTGGCGTCTCGCACAGTGAAGTTGAAACGGATCTAAAAGGGTAAAAAAGAAGAAGATGATCTTACAGTAGACCTAACCCATCAAATCCCCAAGTAACACTGCAGCTATAATACTTAAGCCAATACTTGCACAATGTCACTCTTAGTTTCAGCAACAATCACATTCAAATATCTTAATTATTACAATAAAGAATATATAATTAACAGAGAACAATATGTTTACCCATGAAACAAATGTTAAGTGCAAAATACAGGTTCTGTTTTTGTTAACTAAACCCTCAACCTGTTTGATTACAGAATTAATGCAGTGGCCTTGGTTAAAGTCCGACTCACGGCCCTTTGCTGCATGTTTCCTCTCCTCTCCCTCTCCTCTGTTACTATTAATACTTTTTTTTTTAAAGCAGAAAAAAAAAGGAAAAAACACTAATGTTAAAAGTTAATAAACCGAAGACTTCCACAAGAATCACAGTATCGAAGAATCACGCAAGATTGTATCTTAGGAAACTGACCTCTAAATTAAGAGCATTTATTGTTAAACTCTTTCTCACAATTATGTGTGAGCAACCTGTTCAAAGTAATTGTAATAGTTTGCTGTTAACATTTAGGGAACTTTCACATGCTCCACTCACCGTCATTGAGTCAACAGGCTGCATCCAGCAAAGGAGCAGACTCAGTGAAGCAAAGATTAGCATGTTACCCTTCATCACTGCAGTCAGGAAAAAGGTCCCTAAATCTGCAAACATACACAAAACAAGTCAACAACAATGAACTGCATCACAGTGTGTACTAGTAACACAAATATAGTAAAACACTGACATGTTAAATACTAAAACTATTTTAGAAACGTGAAAAAAATGTATGATAGTCAAAAGTTGATTTGAAAGCTCAACTCACCAGTCTTCAGAATGAAAAGATGTTGAACACTATGTGAACCTCTCAGGTCAAAGGTTTTGATCAGACAACTGGTGCTCAGATCAACACTATATATACCTTGTCTTTGTTGCCAGACACGCGCACAATTTGCACATCAAATGTATAGAAGTATGTAGGCGGACTACTTGAATGTAGTAAAGCATGTGATGTGTGCTTTTAAATGAGTGTGTGTGTAACATAAGTGTTTGTGTGTTGTGCATCTATGCTTCACACATTATTTCACACTCTAACCACGCAGATGACGTTCTGCACCCCCCTTTGCAGTCACTACATGCAGAATGTCTGTACAATTACAATATGTAAAGCTTACAACTCTTAGTGTTTAATGATAAAAGTGATACAAATATAAACTGTTAACTGTATAACTTAAAATCCCCCCTTCTGCCTTCAGGGAACCTTTGGATTCTTTAGGACACATTGAAAGTAGCTTTGAAAATGTATGTAATTGTCCAGTGCTGTTTTCAGCATGGATTCTTTTATACAACGACTGGTGAATCACTTTGAATGTGCAAAAGTGAAACAGAGCAGCCACATATTACACTTGTCTTTTGTGTATGTGAAAACACATTCACACACACCATTAATGAAGGAATTTACAATTATTATTATTATTATTATTATTATTATTATTATTATAAGTATTATCATTTCATATCATTTGAGTCCTGAACTGGTGACTGTACTATAAAGAGAAACCTGTATTCTCTCTTAATGCATTTAGTGCTTTTCTTCATATTCCTCCCAATCAGTTTTCTTCTCATTCATATCTTTGTTATCAGGTGATATTTTAAAATGTATTTCTTTATTATAATGTACTTTGCTGTACATTTTTGAAATTTTGACAGAAATACACCATATAATTCAATTATGGTATAGTCAGTAACAGGCTAGATTAATGCCTGTCCCCTGCCAATAATGTCGTCCACATGCTATGGAATGTAATTGTCAATCCCTTCACGGCCTCTCGGAGGGCAGGTAAAATAAAGGGTTGCTGGGGTCATTTGGGAACAGTTTTGACAAATGATGATAAATTAATTGAATTAATTGCATATATCCATATTTGCTGAGAAAAGCCCCCAAATAAGGATATTTCAACTCAAAAACATCACATTATTGTGGCACAGGACTAATGCATAGAATAGAAATATCAAAAGGGGGCACCACAAATCAATAAATTGTTTTAATTCCAATAATTTTTCCCAAAACATGTCTTTTTATCATTGAACATATGCTATTACCTATCACAGACTAAAATGTGGCCATAACAATTTTTTTGTTTTGTTTTGTTGTTGTAATATTTAACATAAGCTCATCACCTCAGCACCAATGTGGTGCTTAAAGCTGGAGTGCAGAACTTTTGTCTCTCCCTTCTTGCAGTGATCCCAGGAAGCTACAAAAAATACTAATAGCTTTTCGCAAGCATGCAACGAGGTGTCAGATTTCACACAGGATGGGTGAGGCTACTCACTCCTCACTGCAGCCAAAACAGAAAAAGCCTTTTTGTCCTCCTCTGCTGAAAGGAGAAACCTATTTTTTCTAGTATATCCATCAAACTATCACAGTACTTCTTCATCCATCACCACCAACATAATATAGAGGATGAGATGAGTTAACAGTTTATTAACAAAAATGGTTTGTCCAGTCAGGAAGTGGAACCTGCATCCCCGAGTGACTTCCATATATGTATAAGTGTCAGTCTTCTTTCCCATTTGGCAATGAAATTTGGGAACAGTATGACACAGGAGTCTGGGCAATTGAAATGAAATCTTCCAATTCAAGAGTGTCAAAATATTAGGATACTTTCCTTATATCGTGACACTTGGTGTGAAGGAATTTTCCTTCTTGTATGTTAAACTTCCCTCTTGTAGGTTAAAGGTAACTTAAGACAGGGCTTCACAGGTCAGGTCAACTGCCTGTCTCTGTTCGCCTGTCTCACTCTGTGTGCCAGACAAGGCCGAGTTGGCTCTGGCATCTGGTAAACCAAGGTCTGCTAGATATCTTCTGTTTTCAGTGTTAGACACAACAGGCTGGTGCCTGGTTGTTGACGCTGGATAAGAGAGACTGTAGAGAGGCTATGCTGTTGTTAGGACAGCAATGATTGACGTCTTTCCTTGTTTGGATCTGATATCCAATAGAGTCTTCACACATGACAGGCTGAGTTAGGAATAACCCTGTTTGGATATAGCGGAACTTAGCAGTTCTTGGGAGAGTTAAATACTGAGCTTCAGGACACCATCTTCAGATTTGGGTAGCAGTACGCTGTGATTCACACGTGGTGTTTCCCTTTTCTCCTCGATCGAGCTTCAATAAATATTCCTGTGTAAGACATCCCGGTCTCCTGAAACTTCTTGTTAGAGTGAACCAGCTCTAAGATTTCCCTAACACTTGGCACATTTTTGAAAGGGCTGGTTGGATATTCCAATTGTATGTTGTATTATATGACTGTTCCCAAATGTCAGTGAGAGTTTTTGTAATCAATTTTCATAATTCTTTCATGGTTTTTAATAGAGCTAAAAAGTTGGAACCTTTTCCACCTCACAGTTGGTTTTTGTAGACAACAACTGAATCTGAAATATTTGGTGGTCCTGCATGCATGTTAAGACCCCCAAAATACTGCCCAAAGTTTGAAAGGTCGCCCAGTTGACAGATCTTGACATTAGGGTCACTCCACTGTACTTTTATGGTTTTTAATACAGCTAGAAAGTTGGAACCTTTTCGAACTCCAAGTCCAGCTCATAGAGAAGGACTGACCCCAATTTTGTGGCCCTGGCTGCTTGTTTAGACACCCAAAAACCTGCACACAGGCTGCCAGCTTTTCCTTATGTTTATGAAATACGTATTTCTGTATGTATTTTGCCCTTATTTCATCAAAGAAGCATACCAAAAAAAAAATATACATTTTGGACACACATAGTGGGCGGGCCCTGAAACAAGCCCAGACTATCAAATCCCTTTGATGGCCCTAAGAAAAAAAATTTTTTCTCTTTGTTTGCCATCTTCTTCCAGGAGCTGGGGTTGGATGTAGAAACCAGTCTGCCACATAACACAAAATCAACTGAGGAACATACTTGAATTTAACTTCAAAAAACAATAACAAGTTTTTTAATGTCGCATAAAATAGTTCCATTGAATATGAAACGTCAAAAAGTGCACAATCTCTCAAAAATCAAAATTTATTATAAAAAGGCGCCCTCTGGTGGATTTGTCCAGGCGGTGCACTTCAGCCACCGTGAGTCAATGTGGTGACTTCCTGACAAGGCCCTACATTTCCATTGAAATTTCCCAACAAAAGCCCTACATTCCTTATTGTTAGTAACAGCTCAACTGAAAAAGCAAATCAATGAGAAATCTAGTAGAAACAATCTATATAATAACTAATACTCTGTCCTGAGCATTTGGGCTTAAAGTCAATAAAACTCAGCAGACTTCAGACAGGAGCAGACCTCAAATGGGAAACAAAAGATGTATCTGTTTTTTTATTGCAAATTTTGCCTCAACATGTTTCAGCAAATAAAATATAGTCAATATTTTTCTTTTCAATTTAAAATACAACAATTAAATCCTATGGAAGCCCATTTCCACCACTGTGATGAAAAACAAAGATCCTGTAAGTCTTTATTATGATTTAGTACCTCAGACTTAGGAAGCTAGCCTCTCCTCTGTGTCTTCTCCAATACATGATGGAGAGACAGTGAACCAGGTGAAGTTAAGTAGTAGGCCTGGTCTGTGCTCAGCTGCATGTGTCGGAGTGGTTCAGGGGAACAGAGCCAGGGTGACTTTAATCGGCACCGCTCATTCTTGTTACTAGTTCTGCTTGTTCCTGTTCAGCAGTAGCAGCTGGAGCTCTGGCTCTCACACACACCCGGGGACACAGAGACGGTCTTCCAGCTTGAAGGAGCTTGGAGGAGTTGAGCAGCGGGGGAGAGCGCACAACACTTTATGTCGATGTTGTTACTGTGTGTGTATAAAGTGTGAGTATACTGTGTGACAATAAAGTGTGGTTGTGTGAACGTTACCTGGCTGGGACTGTGTTTGTGCGGAGGAGTAGTGGAGAGACGGCTACATACACTGCTCACCTTCACAAGCTCAGCTGTTAACCTAACCAGCGCACTGTGGTTGTGTAAAACATATCGAGAGACGGCAGTCAAAGCAAGTGAAAATACTGCGTTTCTACGTGTTTATGCTAGTTTTGATAAATTACTCTACTCCTTTACCTGTGAAGGTTTTGTTGAAGTTGCAGTGACGAGGGAAGTTGTTGTTAACTCAAACCTTATCTTTACTTCACCTGCTTCACTGTCTCGCCTTCACGGCTACAGTCAGCCTCCAGCAAAGAACCAAACACAGAGCAGCAACATCAGCATACACACATGCACAAAATATGTTTTACATCAAGAGTAATATACTTTATCATACTATTTACTTAATGTTTCTTTAACTTGAAAAATGCATGACTTTAAGGCATGTAGAAAATATTTATTGCACATAGAAATGCTGTAAAATGGAAATCACAAATCACATCACAAATGCACTTTAGAAAAAGTTGTTACAAGTTGTTGCTTATGTTGCCTCATCTTGTTATACAATATATTGAGGAAGCATGAAAACTCAAGCCTGTAATAATTAAAAAGCTGCCAAGCTTGAATTGAGGGGTTGAAGAGAATCTATGAATATATTTTAATGAGCTTTGGTTTTAGAAGGTTTAAAATGCATATACTTTGCTGAACAAGACTAAACTCCCAACTAAGTTTTTACTTTGCTCCACCAGTTGAAAAAGTACCACTGGTCTCTCATAAGTACACAGCCCGACAGTTCAGATTGCTGTGAACTCCTGCGCTCTCCAAGATATAAACAACCTTACAATCACTCAGACCTTCAACACGTAGACCGTTCGTTATCTGTGTTATTTTAAATATCTCATAGGGGGGGATGAGCACCTCTTGCTCATTATTTTTAAGAGTTGGATATTTTTTCAGGAAAGCACCTGAACAAGTCTTAATTTTAAAGCAGGTCTTGTCACCAAATTGGGTCATGTTTGTTTTATAAGAGCTGGAGGCAAAGAAACCAAACCGAATTATTTGGTTGACTTTGCCAGTAAACATAGAATTGGATCTGCGGTACGATGTGTGGCAGTTTATATTATTATTACTGAGGATCTGTACAGCAGATGTCAGCCAGAAATGTAAGGAGTGAAATGAGAAGGAGGTGCCATATATTTTTCTCTTGGTCCGGACGGCATTATTGAATGTCTCATAAAAATGTTTATAACCAGATGTATAAACACAGATCGCTTGCATGTGATCCTTAGTTAAAGCCTCATCCCCTTTGTCTTTATTTTTTAGATTTCTGTTTACACAATTCTGTGCCAATTTACAGACATTCACAAATTCTTTTTCTTTGTTCTCCTTTTTAAAATATTTGTCCTTGACCATTTTTGTCATTGTTTCATTACAGCCAAAGTACATGTCATCAACAGCATCATCAACCATTTCCAATGGGATGCTCTGGTTAGCGTCTCGTAGAGTGAAGTTGAAATGGATCTAAAAGGGTATAAAAGAAAAACATGAAGCAAAAGGTCTTACAACCTTCCAACCCCTCAAAAGCCCCAAGCAACTGCAGCTATAATACTTAAGATATTACTTGTACAATGTCACTCTTAGTTTCAGCAACAATCCTATTTAAATATATTAATTCTTACAATAAAGAATATATAATTAACAGAAGAACAATAGGTTTACCCATGAAACAAATGTTAAGTGCAAAATACAGGTTCTGTTTATGTTAACTAGACCCCTCAACCTGTTTGATTACAGAAATCAATCAAAAATCTAAATGAATGCAGTGGCCTTGGTTAAAGTCCAACTTACGGCCCTTTGCTGCATGTTTCCTCTCCTCTCCCTACCCTCTGTTGCTATTAATACTTTTTTAAAGCAAAACTCTTTTCTCTGATGTTAAAAGTTAATAAATCGAAGACTTCCAGAAGAATCACAGAATCCAAGTATCAAGCAATATTTTATCTTAGGGAACTGATCTCTAAATTAAGAGCATTTATTGTTAAATTCTTTCTGATGTGTTCAAAGTAATTGTAATAGTTTGCTGTTAACATTTAGGGGAACGTCAGCGGACGTTCATATGCTCCACTCACCGTCATTGAGTCAACAGGCTGCATCCAGCAAAGGAGCAGACTCAGTGAAGCAAAGATTAGCATGTTACCCTTCATCACTGCAGTCAGGAAAAAGGTCCCTAAATCTGCACACATACACAACAATGAACTGCATCACAGTGTGTACTAGTAACACAAATATAGTAAAACACTGGTATAGTAAATACTAAAACTATTTTAGAAACGTGAAGTATGTAGTATGTATGATAGTCAAAAGTTGATTTGAAAGCTCAACTCACCAGTCTTCAGAATGAAAAGATGTTGCACACTATGTGAACCTCTCAGGTCAAAGGTTTTGATCAGACAACTGGTGCTCAGATCAACACTATATATACCTTGTCTTTGTTGCCAGACACATGCACAATTTGGACATCAAATGTATAGAAGTATGTAGGCGGACTACTTGAATGTAGTAAAGCATGTGATGTGTGCTTTTAAATGAGTGTGTGTGTAACATAAGTGTTTGTGTGTTGTGCATCTATGCTTCACACATTATTTCACACTCTAACCACGCAGATGACGTTCTGCACCCCCCTTTGCAGTCACTACATGCAGAATGTCTGTACAATTACAATATGTAAAGCTTACAACTCTTAGTGTTTAATGATAAAAGTGATACAAATATAAACTGTTAACTGTATAACTTAAAATCCCCCCTACTGCCTTCAGGGAACCTTTGGATTCTTCAGGACACATTGAAAGTGGCTTTGAAAATGTATGTAATTGTCCAGTGATAAGGCTGTTTTCAGCATGGATTCTTTTATACAACGACTGGTGAATCACTTTGAATGTGCAAAAGTGAAACAGAGCAGCCACTTAAAGTTGTCTTAAAGTTTCATTTGTTAATCAAAAACCTGAGAACCCAAAGAAATGTTTGAACCTACTTTAAAAAACTTACCTGATGTTTTATTGTCTGTATTGTGCCTCTTTTAATTGCATGCCATAGAGATGTGAAGTTACGAAGTACTTTTTCTTGAGTATCGGACTGAAATATTTGTACTGCCACTGACGTTATTTTGCTTTAGAGAGAAATTTCATCCCGCTACTCTACAAGGGTGACATTTTTTACACCGCTGAGGTTTTACAAGAACTCACTACAAATAAAATTTCCATTTCCTGTAAACCAACCCCCCCCCCCCCACACACACACACACACACACACACACACACACACACCCTGAGAGAACTCTGGAGGCACCCGTTGTGTCATTGATGCATTCATTTGTCCGGACACTGAATCAAAATGTACTTCAAGAGTTGTGAAATGTTGTGCATGTATGGTTCTGTATTTTAACGTACATTTTTTGTGCATTCCATCCCAATATGCTTTGCGTTCTCTCACAATACTTTTGCATTACCTCACAACAGTTTTCTTCTTCCATTCCTTCTGAGCCATATGTCTATTTTCGCTCAGCTGCAGTAATATTAGTGTCTTTTTCGGAATAAGGGTAAACACCAGAATATTCTTTACATGTAGGAGTTCTTGATTTGTTCCTATTCCTGCCTTTCTGCATTTTGCTTATAAGGTATTTGCAATTAGATTCACCCTCTACTTTAGTCAGTTTTTGGGTCATTCAACTTGCAATCAAGCCAATAGTTTTGCAAGATTGTCCCCCTTTATTTTGTGGTCAAACCAAAAGTGAGCCTACCCTTTTTGGTGGAAATAATAACTCATTGCACCCTGAAAAAACGTGAGTGCGCAGCCCTATGGCAAATATGGTATAGGTCAAAGTTTAACCATAATAAAGGTCTATAAACTGTGATGCATATATACAATGGGCAGGTTAGGGTAATCATTTTATTGCCTTAGTTTTCCCTTCAAAATAAATCTGGCTAACCTAGGGGCTGGTTTATAACCTTTATGATCTTCTGATAGCTCATATTCCTTGGCCTCTCTGAGTCACAGTATTTTTAGAGGTATTGGCACATTCCTGGAGAACATCTTCTGGCATTATGTATGATGGACTTTCACAAGAACTTTTAAAGACATGCAAGTATGTGTGTAAACTGTGTGGATCTTTAATGAAAGTATTAGCCAACTGTTTGGCTGGGGGTTTGTGTGCTCTAAGTAAGTGTGCATGTTATTTTCACGCTTGTGCATGCACTGTTTTGCTGTGAGCATTCTGTGGCTGTTGAAGGAAATGTGGTTGTTGTTACCAGACAAATGAGACATTTCCCACTTTAAGTGGGTCACTTTACAGACTAGAAAAAAGCAGCAGCATGTTAAAGGACTACATGCATCTGTACAATTACAATATGTAAAAATTACAACTCTTACTGCTTAATGATAAAGGTGACACAAATATAAATTGATCAATCATATCAGATCAATGCAAAACACATCCTTGTTCTTTGTTCTCCTTTTTAAAATATCTTTACTTTAACTATTTTTGTCAATGTTTTGTTGCAGCCAAAGTCTGCCATCAACAGCATCTTCAACCACGCTCAATGGGATACCCTGGTTCGCGTCTGGTAGGAAGGAAGAAAAAGATGAGAAAAAAGGTCATGAATTAGCTGCAGTTTGTACCACTGACAGTACAACCAGTGTTATTTAGCCCGCTGATACTATTTCTGGCTGCCTGAATAGTTTACAGTTTGGTTGATAGACTACTTGTAGTGCATGTTAGTGTTATAAGCTCCTTTGCTTGTTAATACATAAAATACTTAAATCATTATCAATTCATTTCTTATTTCTGCTATTCTCACTATACACCATACACAAGCAATGATAATGTCTAAAGAAAAAATGACACTGAAGTAGAATCAACACAATTATTACAGTAGGAAACTATTCCAAAGTTTCAAAGGTCATCATCTAAATATAGCCTACAACTTCATATTATATAATGACTAATAAGCATACATTTCTTTCCTTCCACTTAATATTGGCACACCCTGTCAGCATAACCTGCCGCGTTGTGGCATAAAAGCTGCACAAAGTACATTTATAACACAAGACTCACCTCTGGGTTACCTCTCGGCTCCTCCACACAGCTTAGCACTTTATTCTTCATGTTGCAGCTTTTGTTGTTTTTTTTCATACACCCTTTGTTTTATTCTGAATTGTTTACATAGTACAGTGCTTCTAATGTCTTCAATTGTCTCTATGTTCTTTCTCTGTGTTTATGGTTCATATTTTACATGTGTGTGTTTATGCTGCCTTGCTGTAAAAAGAATTTCCTCTTATGGGACAATAAAGAGATCTGAACTTAATCAACAAAAGCTTTTAAAGTAACTTCCAGGTATTAGATGGAAATAATATTACAGGTGTTTCAGTACTCTTGTCTAATCCTTGCAGCACTGTCTTGAATGCAGAATTTTGTGGGCAGTCACTCATTCACAGTGGCATGGTTGGTCTTCTTGTACATGTGAACATTTACAATTACTGATACTAACACATGGCCCAACGTTCCAATCTTAAGTCTCAGCAGCAATGTGTTCACAGAGATTAGATTAGAAATGTTTTAGATTTAACTGGGTGTGATGCAGTCACCCCTTCTTCGGGCCGACAGGCAGCATCCAGGAAAGGGGCAAACACAGTGGAGCAAAAATCCCCTGATGTTCCCCTTCATCACTGCAGTTAGGCAAACAGCTTCTGAATTTACATACACAACACATACAAAAAAGACATTTGAAATCAGCAATGATAATTCTTTTTTTTTATACTCAAAAGGTGCTTTGAAATATCAACTCACCAGTCTTTGAAGGTGTTGAGCAGCCCTCAGATCAAAAGTTTTAAACAGACAATGACTCGTGAATTTCCATGACCTTTATACTTTATGCCTTGCCTTGTCCCACAGAGATGACCAAAACCACATGCACGCGCGCGCGCACACACACATACACTAACACAAAGACACACACATTTGCATATGCACAATCAAACAAAAAGAAAAGAGGTTTATTTTCAACAGATAAATGACACGTTCAGTGTGTCAACTTGTCAAAGGGGCTTACTAGCCAATGTGTGTTATAACTGGAAGCTCCATCTATGATTCATGAACCATCTATGATTACACTGTGCATCTGCAGGCAGTTTACACAATAGATCAGTCAAACCAATTTAGTCAGAGCCAAACAAACAGCCTGTAATCCATGTTAATTTCAATGCCAATTAGCAGTGTCTGGCCCTGTCTAAGCAAGTAGCACTATCATATATTCTCAAGTTTTCAAAGCAAGCAATAGTGTAACTGTAATAAAAGTGTAACTGGCAAAAGGGAACAGTGTTAAAAGTCATCACATGCCTAAACAAACCCTAATTTTATGAGGATCAAGATACTTTATAAAATATATATAGGATAATGCAGAATTGTGGCCTTAAGTGCCAAAGCAACATAATTGAGTTAGGAGTTTTGTAATAAAGTATTAGCAAAAAGTATTTATAATAAACGGTTGTATAGGTCATAGTTGTAATTTAGAACCCACTTGTACCCACTGTCACAACGTTAGATACTTCACAATTGAGATAATTATTATAATCTAAATAGCACATTAGAATTAATGTGTATTAATTTGTACAATTATCTTTTCTAGTTGATTGCAATAATGTGTTTGGCAGTTTATTTCAATTTCAACAGTGCTCTTGCCAATTTCTTCAAAAACTGCTAAGAACTGCCCCGCCATTTGACTTTTGGAAAGCTGTGTTAGTGCATTCAAGGACATGTCCCTACAAATTACTAATCATATGGTTTATGGGTGAATGGGTTGAGTTGCATAACATATTAAGATATTTTTACAATAAAAGTTTATATTACAGCTATTGTTGAACCCGTGTGTGAGAATGGGACACAGTGTAATGTCTCTGAAGCTGCCACATACTGTACGTGTCATTTTGCTTGTCAACAAAACCCCCCCGAAGCCACCTTAATTTCCTGTTAAAGGTCACAAGCAGCAAAACCAACCTGACACATCTGTGGACTCATACAATGTGTTTGTGCAAAGTGGAAGTACGTGTCAGCGATTTAACAAGGAGACATTCATATTGAATGTGTCTGATAACTGTTCACAGCCAAAGCAAGATGTCCTTACTGAATTTATCTGCAAAATATTCACTGTAAACATAATTCATGTGCTTTCTCTGCAATATCTGCTTTTTGCAACTAAACTATGGTAACTACTACTAGTAAAGTGAAGGAATAAGACAGAACTCCCCTAACAGTTGGTGGAGACCAAAGCTAGAAAACATTTGAAAACCACACAAAGGCAATATTGGTCAGGGGTCCTGCCAAGTGCATATATATCAAAATATTAGATTTGCACATGACAGATGCGACAGCTGGCGAAAAGTTAAAAATAATGAAATAGAGCAGAAAGGAGGGTATGTATGTGCGTGTGTGTGGGTGTGTGTGTGTGTGTTTCTATGCATGAACTGCTGTTGTGTTTTGATTTAACAACACTTGTGAGGTCAAGACACATTAAAGTGCATATATGGGGCATTTTCCGTTGTTTTGGTGAACTGAAATGGCGAGTATATCAGGTTTGGTATAAATTAGTGTAGTGATGCTTGACTCTTTTAGAATTCTCATTTCTAATAGTGTCTTTTATTATTTAACAATTGAACTCCTTAAAGAGGACAATACAAACAGTCATGGGCAGTAATTTGCAGATGGAGTCTTTTTTCAGCCTTTTAGCCTTCCCCTCTGATATCCCCTTTTCACAGAAATTTGGACTTTTTTTAAATAATTCTTAATTTGGACCATAGTAGGAAAGGACTGATGAGAATACAACAGTAACAATGACTGTTGTATTCAAGTGTATAAAAAGAAAGGCTATGTATCAGTGAGCTAGCATGCACAACACCAGGGCCGTGAAACTGAAGTGGCAAAAATAATTCAGACCATCATTAATCTTATTATTGACACCTTTACATGTCTGACTGTGACATGTCAAAATGTCTTCTGTGAAAAAGGCCTATTAAAGGTATGATGTTTCAATACATTTCAGGCAGATGGCAGCATTGTCTAACTATTTGGCCTCCAATCATTGTGTTGCATGAACAGTTCTCAACACTGTGCTTCTGTTTGTGAGTGCGTATGTTTGTGTGTGTGCAAAGCATGTGTGGGTATGCCTCACCCCTACAGCATTTTGATTATTTTTCAATTTAATCCTCGGTAGAGGCAACACCGTGAGAAGGGGTTACAAGGGGGAAGGCAGGGCATGTTGGAGAGATACGGAGAAGAGAGCAGGGGGGAACGAATGGATTGCAAAAACAGAGGGAGGGAGAGAAGATACAAGATGTGCTGAGAGCCGATAAAAGGCATGGTCAGGGGTAAGAGTAGGTTGTTTTTTCAGAAAGAGAGGATAAAAAATAAACAGAGGAAGGTAGGCATCAGTCTCCTGTTACAATGCAGGCCCAGCAGAGAGACGAGAGAAAGACAGGCACAGCCAGGTATGGAGATTGCGAGAAGACAGGGGCTTAGAGTGGAGTAAGAGTGCAAGCAAACAGGGAATGTGAAGGAAGCAAGAGGATGGGAAGGATTGGTTGAGAGTAGATATTTGGTTTGGCTGTGGCATACCTAGGAGAGCAAAGGAGGAACACGGTAATGCAGCGTAGCAGCAGAGGTAGAACAAGAATAGACCCAGCGGAGAATGAGCGCTGTACAAAGCATACACAGTAAGGTAAGAGGGTGTGTATATGCATGTGGGTAGGGAGGGTGTATTGTTCAGTGAATTATCTCCAGCATTCCCAGCTGAGAAAAAAAGAAATGAAAAAAATTTAGAGGGAAGGGTTGGTATGGATGGGGAGGGGGGGACTGGAGAGTCAAAACGCAGGGTACATACTGCATTAATGATATAGGTCTAACAGAGAGAGAAAGTATGTGACAGAGAGGTGGTTAGGAAAAGAGAAAGCAGAAGAGTAGAAAACTCAAAGGGGTAGGAACAGATATTCAAAAGAGAGAATGTGAGTGAATAAGCCAAAAGAAGGTGGGATGTTAATAAAGAGTGAACTAGGAAGGAAGGGATAGTGTGGAACGGATGGTGAGAGGCGATGGAAAAGTAAGAGAGGTAGAGATTTAGGAAAGTGAGGTTTGAGGGAAATGAAGAAAGTAAGAGGGTAGGAATGGAGGGAGGGAGACTGCCAAGCAGAGCGGGAAGGGAGGATAAGGCAAGAAATCAGGGAGGGGTATGGGGCAGGGGAAGGAATGAAAACTAAAGCAGGGTGAGAGGAAAAAAAGACATGAGGAAAGGATGCACCAGGAAAAATAAAGCCAGGGGAAGTAAAGTAGGGAGAGAAGAAGGGAAGGAAGGAGGAAAATATTGGGAAATGTGGGAATGATGAGGGAAGGAAAAGAGCAGGGGGTAGAAATGTGACAGAAGGTAAGAAATGCAGAAAGTGGGATGGCAGGGAGAGTGTGGACGTAAAGTACGGAAAGAAGCATGGGATTTTTGTGAGTTCTGTTAGAGAGAGAGGGAAATACATCAAAGTCTTGGTAAGTAAAAGATTACATGAAATCTAAAGAGTAGAGAGGGAGGGAAGGTAGGAATCGTGAGAGGGAGCAGAGACCCATGCCCTCCTGCGAGTGCAAAGGCAGTGAAGAGGAGATGAAGTTAAAAGTTTAAAAGATTTAAGTTTATTTATATACCTTTACTATTCGCTATTGCAGCAAGGATGGAAAGATACATTTCAGACAAAGATGGAGGGTTGTGCTACATGATATAATTTACATTGTATGAACTTCGGATTTCAGAAATCTCAGCGGCTTTCCACAAGCTAACACAGTACAGTAGAATTAAAAACACTGAGAATAGAGGGATGAGTTGGAGGAAGGAGAAGTGAAGTGGAGGAAAGAGGCATCGAAGAAGAGGGATTGCAGGTGTATAGGTTATATGTTTCGGTGAGTTAGTGCCAGTAGACACAGTAGAAGGGATCCTCTTCAAGTGGGTCACAGAGGCTGCAGAAACAGACATTTATCATAAATGGCAGCACAGCATTGTGTATATACAGTATGTGTCTGTGTGTGTGTAAATCTTTCCCATTGTTCCCCTCTCTTTTAGATACAGTTTTGAAAAGATTGTGTGTGTGCGTGATTGTGTGTGCGTGTGCATATTATAGTAAGTCAAGCGACTTTGACAGGGCACAGATGCTTCAGCGGGTGAGGAGAGACTGTTCGTTCTTCCTCTCTCATGCTTCTTACTCCTCAATTTTTCTTTTGTTCCTATTCATCAGTTTTACCATCTCCTGCTCTCTCCTCTTTCCTATCTAATTTTTTCACTTTACCTAATCTTTCTCCTTCATCCCCCCGCTTTTTTCACCCACACTCTTATATTCTCTATTGTGACACATTATTTAGAGACCTTGTGAAGTAACTGGATTAAGCCCAAATAAAAAATGCACTGTATTCACTGTTCAGTTTGTAAGGCCAAACTCATATTCACCTTTATAAAAAGATAAAGAGTTATGTACTTGTGATAAAGCTATGTTGCTTTTTAAATTGAATAAAGTTAAACTTGAAATTTGCAGCAAAACCTATTCAAAAAATATCTTTTGAGTTTTTTGTTGTTGGATTTGTATTTTGTAAGCCGTTACAAACCGTCAACCTCCGTATGTTCATTGTCTGGCTCACTCATTCATGCTTGTATTTCATATGTCTTGAATTACAATACTCATGGAATCAAACAATAAGAAAATACAATGTGTGCTTGCACACAAGGCATAATGTCAAAAAGTCTCATCTTGTCAATAATAACTATTTTGCCAAAATCAGTGCATACATTTACAACAAACATAATCTACGAGCAATGTGAGCTTGCATGTATTTGAATGGCCATTGCTGGATAACTTTGCATTGTGGTCCAGCCACAGGTTCAACTTCTTTGCTGGATGACCCTGCGTTCTTTTGCCTGAGCCCTCTGTGTTGGCAACTCACTTTGCCGGACTGGCTCCATTAAAATGAGTGAGGACATTAAAGTTATTTCACACAGGGTTTAAGTCAGTCTGAGCTTGGCGTGGTTAAAACTATCACAGTGCTTTAAAGTTTGCATCAAATTAAGGATCTCTTTCTTTCCTGCTTGTGTCTCCTCTGCTACTTGACTTCTTTCCCTCAGTCTCTCTGCCCTTCTTTTCTTCTCTCTACTTTACTATCAGGTAGCTTATAGTGGCAGCAGCAGCAGCTGTAGTCCCCAGTGCCGTGCTATCACTCTCTTCCTGCTGTGCTTCAAATGAACTGCTCTGAAGGTAACAGTGGTCGGGAGTCAGGAGTCACACTGAAGTTTCCAGAAATAATAATGAAAACACTGTGCATGCAAGTGTGTTTGTACCGGTGAACTTGTGAAAGTGCTTGTGTTTATTTTTCCGAACAGACTGGTACAGATTGATAGAACTGCAAGTGGAAACAGAGGCACACAGGCTTTTCAGCCAGGCTGTTCTCATTCATGGTTCATATGATATCTTACAAGCAGTTATGTCAAAAGTTTCTTGCGCAATCCTACAAAACACGTGCACAGACTCCGTGTCATGTCACATGACTGCCAAGTTTCTTTCTAAAACAAAAAATGGTGGACATTCATTTAATGGTCGGTGGTAAATGCAATGTTTTTGGATAGTCTCTGCATTAAAATGCGTTTTGATGGCTGTCTGGCGTCAGTGGGGATCATTACATTTCAAATTGCCGCCTGTTGGCTGCAACTCGAAACCAAACATGTTGCACATTTAATTTTATAGTTCCAAGAACATGTGGCTGAGGATATTCAATATGAAGTATTTTTTCTTAAAACAGAGAGTCTTCCTCAATTAACATTGAGCCATGTCACCAAATAAAGCACTCATGTTTGTGTGTGTGTCTCTATAAACAGGATGACGACAGGGTTGTCAAACTGGACTTTACAGTTCACATCCCTCATTTAGTCCCTGCACTTGTCACTTTCACATATTTCAAACTGGACTAGATTGGGCATTGCATTCAACTTCCGCTGTTACATAATTTAATTATTTATGCCTGTCACATTTAATTTTGGTTCTTGTCACCTTAATATATTTCATGCACAGTCCATATTTCCTTTGGATTGTCAATATTTCAAGTTTTATATCCCATTTCAAAACTATTACTAATCCATTCTGTAAATAGATTTAAAAACTTCCAATTTAATTTTAATATTATAAACAAATATATTACTACTAATAACCTACAAGCCTGTAGTAATGCCCTAGAGTGTGAACAGTACTGTAATCTCTGAAGGTGACTCATTTTGATCACTATTTCCACAAAAAAAAAAAAGTTTATAAAAGGCTTATAATGCAGCAACAAAAGAGGCTACAGACATGTGACCAACTGTTATAGAGAGCTCGTGACATCAGCTTTTATGTGAGTATAGTCAACTCGCAGTGTTACGGAGAATAGCAGGTAAACAGGGGTAGGACCCAAACGCAGAGAGGAGAGGAGGCCGGCAGGTAGGGTTCAGGCAGTTTATTAAAACAAAGAAAAAGGTGCGACAAAAACTTACTGGAGGGTGAGGCAAACTGAAAATCCAAAAGCAACATCAAAGTCCAGAGCAGGCATGTGAAAGAACAGGTCACAGGGAAAACCAGAAGCAGGGCACAGGAAACAACACACAATGATCTGACGCTGAACAAAAGAACTTGACCAGTGTATATATGTGACTGATTAGGAAATGAGCTGCAGGTAAGGAGTGGGCGGAGCAGGCAGGTCAGACGAGAGTGGGAACAGGTGTGTAGATGGGTGGGGCAGTCAGGTGATGGGTAAAGGAGGGAAAGTCCAAGGGCTACTGGTGGAGAGTAAGGGGATGACAGGTCAGGAGAACAGAGAACAGAGAGTCCATGGCCCGAGAGCAGTGAGCAGACGTGGTGACAGAACAAAAACTGAATGCTGGGGCTAGAGCGTGGCCAAAACAAAGGGGCAAAAGGACCAGATCGTGACAGGGGGTGCCCCTAAAACCCCCCCAGTGTACTCTCAATTTACTTCCAATTCTAGGCAAAGGACGACATAAAAAAACCAAAAAAAAAAACCAAGGGGGACGGGGCAAGGAGAGCGTGATTTAAAAATAATCTGCATACTAAGGAGAGAACATCACTTTCCCGAACCCAAGGTCCAATCTGAAGCCTCCGACACCGAAAAAAAAAGAAGAAAACAGACTTTAGACTTGAGATACACGTGGTTTGGGAATTAAAGGTAAACTCGCCATAATCATCGCCGTAGGTGTTCAGTGCTGTCTTTCAGTACATGGCAACTTAACAACAACGAACAACCAAGTATTTCAAGAGGCACCAGCAGAGAACAAGAAACACCAAACACACAATAATTTGAAGTCCTCACAGTCTATTATACAGTCAATGCTCAATACAAAACACACTGTTCATTGACCAATGAATAAGTCATTATCTCAACAAAAATAAATCTTCAGGATCCTAGGAAGGAAACAAAAAGCACTCAGTTTGACAAGCAATGCAACAGTTGACCAACAAAAATAAACCCAAGTGATTCCTCTTGTGTCTTTTAGACAAGCTTAGTGATTCTCTGACAACTCTAGTTACCTCCCGTAGTCCGGCCAGTGTGCTGCTGGAGCCGCATCTATGTTTTCTTTTTTTTGACTGTAATCCTTCCTCTGAACGCAGAGTTCTTCAAGATTTTAATGTGAAAATACCCCCATCCTATGATCTAAAAGGTGGGATTCAGCAGACAACTGCATTTCATCCCCACCAATGGAGACCCAGTAGATCCGCCCTATTTACCTGAATTAAATTCCTCTGCTGGCTATAGCCTCTGTTCGGAAAGGCTCTGAGCCAGCAGGAAGTGTCAAATCGAGACTTAACAGTCCTGACTCCTTAAATGGTGTGTGAGCACTCTGTCCAAAGAAACCTTGAAAGAGTCATCAACTTGTAAATTGCCTGGTGACTCTAAAAACCTGCACACATACATGAATACTGTGTCCAGCTTGACTGGATTTGTATGCCCCTGAAAAACTACTTTGCTTACTGAAACCAGCACTCATGCTTTTACACTTGTCTCCATGTTGTGTTTGCATGTACGTATATACATGATATATGCAATTCTGAGTGTTCATTTACTGTACCTATGATACTCTTTAGTCTTACTTGTTCTGAACTGGAAGCTGTCCTAACACATTATCATCGTCTCAGGGGAATGTGTTACAGGCTCATGGCCAGCAGGAAGTAGATTATGTCTTGCACAACAACAGCAGAGCCAAAATATTTATGCTCTACTTATTGACGTCTGTTTAAATCTTTGAAGTTTTACTACTAAATTACATTTTGGTTGTGACTACAACAGTGTGCTTTTTTTAATAAGATATATCTTATTTAGAGCTTTAAGCAGATGTACTATATAAAAGCTTATTTTGCTTTACAGACCTAAAAATTCTTCTCACTGCCTCTTGGCTCCAAGCCAGTGGTTTGTGGTTAACTTTGTTTGATAGAGTAACTGCCTAGCAGGGGTGTTGGTTTGGATTTGTTTATGGGTTGTGCCCTAAAGCATTACAGTCATATTATTTTCTTTATATTGAGTGATACCAGGATTGTTTGTTTTGAATTTTGAGAAGGTACTTTTGACATTTGGATTGTGTTTAGTCATTCTATTGCCATTAGGATTAGTGCGGCAAGTGGTCTGGATGGCATAAAGGGATCAAAGAAATAAGTCACTCAAACATTTGGACAGCTTTCTCTAGAAAAATGTAAGCGCTTGAAAGCTTCAACAAAGCAAAAAAAAAAAAAAAACACTCAAATAATTGCACTGCACCACACTGAAGCTTTCTTGTAAATAACTTGTAAATACCTTACAAAACTTGCGAAGAAGTTTTGTAAGTTATGTTCAAATAACATAATTAAATATGCATGGCACCAAAAGTTAAACAAAGAGTGAGACTATCACATTTTGGCATGTTTGGTATGTAAAATGTTTCCGTCCCATGTGTATTTAAAACTTTGGCTTTTGAAGCAATTCTACCTGTAATTAGGATGTTTTGAAAGCCACTTGAAAGCAGCATAGTATGGTAATACTATGACTGGTAGCACAGTAAACAATTATGGAAAATATATAAATAATGACATAAATATTGAAGTTTTAGATTGACAGCGCAGTTGTTTGGCTTCAAAACCATAAATGTATCTGTCAACTTCTGGCTTTTGGAGGAGGTTGTCACTGAGCTGCACAAGCTAATTCAAGGTATGTTATGTCATCATACAACCTTTACTGATGGTTTGACAGACGGTGAGCAGCATATCTTTGGCTACGTCCAAAAAGCAAGTATTACAGTGTAGGCTACACTGCACATTTACTGCTAGATTGACAACTTACCTGTGAACCTTTTCATCTGCTCTGCTCACATTCGCTCGTTCAACCACACACTCAGTACTCAGTACGCACACACATTAGGCACTTCCTTATTCCCTAAAGGAGCCACGTACGCTACTCCTATAACACTGGGATAATTTTGACATTTTGCCAGCACTGTGCAGTCCATGATTTAAGTTAAATAAACTAAATTTGGAGGTTACGAAAGCGTATTCCTGTCACATCACAAAAGAAAAATGGATCAGTATTACATTATCATGTGAAAGGTTTATTGTTATGAAAATAACAAGATGTTTTCAAGTTATTGTGGCAAAAGTGACCCAAATCCAATTGCTTTACTCATATATGACTCAGGTCTGTTTTTAGCTGCAGCAGTTCTATAGGTCACTCTGTCGGTTGGTTTGTCGATCCAGAAAGATGTCCCAACCCTTTGACGGCCATTAATTTGGCCCTAGGAGGCTGAAAATTGGCACAGAGGTCAAGTGTGTGTGTGTGTGTGTGTGTGTGTGTGTGTGTGTGTGTGTGGAGGTGTGTTTTTGTCTTCATGGCAATTGTAGTGGGAGTGGCCTATAACAAAAAGGAACATCACTTCAAAACGGATTCACGTAATGGCCAAACACACACACACAGAGAGATAGACAAAAATACACAAACACACACACCCTATAATTGGTGAAAGTTTGCCCCGCCCCTACAGTTTAGCCACGGCCCCTTTATAACTCATGAACCGTTTGTCGTAGTGGAGTCTTGTGGAGATGCTGTGACAAATATAGCCAAAAGTAGCCCATGCCTTGACATACTGAAATTTTGGATAAAATTTGTTTTATCTGTTTCCATGAAGCTATTCATGCCATGGTCCCACAACTCCTGGCTCCGACTCCACAACCACACACCTCTGTACAGAAGTAGCAGCCGCTGCTCCACAAAAAGCCATAATAAAAAATGTGACCCTTTTCAACCATCCTCATCCTTGTTATCATCTGCTCACAAATTGTCTGGCTTCCACTGCACATCAACATATAAATAAAGCCGTAAACGCAGACATTCAGTGGCCTCCATGTTTACTTCCGTACAACAGCGTGGTTGCGCCTGCGGGTCAGTTCAGGACCATGACCAGTTCACACTTGCCACATTTAAAAAATAATGATAACAGCCAAACAAAAAAAATCGGATCCGAGCAATAAATCCTACATTGAGCGTTAAAACCTGCAATGTGAATATAGCCTTTCACTCTACTACTCTGCACGGTTCATCCTTTAACTGGACAACTATAATGAAGACCCTTTGTTTACTAGATATTTTATTACTGTCTTTAAGCAAGACATGAATCCCCACCAGCTCGAGTAATGCTGTCCTGTCACTGTCCTCTGGTCTCTTTGAGAGTAACCATAGTTCTCATTATGGTTCAGCAAAATATGTTCACTTGGTTAGATCTGGAATGTAGTGCATCACAGTGGGGGAAACAGAGCATGCTGAGTGTTGGTGTGACTGGAGCATTGAAAGAAAGGAATTCTACTTTCAAGAGGTAAAATGTTTTTCATCTGGCCGTATTGACTCGTTTTTAATTTGAAATGTGTCCCACAGTCAGCACACCACACTTTTCTCAACAGTGACTTCCACTGGGATTTGCGGTTTCATTTAAAGAGTCCAGGGGATTTATTTTGGATTTGTGTTAAATTTGAAGTGTGTTCCGCAGCCCATATTCTCTGCTGGACTGTGCCAGTGCTACAGGGAATACTGGGTTTGATTCGTAATTAGTGTTGTTGTTTGGCATGCATCTGCCACCCACACCCTGCTGAGAGAATCTGATGGGATTCTTCTTCTTTTTTGAGTATATTTGCATTTGTAGAGGTTGACCCATACCTGGGACAAAAAGTCACGATATCTTGACCATCTGCCCAACTTTATGGAAGTGTATTACTTAATTGCCAAATAACCCCTTTAATGGCAGTTTCTAATTGAGCATGGTAAACATACATTTCCCAGTACATCACCAGTCTAGGGAGAAGTAAACTGTGTAGTTGGAAAGTGTTTATTCCAAATTATAAAAAAAAAAAAAAAAAACTGGTGACAGTTCCCTTTACACAGTGTGTGTAAAAATTTGCTACATTCTGTATAGTATACCATATATAGAGGCTTCCAGCAAAACCCCTAACGTCAACTTTCACCCCCCCCCCCATCCCTGGAAATGGAATACCCAAATACATCTGTATTTACGCTCTGATGTATTTCTCCAAGCAGAAAAAGCAAAACAATAAATAAATAAAATATTAAAAGAATTGCTGAGCTGCTGCTATGCTCCTCATACACTCAATATATACTAACTCAAAAGGGAAACAGCTGGCAATGTCTCACAGCAAGGAGTCCTGAGACTAAAGAGACAGACCATAGACTGCACTAAAAAGATATATTTTCTGATGAGGGATTAGTGGGATTGAATCCTGGTTAAAAGGTTTTGAAAAAATACATGCATATTGCTATCTCTTTCCCCATTCTTCTTTTTTTCTACATTGTCAGTGACAGTGTCTCACATGTTTGTGGTCAAAGTATTGTCATGTCCATGCAGATAGCGGGTATTTCCTCATCTTTTTCTACAGACTGTTGTTACCCAGCACCTGCAAAGACTTTATAGTTGTGTGCGTGGGAATCGTGATGATTGCCAGTAAATGCTAGTTACCCACCAGCAGGAATACTGTTAAGAACACAGGTGCATGCCTTGGGGAGTGCTACTGAGAGCCCTAGTGTTGATCAGCACCATGATAGCATCCAGGAGGAGGTCTGTGTGTGTGCAAACATATCTTTTACCTTGTATTTGTGATAAGAAGTTGTCAATGTCATACTAAAACCCATTGCAAAATACCTATATATGTCCTATCTGAGCGTCATAAACACAATGTCAGGTGAGCCACTCCACTTGGAGCAAGAGGGTTCCTTTGTAGCCACAATCTAACCATACAAGCAGAAAAACAAAACATGACAAAAATGGCATCGTGACACGTTTTTTTGCACTCATAAGATAACCTGCTAAATGAAATATACTTCAATGAGAGATCTGTTGAGCACTCATCAAAGTCCTCCATATCTTGACATCTTCAGTTTTAAAACAAATTATTCAACCCAGGAAATAAAGCTGATAAACTTTAACAAGAGAAAAAAATGGGGGCAATTGACAGTTGAGTCCTTTCTAAGCAAAGCTGCCAGACAGCCAACAAACACCTATCTAGTTTTCTGAGTTTCCTGTACAGTTTCTTGTAAAAATAATGAATTGGGGAGACATTTCTAGGGAGGGATAATCTCTCAGAAGCATAATTTACTTGAAGCAATTTGTACTCTAACTGTATCTGCATCTGTATCACTGATATTTTCAAAGTCCTACATGAGCATAATGTTTGATCATGTCCTGTCCTGTTTCCCTTTTTTCTCTGACTTCCTTTCATTTCTACTGTCTTGCACCCACCATGAAATTAATTGTTAAATATATTACTCCTTCGCTTGGGGAAAAACTGGCAGGTCAGTAGCATTTTTTTTTTATCAATATTCTGGCGAACCACTAATTAAAACACTAGGGGAAGAGTGTTCACCTCCTACATATATGCTAGACAGGTAATGAAGCTCTTACCCACATATGCACATGTGCACCCACACATACAGTGTGCATGCATGTATGCACGTCCAAACATTCAAAGGCGTGCATGTACTAACACACACTTACATATCGCACACAATGTTCTGAAGGCTGACATCAGATATCTGATCTTTAATAACTTTAAACAGATGTAATGTGATATAATGACAAAATCCTGATGGACTGATCATATACAGTATGCTCTATGCGTGTGTGTAGGACTGCCCTAGAGGCCCTGTAAAGTGGTGTGATTACAGGTGTAGTCACAGCAATCACCTCCCACACTTTTTCAATGTGTTAAAGGTGTGTGTGTGTGTGTGTGTGTGTGTGTGTGTGTCTTCTGCCCCTAGATTATTGCACTTTGTGGACTGTGAAATGGCAGGTTAATAGGAGCCATTGTGCCCACCTCATCTATTCACATAAAGAAAAGCACACACACATATACACGCACACACGGACACACACATCCACCTACACACACACACACACACACACACACACACACAGACACACAGTCTCTCTAGTTGGGTAGAGACAGTCAAGGCAAATAAGGATCAGGATAAAACAGAGAAGTTTTAATGATGCAAGGAACAAATGGAAAAAACACTACAGTACTACCACACACACAAGCTATGGAAGAGGAAGATTCAGGAATTGATAAGGGCTTCTAATGCTGAATTTACACATCTGTTTCAAAAAGTAAAGGAGTAGCTAAATATCTGCTCAGAATGTAAAATCTGTTTTTTAAGAAATCTTGAATTTAATTATTTAATGTATGCAGGTGATTTGGTTATGTTCTCTGCAGTCTGAGTGTGTGTTGTTTGACATCTGATTTAAGTGCCAACAAGACATAAAAAAATTGCATTTTTCCTGTTATACTTATGTAGTTAGTAAGGTCAGTCTATAACAAGTTGCAGATGACTTAATAGAAGATTACATATATCATTAAAACTCATGTAATTGTATGCATGTGATTGTGTATGAGTGTTTTCTTCAGCTGTACTCAGGTCTCTTTTGCAAAAGGAGTCTTCATCGCAATGAGATTACCCAACTAAACAACAGTTTGAAATTACAGTATGCTCACGTGTTCAATTGTGAAGGTGTCAAGGTCTTTCTGTTCGAGGCTTACTATACGTCTGCTCATTATGGTGTAAGGAGCAAAAGAACAGTCATGTGATTTGGGTGATATTTGGGTAGTTTTTAATATTTTTCATTTACATTTTTTTTGTATACTACAGTGTAGTGCTTGTTGTTATTAATTATCTGAAAAGGCTGTGACAGGACCATGCAGTGGGAAAACAATTATTTCTCAAATTCCGATGCCATTAGTATCCATTTAAAACGCATTAGCCACTCATAATAGATCTTCATTCAGTCTCATCCCTAGAGGGTGATCTCCCTTCCTTCTCCATAGAAGCCTGGAGTTCCCTCTGTTAGAGCAGATTCCTGATTCTGATCTAGTATTGCCGGAGTAAAGGTGTGTATACAACTAAAAGGAACAAGTAAAGTATGTGTTTGCTTTTCTCACAGTGTTAAACCTGCCTGCCTTCCTCCATTCATTCATTCAAAGATGAAGAAAATACATTAACTTAACTTATTTCTATGTGTATTCACTGTGTACTAAATTTTCCTGTCCAATATCCCCATTGCATTGCATGACAAAATGTGTGTATGTGAATAGAAAATTTATTCAAAATGTGTCATTTCTGTTTAAAGATGAAATATTAATAAAATATGGTGTTGAATAAAGTTTTTTCCAGTGAGACAAATTAAATAAAATGGATGATTGGTGTGAGTCCTTTACAACCTTGAGTTTTCCTTATTGTCTTAGTTTTACATGCATTTAATAGTCTCCGTTAAATTGGACAGAAGTTTGACAGTAATTTATCTAAATCTAACTATTAACCATTAAACAGTTGACCTGAAAATGAGCTCTTTTTGGTTTGAATTTTGAATTGAACAATACAACATATAACTGTAACTCAATCAGATAATGTAAATTAGTAAATGTAATTGAGTGTGAATGTAAATAAATAATGTGAGTATGAAACTTCACTGCACAAAATCTGTTGCATTCTAGCCTCAAGATATACCTGCCCCTAGTAGGAGCGCACATATTAACTTCTTACCTCCAGTCCTATGTCCCCTATTGTCACTCTATCCCTTTGTTCTTCTTTCTGCCCTTTCAATGTATCATCTATCTCTCTGCGTCTGATTCTTTTCCTCTCTCATTCCCTTGTTCTCAGTTTGCGGGTGATTAGCTAGACAGCGGTCCTGCTGGCTGGTGGTATGACTTTCCTTGGATCACAGAGGGTGATGTGATCAGTAGAGAGAAGATGTCTGTGTGTATGTGTGTCTTGTGTACTGTATCAGCATCAGTGTGTGGGCAGACAGCAGCAGTGTGAAGCATGCTGATGGTAATGAAGGCGGTAGGTCCAGGGAAGAGGTGGAGAGGAGGTCAAGTAGACCACAGTGAAACACACACACACACACACACACACACACACACACACACACACACACACACAAAATCCCAAAGACAATGCTGTGCAGCGAACACAGCGTCTATTTCACAGGCACCCCCACCCCATCTGTACACAGATACACACCTTTATTACACCACCCTGCTGACTTAGAGGACAATGCAAATTCACTCAGGGATGAGTAATAACATTGCAGACGCACACATTCTACTACACATTGACATGTGTGTATGCGCACACAACCACATATACTTGTTCACATTTCCCTGCTTCTAATTTCTTACAAAGCAATGCTACTGTAGACCTCAGGCTCATAATAAGCAGAGTGTAAAAATAGAAGCACTGTGTGTGCACAAAGCCCAGATGCTTGGCTTCCAGAAAATGCTAATGCTCGGTTATAGGGCCACACAATAATGCATGGAGTACAGCAGTTTTCTTGAAAAGCAAAAAACCAGAAAGAAATGGCTTGTATGAAATGAAGACATGAGGAATATACAGCTCCACACTAAATAGGTTGCAACTGCTGTTCAAGTTCAAGATCTTTATTGTCATATGTATAGCAACTACAGTGAAGTAGTAACAGTAGTAGTAGTAGTACTAGTAGTAGTAGTGGTGGTACTGGTGGTTAGACTCCACTTTGTACCTGAATGGTTTCTTGGCACTGCTATTAGCTCTTTGGAGCATGTGCCTTAATTTCCTGTACTCGTCCAAGTCACCCGAGTTGTAAACATCAGTCTGTTTTTTAAGTTTAGCAAGGATTTTCCCATCAACCCAGGGCTTCTGATTTGGGAATATATTTATGCAGTAGTCCTTGGTACAACGCCATCAATCAATTGATGATGTAGCTAATAGCCGTGTGTGAGTTAACGTTGTTGTCCTGGAACACATACCACTACGTAAAGCTAAATCAGCGAGGGCAAATCTGATTGGTCGGACCAGCTCTGTAAGGCCCACGTCATCGGTCTGTCTCGCTTGAGTTTCTATCTGTTGAGTATAAGCAGGCAGAAACAGAACTGATACGTGATGTGATTTGCAAAAGGGGGGACAAGGGAGGACCTTATATCCATCCCATAAGGAGTGTAGGACAGCTGATGTGCAGGATTTTCCTCAGGTTGGCTTTGATAAAATCCCCTGGCCACACTAAAAGCAGCCTTCAGCCATGAGGTCTCGGTCCTGTCAATAACTCCATACAGTTCTTCCAGGGCTTGGTCGTTTTTCGGCGTGTTGAGGAATTAGAAATGATCTCCACCTCTGCGCACCACTGGTTGTTGATCCCGAAGTAGACACCTCACCCATGTTCTTCCCCAATTCTATTGTTCGGTCCTAACAGTGAATGGAGAACCCCTCTGGAACAAAGCCAGAGTTAGGGATCTAAGGGTCGAGCTAAGTCTCCCTGAATACCACAACGTTACATTTTGTGGAATTCTTTTTGGGAATGAGGTGCAAGAAAAGTCCAAATCAAAGTATGTGGTATACGTCTTAACAAGTAGGCCACGAGGACACCTCGAACTTTTAGCTTACTAATGTAACATGTTAAATTTACACCGATACACACATTACTAACAAATACAAAACAAAAGAGAAAAGAAGAAAAGAAGAAGAAAATTCAGGCAAGGGGTGGCATACAGGATTTCCCTGACTGGAGAGTTAGCAAGTAGCAGTCAACCATCAATTGATCAGCTGGATTTGCTGAAATTAATTTAGTCTAAACATTTCTTGAATCACAGCAACTTAAACAATGCATTGCATGGGTTGATTTGAGGATTTGGAGCCATCTGTCAATCAATTTACTATACCACTCCCACTCCGAGGTTGTTTGATTTTGATCTTTGAATTCAGCAATATGGTATTATAATTAATTAATAAGCTATCTATTCTAAAACATGAAACATCTTTATCTAATGTAGATACTTGAAATATTTAGAGACTAAAATGTATTTGAAATTGGGAATGCATGAAAAAAAAAAGACTTTCCAATGGCTCGAGAAGAATTCAAAACAATACACCTTGTTAAAGAACCCATGAAATAAAGATTGTAGTTGACTTTATGACAAGTGGACCTGATAAAAAAAGAAATAGGCAGGCATTTTGCAAGCTGATGAGCAGTGGAGCCCATCGCATCAAAACTTCACAGTACATTTACCATACAGTTGAAGCAAATTATTTTGGTCTTTTTAGAGCAAAAGGTAAACTTTTTTGTGAAACTCTCGGTCTTTATCATCTCCTTGGAGAACCTTGGGGTGAGGTGCATTGCAGAACACCCCCAAAAGTAATTTCTCACTTCATGGAGTTTTTTCTTTACTAGTCAATGCTCATCACATTATAATAACATCAGAGCTGGCTGTTTTCTCTGCCCCAGATTTGGATGTGTGGGAGTAAAGGACTGGAGGGAGTTTTGTCCAGAAGAGAAAAGTGCAAATTTGTAACTAAGTTTCTCACTCACATAATGATGCACCTGTCCATTAAAGCCAAATGAGAACAGTCAGTCGTACATAACACTTACACTCATACATGCTCATTTGTAAGGTATTCTCGTTTGCCCGATCCCTTGTTCCTTCACCTCCCCCCAGCTCACTCTTCCTTGAATTTATTAGTTTGTAGAGTGAAAAAGAAAGTGAGAGAGATCCGTTGTAAATTATGAATAAATGTAGCTCAGCATGTATAACTGTTTAGCGTAGTTCATCATTCACAGGCTTTTTTTTTTATGTTTAATTATCTCCCACCCCTCGGATAGATTGTTGTTTTAAATAAAAAATAGGGCAGCCAGTCATTTTAGATTGTATTTTACATTTACATACATTTATCATATATCATTTGATTGTGATTTATAGTTGTTACGGATCTAATATGGTAACACAGAGCTAATTAGTGCTTAATTAGGAAGGTATTTAAGTACTTGGAAAATGAGGCTTTAATTAAGAAACCAAAGTGTAATTACACAATAACATCAATGTTGTGGCCAGTCAGCATCACAGCTCTGAGTTAGCAAAATGCAATGTGTGAGTGTGTGTGTGCGCCCATATGTGCCTTGTTTTCAGCTTGACTATATAGTTAATGAGATCGACTGCTGAGTGCCTCCAACACTGTGGACATCTGCCCTTCCCTCTTTTTTTCTGTCAGTCTTCCTCTCCCTCATTTCGCTCTTTTAACTCTTGCCTTATCTCTGTGACAACCTTGGAATGTCTTTTATCTCTGTGGGCAAGCTCGGTGTTGTTGGACATCAGGTAATATCCAACAAAGTACAGTAATGTCACTGGATACCACTGTGGATGAGAGATCTGAGAAATAAAAGAAGGTGACGTCATAATTGCCTTGATTCTGTCCTGCATCCTGCATTCTTCCTGTCAGTTCCTTCTGGATATTTTTGAACTTTTAAGATTAGGAAGATTAGAGGGTCAAAAGTGCATTACATTAAAACAGTGCTGTGCTCAAGAGTACACAGCCAGTTGGACAGATGAGAAAATGAACACATGGGTCTCACGCTTAGTTGATGGTGCTAGCAGTCAGCACACAGCCCAGGTCAAAATGGAAGAAAAAAAAGTGACTGCTTTTGTGAGATGTGACCATTTTTCTTCACAAGGACACAAGTCTTGACTTGACATTCTTAGATTTTCAGCTGAGGTCTTAGTTCAGGCTGGGAAGGCCAAACAGCTCAGATGTTTTTCATTTGCAACTCTTTGCTAACTCATCTTCTAAGAAAAAAGTTATTTCAGATAACTGATAAATATGTTACCCAGGCACTTACTTTAAGTTTTACTGCACTTTATTCCGCTATATTCCATTTTTCTCTCCCAGTGCAAGATAGTGAAGCCTGGAAACCTGGGACCACATGTGCACACACAAAAGCCATGCATACGGCGCCCCCCCGCACATAAACTGGTATGAGGCACCTCCAACGCATAAGTCAGGTCATGTATACACACATAAGTTCATGTAGCAATAGCAATGTACTCTTACATATAACTAGGCCCCTCTTTTAGTCACTAACCAGCGCCAGCACCGCTCTGACAGTTTGATATTTTCCTGACCTTTATTTTATTGGCGCCAATAATGTTTATACACATTTTCTTTTTAATTTGCACAATTAATTTTCCTTTTTATTTACATTGGCATTGTTTGTATTATTGCATTTCCCTGCTATTGTTCTCTCCATTGTATCCTTTATTTTGAAATACTTTGTAAAGTCTGTTTTTATATTTGCACTATAAACTACATAATTGATTACCTTTCTGACAGTTAATGATGATGATGGTAAATATCACTACTGATGATGGTTTACAGGTACTCCTGATGAATCACGATAATATTAATGCTATTGGTCACCACATTTGTCTGTAGTAACTGCTCCAGCGTTATTGGAGGACAAAGACAATCTGTGACACTTCTTTTTCTTTGCTGTTTGGGGGAGCATACAGAGGTATCAATATGCAAACAGGTGATCAAGGCAAGTCTACATCTAGCTATGCTTAACTTTGGTAGTAAAAATCAGGCTCTTAGATTTATAAATCTGATGCAAAGTGTGAATGTGCAATTTTGTCTTTGTGCGTATACAGAGCTTTAGTTGTGAACCAGGAAATTTAAGCATCTTGCCTCTGGATAAAGTAATTAATACATATCTGAAAAAAATAGCCACTGGACACACATAAGAAGGTTTTGGAAATTGTACTGGAATGCAATATAATCATTGATAATTATTATTTTGTACTCCGATAACAAAAATACAAATGAGGCAGCAAAAAAATTCTGATAAAATTAAAGTGTATGGTAAGCCTTTTCCCACTCTTCTCTCTCATCAGACATGCTGTACTCTGATCCAGTGGCTGATTCCACATTGCTGAGGTGCAGCTTCTGTCAATCAAGCAGTCTGTGGCAACCGTCTTCACAGAGATATGGGTGGCAGACCGCACACTCAAACACCTGCATGTATTCAAGTACACATCCACACGAGTAAATAACAAGGACACTTGCTCAGCTGGGACGTATTCACTGTCCTGCTACCTGTCACATTATGGAGTGACACACACACACACACACACACATAAAGGTTGTAGAGGACATATTGTTCATAACAGTGAACACTCCCCGTTTGCCGTTTATATATTCATGGCCAGGATACGCATTTGACTAACAGCAAAGCTGCTCTCTTGGAACTGCGAATGGCTATCAGAAGCCCAGAAGTAGACACGGGTGAACTGTTAGGTAAAAGAACATCTCTGATATTGTTATTGTGCCCAACATTGGCCCCAAATCTCCAGATTTCCTCCAAACTGTTGATGTTTTGAGATTCTATTTTGATTGTATTTTCTCAAACTGGGAACAGAAATGTATTCTCTGCATCATGTGGGAATATGGATTACTAAAAGGATTAATGAATACCTTTTATTAATATAAAAATTTTACAGCACAAAGTAATGGCGAGAGAGACAGAAAATGATTGTGAATAATTACAAATGATGTTGCTGCCTCTGAAGAGGAAGAGTTGGAATCAGCCACCAATATCAAACTTGTAGCATCAGCACCGAGATTATGGTAAAACATTTATTTCACAGGAACCTGCGAGCCCAGAGGTTTACTACACAGAGACTGAGGCTTGATCCGTTATAGGCATAAACATTTTGGGGGAATTATGAGATAGTAAATTAATTTTCCTCATAAACAGTGTGGACCCTTACGTGGCATCCCAAGACGAGGGAGTACAAAGGTCCATTTACCATGGAAAGAGGGATGCAGTAAGCTGAACAGCTCTTGTAACTCTGGAAAGGAGAACGTGAGCCTCAGATGTGCCATATTAAGAAACCCATTCAGGCAAATAATTTGATGTGTTTATTTGAACAGGACTTGTGCTGTTTGAACAATTACAATGAGAGAGAGAGCAGAAAAGGAGTCACACTCTCCAGGTCAGTCTCTACAACCACCACTCTCTGCAGGCTGAGCAAAATAAGAAGCATAAATGTGTTGCGGCTGAGACTGGCTTTTGTGTCGCTGATTGAGACTCATCTTTGGTTGGACAAAATCTCTTGGTTCAACAACAGAGGTACATGTCCGAGGTGGTGTAGCAGAAGCAATATTTCTACTATGGAAATAGTGCTTTGTTGCCACAGAGGGCTGAGATTTGGCTGGCAAGGAAAGGGCTGACTTGTATTTCTGCGTGTCAATGAAAGATGGTGGTCTGTTATTCTTAGCACAAAGGGCAACCAGGAGGCTGCTTATGCAATTGCGGTATTGGGGTACTCCTACTTTCTATGTAGTTTTTTTATTATTTTTTCACCATTTTAAGCTTTTATTAGATAGCAGTCGTTGAAACATAACAGGAAATGAGGGAGAGAGGGATACAACCAAGATTGGTATCTTAACTCTTAAAATGATATTTCATATGCGTAGAGTGAGTGAAACTAAAGCTATTACGTGGCCAGTGTGGGCAAGAGCATATTAGAAGGTGTAGCTTGTGTGAAATAGCACTCGGAATTACAAAGTTCAGAAGATGAAGTAGCATTGATTTTCATAAAAGGGCAGTAGCATGTTGCATGACTCGCTTTGAGCAAGAGTTTATGGAGAAGCCAGTCTGAAGAGATAATAACGCTGGCGATAGATGATAAGAAATCAGAAAGCCTCTACCAATCTGCTGGCTCATGTCGCCTTTATGGCTGAACATCCACACGTATTCCACACAGTAGCTCAGAGACGATAACGCACAGTAACAAACATTAATGCACAGACCTGAGCACAGGCTCACTCTCTCTCTAATTGTCTTTGAGATGACTCTGCCACTCCGTGCTCAAATCTCTGTGAGGATAAATGATGATTATGGGGCTGCAGAGCATCACTTTTGAAAAGCAACACTCACACATGAGTGCATGTATTCATATACCACATTCACCAGCAATCACCCACAAATGCCCTTGCACACCCACCTTCACCCACACACAAACCTATTCTCATTTAAGCCTGATCACACAAAAATTGCACACCATTACACACACTTGCAAACAAAATGTGGATTCATGCTATTTGTATGTGAAGGAATGCTGATTAATTTTTGTAAAGTGATATTACGGAGCTGCTAATGGCTTTTTTTCCTTGACAGAAGTGCTTTGTAAAAAGAAGGAAAGCAGACCATGCCATTGATGTCAGAGCACTGTTTTTACAGTTTCTCTTTTTACTTATACAGTGTATGTGAAATGTCATTATTCAAAATTGTCTATTACCATGTTTAAGTGTTAGAAGGGGTTTGGGTTTGAAGATGAATAAAAATATAATGATAACAATATCAACTGATGCAGTTTTTGCTGCTATATCTGGATGTTAAAAAAATTCATATTTTCAGTTATTCAGTTGCTTACACCATAGCTTCCATCACAGATCACATACACCAACTCTTGCTAAATTTAGTGTGGGCCATTCAACTCTAGTGGATGGAAACAATAAAAAAAATTCAAAGAATATATAATTTAAGTGTGAGAGTTTATCACTGACCTTGAAAAACAACAGTTTTACGATTTAAAAATGTGAACTTATAATTAAAAAGTAATTTAGTCACATGATAACAGCTAAGCCATCTGAACAACTCGATCCATTGATAAAGACAGCAAGATGTAGTTGAAAGCACTACATTAGGGCTTTACCAACTTTATCAGTATTTTCAAATCACTGGTGAATGTCAATGATTGGTACTGTATAAATGTCACTTTTAATAAAGAACAAATGGCTTGATATCAGTCCTGTACTTTCTAATAGAAATGTTATTTTATGTGATAGAAATTTGTCACAACTCACTTCTGAGGGCTATGAATGAATAGCTGGAAGTGTAGGCGGAGGAGAGTTCTGAAAGACAGTTAGTGGAAAGGATACTGACAGCTAAATTATGGTCTGGTCTGTTTTGTATAGCAAAACACATTTTAGCCTAAGGCAGGGAGAATAGCAGCAGCAAGGAACGCCTATGGTCATACCAGGCGAAACCTCCATGAGTTTCTGGCGGGAGCCTGCAGGATAGCAGAGGAGGCAAAGGCGGGAGGCAAGGCGGGAGGCTGGCTTGGGGTTGGCTGCTAGGATTGGCTTCTCAGTTTTGGAGAGATGCGGCAGAAGAATGGAACCCCTGTGGAGACATGGGCTGGATTTCCCGGCGATCTCCTTGGGGCTGATACCTTCAATGCGTCACATGCGGTGGCCGCCTTAAGTACCCAGGAAGTGCGCCGGACTTTGATTGACATAGTGGCCAAACAGTGGCATTACAATTTCTGTCTCCGTCACATGATGCCATTGGGTCAAAGAGTTTTTTTTAAAAAAATGTATTTTCTCCCCATCACTTCCCAGTTTGAACACTTTAATAGCCCTTGTTTAAATCATTAGTTCCTAAAAGTGGTAAAATCAGTAATAGCCAGAGTTATTTCTTCGGCATCGTGAATGCGCATCAGACCAACGGGACAGCGCTCGACTCCGCCGCCCGGCACGCTCATCTGACATCTGATAAACTGGCTGTAGCTCATCACCTTATTACTTGTACTGCAGCCGTGGGCTGTAAGTTGTAAAGCATGTACCGTGGATGTTTTAAGTCTGTTCCCAAACTATGGGCTGTCGGCTGGTAGCTGGCAGCGCTGATACCACGACACGACGGAATACTACGCAGTATAACTAGTTGTAAGCTATTTACTTACTGACGGGACAAAGCCTGATATTAACATTATAATATAAAACACACTGCTGCCTCCACAGACTCCTGCTGCGGTTACTACGAGCTGCAGATCAAATACACGCAGCCCGTCGGTCATGTAAAGGAAACGCTAGCGCGCATGCTCTATGGGCCCAACAGAGTGGGAAAATCCGAACTTCTGAACACCCCGATATTTGCTTTACGTGCCGCTGAGCAACTTCCATAAAAATGAACATGACCTCCACCGCTGTCTGCAGTTCTCTTTATACTTCCACGGGCAAACTCCAGGTCTGAAAAGTGAAGCCAATGGGGAAGTGCCTTAACCTGTACTCTCTACTGTGACCACCAGGGGGCGACTCCACTGGCTGCAAAGAAAAGATTGTATTGATGTCAATGAGAAAATGACCCGACTACTCACCTGACCCACCTCCTGAGCAAACATTGACAGCCTTTACACTAACTGGAAATAGTCCGTCTGGTTTAGGCAAGGGGTGCAGGAGACAGGACGTGACGCAAAACGTCGCTGCGGTTGTAATTCAGTGTTTTGAATATTTTCACCAGAAATAAAGCCTTTATTTTACATGAGGTCCTCTCTCCTGTTAGCACTTTGCAGCGGAGCGTTAAAACTATGCAGCTTTAAGCTGCTGCGTTTATCAGTGCAGCTGCATTTCTAAAAACACAGCAGCTGTGGATGAGAGCAGCTGACTGCTGGAGGTCAACACGCCCACTCGCTCCCATGAATTGTCGCACAATTACCTGCTGTATTCCCACATGGCTCATCCGGACCTGTACTGGGGAGCTGGCCGGCTAAAGTCTGACGCGGACATTTGCGTTCACACATACACCATTACTGGAAAATGTGCGGATAATTTCAGGGTAGCAGTGCCTGTGTGAAAGGGAATTATGGTGGCGGCCCTGTAGCCGAGGAGGAAAACCGAGTTGCTGAGGCTGCCGATCCGTACTCCAGGGATTGATTCTGGAGTTAATGGTGGCAAGCGATGACTGGATGTTGGATAAGGCGACAAGATGGTGTCATCTTCCTGGTCCGCGGAGCCGGCTGCTGGAGGTTGGGCCCGTGCTCCTTGGACGACAGCGTAGGTGCGGGAGCAGCGTTAACTTAAGACAGTGGAGGTGCAGGAGCGGCGTCCTTCCCGACGGCGGAGGTGTGGGAGCAGCCTAAAATAGCAGCCTAAAAATAGCTTCCTCTGCTTCAGATTGCTGATCCATCAGCTGATGTGGCTCCTGGATTGCAATGGTCAGCTGATGTAGCTGGGATATTGAGCTGAGCTTGACTTGAAATGCAGTAGGGCATATTACCCCTTTAGTACTAAGAAAACAACACTTAATTCAAGAAAGTTACTTGCACAAAACGGAAATTGTCTCACCAAAAGCGGCAGATTATATTCAACATTGCTTTCAACACAAATGAGACATTCAACCAATTAACAGTTGAAAGAACTGGTTAGGATTCAGTAGATACTCCAACTCCAAATAGAGATTAGGGAAGAAAGAGGGTGAGGGGGAACAGCAAGACCACGATAAAACATTTTAAAGAAAGTGACTGAATGAAATAAGTAGGGAACCAAGGTTGAACATTTTATATGGGAGAGACTGCGGGAGAGGGGTGGGGGGAGAGATAAAGAGCCGGGGATGAAGTAGCTATTCATGGTATAAGTGGAATGGAGACAACGCAGAAGTGATGACCAATATCAACTATGAGTCTTATAGTCGTATAGTCACACTCTGTGTGTGTGTGTGTGTCTGTGTCACCTAATATAAATGTGTTTTTTGTGCCTGTTCATTTCCGATAAGTATGTGCACCAGAAGTGTGATATTACAATATCTAGCCATATGACGGTCACATACATATGAATCAAGTTTATGTGTGTGCGCTCTATGCTGCCTCTCTTACTGTCTTTTTTTCACACTAATATATGTGCACACACATATACACACACACAAGCCCTCATCTGTCCTGATGAATGTTATTACCTGCTGCATTTGCTTCCTCTCATCATCCTCTCCCCTGCTAGTCAACCTTGTATCATGCCTGATATACAGGTTTCATGCACACGCAGACACACACACACACACACACACACACACACACACATCAATATGAAATACTGCAGTCCTCCTTCTGCTGACGACGCACTGTTATGAAGTTTCTGTCTTATTTTTCCCTCCCTCATTTTTTTTCGGTCCATCTTCCTCTGTTCCTGCTAAATTTAATGCATTTTCACCCACTGTGAGGTTCAAAAGTGCAGGCGATTCATAATACATTTTTATCACCTTGCTTATAAGAATTGCATTCATTTACGGATTCAAAAACTGCAAGAAAAGAGGGAAAATTGAGGAAGGAGAGAAGAACAGAGATGAAGAATTTAGGAAATACCTGACACAGAGCAAAACAGAGCACCCCATCAACAGCCTTTTCAAAATGGGCTTTTCATTAATCCCAAATCCAAAACTTAAAACTCGAGAAATAAGGCCCATGGCATTTAAGAGCCATTAACTGTGAGTCCAATATATTGTGGACATTTTCATATAAATTACAAAGCAATCTGCATAAAATATGACTTGAATAAATTATTTTCTCCTATCAAGGATAAAGTCAGTGATTTTGCTTGAATCTTCTTTGGTCCTTGATCAATTCATTTCAAATGCATTACATTTTCTCTGTCAAGTATTCATCAAATTGATACCAATTTTGAAAATCTCTCAAGCAGTTAGGGCTTTGAAACGATATTGGCCTTGCATTAATTTTTCAAAAGTTTTAAATCGACACTGGTGTAATAGTTAAAAGGTTTCCCTGACACATGGTCTGAGTGGGAACCAAATGATTATCAACAAATATTAAGAAACAGGATTTAAATTAAGTCTCAGTTGGCCCGCATCACCCCCAAGCTTGTAACTATTAGTAATGACTTAGACTTAGACAGGTTTTATTGTCATTCAATATACAACCAGTGTACATTGAATGAAATTTCGTACCAAAGGCATAGCAACAGCATTGAAATAATAAAAATATACACCATAAAAATACAAATCAAAGACTATGTATAATATAATACAGACATATTATAAATATTATGAAGTGCATAGAACAAAAAAAGCAGATACATAAGGGGTAGCCTGTGGAGTAATAATAGTGCAAAGGTCCAACAGGTATAATTGTGCAACTCAGTTACAGTGTACAGCTTGGAGTGACAAGTTCTCTGGACCACAGAGTCCCAAGAACTGTCACCAGTGCACTAGAGAACACAGTCCTACAATAGTGCACGCTGAGGTAGAATAAAAGTGGCAATAATGTCATTGTCCAGTTATTTGTTCAACAACCTGATGACCTGGGGGAAAAAGCTGTTACAGAATCTTGTGGTTCTGCAGCGGATGCTACAAAATCTTTTTCCAGAGGCTAACAGGGTGAACAGTCCACGGTGGGGGTGTGAGGAGTCTTTTAGGATATTCCTGGCTCGGGACATGCAACGCTTTGTTGCAATATCCTCCTGAATGGAGGGAAGAGAAGACCCAATAATTTTCTCCGCTGTCCTCACCACTCTCTTCACATTTTTCCAGTCAGAGGCCTTGCAGCCTCCACACCACACAGAGATGCAGCTGGTCAGAATGCTCTCTGTGGTGCTTTTGTAGAAAGTAGTGAGGATGGGCGGGGGCAGGTGGGCTCTTTTCATTTTCCGCAGGAAGTACAAACGTTGCTGTGCCCTCTTAACCACTGATCCAGTGTTCACAGTCCAGGTGAGGTCGTTTGTAATGTAATGTAATTTTGTCAACGTTCAGGAACAGGCGATTATCTCTGCACCAGCCCAGCAATAGCTTCACCTCCTCTCCGTAGGCCAGGTCATCATCGTCCCTGATGAGTCCCACCACTGTTGTGTCGTCCGCAAACTACACAGTGTGGTTTGTGTCAGACCTGGGGACGCAGTCGTGAGTGATCGGGGTGAACAGCAGAGGACTCACACATCCTTGAGGGGAGCCTGTGCCGAGGGTGATGACACTGGAGGTGTTCTGTCCGACCCGCACTGACTGTGGTCTGTCAGTGAGGAAGTCTAGCAGCCAGTTGCACAGAGGGGTGCCGAAACCTAGCGGTCCCAGTGTGTCTACAAGATGCTGTGGAATGATGGTGTTAACTGCTGAACTGAAGTCCAGGAACAGCATCCGCACATGAGCATTTTTCTTCTTCAGATGTGCAAGGTTCAGGTGAAGAGCGGAGGAGATGGCGTCCTCAGTGGAGCGGTTTGGCAAACTGGAAGGGGTCGATTGCGGGAGGGACTTTGGAGAAGATGTGCTCCTTTATCAGCCTCTCAAAGCACTTCATCATGATGGGAGTGAGTGCGATGGGCCGGTAGTCATTCACTGATGTTATATTGTTCTTTTTTGGCACTGGAATGATGATGGCAGACTTAAAACACGTTTGGACTTTGGCTTTGTCCAGCGAGATGTTGAAAATGTCCGTTAAAGCCCAAGCTAGCTGATCTGCACATTCACTGAGTACCCTCCCTGGAATGTTATCTGGGCCCGGGGCCTTCCTTGTGTTGATTTGTCATTTATGCAGTTATATATATATATATATATATGATATGTCAGTTATGCAGTTTTTATTTTACTTACTTTATGAATTACTCAATCACAATGGCTCAAAAGACTTCACATAGTTCAACATCAACTACATCTTCTGATATATACAGTATTTGACTGTAGTAGTAGTTGAAGACTGCATATGTGGAAAATATGTCACTGGCAGTCTTAAGATAATTCTTTACTTTGAGGATAGAGAGAAAAGTGAGTGGTAGGCTATTAAGATTTTTCTTTTTTCATTTACACCTCAGTTGGCAGGAAACAGGAAGCTATTAAAACTCCTTGGCTACACACAACCTGCTCATACGGAATAATTTTGAATTATGAGTCAAACAACTTACTACAGAAAAAAATTGGATTAATACAACACTCTTTGAATGTAGCAGGTTTGCCTCTGAAAAACAAGCAGATATCATCAGAACCACTTTTTCAAGATGTGGCATGAGTCCAAATAAATTTTACCAGAGAACAGCAGAAAGGATAAGGTCTCTGTATACTTGTCGCTGAGATGCTGATGGCGGGTGACCAATGATGAGCAGGCCCAAACCAATTAACTATGTATGGGATGTGTTTTGTTTATGCATGTATTCAACACTTTATGCAAAGACACTTACAGTGTACAAGTCCCAAGCATGTAGGATATTTTCCACATCGTGCCTTCTCAGGTAATTCTATGATGTTCTTGCTGCAGTAGTCAATGCATGAATTAGTAATTCTACCCCCACTGCACTTTGGTGTTTGCTGGTGAATCTTTAAATACGTTCTGCTCATGTATATCCACTTCAAAAACCTAAAGAGTGCATGCACACCTGCTCTGGTATCCTCTTTGTTTTTATCCAAGCATCTGTTAGGTGATGGAAAAATAGTTTTCAAGGAAGTCACATTTCATTACAGCTCAAGTTTGTTTTTTTTTCTCTTTCATCTTCTATGCCATTCTGGCTCTAAAAAGGGTGATAAGCTTCTTCCTCAGGAGAGTCTCCCCATACCCCTGCCGAGGCAAGGTCCTCTACTCTGTAATGAACTGACTGATCTCGTCCACCTTGCTTCTCATCACATTAGTGGTTTGTTGCTTGTTTAGCTAATTAAACTTTTAGCTGTAAGAATGACAATAATTGCAATCACTGTCTGCTACATAGACCATAGCGTCTGATAATCTAATAAATAATTGTAATTTCACAACAGGTCATTATAATCCAGTAAAGGGCTGATTATAATTACTGTATTATGGTTTAATTGCAACATAGATGATTCACTGTAACATGGATAAAATAGATAATAATTTCAAACCTGATAAAAGATTATTGTAATTTAGTAGGAGGCCATTACAATCTGACACAACCACAGCAAATGTGTTATATTAATGAAAATAAGCCATCGTCATACTGGTGTTTGTGATAATAATCAAACTATGAATATTCACCAGTGGGGAGGCTTTTTTTAAAATTGTAATCTCAAAAGATCACATATCCATAGAGAACTGCTTAATGAAAGACTCTTGCTGTAATTCATTTATGAGCAAATGGACTACTAACAGACTGCTTCACCCCGCGCACCATTATCACTCCTTTCGTGGTGCCCCGCCCTGGACAGCACTGTCCAACACAGCAGTGCTAATTAGACTGAGCTATCAATGAGCCCGACCCGAGGCTTTAATTTAAAAATGTTTGAGAAGTATACAGCTACAAAGAAAATTTGAAAGTAACATTTAAATGCAGGGGAATAGAATAATTTCTGACGATCACATCACTAGGCTCCAAGTGTCAAAGTCCAAGTCCTTTATTTCAATTTCTAACATTGATTAGCATTGATTTAAATGTCTGGGTATCTGTCATCAGGATAAAATGTGTACATGTGGAAACAAATATATACAATATATACAAATATATTCCAAACAGCAGATCATAAGGGGTGGCTGTAAATATTACATTTTAAGTTTTAAAAATGTATGATGTTCGCCAACTGGCTCTGGTAGTGAAACTGTGTTGAGGTGATCCCCTGATGCATGAGCTGGCACACTCACAGAAGCTAATTTGACGCTTCCATGACACTCTTCTTTAATTCTCAGTCCGCCTTTTCCTTTCTCTCAACCGCCGACACTCTCTTTCATTGCTCACTCATATTGGTTTTCTCACAATCATTATAACAAGTCGAATGCATGGGGCCAATTCATCTACAATAACAAAAACTCCAATACCAACTGATGACATGCATGACAGTCGCTCACTCAATTTCTCACCAATTACTCTCCTTTCCTTCCTTCACTCCTTCTCATCCTCACACTCCCTCTATCAGTCTACAGGTTGAGTGTGATTAATGGAACATTATTTGAAGAGATAGAACATTTCTGAGATGGGATGTTTAATATATGGGATGTCACTGTCCAGATCCATTCATTATTCTCGGAGGAATGCATATGGTCAAAGTATCCTCATACCACTCTTCATATGATATCTTACCAAAAGTGATCCACAATTTTTTTGTGTGGAATCTTACAAAAGACGAGCAGACAGGGCGTTTCACATCACATGACTGCTAAGTTTCATTCTAAAGCAAACAAAAAAAAAACATGAATATGAAATAAGAACTACAACTGTGGTGCTAATTTCTATCAAGATGCATGCTGCAGCTCTAGGGAATTGTAGTTTAAAAGATTTAATTGCAAATTGTAACTACAGAAGTGAGAGTACACTGGGGGTTTAAGGGGATATTAAACAGTTTAATTAGATTTTAAATATGTAATTGTTAAAAGGGTGAAAATTGGCTAACAATTTTGTACCCATATTTAAAAGCACCCCCCAGTTGACTATACTAACATGATAGCTGAGGTCAAGAGCTCTGTATAACACTTGGTCACATGTCTGTAGACATTTTTGCTGCTGAATTATAAACCTTCAAAAGTATAGGAGGTCACGGTTCAAAGGTTAGTATTTCAAAGCAGGTGCCATGAAGAATCTTCATACTGGCATATGTTACTTTCCAGGTCGAGATCTTCCCAACAAAGTGTTTGGTTTAGGTCTATCACAAAGTTTTATTTTTCCATTTCATGGACACAAGCCATCCCAGGCCTAGTTTCAGAGAAATTACAATACTGCGGACAATGTAGGGCATTACTACTGGCTTGAAGGTTATTGGTAGTATTTTATTGCCATAATGCATTTCCTAGCTCCTTACCCTAACCTTAACCATCACAACTAAATGCCTAAGATTAACCCTTACCCTGACCGTAACCTAGATGTAACCTGAAAACTGAAACAAGGTCTTACCCCTCAAAAACCAGTCTCTACCAGTGGGGACCTTCATTTTTGTCCCATTCAGGTTCCTACCTGTAATTACACACACAGAGACACACACTCAAACACAGACATCAGGGGGTGCCTTGCAGAGTAATGGATCAAAGTGAGAAATTATGTTTGCATATTTCTGTGTGCGTGCATGATGTTTGTATGTGTGTTTTAATGTGAACACATGTCAGTACTTAGCCTCCCTCCACATTCTGTGCAGGGAAAACCTTTCGTAGCAGCAGTTATTATGCCTACAAGGCTGCCAAAGGTTCATCAAAGTCCAGCGGACTCACTGGTTATGCAGAACCAGCGAGAAGAGGCAGCTGCAGAGATCAAACTGGAGAGAGAGAGCAATCCAAAGTCAGTGATAGATCTACCTGAATCAATGAGAGAGATGAAATGAAATGTTTCATCTCTGCTGAAAGAAAAAAAAAAAGAGAGAAAGAGAGGGAATGAACTTGTGTCTGATTATGTTCTGAACACCCACTAAGTCCAGATAGCCCTGGTGGATTCAGGGCAGGACGGGTTGTTCTGTCTACCTGTTTGCATCATGCCACAGCGTCCTGCGTGGCTACATTACATTATTTCTTCAGCATGTTGATGTGTGTGTGAGAGTGTGCTGCAAGTAGAGAGGTAGGGCGGAGGGTGAGCCATATGCCAGGCCATATGGGTCTGCCGGGGTTCTGCTCTGTCTGCCTGGGGTAGAGTAAACATGTCTGAAACACACACAAACACACCACTAAACACTGAGCCAAGGTGCCACCGTTGATGACACCTTTTGATAAATCCTCCTCTACCAGGAAGGGACTGGAGAAATGGCCATAGGCTAACAATGTATTGTCTTGGAATTACAAATACGCATAGCTACAGTATGCAACACAAATGTACGGAGTTATGCACAAAAGCACCTAAAAGCACACTGATAATTTACATTTAGAAATTGAACCAATAAAACAGGAATAAAAAACAGCAGGGTCGAGATTAAATCATAAGACAATACACTCGGTTAGGAAATGCTAGAATAGCGTTAAAAATCACAGAATTAATCAAGCACAAGCACAATAAAAGGTATTCTTTATTGCACTAGTTTCTCAGTATGTGTGTTCATCCACTCATTTTATCAACAAGCTTAGATGTAACTAAGCAAAACACAGCCACCTCCTGTAGGGCACTGTTCCTCAACAAACTAGCAATGAATTTTGCATTATTTTACTGCAATAAAAATAAATTTTTGGCCACTTAGAGGAAGCAGAACAAACTGTAAATGAAGCAGATATCTATGATATATCTATCACCAAAGATTGCCAAATTTGTCAGCAAACTGTTGACTATTTCCTATCTAGCAGGCATGGAGTGACATTAGTATTTACTCTGTGTTGTGTTTTTTTCTGGCATCCTAACAAATCAAATTGAAATATCCAATCCTTTTTTGGCTTTACCTAAATGCTTCACTGTGTTCAACAGCTAGTCGCTAGCTTTGTCTGTTTGCCATTTGGTGCTGGGCAGGTAGCATAGAGTGGATTTATCTGCCAGCAGTGTCTTGAAACAACACTGATGAACAGTACTGTTCTGGTTCTAAAACCAAAATAATGAGCTGAAAGACAATAAAAAGCTTCATAGAGCTGAGAGGAACTGTAGTCGGGTGATAATTCTCTGTGCGTTCAATACTAGGAGTTACCTCTTTAATATTACATGTAGTTTTTTTGTCCATTGTTGATATAAAAATATGAATTGGTGCTGTTTTAATGTTTTTTTGTTTCACCCAGTCTGTGACTTACAGAAAGACATGCCACTTCACCACACAACCACAGCCAACCTACAGCACCTTACTCCTTTCACACCGCAAACACAACAGTAATACACTATATTAAAAAAATTCTCCATTACCTGGTGTTTTACTCCTTTGCCTTGGGTAGTCATATGTTTCTGCCGAGTGAAGTGGAATTTCTGCAAAAACCCTGGCTGCCTACCACATTTCTGTCAGGGCACGACGAGCTGCAGATTTCTTCATGGCTGTTTTATAACCAACGATGTGGTGGTCTGCCAGCTGACATCTGTTGCTTGGCACAAATGTGTGCCAGCTTCCTTTTGCCTCTTTCATCAGTGGGCTGTTTCCAGTCTTTGGGTTGTCAATGTCCATTGGGGGGTGAATGATTTTTAGAAAAGTCATGCAGCTCTTGTGACACTCCAATCTATTTTACCAATTTACAATTACTTGATGTCACACCTCCCATCTGTGACAATGATCTGGCCAATACATGTGGGTCCTCGGGTTGAAGGTTGGTATCTTTAAACACTAGGCCACCTTGCCCAGCTTTAAATGAGGCCTAAAATATGCTCATCATTATCCAAATGGCTCTATCATTCATATTCAATGGGCAATTTGTTCAAATCTAGCATCTGAAATGGCGTGCAGGTAATTTCTCTCCAATTTCCCTCTAAAATTCTCAGTTACCATGGGCAGTGCATCCTCTAATTAAAGTTTACTTGAGCAAATGTCAGCTCTTTCAACCCCCCTGTGGTTTCTAATCACTTCTTACTCATATCCTTCAACATAGCAATCCTTTTTTTCTCCTGCCTTGGTTGAGGGAAAAAATGAATGACTTTGTGATAGTGCAAATACTGCCAGGGCCCAAGGTCATACTCTATGTCAACATGGAATAAATGGCAACCCATGAAAAAGAAATAATACTCTTAACCAATTAGAGCCTTTCATTCAAGACCATGTGAAAGTGTAATATTGGTTTGGAGATTGGCCTGCCACAATATAGTAATTGCAATGTATCATGGTTTCATGTTTGCAGTGTGTTTGTTTGTGCACGAATGCATAGACACATTCACTGTTGCATGGTTTCGCAATAAATCCATCTTTATTTGATAGACAACTTTAAACAGAGGCTCTCGGTTTTAGCTTAGAGACTTCTACTGTAGCTGTCAAAGCATACTTATGTGGGTGTGCATTCCCACAAGTTCATGCATTTGCCTGTGTGCATAACAGCCAGTGGGGCTTTGTGTCTGTGTGTGTCTGTGTATTAGATGTGCAGTTATTTATCTAGTGTGGCAGGCCCATGGTTGTTAAAGTTTCACCATAATTTATCAATTTTACAGGAAAGAAAAAAATCAACAGTGCAGTCTCCATAAAGAATGTATTATGGTTTGGCTTTTGGGAAAAAAGTTGTATATGTGTGAATAATGTGTGTCAGTGTGTTTGGCAGTCTTTTCCCAAACTGAGCTACTGTATTAGAAATATCTAGGCGCAATGTACACTTTAACACACACATGCTTTCTCCATGCAGGTAACATCCAATAATCTCATGATTTCTCTTCACGTATCACCAACCAGACACCTTTTTTACTTCGGTTTGCATGCCAGCTGCATTCCACTATTTGTCCATGGACATTCTCCTTTAGGCTTACTTTAATATGAAACCACCATTCACATCTCCAGTGACAACAATATCACATCCCCATTTTTCTCTCTGGTTACGACAGATACATTCTGCTGGGGGTGTTTCAGAGCAACTTTGATTTGAGATTTAGTGCTGACTCCAGCCTGCCACACCAGGGCAAAAGATGTGTAAGTGTTCTCTTTTGCTGCACCATATCTCATATTATTCTCCCACTTTTGGAGGCAGAGCTGCTCTGGAGAAAGAAGGAATTTCATTGGATTTAGCCTCAATGCGTGAAGAAAAAGATGCAATTTTTCACACCACTGACGTGTTGTCAATGGCAAATAGAGTTCACTGCATTATTAACCTACATATAGAATAATATTTATGTGAGGTTTCAAATGCTAGTGACATCTTTTTTTCATTCACTGCAGATCAGGGGATTTATGATCTTGGAATTTCTGCAGGCTAGCAAGCTCACCCGTACCATATGACGGATGTTAACCTGTCATGTCAGCTAGACTAACTAGCTTTTTTTACTTCAACCAATGATATTGAACTCGACCAAGAACACAGTTTCAGATTCCAGAGTAGCTTTATTTTTAATTAAGGATGAAACGGTTACCCGTTTAATAATAAACCACGGTAAAATTCAGTTAGTATTACTGTTGCAAATTTGAATCATCATTAAAATCATGTTTGAATACTGCACTTTGAAAAACTCTGTCCAACATCTGTCAAACTTAGCAATAGTCTCCCAAACGCAGGCACGCCGGCGCAGTATGCAACATGGGTTTGTTTTTATGTTTTGAATGGAAACATGACAGAAGGAACAGTGCTCTGGAGATTTTTTCAGCCTAAAAGGACTAAGTCTGGAGTGTGGTTGTATTTTGTTTTTTATAAGACTGCTGGAAAATTGATCTAAGAAAACCGTTGCGAATAGAGGAAAACCCTATGTGACCACCACCCAATACTTTATAGTGAATGCAAGTTATTTATTTTATTATTACTTTAATGTTTACGCAAACAAAAAGTGCATAGTGCTGTTAATTTTATTTGTGGTTTTTAATATAAAACTTGGTGAAATGATTTCAGTGTGTGTATCAGTACTTTTGAAAATTTTTAGCACGTTTTAACAATACCGCAATAATACTGATGAAGGGTATTAACTACATTACAATTTAGTAATTTGCACTTGTAAGATTTAAAGGGGGCACCACTTATGAAGAAAAATAAATAAACCAGACTAATCAGTCTCATAAATGTAATTTATTTTCAAAACAGGGCGACTGTCTTCAAACAACACACACAGACAACTTCTTGCTGATAAATGAGGACTTTTATTTGTAGCTAAATGCCTATAACAAATAATAAAACAAATGAATCAAAGATCTTTAAGTGGTGAGATAAATTGATCACTGCGATGACAATAGTGAAAGGTAAGGGAAATAATCAACTTCTCTAAGATTTAAGTGTTGGAACTAAAGAGCCCTATCCGACATCAGCTTCAATCACATCTTATATCTTATAAAGCCATGGATTTTTTCCTACTTGTTGCAGCGTCTGTCTCTCTGAGGCCTTTAGGTTGGACCCCAAGTTGTGGAGGGCTGAGTTTGCTTGTGCAGCCTTCCAGTGAGTTACAGGCCTGTCTATCTGTGGGACTCCACCACCAATGCGCCTCCAGTGCTGGCTACCCTCCCAGGCGATTCCGTGGATGCAGTTGGTTGCCGAGCAAACAAGGGATCCATTATTTATCAAAAAATATTATGAGCCGGTGCAGCTTTAATATTATGAATAAAGGTTAAACAAATACATTCCCAGTTATTCATCTCAAAATAAAACAGTGTCAGAGCACGGTGCTTTAGACGTTAGATCCCATTTTTTTAACAGGAACTTTATTATTGATTTGAACCTGAACATGAAAACACAACCACTGGTTGCTCTCCAGTCTTATAGTTTGATTGATGAAGATGAAGATTGGCTGCGGGTGTATGTGACCATCTCATGACTGACAGATCAGTGGTTGTGCACTGAAATGCAGACTTTTGGACCCCAATGCTAGTATGTTTTAAGCCTCAAAAAGACTGAGACGCCTGAAACTGAGATGAGGTTTCTGTGGCTGTTTCACAAACATGCGCACATGTTTGCACAGAAATGCCCCACATCCATGCGTGATAACATTTCACATAGTTACATACACATTGCTCTTAAACCCAGCCACTGGGGGATGCACAAGCCAGTGCATTCTTAGTATCCATCCCAAGCCTGGATAAATGGGGAGGGTAGCATCAGGAAGGGCATCCCGCATAAAAAAACCTAAGCCAAATCAAATATGTGGATTATAAAAAAAATCTGATATCCACTGTGGCGCCCCCGAACGTGAAGCAGCCAAAAGAGGAACACATACACATTGCTAATACAGTGACAGAAAGGCAGTCAGACAGAGGAATGCAGACAAATCCTTCTGGAAGAATGACAACCTTGCTCATTGTCTGCATCAAACCCCATGCTGTGAACAGATAGTTCAGAGCCGGTCTGTGGTTGATACCAGGGGTGATATTAAGCCATGCAGATCATTTTTGCTGTGTTATCTTGAGTACTAGTATGTTATAGCTCCTGATTTAATAGATTTCTTTAAAGTCGGGATGAAAGGGGGCCAGAAAGTCAGTGTGTGTGAGAGGAAAAAGCCATCCGAGGTGAACAAAAATATTTAATGCATGTGTTCATCAGCCTGGCCCTTCCTTTCTCACAGTCAGCCCACTTTACCCCTCAGGGTTATAGTTGGGGATAAGGCGTGTCTTATCCTCCCTCGGGGTGACAGACTCTCTGCCACCCCGAGGCTTTCCTGCAGCCATTAGCACTAATTACATTAACAACTGTGTTATTTAAAGACCTACACTCAGTCACACTGGACAGTTAGGGCATGCTTAATGCATTTATCCCAGACATTTTTATCATGCGAGAGGGCAAAAGGGCAGTGGAAATTGGAGCTGGAGAGAACTGAATATGGTTGTTTATTTATGATAGAGGTACTTCTCAATGTCACAGAGATACAAAACAATTATGTAACAATAATTTATCTATTAAGGTGCACCTGCTACTTGTTACGCACCAATATACCTCAGCAAATTCATTGTATGTGAAAACCTACATGGCAGTAAAAAACGATTCTGATTCTAATTCTACACGTACAGCTTCTAGAGGATCATCCAGGCTACACTGGTGTCCAGCGTAGAGCCTTTCCATCAACTTGTCTCAACATATATTGGTTTTATCTTGTATACACAATAATGGTCCAATCTCAGCTTTTGCCAATAGTGAATGAGTAGACATGTGAATATACATGTATGTCTGTATTACAAGATTTACAAAAAAAAAGATGTGGAAGTTAAAGGTTGGTCTTGATTGTATTTGATGAAAAAGTATTTGCCTTATTTATTTAATTTTTTCCCAGCAAGTGGCTGTTCCCAAAGATAGATACTAGAAGCAGGCCCCACGCCACGATGAAGTGACTGAGCGGGCTGTTCAAAATTCTGAGGAGGCATTCTTTTCATAAAATAACATTTATTGATTTAACCATACAATAGCCTCATCAAGTCTGTATGTATTCAACAACTGTCAAATCAAAAGAAGAAAGTACATGTCAGTATATCATATTCAACTGGATGGATTATAAATAATAAGTACTCTAATAATAAATAAATGTTATTTTCTCATTTCAAGCAAACGGGCTGCATTTAAAATTAAAATACATAACAGAGAGCTTTTTAAAAATGTGCATCTTAAAAAGAAAGTAGCGTGAGTTTCCCTTTTTCATCTTGTATGTTAACCCCATTTCCCATCTTAACAGTCTGAACCAAGAGTATGTCCATTGTCGATTAAAAAATCTGTTTTCACGGTTTACTTTTCTCTTTTTGGAGCACGCCATGTGAAATTACTTTTCTGACACTTATTTCTCCGACTGTTGTCTGTTGTCTCTCTCCTGTGTGTATCTCAGTCACTGACACAAGACACTATATGATTTGGTCTGTGAGTTTCCTAGGGCGCTAAACCAGCTCCATAAAGGCTAGAAATTCTATCCATCATAATTTAATAATTGTCAATAATTTATTGGTTATAGGTACAGGGCCGGATAAGCCTATTTGTGACCTCTGAGCTAAGCAATAGTCACATGTATCTCAGCAAATAATTTTGTTGTTTTTGCTATTTTTCTATAGATACATTTCCAATTTCACATAAAGCTTAAACGGAGGTGGCAAAATGTACAACTGAGGGGGTTAGCCCCTTTAAGAGTCCTCATGGCACCAAGCCTGACTAGAAAGCACTATGAAAACCTGTAATGGCAGGCAATAACAGAAAAGACTGAGCAGACGAAGTTAAAAGGTTAACTGCAGCATTGCATTGCCAAATCAGAATTCACTGATGGGTCAGTGAACTACTAAAATATTTGTTAGATAGTCTGGGCGATGAGAGAATAGCTTTAAAGATTTGGGGAAAGGTACATTTCTAGCTATAAAGTGTGATGCTGCAAGTCACAGACTGCTGTACAGGGGGAAGTGAGGTCAGTTGTTTTGCAACTTGCTACATAAGGTCTGAAACAACTGAGCACCTCAGGGTGCCTCAAGGACCGTTTTCAGTGGACTGAGGACACTTTCCTATAATAGGTTTAGTGGAACTGTGAAGTAGAACAAGTTACATTTGCACACTATCAGCTGTGTCACTGCTTATTTTTGAAAAATACCTTTGCTGAAAATATATTTGCTGTGTTCCTACTGTGCTACCATTGCATCTGAAATGTAAAGCACCAGAACAGAAACCAGACTTTATTGTGCAATACTCTTCAGCTAAGCTGAAGTGCCTGTGGTGCATTACTTTCTTATCAAATAAACATCCCCCCCCCTTGTGTTTCATTTAATTATTTTCTGACAGCAGTCTGAATATGCAGTAGGCCGAGACACTGTTTTACTGGTACTGTTGTTCAATCAGTAGCAAATGAATTACAACTAATGTGAGACACAAGGCTTAAGCAATATACTTTTTTTTTCTCTTTACATTTTTACTGCAATAACATGAAAGCAACATCAAGCAGTAATAACCCTGTTATATTAATACTAACAGGTAGGTTTATAGATATAATGCACATCAACATTGTTGAAATAATTGAAAATGCTCGATGGCAAACATGCATGCATAATTGCATGGATTCACATTTGGGTATATCTAATTGTGTGTTTAAATTAATGACTGATATTTTGTTGTGGGGATAATGGACCACGCGTGTGCCGTTATTGAGGGGTTACGAGATGATTAACAGGATAGAAAAGCAAATAAATAAATAAAATAGAGAGAGAGAGAACCAATTATACTGCACAATATACTACTATACTATACTATTATAGTCTTTTTTAGATGTTTCTGAGCTCTCTCGACTCTTTCTCTCAACTCTTTTCATATTCATTTTTACTTTACCTATTTACAAAAAATAAAAGTACTGAGAAACAGAGAAAAGACATTATTTTGGTGTCTCATAATGGGCTAAAGTCTTTTCCATCCTGAAAAGAAGACAACTGCACACGGGAAACAACATTCTGTCTTAAACAATGAAACAATGAAAGAAAATATAGAATTATATTTTTACAGACTATCATTACAAAATACTGGGTATCAGCAACTTCAGTCCTGAATGCTGGAACATGTATGGGACTTCAAAAGCTCTTGTTTCTCACCTTAAAAAAACTGCGATATCTTTAAATACAGTACATGGGTTTGTAACAATAAATAGTGTATTTCTTTGTGAATTGGTCGTGTCCTCTTTGTTTGACCCATAGCATGAAGAAAGGAAAGCAAAAATCATAAAGAGATTGATTCAGTGGAATGCTCAGACAGAGGCAGAGATGGAGACAGAGACTGCACAGCCAGGGAGCTTTTACAGCTCATTACAGACTGGAGTCCTGGAGTTTCTTATGTAACTCTATGTCCATGTTTCTGTAGCTCTGTTTATGTGTATCTTGTTTGGGAGACAGACAGAAACAGAGAAACAAAAAAGAAAAATCTGGTTCCAAAAGTACTGAGAACAACAATGAATCATCCAGCCAATTAAGCTTGCTATTTTTTCCCAAATGCTTTATTTATTCCATAACTTTTTTTCTTCCCTGCTTTTTTTTCTCTTGATTTGCCTGTTTACCCTTTGAAACTCCATTAAAAGGAAAACGGAAAAAAGTAACTTGTTCGGAGCTCATTGCTGTGACTGCACCTCGCAGAGAGTGGCTTAAAATCAATGCAATCCTGTTAAGTCTCTCACCATGAGGCTTTGGAGGAAAAATGCTGTTCTTCTCCGTGGGTTTCTACACTCTCTCAGACATACATCTCTCTTCTCCCCTTTTGCTGTGTAAAAGCTTGGTGTTTTTATTTTTCTTGATGAATTAAAAGGTTGTGTAGTCCTCGGGGAGTGAAGTGGCTCTGGTGCAATTCGCGCCCCGAGGACCCTTGTGACACCCACTCCAAAATGAAGTTAGAATTGGTGGCATGCTCAGCTAGAGTTCATTCAATCCTGAAACATTTATTTTTATAGTAGATTTAAGGTTGTCAATTTACAATGATGTGTAATCCCCTCTCCTTTACCTATCTTGCACTTTCCTCACCTGCCTCTACAACCCCGTTACTCTGAGAACTTCTTGCTAGTAAACTAATGGGAGAAAAACAAACACGGAAAATGAATAAAACTAATTATCCCTCGCTTTGCATTTAACCAAAGATGTGAAAACCATTTAACCAGCAGATTTAGAGAACAACCACCTCATTTAGCATGGCTTTAGAAGACATCCATTAGGATTGCCCGAATAAACCCCACTGATAAATGAGAGGTTTATAAACATTCAGTTATGCTTGGCTTAGGTCATTAAGCTTAAAAGGCCATTAGTCGAGCACCCCTGAGTGCACTAGTCAGGCCTCAATGCGATACACATCAGTTAGCATTAAGTCTGGGTAAAAAGCCAACAAGGATTTTCACAAAGTTCACCAAAAACAGTTGGTATAATGTTAGGGTGACACTAATAATTCCAAGTATTGGTAAGCAAGTATTATAAGTATTGTTTTATAATTATATATAAAATGTACCAAATAGGACTTGGCTACTAAACGCTACTAAAGTCCCGCATGAAACAGGTTGGTTAAAAATATTGTTAAATTTGCCAAAAACCTGTGCCAACAAAGACCCATCCAAAAAAACATGCAAAGTGTAAGCATTGGCAGTCTCAAACACCAGGAATTAAAACTTCCAGCAACAAACTGCAAGGTTACTATGTGGGTTTTTCTGTCAACGTCAATAGAAACATTCCTACTTTTCTGTATATTTTTTTATTGTAGCGTTGATGGATACCTTTTGTTCTGTAGGTCGTTTGATTGTCTGATTTTCTGAAGCTCATTGAAGTTTGCACACAAGCTAGAGACATGCAGTGCTTTTAAAATATGCATTTGTAATTAGCATGATGATTTCACTTGCTGTCTTGTGTACACTGGTTTAGAACAGCAGACAACACTTGCGAGTCAAAGCAATCACCGCCTCAGTTTTGTCGATGGAGAGAGGGTTTGCATGGTGTCCGTTATTTTGTCTGGGTCGCTGCTAATGGTGTTAGCTGACAACACAAGGTAAATGTAATGTAATTTCAGGTCAAGGCACTGAAGCATACTGTAAGAGAATGAGGAACAGTACTGGGTTGGAAGTAAAGCATATATTGCTTATACTTGTATATAATATTTTGTGTTTGCTGGAAGTTGCACACTCTAGCTTCATCATGTATATAAACTGTGTACAATCAAACCTTTAAGACTATTGTACTCGTAGTACAATGATTCATTAATCCTCAGCGTTTAACTGTGATAGAAATTCTGGCTCCCATAGCATGTCTTCTATAACCTTAGAGCTGCACTATGTTTATTGACAGTGGATCAAATGACTACTTATATATGAAAAGGGTTGTTCATAGTGACGAACCCACAGAGAATAATCAACTGACTCTCACCTCTGCTCTCAGAGGGTTTTTGCATTATTCAGCTCATTCTTTTAGTTTTTACAGCCCTCAACTTCATTGTTTTGGTTCAGCCTCACTGCTCTCATCAATTTAATTTTGAGCCGCAGCACGCAGCTGTTTCTGTGAAAACGCTCTGATAAACCCACTGTATGTTACCTGCCCAGCACCAAATGGCACACAGGCAAGGCTAGCAACTACCTGGTGAACATAGTGGAGCATGCAGAAGATTCAGATAACTTGCTAAAAAGTTTGTGAAAATCAGAACAGAAACAGACCTAAAAGGAGAGTCAGTTTTTATATCTATTATTTTATACTTAATTTTATATCGTATTAATATGTTTAGTTATATGTTATACTATACTTGCTGTACTTACAATATTGTGTTTACACAACACTGACATATTAATGAAGATTTTACAAGCCACCTGTACAAAATACTGTCAAATGAAAAGCTTGCCTTAGAGGACTTAAGAGAGACTCATACACTGAAGGATGGACACCACACACACTCAGACACACACACTGACTCACAAAGAGCTTTTATACATCGAAGGAACACCATGAGGTTGATTAGGTTGAGATGACTCCTATCAAAATGGCCGGAGGCAATTACACCTCAATAAAAATGTTCATATGTTAATGTGTGTGTGTGTGTGTTTGTGTGTCTTTGTGTGAGTGTGTCCGTGGTTGTGTGTGTGTGATTACTCTCATGATGTCATGAGTGATTATGGTAATTAGCAAATTACAGGATAAGATCAAGATTACTATTCCACGCACAGCTGTTGAGGACAAAGACAAGAACACACACACACACACACACACACATACACACATAGACCAAATGTAGGGGTTGGAGGATGCAAGAGCAATATGTCAATGCAAATGCCAATGTCCATCTCATAATGTCTCCATGAATATGAGGCAGTGGGTTGGAACCATCCATACACAGTGTATAAATCAGCGCTTAACAAGCCCTAATGAGCCTTAACGATCCTATAAGCCCTTGATTAGAGGTTGATTATCAGGACGGCGGGCCAATGAAAATCTGTGTTTACCACTGGCCTTTGGCTGTGTGTGTGACACACAGGTAGGAAGAAGGTGTGTGTGTATGTGTGCTTGTGTGAGTAAAGAAAGCCAAGTGTGTGTGTGTGTGTGTGTGTGTGTGTGTGATTTTTGCTTTCTTTTTTTGAGTCTCAGCCTGAGCGAGTGTGCGCTTGGGTGTGCTTGTGTGTGAGCCTTCAGGGAGGAGGTGCAGACTTTGGGTGAAAATGTGTTTCCAATCCACCAGGCTTTGAGCAGGAAACAAAAGGGGAATTGCAGTCACCCGTGCAACAAAACAGACACTTTCTCTCTCTCTGTTTCTCTCTCTCTCGGTTTCTCTTCCTTGTTGCTATTGGCTAAAGACAATGATCCATTGCTGGGTGTGAGATTAGAGTGCACAGGTTCAGTAAATGTGTGAGACTTTTTTATTAGTATTACTATCATTTTTTAATTCAAATGCATCTTTTGGCTGATACTGCCAGCTATGTTAGATAAAACATTCATAAAGCAGTTACTGTTCTTCAGATGAGCATCCCATTTGTCTGGTTTGATATTGTCAATACAGTAATTAACATAAGCTTGGTGCTTGAGCATAAAAGAAATGATGAGTAACTTTGTAGATTCTGGTGTCATAGTCCTGCACTTTGTACGTCTGCCATACCTCCCCTATCACCTCCCTGTGAATCCAGTGCGGTATATAAATGTAGTGTTTCATTCTTTAATGTAATTATGAAAACAATTTAGTAACATACAAACATAATTTCTAGGAGGCAAGGTTGCCATGCTTTAGGTCAAACAGGCTGGACACAGGAAGGCTTGTTACAACGCAAATGTATAAGAAATGCTTCACACTCAGTACAAACACCAAATCCTTTGTATCATCAGTTTAACCAGCAAAGGCTTTTGTTTGCTTGAAAGTGCAATAAAGGATTGAAAATGTGGATACTGCTGTCTTAGTTTTATCCAGGCAGATTACCATGATAGAGCTCTGCGGGCTCGAGGTGAAGGAGTCTCCATGCATCATCTTACTTACAGTAAAGCTCAAACTGGTGCCTCAACAGACAGGGCATCTGAGGCATCTGGAGAGATGAGATCTAGAGCTCACAGTCATAAGGTCAACAAGGTGAAGCAACAAGTGTTTCTTTCTTGCAGGGCAAGAAGAGGCACTGTTGGTGTAGACGTTTAAAATGCCTGCGCCCGGCTAATAGATGTAAGGATGGACAAGAGTGGAAATCTTTTCAATACCACAGAATTTCAGTATAGTGGCCGAACCATGATTTGCACCCACATAATGACGTTGCATACTCCAGTATTCAGGCTCTGTGCATAGCCTGAATGTGCATATATATATATACACAGATGTGTTGAATTTACTGTAATTGTTAAATAGTTAAATCTCTGAGTCAATGTGGTGTTTGTGATTGGAGGCAAGAGGAAATGTGTGTTAGTGAACAAATGTCAAAGTCTCATTTTATGTTGTGTGTGGAAGGCATGTGTTATTTGTTTTTGTACATATTTCTAGTCAAACAACATGTGTGCCTCCAGCAGTACCAAATGTATAAAGCCGTGATTTTGCTGTTTTGGTCATATTTTACCTGTAGCATCTGGCAAAGACACTGGAGAACCACAAGTGTGTTGATGAGGTGAGAGCTCACCAAAAAACAGATGTCAAAAATACGTCAAACAAAAGCGTGACGCACTGATGTCAACCGCATACACAAAAAGAGCGTAAGGAACACTAGATTCAAATCAAACCTCTGTCCTGCTACTGTATGGGGACAGTGTGACAGGAAGTGGTCTGCAGGGAGAGGCAAGTCCATTTCTGATAATCTTATGGGAGAAGAAGAATTGACAGCTAACAGTACTTCTGCAGTGTGTATGTGCTACGTGGGCTTGTGAGTTTGTACGACAAAGAGAGAATGAGAGTGAGAAAGAGAGAGGCAGGGAGAAATACATACAGAAACACACTTAAATTGAATGTGATATAAATAAACTGTAAACATATCTCTACAAATCATTTAGGATGTTGTTTTCCTATCCAATAACAGGCTCGGGACCACTAGTGGGTTTTGTCTGGTTTCTCCTGCCTTGATGTGTCTTTCTTTGCTTGATTCAATACACAACTGCACTTATTATCTGAGTGTTGGCCTTTCAACTCCAACAATGTATTGCCACATTATCCTTACAGTCTGACAGCCTCATCTCATAGGGTGAAAAGCGAAATTGATGTAGTGGGTGGTCAAGCTGCCCCATTTAATTTTTCTTGGTAATTAGAATTCATATCCAAGCAGTATGTTGTGCAACTATTGTAAGTGCACTGAAAATGTCATGGGAACACAATAAAAGGGAGGAAAAGTATTAATATCAGTGTATTTTTTTAATTGAACTGGCCTGACACAATAGGTTTTGTTACATAGCAGACAACTGAAGAATCTGAATTCCAAACAACAGATTTTAGCCAGGAAGTATGGCCCTCTAAGTATGTTAGAAGTATGTTATTTGCATACTTGTAGGCAACCTGTTCATTTACACAAGTCTGTCCATTCTCTTCTGGCCTATGAAATGCTGAAATGTGTGTCTGTCACCACTGATCCGAAAATGATCTAACCTAAGACTACATCGACACTAATACGTTTTCATCTTAAGATGCATAACTTCTGCCATGTTTCCGCCTAATGTCAAGCCTAGGAACCAGACGACTCTGCGAGCTCATGTTTTATATTTGCTCTGGCAGATACGTCTGGCCCCTCTCCCATTCAGACAGATTTCCACCAGAACTGGAGGCTAGCAAGCCAATCACAACCGTTTATCTAAAATGGGGCAGGTTTAATGGGATGACTGACAGAGAGGAGCACCACTGAGGCATCTTCATAAATAACCAAAATGGCTGCCGCTGATGCAGAATGTTCCACGGCAGTATTAAACGAACTGGATGGTAAGTTTTTTCTAAAAGAACAACAAACAACTGCAATTGAACTTTATGTTGATAAGAACTATGTGTTTGTCATACTTCTGAGCCTTACATGGAACGAACAGACATGCTCCATCCAAACGAATTAACATGGATGTAGCCTAACGCTGACACCCCTTTTTCAAGGATGCAGAGGGAGTGAATGCAGATGGAGAAGCAATAGTGACAAGTAGAAAAGAGAAACATAGACAGATATTTAGACAGATTAATGGCCCACTGCAGGCCAAACGCAAAACATTGTCAACATGACGAACCTAAACACCTGTGACTGACTGTGTCGGACATAATCTGACAGCCCACCAGGGGAAATCATGACAGTCACAACACAAATGAATGATCAGCTATCCCACATAGATTGGAGACTAATTCATGTGTGAACTCACACACAAAAACACTATGTCAAGCTCTGACATGGCAGTGTTATAATTAGTGATGATGCTTCAGTAAAGTGACTATAATAGTACTAATGGGGCCTCACCTCTCATAAACACACACACACACACACACACAATGGAGAAGACATTAAAATGACGTGAAACTCTCGCTAACAGAGCTGGCGGCATTAGTTCTGTAGTTAAGTTGGCATAGCAGATATTGGAAGATCCATTCAGTGTTTGTTTGTGTGTGTGACTGCCTGCATGTCTATCTGATTGTGTGTGAGGCTGTGTGTGAGTGTGTGTGTGTGTGTGTGTGTGTGTGTGTGTGTGTGTGTTTGTTTGTATGTGGAGGACTTTTTCTGAACAATCGATGCCTACTAGTTCCAGAGACCAAGAGTGGTAAAGTTGCCAACAGATAGATAAGCAAGATGTATAAAAGTTATTATGCTTCAATTGGCCGTCCCTCCTCCTCCATTCCTCCAGCCCTCCCTCCTTTTATCTTTTGTTTTTAGCCGTTAGATTATTCTATCCATCTCCTCCCCCTCCATCTTCCCACATCAGAAAATAAATGAGAGAAAACAAGCACATTTAGTGGTTATTGTCTTTCTTACTCTCCAATTCTAGCAATTCATCGGGCTAGTGGCAAGATACACACCCACACACAAACAGGGATACTCTGTCACACTTCAGCACATACATTTTCACATATACACAGCCCTTCATACACATCCACACACACGCGCTCACACACAATCTGTAACGTGGATGGTGCTATAAACACATTGATAAAACCATTTCTATAATAAGCTGTGTTTGTCAAAATGTCATCCCTTGGCCCCGCAGCCATTATCACTGCTTCAACATTTATAGTGGCTCTTTAAATAAACGGCCCAGGCCTTCATGGCCTACAGTGATACCCATCTCAACACCCACACACACACACACACAGATGTGAACACCCTCTCACTTCCCACTACATCTCCGACCATTACGCTGCAGACTTAATGGGAATATCCTCTTAGCTAGGACTGAGACTCCGTGATTTCTCTTTTTGTTTTTTGTTTTTTTGTTTTTCAACAAGCAGCCATCATTTTTCTGTCACTGAATTTCTCAGAACATAGATGATGAAAAACCTGAAAAAAAAAAAAAAATCATAATCTTTCAGTTAAGCATGAAAAACCATCTCCTCCACTCAGTCCACTAAAACTTCAGCTTCTTGTATTTTACTACATGTTAGTATTTCATGTCATTTTTCTGGTGAATGGGTGGTCACAGAAACATTAAAAAGGCTTTGAGGTCTTTTGGAGACATTATTTATGTTTTGTTTTGTTTTTATTCGTGTTACCATAGCAGTTTCATCTTATTTTACTGCTGAACTGTATTTCAAGTATGTTTTGTGTAGAATATACCTGATACCCGAACCCACCCAACCAGCACCACCCAACTCACAAAAATATGAGTTCATCAACAGCCCGACCCACCCCGCCAACCGCCAACTTTATACATCCCTCCCACACCTCACTTTTTCACTCTCTTTGTGTGCAACCTTAATTTTTCTCTGATTAAGTTGGCCATATCGTTGGTGGTGTAGCGTGATAGAATATATAGAAGATGAAAATGATATGATCTTGAGGAAATTTCTATCAGCCGCAGAATGAGTGACTGACTTCTCTCCAAAAGCCTCTCTTCACATGAACCTCAGAGCAATGCACAGGTCACTGCCGTAATTTAAAGAAGACGCTAATAGAAAGTTGTGCAGGACAAGTTCCTGATTTACATAGGGCTGCAAACACTCACGAAAAATTACCAACAAAGCTTTGGTTTACAATCAATTCATCAAATCAATTCATGTGCTCCTCTAGTATTCATCATGTGTATGGTAATTAATTTATCTGTTTATCTGTATGTTTGGTAGTTAGGTACATGTATTAGTTGAATTAATTTAATTTATAAAGCACCTGATTACCTTAATTTGTCCATATGACATATTATGGTCACTGTATATGAGTTAAGAACTCCATGGCAACCTTCACATCGAGACTAGATTAAATAATGGCTATCACAAAATTGTTTTTGTCAAAGAATGATGAGAGGTGCCTCGTAACTTGAATTAAATATGATATATATGATTCCTTTGATAGCCGGAAATGAGTGTAAATAAAGTTTCTTAGAATCGGTTATGATAATTTACTGATGATGCCATACAGTGGAACCAAAAAAGTTTTTGCGCCACTTAGGGAAAAAACTCGTAGGTGAATCCTTAACACTAATGATATTAAAGCTGCTTGCATATGTATGTGTGTGTGTTTAAGAGAAAGATAAATAGTGACAGAGAGAGGGGAAGAGAAGGTGGAAGGTGGACTATTGTTTCTATAAGTTGTAAACTTACTTACTTACCTGAATTATTGCATATACACAATATACGATTGTATAGATTAGTGATTAAATTATCCCTGGTGTTTAGTTTGAGAATTATAAAGCCTGTAGGATAAAATGTCAGGCTTAGTAACCTGGCAACACCACAGCCTAATAATGAAGAGCTGTCAAGAAATACAGCGATTATCCAGGCCAGTAATTTCTTGCAACATCCCTAAACACCACCATCCACCCACACACTTACTGTATCATCACAGACACATACTGACAAGCACATACACATGTCATAATTGATTATAACCATCCCTACAATAATTTAAAATTTTATAATTTAATTTGCAGAGGTCTCGAGCCAATGAGTTATCCTGCTTATTCAATTAAAATGTCCACATATTGGATTGTTTAAAGGTAGGCCCTATATATTGTACATTTATACAGTATGTTCAGGGAGAAAACAAATGCCTTCCTGTTTTTATTTGTATGCAGAAATGGATGCCTTTGAGGACAGCAATAACAACAGGATCTCTAAGGGAAACATTTATCTTGATTAAAGCCAATGTTATTCATTCCTTATGCAGGCCAAATCAAGACAGCAGGAAACAGTAATGGTTAATGGTCCAGCTTTCTTAAAAAATACCTGCAGCAATATTCCTAGCTTTATTGTTTAATAAATTCTGTCAAGTGCCAGCAACCATGAATTGCATTTACTGTAAAGAGCGGAGTTTATTGCCTTTGATGTTACAGAGATTTACCATATTCATTCACACTCTTAGGCTCCAGTGGTTGAAGGTGTGATATGTGAATATACGTCCGCACATGCAGGTACATATGTGTAAACACATTTGTATGTGTTGTACGTGTGTGCCTGCTCTAGTGTTTTATTACTGGCACCACTTTACAACTTTATCAGGGCATAACTGGCACCTTCCAGTTAAAATGAGATCTTTTCAGAGGCTTGCCCAGAGGTCAAACCTGACGGGAATCTTCAGAATATTAACAAAGCCAGACCGCAATGAGAGGCCATAGGGCTGAACAAGAGGTGAGGAAGACCAAATGAGAGAAAAAATAAATGCTTGAGAATGTTTGAAAAAGAATTTAGAGAAACAATTACAAATTAGGAGGTCCATTATCGCCATAGCTCAGATGTGGTGCCTGGGAAAACAGGGTTGGCTGTGGTGTCAAAGTGAGCTCAGCGGAATTTAATATTAAAATAAATATCATAAATAAAAAGAATCAGTTCTGTAAATGTGATGTCTTAATCAAGTTAATAAGTTCATAGTAGTTAATTAGAAACAGGACATTGACAATTGCGTCTCAGTTGCACTATGAAGTCATTGTTTTACTCGTTGGCAGGTGGCAATGGAAGTTCTCTTACAATAGCCAGTCAGTCACTTGCTGGGTGGCTTATAGGCACTGAGCCCCCCCACCCATCCCACATCAAAACAAGGATCTGAGAATGGAAATTATTATTATTATTTTTTCATTATTGTTATTTTATACAATAATTAGAGAGATAACTGGTTAGCTACATGACTGCAGCTTTGTTAGAAAGTTTCTATCTTCTTATTGGAAAATGATTGTTGATGTTAATTTAAGTAATTTTTCCTGCTTGCAGTTTTGGGTTCATATTTGGGGTTTAGATATCACATTTACAGACTATTTGTCACGGCGAGTAGCAGGTTGGCAGGGGTAGGACCCAATCGCAGAGAGGAGAGGAAACTGGCAGGTATGGTACGAGGAGTTTATTCCAAAATGACAAAATAACAGAGTCCAGAGCAGGCAGGTGACAAAAACGGGTAGCAGGGTGTCCAGAACCGACACAAAAACATGGAAACAAGAAACGTAGGAACGGGGAACAAGAACCAGGAAACAAGAAACGAGGATCTGACACCCGACAAAGAAAGTGAAATTGTATATATAGATGACTGAGTAGAGGCAGGTGAGGGAACAGGTGAGGCATCTGGTGGAAGGTGAAGGACTGGCAGGTGAGGGGAACAGAGCAAGAGTCCAGGCAGTGAGCAGAAGTGACAATCAAAAAAAGAAACAGATCATGACACTATTTCATTAAACAGTAAGCACAATATTAATTTTGCTAATATGAGGCATGCTACTTAACCAGTCCTGTACATGGAAATCACAAAAAAACAAAAAAAAAAACAGACTTACAATGTTTCACTAACTGTCAAAGCTGATGCCAAAGTGTTCTGCAACCAGGTCAGTTAGTTTTTCCACAGACTACCTCTCCTTCTCTGAGAGTTGAAGTAATCCTTTAATGGCAGAGTACCGTCAGGTGTATCTTCCACTGTGAAAACCCCTAATCTCTGTCCTAAATTAACAGTGTTATCCTGGGTACTGCAGAGAGAATACCTGCTAAACCTGATTATACCAGAAAATCCCATTACTCATTCAAATGCCAGACAGTGTAGCATGCTTTAGGCTTCCAAAGAGAATTTCAAAGAAATTCACCACAGCTTCAGAGATTCTATTTGAGGCCACAGATGCACTCAAAAAGAAAACACTAATTTGGGAAAACCTTAATGAGACACTGTGGCAGTAATTGGTAAGTTTCTGGAAAACAGGGTTTGCCATGCAGTAAACATTTCCCCAAATAATAACCTCAAGGGAAAACATCTTTACATTTTTATATACTGTAAAGTCAAAGTCATGTTGAAAACATGATTGCGTGACCAATTGTTATTAGTACTGTAGTTTACTTGCAGTCTACTTTGGTGTGGGTTGGACCTCAATGAATGTCAAAATGTACATGTACATGTTTCAATGTGTCTGCACCAAAAACAAAATATCTGTCCACTAAGTTGTTACACATAAGATAGATAGATAGATAGATAGATGGATAGATAAGTGGATAGATAGATAGATATGCATGTATGTATCCATATAGTTATAGTGCATTACATGTTGTCTCTCTGTTTTTCACTAACATTAAGTGGCAGGTTTTAGTAAACACATTTAAAACAGGGACATTTGCTGCCAGTGGGTAATTGTGAGATTGTTCACCAATGCGTGAAGTGAGTTATTAGGTGTTGTCACACTAATGTGAAAACAAATTCTAATGGCATGTTTACCTAGAAGTCTCTGCTATTTAATGATGTTGTCTTGTGCATTGTTAAATGGTTAAACAAAATTACACACTGATGCACACACACAATATTCACAATTCAGTTTATCTGACAAATCAAAAGTATACACAGTATACTTTTCTTTTACCTCTTTCTTTTGTTGTCTTGCTCAGGTTCTAAACTCCGACTGAAGAGGTTCAAAATGTAATCACAAAATATGACCTTACTCTACAGGAGCAGAAATGGAAGGATGCTGTTGTTGGAACAGACCTTTTTGGTAACATTATATAAAGCTGACAGGTGAATAGATTCATCAACACACAATCACTTACGAGATATGAGGCCCGAAAAAAAACAACACACAAAGTAACCATGTCTGCGAATACGACGGGTTTTGTGGAGACAGCCAATTTGTAGGCTATGTTGAGCCAGGCTACAAGCTCTTGTCAGCCGAGCCCCATACTCCTTCCCCAGGAATACGGCTGCCAACAGGTGTTAAATCACCTGCTGGGGTCCTCTCCTCTTCCCTCTCGAGGCCCCTTCACCCTTTACTTTATATCCTCACTCTCACTTCCCTCTCATCTGACATTCACCTCCTTGCTCGATCCCCCATTACCATTCTGTTCACTGAACTGATATTTGAACTAATGAGAACGATATAAAGTCAGAAGATGAGGCAGTATTCACTCTGTAATGAATCTGCATGTAGATATGCCAGTGTGTATATGTGAGTGGGAAAGAGTCTGCGTGTATGTGAGTATGTGTGTGTCTTTATGCATTTGTGTGCCTGTGTCAAGATTATCATATCTACAGTATCCAATTTATATCTCTAGTTTAGTTTCAGTGGGATTTTTTTAGCCTGTGTATGTAAGCGTGTGTATGTTTGTGTGTGGGTGGATGAACATTTATGCAGAACAGGATTGAGATGGTATGCCTGTGGTTCCTTCACTCAACACTCACTCAATGAAAAGTTACCGTGACACACACAGGTCGTAAGATTGTCAGATTTTCTCCAGTTCAGTCTTGATATGTTTATATGGACTTTTTTCTGCAACAATGATAATTTACTTGACTGACAGCTACCATGGTGACATTGTTTGTTACTATAGAGAGCACGCACAGCCCACCCACCCAAGCATTCTGTACACACACACACACACACACACACACACACACACACACACAAATAAAAACAATGCATCTTCAAGAATCCAAGCACAATGATTATATTGTACATAGATAATATGTGAATGTGTGTTTCCTCTGTGTGGACTGTATGTGGTGATCCCTCTGTTCTGTCATGTGTGTTTCATTCTGTGTCTTTATTCTTTATAGTCTGTGTATGTGATTTTGTGAATGTGTCTGTCCTGCAGCTGAAAGGCAATGCCCACAGCTGCATACTCATCAGCATCAAAAACAAAATGACAAAGGTGACATGCAAATTACAAATATGCAAATGAGGCCCCATCTTTTACCCAGAACTTCCTGTAACCGCGGTAACCTATGAGACAGTTTTCTTTTTGAAGCACTGGTCACGGGGCGCACACCAAGAGTGTTACCACTCTTTGTCTACAGCGACCCAACCAAATGTAACTTCTTGGCACGGTAACTATTTTTGTTCAGCAACTCGTTGTAGGTGCACAGCAATTGTCTCTGCACTGTCTCTGCAGTCGCAGCTGTCTAAGTTACCAGGGCCTCAGGAGGTTGTTAAGGAAGCGTCTCCAGGGAAACTGGAGGAGGGAGCTGGGAAGGAGGGAGGACAGGGTCTCTGAGAGTTCAGAGATGTTTTCTAAAAGTGTGGTAGACGAGGAGAAGACCCAGGGAAGACACTAGAGAGGCAGAGGGGAGAGCCATTGTTTGTTGTTCTTTATAAATAGGTACCGAAGAGTGACAAAAATATATGGAGGACACACTAAAAATGTGTTTAAATGTTACATCGGTAAATGTTGAATCAGCACTGCTTTTTCCTACTTTGTACCATGTAGTAAACGCAATATGTGCCTTAAATAAACTCATCACATTTTATACAAAATCACATTGTTAATGTACCAGTATGGTTGCTGAGTCAGTTTCAGTACAACATAAAATTGATTTTGCAAAGACTTGCTAGAAAAGGTAAATTCAATTAACCATGTAATTTTATTCATTTTATCAAGGTTATGTTATTATCGCATGGTAATGCAGTGCGGCGTTGCGACTGTTTTGAAAACCCTTTCTTATTGGTGTTTTAAAGACAACTCCAACATCCAACATTTTAGAGTCAGATGCTGAACAGAAGTTCACATTAAACTTTTTTTAAAGTCTGTTAATTGTTTCTCCTCTTAGATTTTCTTTGACTAAGATATATTTCTTCTCAAGCAAGCAGAGTCTCTGAAAGTTTACTTTTATAATGTACTGGCATGAACTGAAAACAGTGACTGAATGCAAAGTAAGAAAAAAATAATCTAAACAGGAAGTTGGGAGAATGATGTCTCCAGTACAGTATATTTGTAGATGAGGGGTTACAACATGATCCTTTTCTTAATGTAAAAATATGAAAAATATCATCTTGAAGTAATTGATTAGTATGTGAAATTTGAATTATATATGAGATACACATCTTTAAATAGGTCATTAAGATTGTTTTGATTTTAAGTGTAAAGTTTCAGTCTCATGGTCAGAAGCAGCCTGGGAACCAGACGAATCTGTGCACTCATGTTTTATTTGCTCCAGTCTGAATGGGCCCCTTTTCCTATTCAGACGAGACGAGACGAGCGCCGTTCAGGTGTCTTTGTAAATAACCAAGATGGCTGCCGCTGATATGGAGCGTTCGATGGCCAGCTACAGCAGCAGTATTAAACGGACTGGATGGTACATTTTCTCTAAAAGAAGAACAACCGCACTTAAACTTTATGTTGATAACAAATACGTGTTTGCCATACTTCTGACAGGCTGTACCGTCTGACAGGACAGCGTTTCGTTGCTCTGATTGGTTGTCTGCGCCCGTCGATAACGCCCCTTCGAAATCGGAAATGAACTGAGAGGCTCCAGACTAATACGCATTTGCAAATAAGTCTGGCTAGGTCAAAAGCGTTTTCATGCACAGAACAGTATTTTGGGGAAAATATTGCAACCTTTTTATGACATATTTGTCAATTAAAGAAAGTAAATATATATACTGTAAATAAATGAGTAATTACAGTCATCAGCCTTGAAAATCAGCTGAACTGCAGTTATTGCCACTGGCTAGTTTTGGCTGAAGGCAAGTGAGCAAGAGAAACTTGTGTGTGTCTTGATATATTTAGTGTCACTATACTTTTTCCACCTTGTTAGGGAATCTGGCAAGTGCGGGAGAAGGAGGTGGTGGTGGGTGACAAGAGATACAGAGTGTTGATATAATTAAAAACTAATTTGGAGGGTTATTACTTTTTCACCTGTTTTCATCTAAATCTGGCAGGTTGCTGCTGAGGGAGAGATGGGAAAAATATATAGAGAGAGTAAGGAGCAAGGGAAAGAGAGATGACAACAGAGATGGAGAGTCTCCATGTAATAATTAAAACCCCCTTTGAAGGCTACCCTTTGAAGGGATCTTTCTCACAACACCCAGCCCCTGCACAGCTAAAAAAGCACTTTTCTTTAAAGTTGCAATGCTGATGATGATCTCAGACCCCTCTGGTTGTTGTATGGAACGTGCGTTTCGGCAGTTTGTTTGCGAAAGAAAATGAGCTCATTGCTCCCTCGCAGGACGGCCACTGGTTTATCTAATTCCTCCCTTTGAAGTCCCAGAGAGAGGCGTCTGTCGGTGCTCGGGTCGGAGGAGGTGGCTTCACCGCTGTCAGCCCTGTGGGAAGCGGAGGGTGGGGTCTGTTATGTTCCTGCCGAGGCACTTTAATCAATTTATTAATTAGCCACAATTATACCGTTAATTAGGAGCTGATGGTGAATTGATGAGTTGTGATTGTTGTCTTCTTCCACGTCCTTAGAGGGAGAGGGCAAGTGGAGATACAGATTAACAGACAGTGATAATATAGCGGGGACGGTAAAGTGAGTGAGTCAGGAAGAGGAGTAAAGAGTGACAATTACTGTGTATTACATGTTGCTGTATGACAAGTGCACTTCACAGAAAATGAGTCGGGTCCTTCAAGAGCCAACAGTTTGAAATCTGAATCCTATATCAGCTGCGTATCACTGTGTGTGTGTGTGTGTGTGTGAGAGAGAGAGAGAGAGACTGTATTTCTAAGCGATACAGTGTGCCTGCTTGAGATACTGGAACAAACAGCAGTCTGACAGGTCCTAAGGCCGTCACTGTAACAGTATGTAATTACAGTCTGCATGGTACAGTGTGTGTCTGTACGTGTGTGTGTGTATATTTGTATGTGTGTGCGTTACAAAGTGCAATTAGAAGCTTTAACGCCAGAGAAAAAACCCCGACTAACCCACTGCAAGTTTTCGGCTGCAAGGAAAAATGAGCTAAGTTAAAAAAGGAAAGAAAAAAAAGCACATAGAGAAGTCCTGCTTAAACACAACGTAATTAAAAAGCTGTAACAGTTATATTTAGCAAACATGAGGGAAAGTGCAAGAAAATGCAAATGGGCTTTTGGCCGGGCAGCTTGTGTAACTACTGTGTTTTTCCTCTAACTGTCTCTCACATACACATCACTTAAAAAATACACAGACTCTCATACTGTTACTATGTTATAAGTGCACTTTATATAGGCCTGAGGGCACTGGTTGCCATGGAGACAGTGTTGTGGTGTTATAGGTTGGAAGGCCTCGATCGACAACAGCTCTTCAGATCTCTCTTCGAGAGGAAACTCTGAGACTTGCTGAGGAAGCTGACTGCTGTCTCTTGATGGGTTCAGGTTGCTGTTTTGTAAAGAAGTGAAGGGTAAAGCTGGTTGCAGATAAGAGCAGTTCAGGCAAAGAAGAAATCATTCAGTTTGAAGATGCAAGAATGTACAGAACACACAGAATGTGAGTCCCATACACAGTAGACGTGGGAAATGCACAGTAATAGTACGAATTGTCAGTTTCAGAATTAAAAGGGGTGCAGGTATTCAGATAATTGTAATATTTCCAATATACTTTAGCCAGCCAGCCTTCTCTATTGAGGGGGCACAATTAAGAATGTAATTCTCTACAACTGCACATCAGACAACTCCATACTCACCCTCCTTCAACGGACCAGCTGAAATTGTAGCTTATTAATACTCAAACGTATGCACATCAGACTGGCAGCTCTCTTCTTGCTTGTTTAGACTTGCTTTTAGTTTTGCATCTCTAATGACCCTTGTTTGCTTTCACTGAACTCTTACAGGCCATGGGCAGTGTCTTTATGTTCTATGTGTTTTTTTACCTGTTTTTATTGATGAGAAATTTAATTTTATTCCACAAACTTTTACTTTACTATTTAACAACCAGTGAAGTTCAAGTTAACAGAACAAAAAATAGCTTTGTCATTGAACTAAACTACATTAGCAACCACGAGAACCCTAATACATCTTATTCCTACATGCCAGAGAGCTCTGCTGTTGTCCAAAAACTATTAAAAACACATCACAGAGACACGCTGTTGCACTGGGTGACAAGTTCCTTCATTACAATGAACGTGGACACTGTTGTTTGTTTTGAGTCGATCCCACATGCACCGTCCTGCTGCCAGAAATACTTAGAAGCGCATATTAATCCACTGTTCAAAATAGTCCCCAGTCAGTGCTCTATTTACTCCTGTTTGAGCAATGTTTGATAAAAAAAACTACAGTGCCTAGCTGTTTGAGAAAATAACTGAGCTTGTGGAATGTGGAATTATAAATTCATTGATCCATACTTTCTGGCACTGTTGTAAAATTCAGAAGAGTTGGTTTGAGATTAAAACTCAAATGTGTGAAATGTGTGAAAATACATTCAAGTTTAATTACTTTGTACATTTCATTATACATTACAGAATACATTAAGGTCTAAGGAGTTGGATTTTTAAACAAAATGAAAATATAATTAAACACACCATAAAAGGAGATTACTGAGCCTCTTCTAGCAGTAGGTGAGTCAGTATGTATTTGAGATTAATGCCAATATCAACATGCTGAAATGTGCCAATTAGCACTAAACACAAAGTACAAATGAGGCTGATGGGAATGTAATTTGTTAGTTAGTTTTAGTCATAACCCAAAGAATTGGACAGATTGAAATTTTGACCTGATGTAAGATGAAAAGTTAAATACTTCTTACAATATACAAAATTGAACAGCAAGCCACCCAATTTTTCAATCAAAAGCACACATGTGAACCTCATGGTGGAGTTACATGAAAAGTCGGTGGATCACCAAAGTCATTATGATTCATCCTTTGATGACCGTTGATATTTATACCAAATGTCATGGCACTGCATCCAATATCTGTCAAGACATTTCACTTAAGCCAAAGAATATCAATTTGCTGGCGGTGCTAGTGGTCAAGGTGTCAGGGATTCACTGAAGTCATTATTATTTATCCTGGGGACCATAAAAACTACAACGGTGTCATGTCATTAAAAGAAATACCTGTTGCCTGATGAAGGTAGAAACATGAGTTAAAAGAACTTTTGAGAAGCAGAAAGTTTCAATGTAACGCATAGATGTTTTGTAAAAAGAAAGAGATTATGAAAGTTAAATAGATGCTCGATTTCACACCCACACCCGCCGATTTTTTTCCTTACTTTTTTTGATTATCTAGTTTTCATCAGAAAAATAGATCTGATCCGAAATCTCTCTCCAAAATGAGGTCCCCTGCAAACAGAAGTGGTAATATCATATGCGGCCGATTTTACTTCTGTATCATGCGACTCACAAGATTTGTCAAGCTACAGTGTTATCCAGTATTATCTGTAAACTTTTACATTTTTTAAATACTTTTTCTTCGTATCCAGAACAGGCTCTGCACGCTTTTCCTTCTTCCTCCTTCCCCCTCTCTCTCTCTCTCTCTCTCTCTCTCCCTCTCACTTTCGCTCACTCTCTCTGTCTGTCTCTCTCTCTCTCTCTCTCTCTCTCTCAGGTAATACTGCTGTGATTGCTGTAAATCTTAGTGATTACATTTCAGGGTAGATCCCGGCTTATCCACAAGCAGGATCTGGTAGGAAGGGTGATGTCAGCGTCGGTGGTGGGCACGGGGTTGGAGGTGTAATCAAGGAAATGCTTTGCTGAATTATCCTCCCTGCAATGAGTTTCCTGAAGTATCTTTTCTCATCAGTGGCGTGATTACTGTGGGAAGTTGTAGAGGGCCCTAGAAGATGTTTCAGAGATTGAGTCAAATGAAAATAAATGAGTTTTCATACACATCCTGGATAGATTGTTGTACATGGTGCATGTCAATGCTTCCATGAGTTACACGTTTTGAAACAAACACAGTTGTTCATTTATTTAAAGGATCAGACTTTCCAACAATTAAATTGATTTTGTAATCAAAAAACCTGAATCCATACATTTTTATTACTTAAATTTCCTGTAACTTTAATTTGTAAATGTAACTTTTTATTTGTAACCTGATTGCAAAAGCTGCTGATATCATACTCTTTAAAATATTTAAAAGTAGGTGTGTTTTCCTTTGTGACCAGAACTGAGGCTTTTCTTTTTCTCTCCCAAAATTGCCTAGTTTGGAATATCCAAACTCAATCAAATTTGGTATATTTTCATATTCTGAATAATATTGGAATATTAGTGTGCATGTAAACGTAGTCACTGTAATCCTTTTAACAAGTCATTTTTTCGTATTATTTATTTCTAAAATTTAATTGAATCCGTCCAAATGAAATTAACTTCTCATTTGTAGCAATCTGTCTTAAAACATAATACAGGTTCTTTACTGGGAAACATCTGTTTAAGAGAGATGAGACACAGCTGTAACCATGCGGTCTTATACTCGTCCATCTAACACGACCGTTTCCTCTGAAATCATACATACACAACAACTTGCACAGCCGATTCAAATAAAACATGCATGTACTCACGGACACTTGCACACACTTTGATCCATGTCCACACACACACACACCGAGACACAACCACAAATGTACACACACAAACACAGACACTGATGCAACAAAACAGCAACAACCGAAGCAGCACTCTGATGATAATTACTGTAACTGTGGCGTACATGCCTGGAGAAAGTGTTTGTGGACTGCAGAAGAGAGGAGAGGTTGGTCCACAGTGAGGTGGCATCATGCCCTGAACAGACAGACAGAAGATGAGCTCCTTCAAGGTTTGTCGCGGCGCAGCAGGGCACCGACCCGAGGGTCGGCTAAGACGGGAACATCAGACGCTGAAGTTGAATCACACCAGACAGGAGGATGCAGCACCAGCGCTGAGAAACAATGTGAATTGAATCAAGATTAATTGTAATATATCAAGTTAGAGAACAGAAAAACAAAAGTTCAAAGTTCAGTTTTCTTGTTGTAACCAATGTTTAGAACACTCTCGTTGCCCATCAGCTCATGGATGGCAGTGTTCTGAGTACTGTAAGTGAAGGGTTACAGAACTGGTCAAGGTCACAAAACGCTCAATGCACACACCAGAGATACACTGTACATTGCACACATCACAGTGAGGAGGCACTGAATAGGTGCTGTGGCAGTGCAAAGCAACCTCAGCAGCAGCACCGGGCTAATGAACAATAAAAGATGAAGAATGATAAGTAACCTGTGGCCATCTTGTCATTTATTAGAGATTGTTGGCTCTCTGTAAGCCAGACTGTAAACAAGCTTTAACAGGATATCAAGAAATGAGAAAGAGGCTCCTGGAAAAGTTGAAGCCGTCTCTGAATTGCTATCTGTAAAATCTGTCCACCATGACCTTCACAAATGTCAATCCTGCTGTCATCATCCAAATGCCAATTGCATTTCTTTGATTTTGTTCTTCAGATGGAAGCATGGAAATAAACATTACCAGGTACAAAAGAACAATAACAACTAGTCATAGAGAACTAATGTATTTTTGAAAGGTTTCTTTTCTTGTGAATGTGTTCTTCTGTTGTTCAGGGTCCCTATTTATTTCTTATTTAACCCAGCTGATTTCATTTTAGACCAGATTCCTGTGCTCATACTTGGGAACAGGCAATGCCTTTGAATTGTACAACAGATTTTCATTACATTTATGAATGTGCTGTAGTCACAGGCAGAAAATTCTATCCTAGCATGCAGTGCACACTGAATAGACTGCTACTACATCATAGTGACAGATAAAGGCAATCAACGCCTATTGACAAATCCACCCGATGACATGCTGTTTTTGCCTATTTAATTAATAAAACTGCTCATAAAAAATACTTAACTTTATCAGCTTGATACTTGTTTAGGAACATGATTTTAAATTGTTGACATGTTTCAGAAGTATGCTGCAGAAAATGACAGATACTAATTTTGTGATCTCAGAGACCCCAGCTGTAAAACATTAAGTGCAATGGGTTTTCATCCGCGCTTCACCTGTGATTGAGTTTGACACTAAGTTCTATGCAGCACTATGCCTCCCAAATCCCATATATGTCTATTTGGATTTCTGTTATTTGAGTTTTTCATAGGGTGTCTAACATGGGGTTTGACCTCCCTGGGGTCTAATTGTTTAGGGCAAAAGGTTACCACTTCAATACATAAGGCCTTTAATAAGGTCAGAAAGAAAGTAAAAAAAAATTATTGATTTTGCAATTACGGGTATAATTTTTTACACATACCGGTCTATGGGACGCCAAACAATGAGAAAGTAAAGCCAATTTCAAAGGTCAAACTTGAAATTGCATTCATGTTTGGTCAATGGCATTTTCCCTGCACACTATCAAAAGGAGGTAAAATGATTTCACAAAAGTGACACTAGATGCACATCTTTGTAACATGTGCCATTTAATAGGTTTTTAACTGCGATATCAAGCCATATTAATGTAACTGTGTACATATACTGCCCTTTTTAGTACAATTACAGTAACAAATGCTGGGTGATGACAAGCAGTCTAATTCAAACCTGAAATTAGCACACACTAATTGTAAAAGATTTGTGCGTGCAAAGTGTGACTTTTTGAAGCAGTGGAGAGATTATTCTATATGTCATTATGTCTTTTGTTCTACAATTGCCCTCTATCTAATATCCACATTGATTTTGCTCCATTTGCCAATACTTATCCCTCCCTGAAGGTGACATTTGTTCTGCTTATTTCCTCCACACCATAAAGGCCAACAGTTGAGGGGAAACAGATGGGAAATTCAGCTCTCAGTGCTGACGAACAGCATTGCTCCACCGTTACATCAAAGTATATTCAAGTACTTTTAGCTTGGTAACAGAACTCTGCCCTTTTGCATCCTCAAAACAAAAACGATATTACTCTGAGCCCATCCATGAGCTGAACAAGGCATGGCTGCAGTTGGTTATTACTGTGATTATTCTACTCACTCTCGGTTAGGAAGTTATTTACAAGCAGAAAGAGGGCAGGTGTCGCTTTCTATAATTATCTCTCATCCCTGACAAGGTGGCTTTGCTGCTTACTTTCTTAGTTATTCTAAGTACAGTATCTGTCTGCAGTAAACAGGAAAGAGCTCCGACCCTTGAGTTAGTTTCATTGCTTGCACATACTGGCAAATTCAAATACACTATTCAACAAGTCAATAGCCAACTGACTCAAATGATTTTCAGTAAGTTCAGTGTACTGCAGTTCCTGACTACATAAAAAAAGGGAAGGTGACATGGGAAAACTAAAAGTGCTAAGCAATTTCAATACAGTTACAGTGACTCAGTTTACACAGTCTTCAGCTCAATGTATATTTGTGTTTTGGTGATCTTAAGTATGCACTTACACACACACACACACAACAGTTCACCCTAACAAACGATTTGAAACAAAAATAGACAAGAATGGGAAGTCTGAGAGGGAATATTTTTATTACATTTGTCAAAGCTGGTCTATGTACAGCACCATTCCTCTGTCTGCCCACGCACAGCGGGTTACATAAATGGTTTTCAATGCTCCAGCCCACTCAGTGTTTTAGTGGGCAGTCCACAAGTGAAAGAATTAGAAATGTATGTATTCTCTAAATGACCTATGCTTCTCACATTCAGCAAGAAAAGTTACAGCACTCAGTCTTCAGTGAACTCAGTTTATGTGCTACTATTTTGCATCAGTGTTCTAAGTTTGGTGCCAGTGCAGGAAGAAGTGAATGTTTATTCAGTGCAGCAAAAAGTGAGTGTGTGGAAGCAAATTAAGTGTTTTTGTTTAACACTCTCAATCTTGGGTTTGTGCCCGGTCTCATATTGGTCAATTCTGCCGTTGTTTTTTATTACTTATAGCAACCAGTCTGGCACCAGCAGGTGTAAACTTGCCGCTTCAGTAAAGCTGGTCTTAGCCCAGACACAAACAAATGTGTTACTTATGTACTAAACCTAAGAGAGAAATCCCTACAACTTCTGATCGATGTCTGTAGTTATTCCATATGTGTCTGTATAAATCTGCACACCGTTCATTGTTTGAGCATTCATATTTCAGCTATATTAATTCCAAACTGGTCGCTCCGTGAAACCGAGTCTGACTGAGCTCCAGAACTACAGTACAAGCTTTATCAGTGCTGCTATGAAAGCTGCAAATGTGTTTTCACCATAGGAGTCAGAAACGTGACAAGCACTCAGAAAGATTGAATTTATAGAGCTCTTACACCTGGTTATTAAGCTTTCCTACTAACTAATCAAGAAACGTAAGTTCTTCGCTTCTGTGTTTAACATTCCCCACGTTAACCATCTTTCTAACTTGCTATTTCCCCTCCCATCCTCTCACCCGGTTCACTCTCTGCAACTTCAGACCAGAGAGAGACCAAATCAGCTGTTGCGGTGAAAATGCCAATCCTCCCATTAATTTGAACGAGGTTACCGGTTTAGGCTGCGTTGTACAAGGTTGAAACAGAATCAACTTTTGGAGAAACGCAACACGACGTCACACTCGGTTTAAGTTCCTTATAAATGTATATATATATCACGTTATAACAAGTTAGAGAGTAGGGGCATAAAGTCAAAAGCAGATAAAAAAAAGTTACTGGAGTCAAGCGGATAGAGGGCACTCGGATGAGGGCAAAGACCACACCAACCTCCTGACCTCCCTCTGGTTCTCTGCTGGAGGAACAGAGCATAACCTGGGTGAGTGGGACTTGCTGGAGGCTGCCTTGGGGCTATGGTAACACTCCCACACCGCCTCACAAACTCCGCTAATCGCCGCAACACCTGATTTGATCTGAATGCGGCCTTAATCTCCCTTCATACCTGTAACACAGTTTCCATAAAAAAAAACAGCATACTACAATCACAGATCAGTTTACCTACCCACTATTCAACTATACATTCAAATGAACCATAAAGAAACGACAAAAATACAATAGACATGCCAAATAATTTTATTTTCCAGTGTCCAAGAAGGAATAATTTATTTTCTATTGAGCTCGCAGAGTTTATGATAGCAGTCAATGAAAAAAGAAAAGAAAAAACGCACAAGGAAAGAAAACCCAACATGCACTCTCTAGACTCAATTGTGACGCTGCCTCCTCCTCTTCAAGTATCTTCTCGACTCCTCTTCTTCCCATCTACCACCTCTTTGCCATCATCTGGCCTCCTCTTCTGTCTTTTTTCACTTAATAAGGAAGCTGAGAGACAGGGTAGAGAAGGGAAAAGAAAGAGACAAAGAAGAGAATAGGGACAGGGAAAAGAAAATTATATTAATAAAATGTTTTTTGTTGTCGCACAACAACACAACACATTTCTAGCAGAGGCCAGAAAATAAAATGTAAACCCTGTGGCTCTTGATTATATGTTTGTGAAAACATGTAATCAGGCAAAATTTCTCAAATGCTTGCTTAAGATGCATCTGTCTCTATCAAACAGGAAAGGAAATTGAGGAGCAGCAGACTTGCCCATGAACATGTCTATATGACATTAAAAACGTCAAAAAGCATGCACTTCAATAAAAAATAGGAAGTCACATTTGAGTCAAATGTAAATGTTACAGCAATTTAAAATACTATTTCTTGCAGCTCAACATAAGCAGCAGTTAAGTATAAGCCTCTACTCACACTTTATTTTCTATAATTGAATTGATTAACAAGCAGCAGGATTTTTTTTGTGTAATGTCCTGCCTCCTGGGCCCCTCGCCTTAACAAAATGGACTCTTCACGCATTATCTCCTATTGTGTGCTACATGTGTGAAAGGGCCACTCTGGACATTGTTTGGACCTGATTTTCATTAATATCCAATTTATTGCTGGTGTAACCTAGAGGAATCTTTTAGTCTCTCTTGTGTACAGGCGCACATTCATTTCAATATGAAGAAAAATTTTATTAATTCCATCAATTAATGCCTGATAAATAAACTTTTCCTTCAATGACTTGCATAATTTTCACATTGTTGGTACCAAATTACAGTTCTCTGGAGAAAAACTTTTTGGAAATTAGGAAATAATGGACCTGTAAAATAAAGCGATACCAAGACCAAACTCTCCATCAATGGATGTGAGTCACTAGACAAGAATCATTGGACTTCAAGCCCATCCACAATGCAGTTTGGTCCTATTTCAAACCACAGGTCAGGGTTCAAGCCCCCATGATGGTACATTATCTGACCTGGTAAAGTGCCCTCGACATCTTGAATCATTTCCAGCTCCAGAGGTGAGTCTCTGCAGCTGGAAGTGTTCTAGTGTTGAGCTGTATTGTCCTACAGCTGCTCCAGTGGCAATGAATTGGACCCAGACTCTGCAGACTTGTAGAGTGTTTCTGTCACACATTAAATCTTTTTTATGTAGTGGCGACCTTTAGCTCAAAGTGGGACCAAATTGCTGGCGTTCTGGCTCACTAAGCTGAAGGGTTTTAGTGTCCAAACACATTTAGTCTATGATGACCTACTGAAACTTTCCATGATGGAGCCATGATTTCTAACTTCAGGGTAAAGAATAAAAAATGTGTTAACATGCTGTATATTGAGTGTGCTGCAAAACGTCAAGGAAACATTACTATATAAATCAACAAAGTAAGACTGCAAATCTCTGTTGAAGTTTTAGCTGTAAGATTGTTCTCTTGAGAAAGAACCTGGCGCTGTTGCTTGCACATTTTCGAGGGAGTGTTTTCAATCGAACAGCTGTCTTAAGATCAATGAAATAATGGGAATGGATGGATCCTGTTTTGGCCTGGATTTTCTGCACCGTGTCTGCAATAAGTTTGCAGTGATTTTATGTCAACTTCAGTGATTTTAAGATTCATTGTATGCCTGTATATTGTGTTTGAATAACTGTTGAGTAAGCCAGATGAAACTGTACTGTACTGTGGTACCGTATGGTTGCTATAGTTACCTGTAGGGGTATCCATGGTACTTGGACCTGAAAATGGACAGCAGGAAGCTGAAGAAAAACACCACCAGGCCAAGGCCAACCAGGCAGATGACTGCAAAGAGACACACAGACATAGAGATTGTCATAACAATACATTTCTGGTTAGAAGGGCTTCTCAAGGACCAATTAGACAAACTGAATTATACATGGAATTAAACTGTACACATACAGTATCAGCATAAAACAAAAACAAAAAAAAGTACACAAAGAAACTGCAATATGATCTCTAAAGTTACTATAACTACACTTGATGCTTTTGAGTTTCCATATTTTTCCAACTTTTTGCAGGTCCTGCAGACACTCTGATACATGCATAATGATTATTACACTTTGGCCTGTGAGAATATTTGATTCCTGGCTAAAGGCAACCATTTAAATCATTTCACGCAATTATAATCGCTGATGCAACTCTCTGTTTGATCCATGTTTAAATTGAGTGTGCTTGCAGGGTTTAGACACACACACACACACACACTGAAAGCATCCTCTTCTCGTGTTGGTGGTTCACACACACAAACACACATGTAAGCAACTACACAGGGCTACACATGCACAGCCAAATGATGAGAAACATTTAATATTTCCTAATTTCTAGTAAAAAGGATGTCTAAAACATTGCCTGGTGCTCTTCATCGTGACAAAACTTTTTAATATTTACCTTTATTTAGACAACCCCTCAATGTGTATGCCATTGCTTCTTTCTCATCATCAACCCTGCTGTGCTGCAGAAAATTGTGCTTGCAACTATTATCATCTTATTTCCTCAGTGGCTATTCTAAAGCGAAATATACATAAGCATGATCTTTAATCTGCAGGGGAATTGTGTGTGGGTGTAGGAGTGTATGCACACACCCTCATATAGCGGCTAATCCTTGAGAAGCACTGTGTTAAATTAAACTGTCACCACCGACTGATATTGTTAATCAGGGATTAGGATGAGGACCTCTCCTGGAGACTAAATAGTGAGATATGCCCTTGTTCTCACTGTGTGTGTGTGTGTGTGTGTGTGGAAAGTTATGTGTGTGTGAGAGAGACAGCGAGGACACAGTGTCAGTACAAAAGATCTGGCTGGCAAAATGTAAGACAGATTCTCAGTGTCAATTTTGTGTGTATGTGCTGTCATTCATCTTCAGGGCACCAGTGGTATGTGTGTTTTGTGGGTGCGTGTGTGTGTGGATGTGTGTGTGTCCTATGATCTGTAATGCATGTGTGTATAAGACTACATTTGCTGCAATTTCTCAGTGTCAGCTCCACTACAACTATAAATCCTTTTTTTTTTCTTTCACTTCACATGCATACCATACATTTACAATTCAACATACTGTACACACACACAAACCTCAGGTGCTTGTGTGTGTGTGAGAGTGTGAGAGAGAGAATGAGTGAGTGAGTGAATGAAAGAAAGTGAGAGAGAGAGAGAGAGAGAGAGAGAGAGAGAGAGAGAGAGAGAGAGAGAGCAATTGATGTGACATTCAAGTCCTAATGCATTTACCTCAGGTACACACACTTGCATGCACAAACACACAGGAGGCTCATTGAGCAATCAGTGTATGCATGTGCTTTCTTATACTTCTATTCATGTGAGGACCATAATGCGTCAGCCACAAGGTCAAGTGTTTAAAACATTTAGTGATTCTTTACTTTAAATAAATTATTTTGGGAGGTGAGCGAACAGATCTGGGGTTAAATAAAGGTGACACTGATAACCAATTCAAGGCAATGTCCTCACAAGTATTGTAATACAAAACTGTGTGACACTGACTTAGTGACTTGACTGAGAGCACTGCATATTTGAGAGTGCGTCTCCAGGGAGAGCCCTTATGCCCCTGTGTTCCCCGGGCTGCCACATCTACATATGTGCCTGCGAGTGCGTGAGCGACAGAACGTCTGTGTATCTTCATTAAGTGTGGTGGGATGTATTTCCCATAGCTCATCAATTATGACTGAGAGGTATCTTAGTATGCTTCCACGGATAATGACACTCCCATACACACAAGCACAAAGCATGTTAATATGCTAAGTGATTTATGACCTTGGCGAAATGACAAGTTGTTTAAGCTGAATGATTTCCCCTCAATGACAAAGGTGGTAATCCTTCTTTTGACTGTATGACTTGGCTCAATATAAATCATGATATATTGGCATGGTAAAATACATTTACGTTTCCCGAGCATGAGGAAACCAATAAACATTAAGTTAAGCCTATCTCAATAGGAGGACAAATATGAATGGATACTGTGATGCTAAATGGTTCTTCACAGTTTATTCTTTGATTAGCAACTGGCTTCAAGAGACCTTGGGATACAACCACAATTGTTTCTTTGCTTTTATGTCAATCTGTAACAGAAAATCCTACTGCTTTTTTGTTTGGCCTATTAATGTTCACACTGCCCGATTACAAGTGAACCAGGGCTTGCAGATAAATGTTTAATGGGCCGAAGTTCTTGGTAACCTGTTTCGTTACCATTGTAACCATTTCCAACTAAAACAAACTTAGTTGCATCACACACACTGCCTCAAAATAGTACATTTATGGCTATTTGTGTGGGTATACATGGATATTTGCAAATGTGACCATTGTGTATATCTGTATGTTTTTAAAGTGAAGCATGGGCATGTGCGGGCTGTTAAAATTAATTTACCACATTAAGTTATTTCTATTAAAGAAAACAAATATATATATAAATATAAAAAATAAGATGACATTGATAGCAAACTGATTATTTCTTGGTTCTTTTTTTTATCACCTTATTATTATTGATGCATGCACCAACATAAATTTTTTTTTTTTAAACATTAGTCTTTCATGAGTACAGGAATAGTTATTCTGCTGTAAGAATAAATCACAAAATAAGGAGCTAACTTAAAAGACACCATAAGTCTTTCCATTTTGGGGTCATGTCCTAGTTGGGATTCAACACCCACATCCAGTGATTACACTACCATTTAAACCTAATCCTCCATATATTACTGACAGACGACTATTCTTTATTCTGCTTGATAATGCACGTATTTAATTTGTGTCCATATATGCGTGTCATCCCAATGACAGTTGGGTGTGGGGTACACCACTGTTTATTCTATGCAAGCATCCTCTTTGGTATTATGTGTGCTTTACATAACAGGTTTCTGTAAACCTTAATATGCTTGCACTAGTCAAATGTAATCTGCATGATGGGTTTGCTTCAGTTTATTGAAATTATTATGTGGCAATTATACAAAGAAAGAGGTTGAATTAAAGTAGCTGATACAATAAAAAAATACAAGTTTTTTTTACAAGGAAAGGCAGAGAGAAAGAGTGAGATGGAAAATTAAAGGATGAACAGAGAATGGAACCTGGAGACCTGTTGGAAATGATGGAGCACAGAGATAGAATTGATAAATGAGTCCACTGTGCCGTACACGTGATATGTCAGCATTACAGAGGTGATAACTTTGTGAGCACATAAGCATGTGTGTCTGTATGTATGTATATGTGTGTATTCTTGTTCAGTCTGATACTGAGAAACAAGTCTTAAGGTAGATATAAAGTGATTATCATTCTAATTGTGTAGCTTTAACATCTTAAGGCAATGAACTCCTGGGTAAAGCAGAACAAAAAGTTGATCATCTCGCTTTTAGATTTTGTTAGCGTGTGTGTGTACGTATGCATGCATGAGTGTGTGGCCTCACAGAGGCAACTGAGAGGCTTCTTAAGTTGCTTTATAATCACACAGACTTTAATTAAAATCCACTTGTGTGTAAATGTGTCTCTGTGGTTGAGGTCATTACCAGTTCAAGCCATCTAATATCAATCTCCCCTTCTTGTAATGTAGAGATTATGCACAGAATCTGCTTGGACAGTAAAGGAAAAGGTTGAATGCCAGTATGGTATTAGTATGGGCCAGTGACAACCTCCCATTTGGAATGATGAACTGTGTTACTCTCTCAACACTTGCAGGAAAGACTCATCAGGAGGTGTCAGGGACCATCTGCCCTTCAATCAAGAAGATGTGTCAATTTTTTTTTCATTGTGTGTCATGTTGGAACAGGACACATTTGTAGTTCCTTTCGACAAGAAAATGACAGCACCTGGCAATAGTCCTACATGTAATTTCCATTTCTGTGTCTGTAATCTTATGTATTAAAATCCACAGCCTGAGGTGGGACCATAGACTGTATAAAAGAAGTGGATGTAGCCTCCGCGATGTCATCCGTTGGTTTGTGAACGGCCGTTGTGAAGCTGCGAGTTAGGCGTTTTGGCAGTCGCCATCTTGGTGTTTTTGGAACCAAAAGTGACGAGAGGGTAGCGCTGCCTCTATCCTGATTAGCTGTGGCCGTGGTAACGACTTGTCAATGACGTGTTAGCCTCTACCTCAGGCATACGCTGCTTTATCGTATGTTTTACTCTAAAACGGGATCATAATTTACAAAATGAACATCCTGCTATACTGAATAAGATGGGTCATTTTCTCATTGACTTTCATACAATCAGACTTCTTTTTGCAGCCAGTGGAGTCGCCCCCTGCTGGCCGTTAGAGAGAATGCAGGTTTATGGCATCATCCCGCATTGGCTTCACTTCTCAGACCTGGAGGTTGCTGCTTGGGCAGGACTAATGAGCATAATTGAAAATAATGGATTTTCAATTATTTAATCTCTTAGCATTGGAGAGGGTGACAAACATTTTACAGAAACTCCACGATAGCTTTGACATCAATTAATCTGTGACCACTAGGCTGTATTTTACATTGTATGCCACTGGCTCAGACCTGAGGAAATGTGCTTGACTACTTTTAAGCAGGGATCTAGACAGAAGGCTGCCCAAAATGTTAAAATAAAGCATAACCATAAAAACACCAAGAGATGCTAATACAAACAATGTACTTGCTAATGGAAGTTTTTGAAAAAAATTTACAAATTTCACCATTATATAGGTTTATAGTAAAACAATGTGAAATCGATGGAAAGCCTGGAAACCCTGGTTAGAAAACTGCATCTGTTAAAACATTCACACAACATTTCTGCAGTTCAGGGGCCCCATTATTCTTGATTGACTTACTTAAAGACCCTCCAAAAATTGAAAAGGATTACCTTTGGGGCACAAGATTTCAGACACATTCTCCACCAAGAGACACACCGACCTAGAAGTTTGATTGTCGTCTGAAATTCACCTTTAGTGTAATCAGTGAAGAGCACCTCTACCACTTACTGTACTTGTGGTTGATTGTGCATTTTGCAATTTGGAAGAGGGTCAGGTTTGCACAGAAAATTATCTGCCTCTCAAGGGCAGGTACAATATACAGAGCTATATTAGTAGGCAAGAGATTTTGAAAAATAAAGTAGATGGACAAAATAAATGCTTCTTAATAAAATAAAAAGGCAGAAATAAATTTGCAAAATATGAAATGATTTAAAAATGTCCATTTGGCTGCAGGTGCTGTGGGGATCAAGGGAGATATCACTCAGATCATATCGTCCACCTGCATTCAACATGGGTCTTTCATAAATGTGATGATAAAAACATTACACCTATCAGAAAAAACTGAGAGGCTTTTGTCAAACTGACTGCCTGTGCTCAAAACAAACACACACTTAAGAGCATGCGATAAGTAACTTTTAATTGTCTCAAGACTACCTTGAGTAACTGCAACCACACTAAATAATCTTCTTGTGAAGCCAAATCAGGTTTATTGTGATAATGCCACATAAATCGACCTGCTTATCAAAGTTTATCAACCACAGCTCAAGCACAATTAAATAAGGGCATATCATAGAGGAAATAAATAGGCCAGTTAATCAAGCATACCCCGGGCATATCTAAATACAGTAGTAATGTATTTAGAGGCAGTTATAGGGCAGGTGAAAGGTCATCTCAGTGATTAACTGGAAAGTTAAACAAGTGCTTCTCATTTTTGGAGATGGATCAGCTAATTGACAGTTATGCAAACACAGGTCACATTAATGAAGGCACTGCAATAATGGTTCCTTTATAAATGTAGTATGTGCGTATGTTTATACAGCAGTCTCCCACTTCAATCTTACTGTTCAGCACTGCTGTTAAATACACCACTTTTTTCAAAACAATTTTAATACTGAGTAATTTTCTCAAAAAGTCTTAAAAACTAATTCTTGATCACACCATTTCCAACTACTCCTATGTACCTATAAATACATTAAATGTATCCCTAGATTTAGATTGTATGAATGGATCAACACCAGTACAATGAGACAAAGAGTCAAAGAGAGAGGTCAAGATTTAACTTAATAATTTAAAGTTGATGAAAGGGTTTCTTTTTAAAAACTACTTTTGACTTATAGTTTAAGGGTTAGTTCTTTAAAATCAGAAAAATTTGCTGCTAGCAGGATTTTTATATTTTCTGTAACTGAAGTATAAGTATTTGTAGGCTTTTTTTTGTTGTTGAAAAAAATCAACTTGAAATTGTCTTTCCAGACACAATTATCCAAATTACACTGGATTTATTACTGGGGCTAATAGTAGGAAGTAATATTGATATTTGTGAAGGAACACCCAGAGTTTTAACGTGACGTTTAATTTGTAACTGGTATTAATTAATAAAAAGGTAGCCCGGAGTTTTTGACCTCTAGTAGCACTATGAAGCAGTTTATCTATGAGTCGGTCTCTTTGTTTGTCTCGCACCAAGAAATGCAGCAATGCGCCGGCGAAAGCATTAAAGAAACAATACTGCTTGCTAGTAAACATGAATGTTATTAATGACTGTTTCAAACTTTTAAGAAAAAATTGGCTGTGTGAGTGCTTTATGAGGAAGAAAATGCATTCATCACATTTGTTAGACCTCAAGGACACACACAATGAGTTTTGGTGAGTACAACTGAATGTGAACATAACATTTATTTGTTTACAAGAAAGATCTACAGGGCACCTTTTGCCATCTTGTTCATTCACAGTCTTTTGGTTATTCTGAGTCACTGTTATTCATAATTGTTAGTGTGTCAGGTGAGGGAAGACAGAAAGATCACAATTGAAACAAAACATGTACACTAGTTTGTGTGCCCACAAAGACACTGCATCTTGTAATGTGCTACCACTTGTTCTTAAATTGTCTACCAGTGGGCCTATTGTTCCAACATCAAGGTGTAAATTGCAGTAGGCTTAAGGAATAGGACATATATTCTGACAAAAAATAGGCTAGTGAATACAAAGCACAAGCCATTTGTCCTATTCAGTGTAACTTGGAGTGGTTGGAAAGCCAAGTAATGAAATGTTATTTTCCAGTGATAGAGAGTGGTAGCGAGGGGCCTCGCAAAGAAATAACTGCTTATGAGGTTGGCGAGTGTAAATACAATCTTATGGAAGAAGCAGCACTCAGGGTAAATTTGACAGATAAGATCCTGATCGAAACAAGGATTTCCCTGCTGTTAATGCTGCAATCAGAGAATGGCCTTTTCTAAGAGACCTAAGAGGCTGTAAACAGCAGACAAAATTTCTTGTTAATAAATGAACTTGTGGCTTGCATTAGACTATAAGAATTTCAATTAGTTAACACATTCATAGCAGCGTGTGAATGTGTACGTGTTACTCACTAAAATGTATAACGTTTTACTGTGTTGCTTTGTGTTTTTGTGAAGGATTAATCACCTACCTGGTAGTTACAAGATGGTTGTGACTACTATGCCACTCAGCTTAAACACACATACATCTTGCTTATGCTCCAGACAACTGCTTAACTCAGAATGCTCCAAAATTGAAGAACGGGCTTGAAAAAGGGAGGAAACAGGAAAAAAAAAAAAAAAAAAAAGAAACTGAAAACAATCTTGTCTACTTACTTCTCCTCTTGCCAACGTCTCCCTTGGAGGTGGCAGCCTCATTTAGAAGCACCATCCCCATGGTGATTGCAGCATCTGGGACAAGGTTGTCAAGGAAACAACACACTCGCATACACAAGAGGGAGATACTGTAAGTACACACTGCCCCAGGAAGAACTGTTGGACATACATATGCACTTACAGATACGCACATAAACATACATGTGCCAAGAAGCAAGAATATCAGTCACATGTGCTACACACATACACTACACAGTACTACACACCATACTTTACTACTATAGATCTATATACTTATATACAATACGGTTTATAGGTCTTAGTGTGTGTTCTTCTTGGAAATAAAACATAATGGATTCCCAAATTGGGGGCGGCAGTAACCCAGTCCGTGGGGACATGGCTTGAGAACCAGAGGGTGGCCAGTTCAAGTCCAGCATGGACCACAGTACCAAGTGTGGACTGGTAGCTGGAGAGGTGCTAGTGCCACCCCATCACTCTTCCATCTCTCCCCACAACTGCATGTCTGTATTTTGGGCCATGTGTGTGTAAAACTGTGAAATGGAGTGACAAAAAAATAAATTTACCCCAAAAGGGCATTCATAAAGTAATTCTTCTTCTTTAATTGAATTACTTTTTTTAAAAGCCCACACAGTTTGGTGATGTCAAGCCAACTCTGCAGACAATACAAACTAAAAAAGGCACAGGGAACAAAGTCACAGTCCCCGCTGCTATAGAAAATTATGCTCTCCAGTAGAGTAAATTGTATGCATTACAATAGCAACAGTTGGAGAAAGGTACAACAATTTAATCCTGAGTTGATTCTGAATCTTGTTGACCAGGAGATGAAAAAGTAATTGCTGCAAAGATGAAAATTGTACTGCTAATCAGCCTAACCTTTGTAACAAAAAGTAACTGCGAATGTGTGTAGGTGAGATTTGATCTGATCTTTTTATTCTGATGTATCCATTACCTGCAAATACTTTATACATTTTTGTAACGTCTATTTTCGATCTGTGGGGACAGTTGCAGATCCAGTTGAACATGGTGGGGCGGTGATCTTGCTATTAATTCTGTCTGCTAGATTTCTCATATTTTCTTTATGGTTTAACATTTTTGGAAAGTTTTCCCTTGTCTTTGTATGGAGCTGGATGGGCAACCACTGCTGATGTGGGCCTCTTAAGACATTTTGTGATACTGACTTTACTGAAAAATCAATTGGTAATTTATCAAACTGGCTGACCCACATTGGTACTATGTACTTGTAAAGTTCAGCTATTATTAAAGTGATATGACTTGTTGAAAAGACATAAACATGTAATTATGAAGCGGTCATACATATTGTTAAACATCTCTATTTGACAGAAGCAAACAGTGCTCCTTCAGCACTTGAACTGTTCTGAAATCACTGCAAAGCACAGCCTCAGGTGGCTCATAATTACAGATTCTTTTCTACAACATGCTTTGCATACAAATCCACATAACTGAAGAAAACCTGACGGGGCGCACAAACAAAAGCTGCCACATGGGGAGATACGGAACAGAAATGTAGGCGTCCTCTTGATGATATGGTAACAGACATGATATGCTGGTGTGACACCAACACACAAAAAAATCTCAACATATAGCAATAGAACTGAACCATGGAAAGTGGCAGTTTGGGTGGTTGTAGTACACCTTGCCACAGTCTGATAATGGAGTCATGATAACAAATGGATACCTATCAGTGTATAAAATAAGAGTGTGCAACTACATTGTATTGTAACTATAAAAACAGAACTTTCCCTGGGCCTGCAGGTAGCCTACACCCACACCTGTCTACAGCAAAAGAACATCAGACATGTGTGACGCAAATAAGTTTACACAGACCACTGTGTACTGCCACCACGGCAAGTGTCCAATCTGGCCATCCTATTACCATCTGCATTTATTGTATCTGTCATGGTGCACCCTAATCCATCTGGAAAATATTCACACTACATCCACATGTATTCCATTAGAATATGAATTTATCTTTTTCATGTTTCCCTGATTGATACTGAAGTCAAACTGGAATATATAAGATTGGTATAAGTTTGAACCGCATTGGCTTATGTGCACATTGCCAAAACAAAAAGTCTAAGAAGATGGGTGATGGAAGCTTTAATCTTAGTGCATTTGGCACCAAAATATCAATCAACTGCTTCCACTCTACCCCACAGAAACTGCTCAAGTTTACAGATCTCAACAAAATACCAAATAGGCACCAAATTACAGTTTATTGATGCAGAAAAGCCCATGATTAGCCATAAACCCATGTTTAATGTGCATTAGTCAGTTTCAGACACTTTTTAAGAATTCTATCCTTCAGAACACAAACACATGTTAGATTCATATTTTTAAATATCTGCTTTAAAGCTGAAACCCATTGATATATTGATGTTATATCATCTGTATGGTGGATTGTGGTAAAACACTAAAACCAACACATGTACAAAAGTTGGGACATTTTCAGTATTAACTTCAACTTTAATATAGTATAGTATAGTAGTATAGTAATATGTTTTTCATACCTGTCAGACATCTTCACTGCATACAAACAGGATTAATCTTCAGAGATATATTATGTCATCTCTGCTGGAGTTTGAAGGCTCTGCAAGTTACAGATAGCAACTTTAAGCATTCTATCATAAACTTAAATAAGCACTTAAATTAAAAAAAGATCATTAAGTGGACAGTAACTGGCAGGTAGTATTTAGAAAAACCATCAGCCGGAACTGCAATCCTTTGTTTGGTCAACATAATTCATTGATCCTGTCCCATATGATTATAGTGGAAGGAACACCTAATCCCACTAGCTAACTAGCACATTGTGCTTGATAAACAACAATGTATGGCTGCATATGCCTGTGTATATGGCAGTGTGCATGTCATAATGAAAAATAAAAATACATATCTGTGTTTATATTTCATCCTAAAATGCTGTAGTTATGCAACTGCACGTGGTACCAGGGTGTGTGTGTGGGTGTTTGTGTGTGTGTGTGTGTGTGTGTGTACAAGGAATTAGACAAGGTTACATCCATGGGGAAAGTACATCTGTGACAGTCATAAAATGTGTTTACACCACCTGCACAGACAACAAGGTAGGTGTGTTAGTGCTTCAGCGGGTGTGAAATGTGTGTGTGTGTGGTTCATTTAGATGTAATCAGATGGGTTGAAAATAAAAAAATAAACTGTGTGAGCGTGGACAAACAAATATTGCTCTGCAGCAGGTGCAACCTTGGACCTACTATTTCCCATGGGGATAAACACAACAGCTAGGAATGAACGGTATCATTACCTGCACACATATAAAAGCACCAGTGCCAGTACACACGGGTACACAAGCAGATAGAGAAGTAGACAAACAGAAACATCTATCCTGCCAAACAAGCAAACACACACACACACGCAACTACCATCAGATGTTGAATTTAGAACAAATCAGGCAAGGAGGTGAAGTTAAAATAGGACAATCTCTTGTCTTTGTATTGCTTGTTTGTACAGTCCAACAGGCAGCGTCCCTATGGCGAATGCACACAAATGACAAAGCTTTCTTGTTGGAAAAATAAACGTAACAGAAAGCAAAATTGGATGCAGTTTCGCACACGTAAAAGGTGGTTTCTTGGTGTTGGGTGAAAGCAAATGGAGAGTTATAGGAATTTGTTGTCAAGATGAGCTATTGGACATTTCACAGAGAGTCCAATTGCTCTGGATGATTTGCATTTTTTCAGCACAATGTTTCAATTTATGTCAACACATGAAACTACAATCACAAACACATTGGTGAAAGGATACTCAGAAGCAGGATGATGTGAGACTCAGCCACAAACTGTGCCTGACTGCTGCCATGAATATAACTCTGTGGAGAAAAAGGAGGGAGACAGACATATTAGTTTCACATTGTTAAATTAGTTAATTGTTAAATCGACAAAAGGTTACACTAGATAACATCCTGAGTGAAAGATCTGAATTAAAGAAATAGAGAAAAATAAATTGAGGAAATAGAGGGTTGAGTTTTGAATGGTCAAAAACAGGATTGAAACATTGAATAAAGAAAGTGATTTGGAAAGCCATTAATAAAGAGCTCATAACGTTTTGTGACCAATGTCCACATTGAATCTACAGAAAGAATAAATGCCTGGTACCATCCCAAGAGAGAAACTTCTAATGGCTTATGAGCCTAAAATTATCCCCACATCCCTTCATGTTTTGAGTGCAATAACTATCCCCAATATAAGCAAACCTAGACTTGGTTGTAGCAGAAAGGGCTTCCAGTTCCTGGCTTAATCTTATCTTTTGGTTTATCATGATGGAAAAAAGAGATCTAAAACAGAATGGCCAATACATTTTCTTCCAAGAATGTGTCTAATGCAGCATGGCAGCAGCAAAATGCTTTTGTGTGTGTTTGACACAGCCACACATGGCTTTGTCAAATGTAGGAATATGTCATTTCAGTGTGTACAGATCATTTCAGAGTGCATGCATGTGTGTAGTGCTAGAGTACTGTGAGTTATAAAGATGTCTCCCATGTAGTGTGTTGATGTATAGAGGTGCTACCTAAAACAATATTGTTTTAACTCACATTCACTGCCCAACCTCTAAATGGAGACTCCCATTGTTATACTTGCTGCTATTGTACAAACCCCTCTTAAAGCATCCGTCCTGCATTAATGCTGCTTCCAAATTATTTCAGAAAACAAAAATAGTACACAAAGTCAGTCGAGCCATAATATAAAAACTAGAAAATGGATAGTTCGTTAGATAATTTATCCAGATTTCTATTCATTTGGAGATACAAATTCATTTTCCTGGAATCACTAATATCATGGTCACAGGGTATCATTTGTCATTTTTGATTGTTTGCCAATTCTCAAGACTGCAGGTCTTACGTAATATGGTCCGTTCAGAGGGCAGACGCCAGAGAAGTAAGAGTGAGAGAAGAAGAAGGAAGAGTGGCATGCTGCTTTTTGTTAATACTGTGATGGGCAGTGGGTCTTATGCGGGCCACCTGCTGCCCCCATGTTCCTGCTGAACACCCACTGCTACAATTATGATTAGTCTTATTATTATGTTCTCTTTCCTCCTGCTCTCTCTCCCCTCTCCCCTTTCCCCCTCTTTCTTTCCCTTTCAACCCACACTGTCGCCAAGTGCTTGCTCATGGTGGGAATTGTCGGGTCTCTGTAAATAATATTTTAAAGAGTACCATTTAAATCTGTTCTATATGAAAAGTTTCCTGAGATAACTTATGATTTGGCAATATATAAATAAAATTGACTTGACTTGAGAAGAAATCACAGTTTTAAGTATGATATGCTTGCGATTCAAAATAATTTAATTATTATTATTTATTAGGTACAAATTAAATTCATGAGTGGTCCAGAGTCATGAGTCATGTACAGATACTCTGCCTCTCTATCAGAACACTTACTCTTTATGTCTGTCACAGTACAGCACTGCTCTGATGATAAGTTGCCACTAATATTATTTTCTAATTGTTTCCATTCATCAAATGCCACTTATACCACTGCTACCTTTGTTATTTTTTGGTCTGCTGATTTCCGACAGCAAAACTTGAAACTCCACCATGTGAAATTCTTCTTTTTTTACTAGTATGTGACATTTTTTGTATGTGAAACCTTCCCACAACCAGTGGAACAGGTAGCCTTATATGGCAACTTTAGGGGTGATTATGATAATAATAATCAAATCTCATTAACACGCACCTCTTTATGAACAGATGACATTCATCAGGCTAAAACAGAAAATTTACGACAATTTTGTTTAGTTATAAGAGTTTGGTGAAACTGACTTGACACACAAGCAAATCTCACAGAAAAAATCAGAAATGTTTAGGATAGGAAACATGAACATGTCCTTGCATGAGGCTCAGTGAATGATAAACCTCAACTCAAAGTATTTTGGTTTGGTTTCTGTCTATTTATAAGTGAGAAACACTGCAGGGAACCAGTGGAGCAACAGTTAGTAGGTGGTACTAAGGCTTAGCAGTGATTAAATCCCCTGGACATAAAACAAATAATTTCACCGGTACTACTGTGTTATGTTATGAATGAATCACTGACCTTAAGCTGCTGTGTTTTTTTTTTTTTTTTTTTCCAGGAACTGATGACGCAGTTACAGTGCAGTACATACTCTGTTGGGATTCAAATGAGGACGAGGCTCCAAAAAAAATGTAATGCTAGCAACCTTGATGCAAGTACAGCTCATCAATTCTAGATGCTAAGGATAAATGCATTTATTAGCATTAAAAAACTGTGTTTTGACTACATCTTTGTCAAGGTAATTTTTATAGCTATAATTATGGCCCCTGAGTGTAGTGTAGCAAAATGTATTAATTGTGAAGGTATTCATTGAACCATTAGACTCCTAATGATTGTCTAAGTAACACGTATAGGAGAGGGTGTTTGTCACAACCAGTTTGACTGTTACGCTTTAAGGTTAATGACTCTAATGACTCTCATTTTAGTCAGTTCCTACTTCTTTTGAAGGTTGAGTTCAAAGTCTGATAGGATTCAGCTTAGAATTAGTATTTGGTTCCAGTTAGGATACGAACATACATTTTTTCTTTGCAAAGTCTTTATATCCACCATTGATACTTGATTCCAACAACATATTTGTCTGTAAATGTGTTCTAACTAGCCAACCAGTCTGCCACATCACTTCAGTGTGTCAATTTCAGTGTCAGTACCCATTGTCTCAACCACTGATGAAAGTCTCGCACACAGCACAATGCTTAAGACTCAAAAGTCTGCACAAGCAAGCTTCTCTGATAAGATGTCAGAGGCCTAAAACGACAAGCATCTGTCTGTGTGTGATGTGAGAGAAGCAGAGACACACACAAAGGAAGACAGAGTGGAAGTCCTGAGGAAATGAGACAAATAGAAGAGACAGAAGAAGGAAGTCTTTTAGGTATTTCACATTGTTGAATCCCTACAGATTATTAGCATCTAGGTTTACGGCACATCTAGGGTCTGTTTTTCCACTTGACTGCCCCAGTGTTCATTTCTTTTCCTATCAGACAGGAATAAGGATGGAAAGATGAATAGAAGATGACAAAAGAGGAGGAGTAAAGGGTGGACAGCTTTTTCTTGCTTCAGTGGAGAGAAATGAAGAATTTTTGCACTTGAAAGCAGACATAAAGACGGCACAGGCTCAAGGCTGAAACAGATCCTTTTGTCTTCAACACAAACCTGTTGCTTGGCATGAGCGGAGGTTTTTGAATTGTTATCAGGATGCTTTCCCTATTGACTGACGAACTAAGGCTCCTTTATTACCACCATGAAAAAAGTTTGTTTTGGTTGTGCTGTACTTTATTGGTAAAGAGATTGCTTTTTGCATTCCTTATCACTAGATGAGAAACTGCACGTACAACACAGTAGTGTCGTGAGGAATTTCTATAACGTTATGTTAAATGGATTAAGTGACTAAACTTCCAGACTATTTGAAGCTAAAAGCTGCTAGCACAAGGGTTAGGACACTTGCTGGTCCAACACTGACAGTAAATTAATTTGGAAAAACACACAAGCAAAGACACATTTAGCTTACTGGCACAACATTCTAAATGGCATCTGGCTCTTGGACAAGCACGCACATTAAAACTAGGGGAGTGACTTGGGTGCTGATTAACTAGCATTGTTGTGAAGCACCCAGGTACCAATGTGAAAATGTAATTTGGTAGGTGTTTTGCAGGTTCTATTTTACACTGCGGTCCAGCACTTCAACTTCAAATGAGAGCCTTTCCTACCCTTATTTAAGCCTATACAGTCACTGAATTACCAGTTTATAAGGAACACCGAGCCACATTCAATGCACTCAAATACAGTAGCACTGCAATAAATCTTACATTTATGAAACTTATGAAAACACCTCTCCATATAATGCAATACAAGTCAACAGCACCACAAACTATGTCCATTCATAAGGACATAAACACGCAAGTGCAACCTTAATACAGTGTGACATAACCAGAGTTAGATATAGCAAGGTGCCCCTTATATACTGGTAACTTTGTGTGTATTGCAGTAAAGTACTGATTTATGACAGCACACAGATGCACTTATTGTAGCGATTGTGAAGGAAGCACGTGTCATTATTTTGATACCAGGAAACTGGAACTGGGCTCAAAATGAGATGATTTACACTGGGATAAGGTGAAGTTATCCCTGGTTTCATCTCTTATTCAAAGATGCCCTATCTTTGTAAAAGGTTTAGTAAATATGTAGGAAAAATGAAATGAAAATGAAAAGAACGGTACATTGAGAAAATGAAACAGCTGTGTCACATTACAAAAGGCTAACTAACTGGCCCATATGCAAACCTTAATTAAATGAGACAAGCGCAGTCCACTTTTCAGGAAATTGTTGAACAGTCACTCTGGGAAATGATTGCTTAATCAAGTACACTACTAGTAGATTAGGCAGGTTAAAGGAAATTGGGCAAGGGAAAAAAAATGAGAAAAAAACCAACACAATCAGTTCTGAAAAGCTTGGAAAAACCAAACATTGATGGCAGACGACTGTATCAGTATCCACGGGTAGAATTTTTCTTTCATTATTAAAACTTAACAAACATAACTTCACACTATTTTTCAAGACACAGCTCCCTGCATGTTACCTCCTCAACATAAACAGAAACTGCAGATAGAGGCTATGAGCAAGAGCAGTGCTTGGGGGATGAAAAATTCCTCAATCCATGGCCAGGCACTTCCAATTAATCTGATGGATTAGAATGCAGGAGTTCCATTCATTAGTGTGCAGAGCTGATTGTGTGTGTGTTTCAGTGTATGTAGCTATGCGTGTGTACGCTGAAAACCAGTAAGTAAATGCGTGTTTGTGAATGAGACTGTTGAGGGAGAATTTGTCTGTGTGAAAGAAAGTGTGTTTGTGTTCATTAGAGAGACGTTAAGACATCAAGGTGGTCTGGAAGTAAAAGGAGCCACAGATCGCTGAGCTACCATAAAGAAGAATGGAAGGCTTAACTTAACGGTCACATTCTTATAACTCGTTTTTTCTCTCTCTTACTTAATCAAACACGCATGTTACCTACATATACACTTGTGAATCAGCCCATGCAGTCTTTGAAATGTGGTTTGTTATTGAATATGGCCAGATATTATATCAAAAGGACCTGTGTTACATATTTTTAAATGAAAATGGATTGAGACAAATGACTCTTGACATATATATGCATATATAACATATATATGAAGACCGTTTACCACAACATACTTGTTGACAATATAAGGCAACAGAATTTCACTTCTACAAAGTGTCAAGCTTTATACAGTATAGTACAGCACCAGTGGTAAGTTATGTTTTTTTATTGAATGTTTTTGATAAATGTTACCTAACCGTTGCTACAGAGCAGGATAAGTAAATCCAAGATAATGCACAGTTAAGAAAGGCAATAACAAGGTCACAACAAATACCAGATTTGAACTTTGTAGCTGCAGACACTCTCACATGACTCACTGTGTGTCATAATACAGCACCACATCGAAAAAGCTGCTTGCATTGGGAACAGAAGGCCAAAAAGTATAACAAACCTTGGAGCTCGACCTATAGTCTTATCCTTGAGGATAAGGCTGGCAAAACTTTGTATTTTTGTTACTGTCAACAAATTCGATATATTGTTTGCCTTTTAAAAAAAACTAAGCAATTTCCTAAAACCACTGGGCGCTGCTTCAGCAAATGGTTCGTAAACAGGAGAAAATATTGTTTACGCTAGGGACTACTTTCAGCTGCACATTTATAAACATTTGATTTACCTGTGGCTATTTATGGCAGCAGGACAGTGTAACTGGGATCAACTCAAAATAAAACAGAGCCCATGTTCACCCTAATGAAGAAACATGTCACATTGAAGTCTGTGGCAGAGGAATAAGCCATATTAGAATTTGGATATACAGGCAATACTTGTTAGTAGGATCAATTCATTGTTTTTGTCTTTTCATGGGAGAAGGAAAACTACAATTTTAATTTTGTAATACATTCTTAACTTTACAGCACAGCAAGCTGACACATACTTTTCCCCTTTTAAATAGCTTAACATTCATAAATTACGTACCTTCACACTGTGGAGCTGTCTGGTACAATTTTAAGCTGCTACTGCTCCAATTAATCTGATGGATTTGTTTTTTAAGAGACCTATGTCTGCGAATGCAGTCAAAACATTAAGTCTGTTTGTCTTTAAATAACATGAAATGATTTATATGTGAAAGAACTGGACCGATAGATAAAAGGAATTTTCTTCTACAATTGAGGATGTAATTGTCAAAGTCAGTTTACCCAACATTGTATTGAGAAATTTTAACATAACATAAATTATTGTGCTATGACTTTTTCAGCAAAGATTGTTGTACAATTTCTTGGCATGCCAAGGAAGACACGTTACTTTTCTTGAAAGGGGTGATGTTTTATTGTTGGTTGTCTAAGGCAATTGTGAAAATAATTAGTATTCTATCTGCCTTTTATTTACTATATCCTTTGGTACAATACACATTTAAAATGCACTGAATAACTTTAATTCAAAATAAGTCCATGCAAAATATAAACTCAATGATGAGATTATTCCTCCAGGGGACCTCAAGAAAATAGATGGTAAAAGGTTAGCTCAATTAGAAATATAAATATCAACGTTAGAACTCTAAAATATGTCTAGACCTTTACCAAACACCTCCCCCGAGGAAAATGTACTGTAGTATTTCTTCATTAGCATATTCGTCAGATCAAGATCTCAGGAATATACATGTTTACATTATTTTTAATACAAGAACGCAGATGTGAACAGTACTGTGACTGTCTGTGTTCATGCACTCATTTGAATACATTGACATTAAAAAGCCTTGTTTATATATGAACTGCATAAAACAGCCCATTTGTCATTTTTTGAAGCAAATTAGGCGTCTGCACCAGTACAGGTGTATAATATGCATTTACATATACACACATGCACAGGCATACATACAGAGGAAGGCCTCTCACATGTTTAATATTGTATTAAAATTAAGATGAGAACAGGTTTTGAACTTGGCTGTCAATGATTTTCTTAATGTGTCACATGAATACAATAAAAATGTAATAGTTGGCCTCAATGGCAAATTATGTAAACACAAAGTATATGAGCAATGAGCATACTTTGTCCCTCCTTCTCTTGACTATTCTCTCTCTAAAACCAAACCACTGTAGTGCTAGCTGTTAATAGCTCTGGGCCAGATAACCTTTACAAATAGCTATAGTCATCCTTTTCCACCCTGTATCATGTATTTGTGTGTATAGTGTGTGTGAATGTGTGTTTGCATGTGTTTTGATAAAGGTCAGGAGGCACTCAGACAGGAAGAGGGATAAATGAAAAGTCAACAAAGCAGAAAGAACAGAGAGGAGAAAGAGTAAGTAACAGAAAGGAAAAGAGATGGAGTGGAAATATGTGCTTCATGTATATAGACAAAGGGTAGGTTTGATTGTGTGTGTTGTTGCAGAAGGGTATGATGATAGGCTATCTAGGAAGTGAACCTTGCAAGTTAATCTGGGTAAGAGTTTCAGCTAAATACCTACAACATAAAGTGAGAGCAAGAGCGTGAAAGAGAAAAGCAAAGGAGAGGACGATGGTTTGCAGGGTGATACAGCTAGACTGAATCAGACCTCTAAACTAAAAAGAACACACAACTTGTACTGATGCATTATAGAGCTCAGTCACGAGTCAGTTGAAAATGTTAAAAAAATGATGGACAGTGGGCAAAACAACAATACATTATTTGTGATTATTTTCCCCTCAAGTTAAAAGAGAAATATGCTGCAAAACATCAATGATTTAATTTCTAACTATCTGAGAGCATATAGGGGGTTATCCAGAACAGCAGAGGAACTATGGGCAGGTTCACTAAACAAATATGGTAGTCTATTTTAGGGATTCAGGTGATGCTTTAAAATCTCATTATCTACTCTCTGTTTATGCAGTTCAATGTTTACACACTCCATGGAGAGTTCAGTTTAATTACCCGAGAGTCAATTAAAGCCATTTAAAACCGGTTTTCTTTTTTTTGAAAACATGTCAATCAGTAAAATGAGGTGACTTCTTATTTCCTCAATAGACTAAGTTTTAGTTGTGTTTTGTTTTTCTGGGATATATGGGGGTTTTCATCCGGTGGCAATGAGCTGTAAAAAATAAAAGAGCACACAGACACACTAATTTATGTCTCAATCCACATCCACATAAATCTGGGCAGGGGAATAGGAAATAACAAAACAAAACATGCCACTCTCTTATTACCACTGCTGAGAAGCCATTTAGCAAGGCAGTTAACCTCCAACTGCTGCATGAACCTTCTCACTGGCCAGCAGCTCAGTTGTACAGGGCATTTTCCAGGTGTGGGTGTGTGTGTGACTCAGAAGTCCTGTAGTCTAAAGGCAAACCAGCATTTAAAACTGCGAAATTTTGCAGCAAAACCTATTAATTCCAATGGATTAGTGGATTTGCTTGCAAAGGCAAAGTAAATCTTACCATAATTATGCAGACAACACACAGATTTATATAACAAGAACTGAGTCAGTGCATTGAACAGAATCAGTGATTGGACGTGCCACAATTTTTTTCAAGTTAAATCTAGATAAAACAGTTAAATAATTGTCTTAGGAGCCAAAGAAGAATGTTTAAAAATCAAGTTCACTCAACTTCAATCTCTAATGTTAAAGACCAGAAACCAAGCCAAAACACTGTGTGGTCATGGACTAACAACTACATTTTAATAGCCACATGTGTATAAAATCAGCTTACAATCACCTTAATATAATGTTAAGAATTAAAAGACTTATGTCTCAGCAGGAAAGGAAAAACTTGTCCATGCGTTTCTTCAGTATGTTCGACTGTGATGCTTTCTTTACAGGTCTCTCTAAAAAGTCGATCAGACAGCTGCAGCTGATTCAGAACGCTGCTGCTTCAGTCCTCACTAGCCGAGAAAAATGGATCACATCAGTGTGGTTCTCAGATCTTTACACCAGCTTACTGATTGTTAAATAATTGATTTTAAAATACTACTGTTGGTTGTAAAGCACTGAATGGTAATGAACTGCTTGTTGTGAAAGGTCTGCTTACTGTTCCAAGAGTCAAAACTAAACACGGACAAGCAGCATTCAGTTTTTATGCGCGACATATAGAACAAACTCCCCAAGGTCTGCTTGAACTTTCAGTTCCTTTGAATCATGACTCCAGAATTTTTTGTTTGCCATTGCCTTTTATTAAATCAAATTTGGGACTATTTACACATATCTTGCACTGTACTGTATTATACTTGCACTATTTTTTTTAAATAGCTGTCTTATTCTATTTTAGCTTATTTCTATATCCTATTTACTTTTTAAATCCTATTTGTGTGTGTTTTTTATATTGTCATATATATATTGCCTTGTGTTATTTTATATCCCGTCTTAATGCTTTCTATGGCTTATGTAAAGCACTTTGTATTACTTTGAAATAAAACCTTGCCTAAATCAGTGAAAACTGTTCATGTCAAGGTAAACTTTATCCTGAAAATTTGCGCCATTGACCAAGAGCAGGCCATCTTGACAGTGCTGACCTTTGAGGTAATGGAGAAGCGGAGAGCCAAAAATAGAGCAAGCTAATGTAGCTTATTAGCTGTGTTGCACCATTCACTTTTATTAAACCTGCTCTTTCTGAGTAAACACTGCTCCACAAAAGAGGAATGGTTTGCAAACAAGTGAGCTAACTAGCTCTAGATCTGTCCCTCTTCAGTAACTCTTTATTGAATTATATGGTTTATAATACTTAAACCAAATTCCAGTGGAGGTAAAATATTTATCTTTTTGTATTCATTCTGACACTATTATATATTGTATACTGTATATAAGTTTGTCTTACTTTCTTCTATCTTTTCTTTGTACACTCATTTCCTCTCTCTTCCTCTGTCTTTCTCTCTCACCTCCAGGATATATGTGTTTAATATATGGTTCCTAATTACAGTTTTCTGCTAAAGACAATGGTTCCAATCACTTTGTGAGTGTCTGTGGGTGTGAGCATCGAAGTGAGGAGATGGAGAGGGATGGTCAATGTCTACTGGTCTGAACAAATATCTAGCCTAAAGGATCATTTATTTCACTGCTTCACTACACTGTTCAATTCTCTCCATATCGGTTGAAAACACACAGATAAACACACAAGCATTCCCTCACTCAATCAAAAGCATACACACACAGACACAAAGAGGTGTGCAGGTACAGAAAGAAATAAAGCAGCACTCACACACACACACACACACACACCGCACCGCACCCTAATGTCCTCTGCAAGCCAAAAGTCAACTATTTGCAGAAAGCCAATAAAAATGACAGCAGTGTTTCTTTAAAATATAAAAGGTTAGCAGTAATATAGAGAGGCCTCCTACCAACAGCTGCCAAAAGCCATCAACCAATCATGTGAAATCAGCTGGAAATATGGAAATGTCATCAGCCAATAGCATGGAAATAAGGAAGTGGTTGGTCATAGTAGAAACCAAGAGAGAAATGCAGGCTGAAATACTTTGCAAACATACGCCTTTGCTTCCATGAGATCCCTTGCCTTCCAGTTTGTTAATATTATAACTTGTAATAACTTTTTCTTCACGCGAGTGTAGTTTATTTTTTATAATTAAATTGGAAACTATAAAATATATTATCCATATAATTGATTGATAGTTGCTGATCTGTGCGCAGGACAGGACTGAATAAATGCGCCTGTGCATTGTACGGATAACATTTGGCCTGACTCTCACTACTGGACGTTGGTTTCGGAATTGGAAATGTAGAAATATGCTATTTAAACGTTACTTTCTGTGCCATTATTTTGCTATGGCCAGTTATATTGAGCAGCAGCTCACAGACCGCACACAGTCCCATTAGGATCCTTAGGTAGAAAACCATATATATGTTTATTGTTCAAATCTACCATATTTAACATACTTGAATTAGAAAAAAATAATGCATCGACAAGCATGCTTCCTATGCTAATTAGATTTGTCATACTTTTTGTGTGTTTGGTGAATTTTGTGTGCACGTTTGTAGTAGTAACTGCAGGTTTGGGTACGGTCCGTGTGTGCTTGTCATAGCACAACTGTGTATATGTCCCATTTTGTGAGTGTCTGAACAAAAATGAGCTAGCAGTATTTTCTTGGCTGCACAGTGAGACGCTCACTACAATTTCATTCGCTTGGTTGTGCCATTCGTCAGTTGACAAATCCTTTCAATATAGTCTACCTGGCCTCGCTCTCTCATCATTTTAAAGGAATTACACTGTCTGGGGAGAGAGAGGAGAGTGGGAGATTAGAGAGAGGGGGGTGAGATGAAGTAACATGAAAAGAGGAGGGAAGTAGAACAGGAAAGATAAGACAGGTATCTTTTCAATATTGTCTGCCCAGTTCAAGCTATTCACTGTCAGTGGATGGAGAGAGGGAAAACGGGATTCAAAGAGAGCAGAGAGGTGCTGATGAAGGTGGAAAAGGTGCGAAGGGAGGGAGGAAATAAGAAAGCGATGAGGGCCATTTACACAGGATCTAATGTAGCTATCCCCGCTCTTTTTTTGGTTGAGGGGCTACAAAATAACAATCTGGCCTGGAAGTTCAAGAAAATGTGGTTGGGTTAAAGCATGTAGGTCAGTGAGACTACTGCTTTAGAGGAAATGGAAAGAGAAATGACTAAGGTAAGGCTATGGGGCCTAGGAGGCTAGGCTTGTAGGGGACTTGACATGAAGTTATAGCATAATAGAGCCGGCCCTCAATAGGTTCACATTATAGGTTAACGTACACTCAGTGTTCCATTTATTAGGTACACCTGTACAGTCTAATGCAAGTCTAGTCATAACATTTATCTCTTCAAGGCTTAGAATGTCCAGTTTGTGGTGACATTTTTGGAAATGTGTAAAGTTTATTATATGTTTATTACTGAAGTCATAGTTAAACATGGTGTTGTACCATCTACATTGAGAGGTGTCAATTTTTTGACCTTCACTATTTACATACATGAGGGTGGCAAAGTATTTAAAACACCTTTGAATATAATGCAGTCCAGTACAACACCATCTTTAACTACTGTGTGACCTCAATGATAAAACATGTGAATTAACTGTCACCTCTATGACAGTGTCAATTAAAACTGAACATTACAGACATCATAAAAGTATACTTTATGGCAGAACAGTAGTATTGGATTGCAATAAACTGTACAGGTGTACCAAATAAAGTGGACTGATGAAAGGTTACTTAGGTGGAAGTTCTACATCACTGTAAGGTAGATTTTAATATAAAAAAAAAAAGATTGTACATATCATCATACTGCCCATGTTGTTGTTTAATTGCAATGTGACACAGTATGATTCAGATAGTCAATGTCATGGCAACTTATGCTCTACATTACCATTTCATCCTCCACTTGCCTACACTGCCCTGCATAAGGTCAAAATGTTCAAACAAACAGTAACATATTTATGAAAGGGAGTACGACTCTAAGAGTTAATATAGTCAGCATGGATACCATCAGTCATGGAATTTCTGGAAATTGCTTCCAAGGTGGACGAGGTATGTTTGCAGCTAGTCACTAAGATAACAAAATTCCTTCCATTAAGCATTTTATTACAGCAACACCACATGATAAGTGGTTTAAACGGATACAATCAAAATTTTCAGAATTAATGTGACAAATTGTGATGATACTTTAGATCCTTTCACTTGGCTCCTCACTTGTTTCAGAAGCTGCCTTTGTGGTGTGCTAAAATCCCAAAATATAAAAACCTTAACTTCCTTGGTAAACTAGTAATTTCCCAACTTCAACAGGGAAATTTATGGGCCTCCTCCCAGCTCTTCAGCCTTTTCGCCCCTAACTGGTATAATTTGTTTTCTGCATGCTCAGTAATACATCTTTTATGACCTGCTCACCTTTGCATTTGAATCAGAGGCCTATGGCTATTACTCCCTACAGTTATGGAATTAATTTCTATCTTTATCTAAAATGCTGTTTCAACACTTCGCTATGTCAAAGCTTTAATGTGGCCCTCATCGCTCAGCTCAGCTCATACAAAGCCAAGAACAAGACAGGAAGACAGGACAGAAGAGGCAGGCAGGTATGAATGTTTCAAACTAGCTGACTGCACTCTTTTCTTATGAAGACTATAACATGGTATGAGGACAGACAGAGGTGTGGAAGAGAGGGAGAAGAGCATAAAGAAAAAAAGGAAGCAGTGGGAGGTGAAAAATGAGGGAAAGAATGAACTGATGAATAAAGAGAAGAGGAACAGAGCGAGGGTACAGGAAGGGCTCCACGTATGGAAGAAAGAGCTGAGACTGAAAAGAATAAAATAAAGGACATGGCATCTGAAAGTGAAAGTAAAAGGCTGAGCGCAGGCTGCCAGCACATTCAAAACACATTTAAACATATGTTTTTCCTTTGCAGTTGCACCAGTTCTGAAAAGGATCCTGAGTTGATTGGAGACAACAACTACCAATGACCAATGACAACAGAAAGTACACTATGGTGGAAGTTGTTGCATTGATAAGTACATGTTGTGACATATGATATCAGGAGTAAGCAGAACATTCTCAGATATTTTGTGTGTGATAGGTATACTTTGTCTGATTGCGTAACATGTGATATTCAGAAACTGAAAAAGTGAAGCCTTTTTTTTATGTGTGCAATGGCATACATTTTTAAAAAATGAATTATGATTTAAGAATTCAATATTTTCATCTCCAACAATAACATCATCTCCACCAGTAGATGCTTGTCCTGGCAGAATAAAAGTGGTTCAGAAGCAAGCGGGTGGCAAAGAGAGGGGAGTGGAGAGATAGGAGGGAAAAACCAGGGAAAGAGAAAGAAGGGGTGAAGGCTGGGAGCCACAGCTGAAAGCTACATAGGATGAGGGTTAAACCTATTTGTTCTCAAACAGACTGAAACATGACAGAAAGTCAGCAGACCCTGACAAGTAGAGTGCCTTTTACACAGAAGAGAAAGGGACCGTTCCATATGGAATAGAAGATGGGAACGGGTAAGGGAGGTGATGCTTTTCTTTTGTCATTTCCTTTTTCTTTTGACTCTATGATAAAAATGTTTGTGCACTCCCCTCTGTTGTGCATTTGTGTGTATTCTCTGGGAGTGTTGGCTACAGGGAATACCAATCTCTTTTCAGTCTCTACATGAGATGAATTTACTTTTATAACAACAAACACGCCGCTTTGTATACTTGGGGTCTATGGCCGCGTGCATCACTCACTGTGGAAGGGTTTGTGTACATGGGGTTTGTGTACAACGACAATGTAACATTGAAGACTCTTTCTTTTATCTTCCGCCCTCTCTCACTTTTCCCATCCCTTTTGGTCTCTCATTTTCTAAATTTTTGTTATATTTTTATTTTAATTTCACACCTGAATGAACAAACCTAAATAATGACCAGCAAAACTATATCTGCAAATGTCTGTGAGTGTTTTCACACATATTGGTAATAAGTGGCAAGTGTCCAAAAAACAGAGAAACTGTGTAAAATAGAGCAGGTGATAAATAGATAAATAAAATGAATGCAGATATCAACACACAATGACTGCTCCCAGTGGTGCAGTAACACACACCATCCCAGAGCTGACCTGTTGGCAGGTAGTAATGGTACAGACTAGTGCATCTTACTCAGGGCCAACAGCCTAACAGATGTTCCTATTGTTGATCTAATACAGCCTTACTCACTACACTCTAAAACGGATTTATCTTAACCCTTAAAATATAGGTTTTGCTGAAATCAAATAAACCAATTGTAAAGAAAACATGATTGGATAGAAATCAAGAAGAAGGAAGGAGGACAGCTGCTAAGGAACAGGGAAAGACAGGCAATAAAAAAAGGAAAAGGAGGGGAGAATAAAACGAGGGCAATAAAGGGATGGTTGGTTGGATGAAAGAACAAACAGGAAAGGATAGAAATAAAAAAGGGGAAAAAATGGATATACAGAGACAGGAAAAAAAAAAAAAAGTGACTCCTACCACTTGTCCATTCTGGGGGTTTTTGTGGGCGTAGGGAGGACCTCTGATGTGATTCCACATCTGACCAGATGTCATTGCAAAAACGACACACTGTCAAAGAGAGAAAGAGAGAGACAGGGGAACAAACACAGATAGGGGAGGATGTGGATGAAACATCATTAGCGTGGAAATATTAGTATTATTATTGTGATTTTTAACTGAGACAGTGTGATGGGTGAAATTTACCCATCATAACATACATTGTGACTCTGAGACATAAACGTTTACATTTTGTTAAAACAGGCAGAAAATAACACTAATGAAGTGACATTACTCCACCTATCTTGTTTCCAGTGCAGTTTAACTTGACTTATATCTCGGGCTTGTCAAGGTTAATATTTTTGGAGAGCACATATTTAACTTCTCAAAATGGATTAAAAGGTTCCAAACTACAACCCAATATCTGTTTGTGTGTGTGTGTGTGTGTGTGTGTGTGTCATACCAGTGCAGCCATGGCCCATCCAGTCTTGTTGTATATGAATTCCAAGTTGTTCCTCCTCAGGTACAGCAGACCTCCAACCAGAGACACTAATAGAGCCAAAGCAATAGTCCCTGAATAATTAGGAGGGCGGAAGACACGGATCTGGATGGAGATAGGCAAACAGAGAGATAAAGAGAGATTATTTTTCTTATTTTATTTTTTATTTTATGAACTGCATTTTGTTTTATCTAATTATTATACTGAATTATATTATTTTTTATGCTTTGGTAATATTGTTCACCTGACATTCATGCCAATAAAGCACATTGAATTTAACTGAACTAAAATTGAAATTGAAATTGAAGAGAGAGGAAAGCACCTTTTTAAAATTTTAGTGCAATGAATATTGTTAATAAAATTCCTTCATTCTTCCTTTTTCCATTTTAAATCAGACTTTATTCGCCCGCCAAAACAAGATTAAAATAATAAATTATCCATTCATCTGTTAATTTTAAATATATTTATGCTTTTTAGGTTTGATAGAGTCATAGTTTTAATTGTGTATTTCTGTATTGTGAAAGTTTTCAAACCTTAAAATGAATAATCTTGATACAGTCTGAATGTATAATCTATTGATTGAGCATATTTTCCTTCTTAGAGGAGTTCTGTTGAACTAAATCTGTTGAAGTCTTGAGCTCTCTTGCTCTCGACCTCCCCGCACAGGACTGATACATGAATGTCACTTTACTACCCGTTTATATCTGTATGTATACATTTATTACTACCTGTTTACATGCACGCATCAGAGTATATATATTTACTACCTGTTTACAAACTGTTGAACCATCACAGTATATACATTATGTCCATTACCTGTCTACAACCGGTTCTCATTACACATATACATGTACTACGTCATTGCAAAACCGGTTAACATAACAATGTATTCATTTTGCAATCACTGTACACCACAATATTACATTTCATTCTATTTTATTTTATATTCATTATATTTCATTCCTATATTTTTAATACTGCACTACTTTATGTCTTTGTGTTTGATTTTTTCATACTGACTTCAGTGATTTTCTTTTTTTTATACATATTTATATGAGGATTGTTGGAGGGAGCCTTGAAGGGAGCCTGAGAACTAAGAAATTAATTGCCAACGACTTCACTGTAATACGATGACTGACAGAGAGGAGCGCCGTTCAGGCATCTTCGTAAATAACCAAGATGGCTGCCGCTGATGGCAGGATTAAACAAACTTGACGGTATATTTTCTCTAAAAGAAGAACAAAAAACTGCACTTAAACTTCATGTTAATAAGAAATATGTGTTTGCCGAACTTCTGATTGGTTGTCTCCGCCCGTCGATAAAGCTTTAAAGCTCGGACATACTTTTATGTCTCTGAATGTGTAAATATATGTGAAACAAAAGAGAGAGAGGTTGACCATTGGGAACATTACACGCAACCAAAGAAATCTAAGCTCAAAAGGTCCACTCACTCTTGAAAGCTCCAAAAGCTAGTAAGTAAACATTTGAGCATGGTTTGCTGTCCCTTTTTCATAATTTGTTTGTATAGACATGCTTTTTCTTGTTTTTAGAAAAAGAAATTCATCAAATGTTTTCAAATACCTTTTGTCAGTACACAAATTGTTGTCAGTCAGGTGTACGAAGTTAGTCAGTTTAGCCCAGTTTAATGGTTAGTTACAGTGAAAATGGCCAGCGATTAGCGTCAAACTGTATGGCGACATTGTTCAACTGAAGTCGAGCAAAACAAAAAACAGACAGGAAGGCGAGTCCTTTTCCCCACAGCGTTCAGGCAGTCTGTCACTGCAGATTCAGACTGTGCCAAAGCAATAACTAATGCTATAGGAGTGCTTACCACTGCTGATATGTGATCATACTCGTAGAGAGTTCAGGATTTAAGCATATGGTCAGAGTTCTGCTACAATGTGCCTTCACTTGTGAATTTCAGTCAGTCCGTAATGAGCACAAGCTGCAGTTGTTGAGGAATTATCAACAAATCAGTGGATGATTATTGTTTTTTAGAATTTTAAATAAATTATTTACATTTGACGGCGTTAGTGTGGTATATTCCCCCCAAAAATATGACGGCTACATCACACTTAAAACCATATAGCCGATCCATGTCAAAGCGAATCCTGGATTTGGAGAATTGTGACACCCCTACTATTAACAAGCATTAACAGTGCAAGGGTAAAATGTTCCAAAAGACAAAACATGCATGTGTCACCAACAGTGATTATGTCACCATTGAAAATATGTGCACCATCTGCTGCTGCTAAGTGTTATTGGATTACAATTTAAGAATGCATAATTCAGGGAGAAAGAGAGAAAGGAAAAGAGATCCACCAAAAAAGATTTAGTCAGAAGCCCTACCACATTTTGTATGAATCTGCAGCCTACCTTGTGACCTAATATGTTAGTGTATTATAAACAAATGAGACTGTGGTGCATGTGAATATGCATCTCTGCCAAATATACAAAGTATATATATTTTATGTTTTAATTGTAGTTGAAGAAAACATGTAAAGATGCTGTGAGCTCAAACACTGTGTATGACAGTGTACGTAATGTAATGTTGTAACAACCTGCATGTCCTGAAAAAAATGTGGTGTCTCATTATACATTAAGTCATTCAGAGTTGTATCTTTGTAAAACCAGGTGTTATGCAGAACATAGCAGAAAAGAACAGCAAGAACTACTGGCTGATATGTTTGCACATCAGTACAAGCTCCTCCAAGCTCCCCATCTATCCTTATAGACGTTCTTGAAAACTATATGCGTTAAATCTAAACACTGACTCCTGTAACCGAGTTACTCAATCACACAAATGTATTCATCTCACTATTTCTTTGATCATATATCTGTCCTTTCATTTTTCCTTTTCTGTTTTGTTCTTTATTCATCCTGTAAAGTCACATTCAAGTGTCTGAAAGCTAGCACTTAGTGTAAGTGCTCCCTCTCGCCTATTCTAAAAAGGCAGCCTTTTGAATCCAGATCCATCAACAGGATGTCAGCAGGATGCTCGCACCGTGTCTGCCAGTACTTGGCTGACAGGTTGTTCAGGGAAATAGAAATTGTAGTCAGACGGTTGAAGGTTTGATCTCTCAGGTGCCAACAACTTAAGTGCCTCCAAGCAAGGGCATGTAACATTCACCTGCATGTGTAACATCCCGTTCCTTGAAGCTTATAAGGCCCATCAAAGGCCGCAGCATTGTTGGACTCATGGTTGACAGTTTTTTAAAAAAAGTATCAAAATTGATGCAGCAGAAGCAGATATAACGTCTTTTTTACTCTTTGTGCGTTCTTCTTCCATGCCAAAGTCTGGTGCCTACATAACCCACAATGCAACATGACCATTGACAGTTCAGTCAGAGATTCAGGTGCGTTATGCTAGCAGCGGCTAATGTAGTCTTGAGCGGGGACGAGGAGGCTGCAGACGTTTGGTAAGCTTTCTTTTTTTAAATCCCTCTGGAGCCACAAAAGGTTTATACAACTTTTTCACAAATGCAGTAGTACTAACTGATCAGGTAGCCAAACTTAAGGCATTAAGATATTAAGGCATTAACTGGATGACCTTCAGTGTTCTTCTATTAAACTAAGAGAAAACTTCAGTTATTGTACTTGGCCCCAAACACCTCAGAGACGCATTATCTATAGATACAGTTACTCTAAATGGCCTTGCCCTGGCCTCCAGCACCACTGTAAGGAATCTAGGAGTAACCTTTGATCAGGATATGTCCTTTAACTCCCATATAAAACAGACTTCAAGGACTGCCTTCTTCCATCTACATACCATTATAAAAAGCAGGCACATACGGTCTCAAAAAGACTCAGAAAACCTACTCTAATGCATTTGTTTTTCTAGGCTTGATTATTGTAAATCCGTTCCGTATCAGGCTGCCCCGATAAGTCTCTAAAGACTCTGCAGCTGATCCAGAATGCGACTGGACGTGTACTGACAGGAACTAGCAAAAGAGAACATATTTCTCCAATATTAGCTTCTCTGCACTGGCTCCCTGTAAAATCCAGAATATAATTTAAATAGCTCCTTCTCACCTACAAAGCTCTTAATGGTCAGGCACCATCATATCTTAAAGAGCTCATAGTACCGTATTACCCCACTAGAACACTACGCTCACGGAACGCAGGGTTATTTGTGGTTCCAACAGTTTGTAAAAATCGAACGGGAGCCAGAGCCTTTAGTTATCAAGCTCCTCTCCAGTAGAACCAGCTCCCAGTTTGGATTCAGGACGTAGGCACCCTCTCCTCATTTAAGAGTATGCTTAAAATGTTCCTCTTTGATAAAACTTATAGTTTGGGCTGGCTCAGGTGAGCCCTGAACCATCCCTTAGTTATGCTGCTATAGGCCCAGAATGCTGGGGGATTTCCCATGATGCACTGAGCCCCTCTCTCCTCCTCTCCCTCTCCATCTGTACGCAATCTTATCCCATTAATGTATGTTACTAACTCCACATATTCCCCGTAGTTTTTGTGTTGTTTCGCCTTCTCACTCTCTGCAGGTGTCTGTGCCTCTGGAGCTGTAGAGTCTGGATCTGTGACTGCAGGCCGTCTCTTGCCCCCATGGTCCTGCTCCACACTCACTGCTACAGTTATTATTATTAGTCTGATTTGTTGTCTCTCCTCCTACTCTGTCTCCCCTCTCCCCCTCTCTCCTCCCCTTTCAACCCAACTCGGTCGATGCAGATGGCCTCCCACCCAGAGCCCGGTTCTGCTTGAGGTTTCTACCTGTTAAAAGGGAGTTTTTCCTTGCCACTGTCGCCAAGTGCTGCTCATGGTGGGAACTGTTGGGTCTCTGTAAATAATATTTTAAAAAGTACGGTCTAGACCTACTCAATGTGAAAAGTGTCTAGAGATAACTTTTTTTTTTTATAATTTGGCGCTTTATAAATAAAGTTTACTTGACTTGACTTACTCCGCAAGACGTGTAACCAGACTCAGATGTGTAAAATTGGTGGGGTTACCTTTTAAGGCAGGTGTGAAAGCTGTCAATAAAACACTGGTACTGGTGATTTGTATAAGCATTTTATATATTTATACAAGATAGACACCTCACAATGCTACTCAACTATTGAGTAACAGCTGAAGGTGAATAGCTGTGTATGCAGTACCTGAACATCTGTGCGGTCTGCAATCCACTTGGCCAGCTGCTCCGAAGCAAAGCCAATCCTTTGCAGGTCAAACGTATCAGCCCTCTTTGGCTTTCCCTTAGCCGGGAAATGCATGAAGGTTGGAGCGCTGTTCATGTTCAACTACAGAGAAAGAGGAAAATGAGGGTGAGTGTAGTCAAGTTAATGTCATCTCTGACTTGTCAAACATATTAAGTAACATATCGTTGATAGTTAAAGATATAGTATCGATCATAATGGCTTACTCTGGCTGGCTATTCTCATGGATTCCCCTCTTGACTGCTTTGTATTATATGTCTCAAGCTTTCAGTCACTCCTTGGCTCAATTGCTTACCCTCCAAAAAAGTTGATTCTGAGGTGTCCTCTCCATTTTAAATGTAAGATTTATTATATATTTTTCTAAACATCAAGGTGAATGGCTAAAATATCGTTCAATTAACAATCCTTGACATTCTTTGGGCTATGTATTTATTCATGTATGTAGTGCCCGTATGCAAGAATTTAAATTTAATTTAGATTTTTTGTTTACATTTCAATGAACGCATTAAATAACTGGTTCATTCTATAAGGTAAATCATGTCTTTATTACCTTTTTGCTTAGAATAATGTAATTCTCTTTTTACCTGCCTAACATAGTCATACAATTTTGATATCTTGTTATAACATTCAGCAGCCAGTTAACATCCAATAAATACAAGTATATCACTGTTGGGACATTAATGTTGACACGGTATGTATTCCAACAGTGTGCCATTACACCTATTCCCAACACACATGTAGCTGAGTGAGTGATCCCCTAAGTGGCCAGCCAACAGTTTCAATGAAGATATCCTTACTGACAGCGAACATCACAGAACAAAGCTGCAAATGCTCAGTCTGCTTCTATATCAGTGGCATTTTGCAGGTGCACCACGCCTCTTAAGTGCTGCTGTTGGCTCAAAACTGCATTTGAATTTGAATGAAGAGAGGCTGTCTAAATCCTGTCCACACCTTCTTGCCACAACATCTACAGACTGACACTCCTCAAAGATACTATACAAAATATTATAAGACACTATAAATATTACAGGAAATGATTATGTGGTATATAGGATATTTAATAATACACAGTTACTGAGTCAAAAATATCCTACCCAAATATAACTGGCTTTCCAGTTCCACTAATTAGCTATAGTTGGTAGGAAAATATAAGTATTGGGTCGTGACTCTGTATTGGGCAGATACTGACTTGGCACAGGAGCGGTGACAAAAGAATAACACTCAAAGATCATTAGATATAAGAAACTGTATCAGAGTATTGTATTTCTATCATGTTATATACTTTCCTGTGTGTATTCACATGTTTACTGATCTGATTACAAGACAGTTAGTGGATGTGTGCTGGCTACCACAGCTAATATTGGATAGAGAGAACATCTCCAATAATTCTATCTTTGCATGAATATATTTTTCTGCAAAAATGCATTACTCTGTTTTCTGTCTTCCCTCTCAAACAAACAAACACACAACTGGTAGAGCCTTCGCTTCCTTCCTCTCTTCCCCCCTCTATGTTTCACACTTATTTAACTCCAAATCCCAGGACTGCCTACAATTATACAATTATCAACAACATTAAAGTCAACTGGTTTACTCTCTCCTGTTTTCCCCAAGACACCTGAAGAAAAATGGAAAGGCGGGGTAAAGGAAGGAAATGAGCACAGAAAAGGAGAAGGAAGACAACAGAAATGGGAAGAGAGCGCTTATGCTGGTTATTTATCTCTATTACATGAGTATCCACAAACTGAACATGAATGATGGATTAGATGCATGCATATGCATAAGTATATAAATGTAATGACATGTACACATATATGTATAAATGGCCATCAACACAAATTAAACACAGGCATACAAGCATGGATATACCAACACACATGCAAACACTAAAAGAAAAAAGGATGTGCATGTGATTAACTTTCATTTAAACTTCAATAGCTCTCTTTTTTTTTCATGACAAGAACAGATGTGGATAGAGTTGTGAAAAACCAAAAGTACAGTGCAAGAAGTAACAATTACATTATTAAAGGAAATGGAAACAATGGTCAGCAACAATGCCTACTAAAATAGCAATTAGAAAAGGAAAGAAGAAATATGAAAGACTTTAGGGTCATGTTTTAATACTGTCTTCACTAAGTCAATTGGTCAAAAATAAATCAAGACAAATACAAATAAGCAAATTAGGCTATTTCTAACTGAGCACAGCTATTTAAAGTTCTAAGAGTAGAATAAAAAGGACAACAGGGAGTTGCCTCTGTGCTTTGTATCTTTTTCTGTATCTGTAGGTAAAGGAGATTGCAGACAGCAGATCATTGCTGCTGTTGCATGAGTTGAAGAGTTTTTAGCTTATCTAGTATTTCTGATATCATAGAAGCCAAACCAGAGAAAAACACAGAGGAACAAAGTTTTGTAGTTACAAAAAAATAAGATAAATACAAAATATCTCTAAAGATTATAATACTTTTGTACCACAGTAAAAATACATCCAATACAAGCGTTTATTTTTGTTTATGGTTTGTGTGAGAGCCCATCCATTGTCTCCAGTGTGGTTTCACATGTAGATCAAGTGTGTATATCCACAGTGGCAAAGTGAAATCACTGTGCCTTATGACATTTAACACTGTTTAAGGGAATAGTCATGTGTAGTAATTAGGCATGTTTTATTTCAGTCACCAATTATTTTCATTTAGTCAAATTAATTTGGAAAAAAATCTACAGTTCTAATTAAAAGGCACAGAATAACTGCAAAAAAGGATTACTGACAGGCCGGTATAGCGTATGTTTATGTTGAAGCCAGTGACTGATGTCGTGTCTTCACATCAATTCACACTGCTTGAACAATTATACATCTTCTCAAGGTCAGTTGTTTTTTTATGTGCAGCAGAGCTCCATCTAAGATTTGCTTTGTGTTAAGCCTGAAAACAAAATAACATTTGTACTGAACTTCTTGTATAACAATAAATTGAATATCTTTGGGTTTTGGATTGATGCTTGGACAAAACAAGACATTTAATTGGGTTCTGTAAACTTTGCATTGCATGCATTTTTCACCAGTTTTCGACATTTTTGGACTACAGAAAAATTGACCAGATAATCAACAGATAAATTGATTATCAAAATATTCATTGGTTGCAGTGATATTTTAGATGGAAAGTTGGAGCTGTGCGTCAAATAAAAAAAGAAGTATGGGTGACTATGAAAATTATACCTTTCCACCTTTATGCTAAATAAGCAGGGAGTATCAAATATGAACTGAATTTGAAAATGTATAATATATAAATAATAAATAATAACATAAATGCTCTTTCCATTTCTACATGTTATCGGTCTTTCTGTGTGTGGAGTTTTTCTTCAAGGTTTTCTGTAAGGTTTAAGAATGAATGGTAGGAAAGAGAAGATGAGCAGGATTTGACAGGATGAGAAAAAGAAGTCAAAGGTGAATATGATGGAAATGAAGGAAGGGACAATGAGGTGAGGAGGAAGGATCAGAGGTTGTGAAAGGCCATATGTGAGGGCAGACTGTCTTTGTCCAACACTGGTGGAAAGGATGAGGGAGATTCATAAAATAATCGAGAAACCAAGTTTGCAAATGGTTAATATTACCCCAGAATCTATGCCCCACAATAGCACCTTCCTTTTACTATGATTTTATTTTTCTTATATATTTTTTTGAGCACTTGCAGTAGGTTGAGTGAATACATTTGGCACTTAATTAAAAAACGAGTTACCTGTTGGAAAACATCAGCTCCCTCATCGTAGTCCACCACCGTGAAGAAGAGCTTGTTGGAAAATGCAGATGAGTAACGCCACGAGTTGGCCAGGACCTGGTACTCCTCATTCGCTTGCCTGTAAGATGGCAATCAGAAAGACAGATGGAATGAGAAAAAAAGAAAAATGAAGAAAAAAGTCAAACCAAAATATTTTATACATTACACATGTAGACAAAAAAGGAATGCTAAACACTTGT